>OU015748.1:103860474-103890957 GCA_907169655.1 Acomys percivali
AGAGAGAGAGAGAGAGAGAGAGAGAGAGAGAGAGAGAGAGATGAGCTGGGGAAAGAAAAGCACAGCAAAGCTGAGCAAGGGCCGTGGTGTGGATTGCTATCTGGGCCTGGGCGGATGTGCTGGCAGCTGGGCAGCATGGCTGCATGGAGCCAGGCAGGGGTGCCTAGGAGGGGCGGGTGGCATGAGGGGTCAGCCAGTCCTCCCTCACTGTAGCCTCTGCTGCCTGGCACCAGATTCCCCCGCCCCCCACCCTCCGGTTCTCCTGGGGCAGCTGGAGTGGGGCTAGTGCCAGGGTTGGGGTCTGCATTCCGATGTGCCCCTGCCAGGCTGTGCTGCCTGGGCAGCTGGCTTTGCCTCTCATCTCTCTGTGTCAAAGATCTTAGAAATGAGCAGTGTCAGGGAGAAAGATTCTTCTGACCTTTTGGAGGTAGAAGGGTGTCCTGCCTAGTCCCAGGCCTGTCCCTCTGAGCCCAGGGCAATGGAGAAAGCACATGCTGGGACAGAGACCCGAACTGCCCCCAGAATGACAATACCAAATGCCAGCTTGGCTCTGGGGGCCCCATCTGCCATCTGGGCCTCAGACAGATGTGCAGGGAGGGGAAGGAGAGGAGCCTGAACATGAGAGGTGGAGCTATGAGCTCCATCCAGATCAGCTGCAGGCTGCTAGGTGGCTCCTGAGCCTGGCTCTCTCCTCAGGTGTCAGTCTCCAGCCTGTGTTTATCTAGATGTCTGGGTTCAAGGTCCCCGAAGGAGACATGAAGCCCCTGGGCCTCTCTGAGCTGGAGGGACCTCTGAGGCTATAGGTCATTGCTCATAGTTTTCTCTGTAACACCAACCAGGAAGTCACCTGCCTGTGCTGGCCCATCTCCATGACCCAGAGCGAGCACTCCTCACAAGGCTTGTTCTGCCTTTGGACGGAAGACTTTGGGTCAAGTTCTTTTCTGCCTCCCCCTCAGGAACCACAACAGAACAAGTCAAGGCTCTCTGAGACTTCTGAATTTTCACCTGTAAAGTGTGGACAGTTGTCCCCACTGACACATGTCCCTACGGGACATATGCAGATCTGGGGAAAGTTCAAGATCCTTGGCTCGGAGCTAACTGTCCTGGAAAGAGTTGAGGAGATCTTTCACGGGGTGGAGTGCTAGAGGTGGAACATCACAGTGCTAGAGGTGGAACCCAGCTTTTAGGACCTGCTGAGGGTTAGGGTAAAGGCCATATATAGCCAGGATGAAGACTCAAGGCTCAGGCTCTGGCTAATAAGGGCTCAGCCTAGGATCAGGGCTCAGTATAGAATCAGGATCGGGGCTTACTCAGTCAAGGGTTAAGATGATGACTCAGATGGCAGCTAGGATCAGGGCTCATTCTAGTGTCAGGATCAGGGCTTAGTCAAGTTAGGATTATGGCTTGGGTATAGCTAGGGTCAGGGCTCAGTCTGTAGCTGGGGCCATGGGGTTGGGGGTGGGGAGGAAATTCACTGTAGGAAAGAGTAAGGGTCCACTCAAGATCCAGACCTAGGCTTGGATCAGGTTAAGGGACCTGCCCAGGCCCCAGATCAAGGTAATATAGGGTCTGGAAAAAGGCTTAGTTGATAGACTGTGTCAGACACAGGGTGAATATTCATTCTAGAGATAGGATAATGGTTCAGTCTAGGCTTGAGGGCCAGTCTATGGCCAAGGAAAGTGTTCATTTTTGATTCAGGATCAGGGTTCATGTCTGTCACCAAGATCAAGGCTAGTAAGTGTTCGCTTTGGGTTTAAGGTCAGGCTGCAGGCTGGGGTCAGGGCCAGAGTCAGGCTGGGGTAAAGGCCTCTGGCAATCACCCAGCTTTGATGGACAATCTATAGCCAGTGTCAAGGGTTCTGTCTGAGGCTGGCCTGGGGCCAGGGCTCAGCTGTGATGTGGGTCAGGACCCTGTCTGGGGTTTGTCTGTGAAGAGAGCCTTGGGGGTGGGGAAACATGGCTAATGTAGAGAGAGAGGTTGGGGAGGGTGGGGTAGAAGAGGCTGGACAAGAAAAGAGAGAGGGGTTAGGGAGCATCTGACCATGTGCAGATATGCGGGTAGGAGGTTGCGTGTGTGTGTGTGTGTGTGTGTGTGTGTGTGTGTGTGTGTATGTGTGTGTGTGCGTGTGTGTGTGTGCGCAGCTAGGAAGATGTCTCAGCAGGGCTACTTCTGGGGGGTGATGGTGGCATATGTGTACTGTGGGCAGACTGGCATGGAGGCACATTGATGCCTTCTCTACCCATCATCCTGAGCTCTGGATACCGTTTCTTCAGCATGTAGGGTCTGCATCCCACAAGGGTCCAGGCCATCCCACATGACACAGCATCTGAGCCTTGCACAACCTGTCAGCTGAGAGCCCGTGATGTCTGGCTGGTAGCTGGAAATGCTCCAAGACCAGAAACAGCCCCAAGGCCTAGCAAGGACCAGCTCCGAGGTGACTGGGCAGGGTGACTGTCAGGTTAGAGGTCACAGCCCTATGTGCCACATACCTTTTCTCCGATAGCACCCAAGCAAACACGGTTACAGGCACAGGCATCTCTCTGGGGCAAGCAGAGAGATGCGAAGGAGGGCATGGGGGGTGGTGGGGTTCCCACAACCCATGTCTTCAGACACTTTCTAAGAAGCGGATGGGGACTGTGGCTATATAGCACAGTCAGTAACGCGTTAACCAAGCATGCATGAAGTGCTGATGTGGACCCCCAGTACGAAAACAGGTGTGACGGAACACAGCCATAATCCTGGCACTTGAGAAGCAGATGTGGGAGGGTCAGAATCAAGGTCATTTTTGACTACATAGGGAGTTTGAGGCCAGCCTGGCCTACATGAGATCCTGTCTCAAAAACAAACAAACAAACAAACAAAGAACAAAGAGAAATCTGTGGGACGAATAGAAGGGTTTCCACCTCTCCCTCACTCAGCTTGGGCTCCCCTGACACCATTGTCGGGTTATTCAGGGGCCAAGTAGGTAAGGGTACCCCCTCTGAAGACTTGGTCACTGCTATCTTTCTCTTCTCCTCCTGCCCACCCGCCCAGACCTCTGGCTTCTGGTATGAAGATCATCAGACTTAGAATGTCATCGCCTGCTCGGTGTCCTCTGTATACTGATTCTCTGCTGAGCAGCCAGTCCACAGAGGGGAGTCCTGGATGGGCCTGTCCTTGGGAGAGCACCACTGTGGGGAGAGCCACTAGCTAGGGAAGGCCTCGGTTCCTAGGTTGCCCAGCTTGGGGAAGGACCCAGAAAGCCTTTATGGAGTTACTGACTTTGAGGTGTCGAGGTAGAGGAATAGGCCAGGTAGGTTATTAGCTGGGGCTGGTGCCCAAATTTGCTGGTGTTTGGTGTGGCGGTCCTGAGAAGCCCTCTTCTTTAAGGAGGAATAAGAGGCCCTGTAGGAAGCAACTAGTGGCAAACAGTACAGTTTTGGGGTAGATCCAGTGGGACTGAGCCCTGGCTCTGGTGACTTCTAGGCCTGTTACCAGGGAGGAGCTAATGGGTCTCTGTGTCAGGTTCATCTGTAAAAGGGGCCTGTGAGGATGAAAGATTCATAGCTTCTATCTGTTAAATGGAGACAGCAACACTGCAGGATGTCTGTCCTGCAATGACCTGAGCTGTTTGTCTCAGATTTGTCCTGCTATACCTCCTTCTCGGTAAGAAAGTAGAGCCCAGAGACCCCAGAATGCAGAGTCCACAATAGCAGACGCTATTTTTTTTTTTTTTTTGAGACAGGGTTTCTCTGTGTAGCCTTGGCTGTCCTGGACTCCCTTTGTAGACCAGGCTGGCTTCGAACTCACAGCGATCCGCCTGCCTCTGCCTCCTGAGTGCTGGGATTAAAGGCGTGCACCACCACCGCCCGGCTAGCAGATGCTACTTAACTCTTTTTTTTTTTTTTTGGTTGTTGTTTGTTTGTTTGTTTGTTTTTTTGAGACAGGGTTTCTCTGTGTAGCCCTGGCTGTCCTGGACTCGCTTTGTAGACCAGGCTGGCCTCGAACTCACAGCAATCTGCCTGCCTCTGCCTCCCGAGTGCTGGGATTAAAGGCATGCGCCACCATGCTCAGAAACTATTTATAACTCTTGGGTTTGGGGAGCTAGGGTCAGATGCCACAGGGCTAGAGAGCTGGCTCCGTAGTTCTGCTCTTTAAGAAGTGTCAAGTTTGAGTCCCGGCACACACATGACATCTCACAGCCACCTGTAACTCCAGTTCCAGGGGACCCGACACCCTCTTATAGTCTCCACAGGCACCAGGCATGTAGGTGGCACATGGGTACACATGAAGGCAAAACCACTCACACGTATAAATAGTCCATATGTTAAAATAACCAGACGCCAGCTTTTTTGATTTGTTATGGTGCTGAGGGTTGAACCCAGGACCTCACACATTCCAGGAGCAGTCTTCTACCACTGGGTGCCGGAATTAAAGGCCTATGCCACCACCACCCAGAGTTTTCTATTTACAGCTTAAAGACAAGTGCTATATTAGACCTTGGAGATAGTGACAGAACAAGTGCAGAGACCCTCTCACCCCACAGGGCCATTTTGTGTTCCCTTCGGGGACCCTGGCCTTTTCTGAAAATTCTGGGCTGTCATGGGATGGTGAGAGGGAAAGGAACTGCCTGACAGGGGACCCAATCGCACCAGCCATATGCACCCTTCACCCTGCTCCTGCTCCACCTGCCCCTGCGCTGGGTGTGGGACAGCAGGCCCTGGGACGTCTGTCAGGGCAGCTCATTCAGTCACAGCAGGTGACAAAACAAGAACG
The DNA here is from genome assembly GCA_907169655.1 of Acomys percivali. Taxonomy (NCBI): domain Eukaryota; kingdom Metazoa; phylum Chordata; class Mammalia; order Rodentia; family Muridae; genus Acomys; species Acomys percivali. Next base: position 103,865,231 of record OU015748.1, read on the forward strand.
CACTGGGATGTGGCTCAGTTGATAGAGTGCTTGCGCAGGACGCAGGAAGCCCTGGGTTGGGTCCCCATGCACTGCACAGAGCAGGTGTGGTGACACAAGTTTGTAATCACAGTACTTAGGAGGGGGAGGCCTGGAAGAACTGAAATTTAAGGTCATCCTCTGCTACCTATGACTTTAAAGCCAGCCAAGGACTACAAGGGACCCTGTCTCAACCAAAACAGAACAGAACTGAGAAAATGGCTTTCTTATAAAACCATCTAGCATTGTTTTTTGTTGTTGTTGTTGTTTTTTTCTCCAGGATTGTTTCAGAGGCTGGACATGCAGTTTAGGATAAATGAGATCCTGGATTCAATCCCCCCCCCCCACACACACGATCGTACCTGTATAGAAAGTATATATTTTGGGTATACAGGTCAGTGGCATTAATTGCATCCACACTGTGCAACCCTTACCCCTCTCCATTCCCAGAATCCTCTCATCTCTCTGAATTGAGATTTTTGTGCCTGGCACCAACTCTCCAAGCTTCCCCTCAACTCTCTAGTAACCACCACTCTCCTTTGCATTTCATCTTGTTTACTCCAGGCCCGTTATTTAAGTGGTGTCTTCGTTTCTGCCTTCTTTCACTTAGCATGTGTCTTCAAGGGTCATGATGTGTCATAGCATGTGTGTGTGTGTGTGTGTGTGTGTGTGTGTGTATGAGCACATGTGTGTGCACACTACGTATGTGCAGACACGAATGTCATGGTACTCACCTGGAACTGTTTCTCTCTTGCCCCCTTTCTCTGCATCCCAAGGATGGCACTCAGGTCATCGGGAGTGAATGACAAGCAGTTTCACCTGCTGACTCATCTTTGTCTTCCTGTCTCCCCCTTATGGTGAATAATACGAAACCCATCGTGTTACAGACCACAATCTGTTTACCCATTTTCCATTGATGGGCCCCGGGTTTATCCATCATGTGGCTGTGTGAGTCATGCTGCTAGGAACAGGGGCAGTCTGGTATCCATCTGAGTCTCTGCTTCCAGTGTCTCTGCCATTTATTTTGTTTTTTTTGAGACAGGGTCTCTCTGTGTAGCCTTAGCTGTCCTGGACTCGCTTTGTAGAGCAGGCTGGCCTCGAACTCACAGAGATCCACCTGCCTCTGCCACCTGAGTGCTGGGATTAAAGGTGTGCGCCACCACTGCCCGGCTTCTCTGCTATTTTATAGACGGGATCATTAAGTTTTCTAGTAGTCTCACCTCCACGCCCAAGATCTGCACTCTGTGCCTGTGACAGCACACTTAAGGGGAGGGGTGTGGGGGGAGGGCCAGTGAAGTTAGGCAGTTGGTGGCTATCTGAGGGCTCCTGAGCAGGCAAGACAGCGGGAGGAGGGGAGCGATGGTATTTTAGAGCTCCTTTGAGTCTGGCTGAGGAATGGAGGTACCTGGCTGGGTGTGACTTGGGGAGGGGGGGTCCATCAATCCTGTGAATAGCTCTGGCTTCTGCTGGAGGTGAGATTCTAGACTTCAAGGGAGTCTATGCTTTACTCAGGCTTTGGCCCACTTGCCAGTGTCACCTTGAGCCAGGGAACAGCGTTGAGTAGGGACTTGACTCATAGCACAATCTCCTGGAGTCCTTCATGGTCCCTGTAGCCAAGAGGACACTGCCAGGCAGCTTGGCTCCTTGACGCTTGGAGGTTCAGCTAGGTTCCCTTCCTGAGAAGCATTCCCAAGAAGGTCCCTCATGTCATACATGTGTGCATGCTCACACCGCACTCACCTGTGTGCTTATAGCATGCATATTCCACATGCATTCTGTGGTCACTCCCCACCCAGAGTCTCACCGCTGTGCCTGCATCTAATTGCAGTACTGACACACATGAAGACATGTACATATAAGCACACTCCACAAACACATACCCAAAATTCACTGACATGTAATGCTTATGCACGTGTGCCCAGTGGTCACCTACATGTGTGCATATACATTCACGGGCATGAGCACTCACAGGGGAGCACAGGGCCATATGTAATCACAGCACACACACTGAGGCATAGGTGTACAACTTCACATGCTTGCACATCACCACAGGACGCTCAGATATACACCTCATTCATATTCATTTGCACACTCACACATACTCCTTAGCTTTGTTTTCGAGACAGAGTTTCTCTGTGTACCCCTGGCTGCCCTAGACTCGCTCTGTAGACCAGGCTGGCCTCGAACTCACAGAGATCCACCTGCCTCTGCTGCCCTTCCCCCAGCCCCCAAGTGCTGGGATCAAAGTTGTGCACCACCATGCCCAGCTACTCCTTACATTTTTGTTTTGTTTTGTTTTTGCTTTTTGAGACAGGGTTTCTCTGTGTAGTTTTGGCTGTCCTAGACTCATTTTGTATACCAGGTTGGCCTCGAACTCACAGAGATCTAGCTCCTGAGTGCTGGGATTGCAGGTATGTGCCACCACACCCAGCTTACTCCTTAGATTAAAAAAAAAAAAATTACACTTACAAGCTTGGTGTGGTGGGGCACACCTTTAATCTTTTCATTCAGGATGCAGAGGCAGATCTCTGTGAGCTTGAGGCCAGCCTGGTGTACACAGTGAGTTCCAAGACAGCCAAGACTTCATAGAGAGACCCTGAAGCCAAAATAAATAAATATAAAATGAATAAATTATACTTATTTATCTGTTTGTTTACAGTAGATCAGGGGACAATTTAGGGGTCCATTCTCTCCTTCCACTCTGTGGGTCCCAGAGACCCAACTCAAGTCATCAGGAGCCTCTATCCGCTGAGCCATCTCACCAGCCTCTCACCCATATACTTTTAAAGATTTTTTTGAGATCTGTTTATTCCATGTATTTGAGTGTTTTGCCTGTGTGTACATACAGCACCCGCACCTTAGCAATTGCCACTGGTCTCAGCAACAGGATTGGCTCACTTCTGTTCATTTCCTGTGACTGTCCCGTTGGATGCCTCACCACCTGGTATGCACAAAGAATCTTCTTGGCTCCTGTTAGGGACAGCTTGTGCCATCTGGGTAGTTTCCCCCATAGAAAACCCACTTCACCAAGCCAGTGGATGAGACCTCCAGGGTGCAGCCTGCCTTGTCTGTCCTGCATAAGCTGCCATTAGAAATGGTCCCACAGACAGACCCTACGGAATCAGGGTCTGAGGTGATTGTCAGGAGCCACAGTGGCATGCCCCTCCTCCCACTCTCGAGGCCTGGACTCCTCTTTGGGAAACGCTTTTTCCATATCGGCTCCCCTGGATTCGGGGTGCCAGTGGGACTCTTTGGTTACCACTTGCTTGTCTGTCTCCCTCATAGGACTGTGAACTCCCTCTGGACACCTTTGAGCGCTTTGCAATGCTGGGCTCCTGGAGTACACTGTGTGGAATTCTGTAACTTTCTCTTTACCTGTTCTCAATTATTTCCTGATCAAGATGACCTTCCTGCTGCCCGTAGGGCAAGACACAGGAAGGATTCCTACCATGGGCCTCAGCCCCAACCTCTACCTCCCCTGGGCCAGGCAGCCATCAGATGTCTGAGGCCGTCTCCAGGCTAGGGAGGTGCGGCCTTATCCACCTTCTAACTCTGGGTGGACAAAAGGCTAAGCCAAGTGACCAGGTTCCTTTTTCTTCTATGCCTGGGGCAACTGGCTTGACTGACTGTGGGGGACCTGAGCACCTTCCCTTAAGTGAAGACAAAACAGATAAAATAGTCCAGGAGAACTTTCCTGCCACAGGCCAGTGTTCCTCATTGCAGTATGACCCGAAGGTAGCTGTGCTTCTTCTGTCAGCCTCAGTTTCCCTCTTTGTAACACAGGGGTGGATTGTCTCCCTAACCCCAAGACCCGCCCAGCTGTGCCCTCCTGTGACTGGGAGTCTGAGAGCAGAGGCAGGAAGGCAAGACGGGGGCCCCTCGTTCCCCACCTCCCTCTCCCTGTCCCCCAGGGTCACCCCAAAGCCGCCCCTCCCCAGCTCCCTGGGACTTCCCTGCAGCTGCAGACTGTGGAGACAATCGGGTGCTTTAGAGAAATACATTTTTGGGCTAATTTGCCATGCGTAAGTGTTTCTCTTACCCTTTAAAGGCAGAGAACAAAGAGACCTTTCTGTGCAGGGGCAGGCTGCTGGGAAGGGGACCGCAGCTGTACGGGCTGTCGACCCTCCCTCCCTCCATCCCTGTAAGCATCCCAGTGCACAGCCCCCCCCACCACCCCCCCCCCCAAGAGGGACAGCCTGGACTTTCCCAGCCTCCCCCAGTCGCCAGCCGGGCCCAGCTCCCTCCCACCAGCTGCCCCAGGCAAGAGGGAAAGTGTGCGTGGGTGGCGGCTGGGTGGGGAGGGGCACAAGGAGAGAAAGCCACGCTCTACGTGATGGTTGTGGTGGTGGTGGTGGCAGCTAGGCTTCGAGATGGAGCTGGCCTGCTGGTGTGCGCTGGTGTTCTCTGCGTTGTGCAGTGCGGTCACATGCCTATGGCTTCAGCCATCAGGTGACTGACTCATCAGCTTTGAGGAGATGCAGTAGTTGCCTCATTCATTCATTCATTCATTCATTCATTCATTCATTCCACTAGTTTCCCTTTAGTGTAGATCTGGCTGCTGGTGATAATAGAAAAGCTAATCGGTCTCCAGTGCTTCTAAGAGGCAGTGACACCTTTGGGAGGGAGCGATGTAAACAAAGGCACAGGGCTTGAAGGCATGCCATCCTGTGTGGAGCAGGAGCTCCTGTGCAAGGTGATGGAGGACAGGGGTAAGGTCAGCTCACTTATCTCTGTGCTATTTCACTGGGCGGTGGTTCTCTTGAGGCTGTGGGTTTCATACTGACCCTCCCCAACTTTCGTTCACAACACTCAGGGAGCAGTTCTTCAGCTGGTCCTTCAGCCGAGAGCTCCCTCCTCTCACGTCTCTATGGTGTGGACTCCTCTGCTCCTGTATAGGGACCTGCCACAGCTCTCTATCCTCCTCCACCAGGGCTTGGCTCCTCACCTGTGTTCGCTTGTTGCCCGGTACGCCCAGAAGAACGCGCGCATGCGTAGTGTGCCCACATTAGCGGCCAGGCGCCCCCACCCCCTTCCTTTTCTCTCCCAGTCTGTTTCAGTTCATCTTCATGAATCTCCCAGCCCCTAGCACAGACAGGGACTCTGAGTGCCGCCCCCTCTAGCCTCATAAGACCAGCTGCTAATGTTTATGGAACACGTACTGTAGGGCAGACACCTGTCAGCCCACTGCATCACAGTGGCTGCTCTATGGGGCCGCTGTGCCCGGCAACTGTGTTACCCAGCAGACAGCTGGGCTAGAGGGAGGCTTTGGAGCTGCCTAGAATCATCAGCGGTTTAGGAAGGAGGTGTCAGAGACCGGACTCTGAACCATTGTATCTGCATAAACCAGGAGCCTCTGGGAGCAGGCCCCTCCCTGGAGCTTGTCTGTTTGACATCCTGCAGCGTGCTGTGTGTGGTTGTCCTCTCCCAGGCCTGGACTCTCTGGTCCCCATGCACAAGAAGACAGAACCAGGCCACATGAGAACATGAAAGCTCTGGAGGAAAGAACCATAGTCGTGTTCCTCTCCCTCCTGCTGTGGGACACTGCTCTGGGGGAAGGTAGCCCTTGATTCTGGCATGTCAAGACCCTTGAGTGGGGCTGGGGATGTAGATCAGTAGAGTGCTGCTTCGTGTGCATACAGCCCTGTGCTCATCTCCAAGACTGTATACACCAGGTGTGGTGACACATACCTGTAACCCTAGCACAGGTGGAAGGTGGAAACTGGGCATCAGAAGTTCAAGGTCATCTGTGACTACATACAGAGTTTGAGGCCAGGCTGGGCTATATGAGACCCTATCTTAAAAACCAAACCAAACCAAACCAAACCAAACCAAATCAAACCAAACCAAACCAAACCAAACCAACTATAAGGGGCCAGTGACATGGTTCAGGGGTAACAACACTGCTGCTAAGCCTGAAAACATGAGTTCAATCCCCAGGACAGCCTATGATGGAATGAGAGAAGTGATTCCAAGTTGTCCTCAGACTTCCACACATGTGCCAAGGCACACAAATGCTCTTGCTTGCTTTTGCTTTTTTCTCTGTATCTGTGTCTGTTTGTCTGTCTGTCTGTCTGTCTGTCTCTCTCTCTCTCTCTCTCTCTCTCATTCATAAAATTAGTAATTCTTTCAAAAGGAAGAAGAAAAAGAAATCCCGTGGTTCCCAGTAAACAGTGCAAATGGACAGAGTGTTGACACCCCTGCCCAGATTCCAGATGCAGGGTGGCTGCAGTTGCTAGCAGATGTGTCAGTGCGCATGTGCAGTGTTGCAGCTGTCTCTGCCGGTGCATGGATCAGAGAGGATGGCGAAGCATGACCACCTCATCTGTGGCTGAGGAGGGAGAGGCACATCTTCCCCTACACACTCTCGTGTACACCAGACACACTTCTCTGTAGCCTGAATGGAGCAGCATGCATCTATTCTCTGGAGGGGGCCGGGGATTCAGGGGAGCATTGGCTGTGATGGACAGGCTCATCTGAATAGGGCCTCTGCTAGGCAGCCACCAGCCTCTGCAAGCACAGACCATGCTGTCCCAGTCCACTGATGAGCAAGCACTTAGAGGTCCTGAGTCCCTACTAGGGAGCCAGGGGGGCTGGACTTGGGCAGGGGGCACAGTCTCTGTCTCATAAGGATGCACAATCTAAGAAAAGAAAGCACCCTGAAAAACTGACAGGGAAGTCTGTAGAATAGGAGTAAAGGCAGCAGAGGGCTGGAGCCTTGGAGAAGGAGACAGGAAGCATAGCAGCTGGTTAAGAGGAAGAGAGGTTGGGGCTGGGAGATTGCTCAGTGGTTAGAGCACCTGTTGCTCTTGCAGAGGACCTGGGTTCAATTCCCAGCACCCACATGGTAGCTCACAACCATTCGATTCCAGGAGATCCAATGTACCAGGCATGCATATGGTTCACATACATATTTGTAGGCAAAACACTTACTCATACACATGAATATATATATATATTTGTTTGTTTTTTGAGACAGGGTTTCTCTGTATAGCCTTGACTGTCCTGGATTCACTTTGTAGACCAGGCTGGCCTCGAACTCACAGTGATCTGCCTGCCTCTGCCTCTGCCTCTGCCTCCCAAGTTCTGGGATTAAAGGCATGTGCCACCATGCCCGGCTAAGGAGAGGTGTCTTTATAGGCCCTTGGCTGAGAGCTATAGGCTACTGTCCAAGTCTAGTGAGTCCAGGATAGCCAGGGCTACACAGAAAAACCCTGTCTCAAAAAGTCCAAACCAAACCAAACCAAACCAAACCAAACCAAAAGAACTCCCTTCAGCCTGTGTCAAGCTTGAGATACAGCTTAGAAGTGCAGGAGGAATACAGCAGTCGGACCCCCTGAGCTGAGCTGACTCCAGCTGGCTGCCTCTCCAGGCTTGTAAGGGTGTAGTTGCTAAGTCAGTGAGTACCTAGCCTTCCCTCTGCCCTGCTTTCTGCTCACTCCAGGGAGATAAGCAGCCATCAGCCAGGGTAGGCAAGCCTTCTCCGGCCTGTCTGAGACCCTGACCTACATGCTAGCTTCAACCTGGTGACTGAGGAACACTTCATCCTATGCTCAGGGCTCAGTGAGACCACAGTGAGAGAAAGGACCACATACGGGATGAGGGCAGGATGGGCTGAGCTGGCCCGGGGTTAAGGACCAGGTCTCTCTCACTCTGCTCTTAGCTCATTTGTGGGACAAATCAGCTGGCTCACCAGTCAAGAAGTGGGTCACACAGGGAATGTGAAGTGAGGGGTTTGAAGGCTCTCAGTGGCAGAGAGAGCCACAAGAGACTCCCAGGCCACCCACACTTCAACTTACTTGTGATGATGTGTCTCATCTGGCATTGCCCCTCCCTCCCTCCCTCCCTCCCTCCCTCTCTCCCTCCTTCAGAATAGCCATGGTCTAAAAGGCTTGTCTCCAACATGGCCTCCAGTCTGCTGGATCTTCTCAGGCTTACTTATCAATCAGGGACAACACTTGGATTTTTTTTTTTTTAAGTACAGTACTTTATTGCCATGTAGATTTTTTTTAAATTTTAAAATATTTATTTTATTATTTATTTATATGTTTGGAGGGGACATCCATAGAACCCAGAAGAGGGTATGTGGTCCTCTGGAGTTGGAGTTACAGGCAGTTGTGAGCTGCCCCATGTAGGTGCTGAAAATTGAACTCAGGGCCTCTGGAAAAGCAGGAAGCACTCTCTCTAGCTGAGCCAGCTCTCCTGCCCTTGTTTTATTTGTAAACAATATATCTGATAGAAAAGTCTCCTACAGCCTGGTCTATAAAGCAAGTCCAGGACAGTCAAGGCTATACAGAGAAACCCTCTTCCCCTCCCTCCCCCCAAAAAAAGAATCCACTAAAATAGTAAATGTACTCCTGTGTGCCACAACACAAATTCCACAAAAGTCATTTTCTTTTCCACTTTTCTATGTGTGCATTCATGATAAGTGTAAGTGCATGCACGCACACACACTACATGTTATACACTCTTAACTGACTGCTTGTTGAAGGACACATACTAAAATAAGTCTTTAGCCCAGATGATTTAGCGTGTTTCACTAAAATAACTTGCTCTTGTACATGATTACAGTGCAATGATCAGATATCAAGAAATCGTCATTGCTGCTTTATAATCCACAGGCCTCAGTCTTATTAATCATCAAATTATCTTTTTTAACGTCCTTTGCATACACAGGTGCTTGGACCCTGTAGGATGGTTGCAAGGGTTAAGTGGGATGCCCTTGACAGAGAGGAGCCTGTCAGGACAGTGATGACATTAGTGTTCCCTTGATACCCTCCCTGTCACCTTCATCCTTCCCCAAGGTCCCACCATGCTTGTGGGTACTTCTAAGATCCAGAGAGACTGTGGCCCCAGCCCCTATGGGACATCAAACTCCCGGGGGTGGGGAGTGATTTTCCTCCCCTTCCGAGTTCTCCTAGCTCGGCACAAACCCCACACCCCGTGACCCCAGACGCCTCACAGGTATCCTGGATGGGTGGCTGTCTTTCATCTGGCTGCCACTTCCACCTGTGTCACCATCCCAGCCCCAAACAGGCCCCCACCACTTCCGTGCAGATCAATGGCTCCACTATTCTCGAATGACCCAGGCATGAATCTTCCGAGGCACTCTTGACTCAGCCAACCCCTCACCTCCCCACGGCTGGTCATCAGCCACAATGGTTTTCCCCTCAGGCCATTGTTCAGACCAGCCAAGCCCTTCTGAGGGCCCTGGTCCCCTCTCTCTTGGACTCTGTTTGATCTGAAGTCTGGATGCTTCTGTCCACTTTCTACATGGCCAGCCCCAGTGGAACTCCCAAGAAACACGCAGCAGTTCCCTGGCAGGAAGTGATTTAATATCCATGAACCTTACCCCCACCCCTCTCATCACCACCAATCTCTTAGCAAGGCTCCTGCTGCACCCTGACAGCTGGTGCTCAAGAGAGGTCGAGGACACTGGCTACCATGTGATTAAACCTGGAGGAGGAAGAAGAAGCCACCAAGAGTGTGTACGGGGCGGCGCATTGAGTTGTGACCTTTCAAGAGTGTCCTTGTCTCCCAAGGACGCCTGCCCACCATCACCCATTGCCACTGCTATGCCTTCTGCTCACCTCCGTTGGGCCCTGCCCATGGCCAGACACAGAGCAAGGACCCAGTGAGATGATGTCACACACTGACACCATTTCACACTATGGACATACAGGTGGCAAGAGGTGCATCTCTGGAATTTGGACTTTGGCAGATGACAGTGGGGCTGAGCCTTGGAGAGTGAGCAAGATTCTGCCTGGAAGCAGACTTGGGCAGAGGAAGTGATGTATAGAGTTGGGGAATGGGGGGTGGGGAGGTGGGGTGGGTTGGGGGGCAGGGCACGGGGGATGCATGGAAGTGTTTAGGGGTGGTAAAGCTGGGAGAGGTGAGGTGGCCAAACTTGGGGATGGTGGAGCAAGGCTGAGAAGAGTGTGTAGACTAAGGAGCCTCTGATTAGACATATGTGGCCTCAGGGATTCTTCTTGCCGTCCATAATCCCTGTCTTCTCACTGGGGTCAGCTTCTCCAATCTGGGAAAGCAGCAGGGTGCTGACTCAGCACTTCTCATACTGGGCAGAGCCACAAAGGAAAGGACTTGGCCAGGGTGACTGTCTGTCTCTGGGAGAAGCCAGGTGGGGCATTTCCCTCAGTCTAGAGGCTTGAGGAAGGAAGCCTGGTGCTCCTAGCTACTGGGAATCCTGGGAGAGAGCCACTGTGCCCACGAGGCCACGCCAAAGCAAACCAAGCTATGCTGGCTCTGCCTCCCTGTGCGGGGGGGGGGGGGGGGGGGGGGGCGGGGGTGGGTGACTGACTGGCCCCCGGGGGAACGGGAGGAACTGGGTGGCGGATTTGTGTTTCCACTTGATTTCCTCAGTTGTTTTCCGAAGGTGGTAGTGGTATCCTGAGGGGCGGGGTGGAGGCGGAGAAGGCACCGGAAGGCGCCATAGCCCCACGGCTGTCTGCCCTCCATGTGACTTGGCTGACGACAGTACTGCATGGAAGGGCCTAGAGGCTTCCTTCCTGGGCTGCTGGACAAGAGGGTGACGCTGATCAAGGCACTAGGGCCGCACCCCGCGTGATCCGTTGTCTCCAAGCAGGCTGCCCGACTTGGGTTGATCCTTTGGTCCCGTGAGTTAAGAGTGACCACGGTGGTGGCTGACACCCGGTCTCAGTATCATCCTGGGGGCTAGAGACCTAAACAGGCCTGGGGCGTACACAGCTGCCTCTGTCTCCCTGGATTCCTCTTCCAGCTCCAGCTGCCCCCTAAGCTCTTTCCCACGTCCTGTTTGTGGGTGCACCATTCTGAGTCTTGCTGCCTGCCCTACCTGGACTCCCCGATTCCAGCTGGTGTCTTTTTTTGCCTTCTGGGTTCCATGCTCTGTCACTGCCTCAAGGGCGGACTTGCCCTTTCCACTCATTCCTGCGCCCTCTCTTTAGGATCTGCCCAGACACTGCCTGGTTGAGGGGTAGCCTACCAATCCCAACCTTTGTGAGGATTTCAGCTTCTCCTCTGAGCGATAGAATTGTTCTGGAAGAACCAACGGGACACGCACGCATGCGCACGCCGTTGGTAGGAGAGACGTGCCTGGGTGGGTTGGGTAGTGGAGGCAGGGAAGGGCTCAAGGACGCGGCTGACTTCTGCTCCTCAGTCTGGCTGCAGTCCCTATGCCTACAGCAGCCGTACAGCCTGGGACGTTGTTCAGAGACTCAGTTTCTCCCTCTGAAAAATGAGATAAGAACAATACTTTTCCCTTGTGCTGGAAGCCTGGCTTCCTGGAGAGGTCGGGCCTGAGGAGCTTATGTCAGTGTATCAGGCTAAATCACAAAACCTCGTATCTCGGGGAAGCAGAGGCCACAGGGCAAGTCGGAGCTTTGACAAAGTAAAAACCACACTGCATTATTTGTTTGCTTGTTTGCTTGCTTGCTTGCTTATTGAGACAGTGTCTCACTATGTGGCCAGGACTAGCCTGGAATTCTCTGTGTAGACCAGGCTGGCCTCAAACTCATAGAGATCCACCCGCCTCCACCTCCAGAGTTCTGGGATTACAGGTGTGCACCATCACACCTGGCTGGGTCATTTGGGGTTTTTTTGTTTGGTTTTTTTTTTTTTTTTTTTTTTTTTTTTTTAAGTAGGAACTAAGGTTCATCTGTACCAGCATGAGGCTCTATGACTAAACTGAAGAATTAATTAAATTATTTTTTGGAGCCAGGCGTGGTGGCACATACTTGTAATCCCAGCACTTGGGAGGCAGAGGCAGGAGGATCTCTGTAAGTTCGAGGCCAACCTGGTCTACCCGGGACAGCCAAGGCTACACTGTCTTGAAAAACCAATAAATAAATAAATAAATAAATAAATAAAATTTTTGTAGTGCTTCCTATAGGCCAGGCCAGGGCTTAACTGAGGAGGTAGCCACATCCCTGAAATTTATTGTTTCAATCTATAAGAAAGATGCTAATGCTGTCACTATTCCACGGATAAGAAAATAAAGACCTGCCCAAGCCAGGGCTTGCTTGAAGGACTGTTTTAGAGAAATAGTTTACACTAGAATGTAAACAAGAGTCTTCTTTTTTTGTTTTTGTTTTTGTTTTGCTTTGCTTTGTTTTGTTTTTCAACACAGGGTTTCTCTGTGTAGCCCTGGCTATCCTGGACTTGCTTTGTAGACCAGACTGACCTCGAACTCACAGAGATCCACCTGCCTCTGCCTCCCAAGTGCTGGGATTAAAGGCCTGATCCTCCCTCTCAGTCACTGTGAGTCCTTCCCCTCCCTAATCTCTGCCACCCCACCCCCACCCCTGCCCCAAATAGCCTTCCTGTCTGCTGCTCTTCTTCCTCTGTCTCTCAGTGCTCTGCACGGGCTGTGGCAGGAGTCCACCTGATGGACTGTGCACATGCCTAGACCCCTTCCACTGTTTCCATCCACAGCCTTCCTTACGCTGAGTTCTTGTCCTGACATCATCCTATGGGCCTGGAGTGGCTACTACAGACTGACAAGGATGCCAAGACCTGGGACTGCCCAAGGGCCCACAGCATGTCACCACCCTTCAGCCACCACCTGTGGCTTTAGGCCCTCTGAATTTTGGTGTGGGCTTTGCATCTTGCTGCTGATGCTCAGCCCTGATTCCCCACAGCTGTGTGTCAGCAAGCTGGGTAGGTGGAGCTGATATTTCCAGCTGAGTGACTTTCCTCTGCCCTCTGAGGAGTGAATTTGAATTAATATTCATTCATATTCTCTCTCTCTCTCTCTCCTGGCCTCGAACTCAGATCTGCCTGCCTCTGCTTCCCAAGTGCTTCGATTAAAGGTGTGCGTCACCACTGTCCAGCTGAATTTTCTGCCTCCCACCCCCTCTTCTGAGACAGGGTTTCTCTGTGTAGCCTTGGCTGTCCTGTACTTGCTTTGTAGACCAGGCTGGCCTTGAACTCACTCACAACAACCCACCTGCCTCTGCCTCTCGAGTGCTGGGATTAATGACGTGTGCCATCAAGCCGGGCTTGGATTCTCTCCCCCCCCCCCAGACAGAGTTTCTCTGTGTAGCCTTGACTGTCCTGGACTCATTTTATAGTCCAGGCTGGCCTCGAACTCACAGCAATCCACCTGCCTCTGCCTCCCGAGTGCTGGGATTAAAGGCGTGTGCCACCACACCCGGCTGGATTCTCTTTTTTAACGCACCCATAAACCCGCTGAGTGCGTGTGGCTGTACACATAGGAAAGTGAAGCTTCAGGAGGCTAGCAGCCAGCCTGACATTGGTTGGAGGCCCCAACACGCAAGCTCTGCCTTTGTGGGCCATCTGTAGCAAGGAGCTACAGCAAGATGTGCATGCGTGTGTGTGTGTGTGTGCACGGGGTGGCCTCCCCTGAGATGGATCTCTCTGTGTAACCCTGACTGTCCCGGAATTCACTCTGCAGACCAGGCTGGCTTCGAACTCAGCGATCTGCCTGCCTTAGAAACAGTCCAAAGAAAGGGCTCCATGCTATGTAGCCAAGGCACTGTGGGTGAGGTTTGCCCTCTAGAGGTATTGTTCAGGGGCCCATCACTCACCACCAGTGAACTCTCCTGACACACCTGCCTGATAGGAACAAGCCCCACTCTTGGCACTTAGTAGCCTTGGCACTATGAAGCCTTACCCGGAGACTGCCAGAGCCCTTGTCTCAATGCCTCTCAGATCACATCAGCCCCTGCTCCAAGCCGTGGTGGGCCCCTGACATCTTCCCTCCCTTCAGCCTTCACGGGTGGGCTTCTGACCCTGTGTTTGCCCTCTGCCCACTCACTGTGCTCCATCCCTACTGGCCTCCCCGCCTGTCCCTAAGCTCAGCAACACATTCCCTCTTGGGGCCTTGACATGTGATGATTTCTCTGTCGAGAACATTCTTTGAAATATTCTTCTTGCCTTCCTTCAGAATCTTAGTCACACTCCTGCAGGGATGTCGCCTCCCTCTCTTCCCTCCTCCTCACTCTCCTCCTGTCCCTCTACCTTCTTCGTGACCGGGTCTGCACTTACTCTGTAGCCAAAGCTGGCCTTGAACTTGAGAGCCTCCTACCTCAGTCTTGGAGTCCTGGGATCATAGACTCACGCTATCACACCTGCTGAGATTCTGTGTCTCATGTGACCCCCACCCCTTCCTGTTTCGCCCTCTACCCTGCTTTACTTTTTATCACAGAGCCGAAGACACCCTTAGGTTAAACTCATAGGTTTGGTTATTGCCCATCTTCCTCACAGGAACATTACATTTGCAGGGGCATAGGCAGTCCATTTGTCCCTGACTATAGCCTCAGGGCTGGAACAGTGCTGAGGGCACAGCCAGTGCACATTAGTGTTTGAAGAAGGGAGGGAGGGAGGAGGGAAGGAGGAGGGAGGGAAGATTGAGTGGGGGGAAGGAAGGAGTTGAAGGAAAGAGTGGAGGAAGACGGCAGAGAGAAAAGGGAGGAGGGGAGAGGAAGGAAAAGGGCCTTTTAGTGCCCCTTCCGGCTATCAGATATGCCTTCTAGAACCCTGAGCCATGAGACTAGTTCGCAGAAGGTAGGGTAGGAGGAAAAAGCTGGGCCTGGAATAAAGAAACTCAGTTTGATTCGAAGAACTTTCTATAAGGCAAAACAGCACAAAGATCGGAGGCACTTTGTCAACAATAGCTATTTCCTGTCAGCAAGAAGTCCGGAAGCCCAACAGCCTTGGAACTGGGTGGGACCAGCAATAAGGCCTGAACCCAGAAGATGTAAGGAATCAGGGGGTTCCCCAGAGGTTTGTGCAGGGGAGGCCCTGGAACTTGAAGGCCCTCGTGGCTCATCCGGCCAGGCCTAGGCAGGTAGAAGCCCGTCTGTGGCTCATCCCCAGGCCAGAGGCTGCTGGGATTTAGCCAAGCGGCCATGTTGAGAGTCTGCTCTTGACTCTACAAAGCAGGGCTGGGAGACAGGAAGTCCCCTAGCCCTGTAGGCCCCTCCAGTGCTTGCCTCTCCCCACCTCCCACAGTGGCCTCAGGCCCCTGTGCCCGCGCCCATGGGGTTAAATCTCTCCCTGTCTCTCTCTGCTCCAAGTTGTTTTCCAAGCGAGGCAGAGAATGGTTCTCTTGTTACCAACATGGCTTCTGGGCATTGGGTAATGCTCTCCCTCTTCTCCCTGCCCAGCGCCACAAAGGGACCTTTTGTTCCTCTCCCGGCCCCTCTCCTCTGGCTCTTCTCTGCCCCCCACCCACCCCAACTCCCTCCTCCCCACGCCTCCTGCCCTACTCTGCATGCACCCTTGGGCTGTGAGGAGTGACCGTGGCCTGGCCGTGGTGCCCTCCCTCTCCCAGGGCGCCTTGGAAGGAGAAAGGGCCTTGGCGGCCGCGGCGGCCATTTTGAAAACTGCCCTTTTAGGCTGCCCACGGCTTCTCTGAGGCTGCCAGGATTGGGAAAGCTACTCCAGGAGAGCCTAGGGTTCAAGTTAATGTTCTGTGGCCTACTTTTTTTGTCTCCAGGCTGAAACGGGACCTTCTTCTCCCAAGCTCCCAGCCCAGGCTGCTTCTCTACAGTGAGACAAGACAACACCTTTCAGCCAGCCGTCTCACTTAATCTATACAGCGGCCTCCTGAGGCGAGGAAGTTGCTTGTCCTGAGAGGTGGAGACCAGGGCTCAGAGGGTGAATGTCCTCTGTGAGCAGGTGCTGCGATTGGGGTCAAGTCACAGGCGTCTCCCAGCAGACCCTTCCAGAGAGCACCCTGTGGAACAGGTCCTGACCCATGAGAACACCCACACTGAGGGTCTGGCCTCCCGAGAGGTCCAAAACCAAATTCACTGGAACTTTGCAAAAATGAAACAGAATGTGTCTTGAGATGTGGATGCCAGGAAGCCGGCCAGACAATGAAGCGACTGCTCTCTGGGAAGTTTTTGGCCACTGTCTCCTCCCACTGTCACCCTTCGAGACAGGCAGGGAAGGGCTGGTGATATCATTTTGTTTTTTAATGAGGAAACTGAGTCATTGGGAGGCTACACAATCGGGTCTTGGAGCTCACCCCACTGACCCCAGTTCATTTGCTCTGTCTTCCGGGGCCGCAGCCTTGCCCACCCCAAGAGGATCCAGAGCCTGGAAGGAGATGAGTGGACAGAAACATTTAAGCAGATCACAGCCACCTGGCCATGTCTAGAATCGCAGAAGCCACAGCTCTGAGGACATTGGGCTCCTCTATCTCAGCTACCCATGTGGGCGGAGCATTTATGCTGCAGGCCAGGAGTGTATGCATCTCCTGTCTCTGCTCTGCTGTGCTTGAGGCCGAAGTGGAACTTGACGACCAGGTGGTGGATGCTGAGGCCCAGTGGGAGAATGAGGAGAGACCTTGAGTTGAACACCCCCTCCCCCACAGCTGGCCCTCAAAGAGGAGAGATGAGTTTTGAATGCGGCAAGTCAGGGTGTCTGGACACACCGAGGTGTCCTATTTCCCTGTCGAGAAGCTGAGGGAGTAAGGCTTCCTGGAGGAGGTGACCCAAGATTAGATCCAAGTGAAGGTTTAGAGGTCAGAAACATGGAAGAGCCGGCACTGGGGAGAGGCAGGGAGGAGACGGTGAGTGGTGTGTGGATGTGGGCACGGGTGCACAGCACCTGTGTGCTGTAGCACCTGTGTGACAGGGAAATTGAGAGATGGGTAGAAGCGAGCTGCTTTGTGAGCCCAGAGGATTGAGGGTGCCTCCTGAGAGGACACGCAGATCCTGAGGGCACAGGACTACTTGCAGTTATTTATTTATTTATATTTTTTGATACAGAGTCTATGTAGCTACGGCTGTCCTGGAACTCTCTCTATAGACCAAGCTGGCCTCGAACTCACAGAGACCTGCTTGCCTCTGCCTCCTGAGTGCTGGGATTAAAGGTGTGGGCCTCTATGCATAACTACTCACTGATTTAAAGAGTCATAGTTGTTCTGTGTTCTAGAAAGATCTCTGCCCTGTAGGCCTGATCTGTGCCAGCCTGGCTCATTGTTGGAAGTCCAGCATTTGACCAGTGCACAGCATATAGCAAAGGTTTCAAATCAGTGCGTGGGTGCAGGAAGCATCCCCTGAGGTGATGGCTTGCTCTAGCTGTGCCTTGCTCTTCTGTGTAACTGTGGCCTCAGGCTCTTCATGGGTAAAGTGGGGTGACAGTGCCTGCCTTACAGACACTGCAGTGGTTGGAGAAGCATGGCAGGCTTAGCTCCATGTTTTGTGAATGGCCAGCACCCCAAGACTGGGATGGAGTATTCTTCAGGGATGTGGAGGCAGGGACTCTGATCAGGGCACTCAGTTATTCAGGTGACAGAGATCATAACGACAGTGATGATGGCCAAGGCTTAAGCTCTTTATTTAGCCCGCCCAAAACAAACCATGAAGAAGGAAGGGTTCCTTTTCCTGTCACATCATGCAGGAAAATGAGGCTGGAGTAGGAGCTTTGACTTGGCTCTGAGTGGTAGATGGGAATTCACTGGGTGCTGGCTGATCCCGCTGCGGGGCTAAGGATGGGTGAGACATAAAGATCCAGGGCAGACCAATGGACCATAGGATGGGGGAGGGGCACAAGGCAGGGGAGGTAACAAGAACACTCCACCCCTCTGTTTCCAGCAGATAGAAGACAGATCGTTCCATTTCATAGCAGGGCATAGCAAGGTAGAAAGGTCTGAGTACTGTAAACATGTATGTGGGGAGACGCTATGAGGTCCGAGGTCTTGGGCTGGGAGGAGAGTGGGGTTAAGATGGAGGTCCACACACCACACCCCCTCCATCCAAGGGCAAAGCCAGGGAGATGTGTGAAAAAGTTGCAGGTCCCTTCGGGGCATGGACAAAGGAGGGAAGGAGGGTGCTGCTGGGTTGCCCCACTGCCACCAGGGGTCATAGAGGGCAGGTAGCCAGCAAGGTGGCTTGGAAAAACAAGAGACAGGGCTTCAGAGAGAAGGGCTGGGGCAGTGGACCTTTCCCAGAGCAGAGATGGGTGTATCTGGGAAAGAGGTGGTGTCAGTGGTGTCTGGGGCAACCCGATAGCTCTCTTGGGCACTGGAGGGAGATGTAGGACCACAGTCTAGGGACATCGTTCATCGTTCTCTACAGGGTGAGAGAAAGGAGGCAAGCGGGAGGGGGAGATGCTGGGGGGGGGGGGGGGGGGGGCGGGGAGAAGCTTGATCCATGGATTGGTGTGGAGGGGACATTTGTTGGTGGGAGAGGGGAGGCTGAAGGCTCCTGTTCAGTGGCCTTTCCACTCTGCAGTTGGAGGCAGGGTGCATAGAGCTTGGGTTGCCCTGAGAGCTCGAAAACTAACATTTCATCTCCAGGGACCCCCCAGGTGCTTCCCAGACCACTCAGACTTTCTGTCACAGATGTCAGTTATCCTTGCTGCTCCATCCCCTGGCCTGGGGCAGCAGCAGGAGGGGAAGTCAGCCAAGGTCCACAGGAGCAGGAGGGTTGAGGACCAGGGGAGAGTTGTTGAGTTCGCCTTACTTGTCTCGACTTTTGTAGGTTCCTTTCCTGAGGGGCTGCAGGGTCACCATATGACAAACAGCACACACCTGCCATAACTTTGAGGTGGGGGATGCTTCCAGAAGGACCCTGTGCCCACCCAGTCTGTGGTGACTTGGCTCGAGGGGAAGCTGCATTTGGCAAAGCACTCCGTATAAGGAGATGAGGCGTCTGAAAAGGTCTGTGCCTGACGATGCCATTGCAATGTGTGTAATAACAAAGGCTGCCTGTGACCTTAATGTCCAGGTGCAGAGGACGGGAGCTGGAGGCAGATCATGTTCACAGAATGGAACACAAGGTGCTGGTAAAAATGACATTATGACATTCATGCAGAATTTGGGCGACGTGGGGAAGTGTCTATGGTGTAAGTGAAAACTCAGGATAAGCAGATATATGCATTCGGATAACAAGGAGCAATGGATGGGTTGGGAGAGAACAGGCCAGGAGGGGAAGATGGCTCAATTGGTAAAGTGCTTGCTCTGCAAGCATGAGGACCTGAGTTCGATTCCCAGAAACCACATGAAAAAGCCAGGCGAGCCGGGTGTGGTGGCACATGCCTTTAATCCCAGCACTTGGGAGGCAGAGGCAGGTGGATTGCTATGAGTTTGAGGCCAGCCTGCCTGGTCTACAAGGTGAGTCCAGGACAGCCAAGGCTACACAGCACAAAGAAACCCTGTTTAAAAAAAAAAAAAAAAAAAAAAAAAAAAAAAAAAAAAGGAAAGGAAAGAAAGAAAGAAAGAAAGAAAGAAAGAAAGAAAGAAAGAAAGAGAGAAAGAAAAGGCCAGGCAAACACAGGCAGATCCTGCAGCTCATGGGAAGCCAGCCTAGAGAACTTGTCAGATTCTGGGCTAATAAGAGTCCTGTCTCAGTCCCAAGGACTGGTACTGGAGGTTGTCCTCCTGTCTCCACATGCACATATGTACGCGTTACCTGGGGATGGCAGCGAGATTATGAGAACATGCTTGCATACATGAAAACATTTTTAAAATGTAATAGAGAGCTGGAAAGATGGTTCATGACTAAGTATTTGCTGCTCTTGCAGAGGACTAGAGTTTGGTTCCCAGCAGTTATGTTGGGCACCTCACAACTACCTGTTTGTTACTTCAGCTTGGGGGGATCTGATCCCCCTCTTCTGGCTTCCCTGGACACCCACATGCACATGCATAAACACACATACACACAAAAATCATAAAAAATTAAAAAATCTGGGGAAAGACAACAGAAAACCTTAATTGAACCTTAATTATTCTCGGGAGGGTGGAACTTAGTGAACTTTTTATTTACTGACCTACTGTTTTTAGAGACAGGGTCTCACTTGGTAGCTCTTCTGGCCAGCCTGGAACTCTGTGCGGATCAGACTGGCCTTGACCTTTTGACAGTCACCCTGCTTCTGCCTCCTGGATGCTAGGATTACAGTTATGCCACTATGCTCAGCTGAGGTTTGTTTTTGTTTTTGTTTTTCAAGACAACATGGTTTCTCTGTATAGCCTTGGCTGTTCTGGACTCATTTGTAGACCAGGCTGGCCTTGAACTCATAGGGATCCACCTGCTTCTGCCTTCCAGAGTGCTGGGATTATAGGCGTATGCCACCATGCCTGGCAAGTTTAGTTATTTTAAAGTTACATTTTATTCCATTTGTATGTGTGTAGATGTGTGTGTGTGTGTGTGTGTGCGTGTGTGTGTCCTAGCTCGTGAACCCCTTGAGCCCCTTTGCCTCCTGGCACTGGCCCCAGCCTGGCATATGCATTAGGAAGTCATGGGACTTGGTCTTGTTCCTGACCATGGAAGTCATACCTCAGTATCCCCAAGAGCTGGACATTATCAGATCAATTTTGAGGACCCGGTTGTACAGAAGATAGACATGGCTGCCATGGGACATCCTGAATATGTGTGTGTGTGTGCGCGCACACGCGCGCGCATGTGGTGGGTGGGGGTGGAGTAGGTGAAGCTAGATGAGTCCCTGGCTGGCTCCGGCCACATCTCTGTATGCTTTGGTGGTGGGCAACTGGAATCTGGGAGGTGGAGGAGCTGGAGGGCTGTATCTAGGGCCCCACCAAGAGAAGATGGCCTGGTGTCCCCACAGTGTATGGTGACCTGATGGCAATTAAAGGCCAGCACGGACTCCTCCCTCCAAGAAGGATGGATGGGAAAGGGGAGGGGGCCCCCTGGGGCTACAAATGCTTAGATGTAGCCACTGACAAGCCCAGCTATCCACAGCCCTGAGCACAATGCTGTCATTAACCCCTGACCCTGGCCCCTACTTAGCCACTTCCTCTGCAGGAGAAGGGAAGGCGACATTCCATCGCGATGCTCTTTTTGGTGAGCTGGGGGTCACAGGCTCTCTAGCTGCTTTGGGGTTGAGCTGGAGAGGGCATCTCACATTTTGGCACCCACAGGAGCATTCATGGGGCCAAGTGCTCCAAGCCAGGGCAGTGTGAAGGGAAAGAATGGGGAAGCCCAAGGCAGAGACAGACAGGGAGGCAGGAGAGAGGCTGCTCTTGGCCCTTCTACAGTATGTTCAGAGGCACGCAGGGAACAAGCCTACTGTGGAATGACATGAGTGGTTCCACTCACACGTTAGCACCCTTAAGTAAGGTCTCAGCCACACAGATCCGGCCAGGCAGAAGGACACATTACACATCCTAGAACCGTGAGGCTGGCTTCATGCTTGGAAACTGTCATCACAATTCATTATTGAATGAATGAATTCAGGAGACAGCCCCACAGCCATCTCAGCCCTGGACACCCATTTCAGCAACTTCCTGGGATGAACGGTCTCAGACCACGGGCTCAGGGTGGAGAAGGAGCCTCTAAGCTGAGAAAGACCATTGGCTGAAGCCCGTTGAAGAAACTGTTTCCAAAGGGGCAAGAGACCTGTCCCTTAAAATCAGATTCCTTGCTCCTCATGTTGGATGCTAATCCCAGTGTCTGTCCCTGCTGTATCTGAGCTTCTAGCTGAGGCAGTTGGCCCATACTGTAACCTTCTAGAACAGAGCAAAATGTGGGGATTGGAAAGGAGGATGCAAACATTACCGAACCAAAATTGCCTACACAGAAACCCAAAATAATCTACAGGCAAATGGCTAGAGCAGAAATTTACCCAAGATACACATCCATTAAAGCAATATTTAAAAAAGCCGGGTGGAGCCGGGCATGGTGGCGCACGCCTTTAATCCCCCACTTGGGAGGAAGAGGCAGGCAGATCGCTGTGAGTTTGAGGCCAACCTGGTCTACAAAGTGAGTCCAGAACAGCCAAGATAGCATAGAGAAAACCCTGTTTGGGGGGGGGGAAGCCAGGTGGTGGTGGTGTACACCTTTAATCCCAGCACTCAGGAGGCAAAGACAGTGAGTTCAAGGCCAGCCTGGTCTACAAAGTGAGTTCAGGACAACCAAGGCTACACAGAGAAACCCTGTCTCAAAAAACCAAATAACAACAACAACAACAACAACAATAATAATAGATAGACTAACTGCTGGACTGCTGAGATGGATCAGCCGTGTCAAGGCTCCTACTTCAGAGCCAGATGACCTGGGCTCAACCCCCAGAATCGGAATGTTAGAAGAGAACAGACCCCAACTTACCCTTTGACACACATTCCCCACATCCCACCACCCCCAGCCACACATGGCAGTTTAAAAATTTATGTGGACAGGTGTTCTGCTTGCACATATGAATTGTATCAAGCATGTGCCTGGTGCCTTCAAGATGCCAGAAGAGGTGGTTAGTTAGATCCCATGGGACTGGACTTACAGATGGTTGAACTGTAGTAACCACTTCTCCAGCCTGCTAATTTTTTTTTAAGATTTATTTTCTTTTTTTCTACAGTATTCTGCCTGCATGTACACCTGCACACTAGAAGAGGGCACCAGGTCTCATTATAGATAGTTATGAACCACCATGTGGCTGCTGGGAATTGAACTTGGGACCTTTAGAAGAGCAGACGGTGCTCATAACCTCTGAGCCATCCCACCAGGCCCCTATTTTATTTTTTATTTTTTATTTTTTGCAAAGACAGGTATAGTGGTGCATACCTGCAGTCTCAGCACTCGAGGTAGAAGCAGGGTGCTACCGACACGCGTGGCTTGGGTAAGAGCACTGGCTGCTCTCCCAGAGGACCCGGGGTTTGATTCCTAGCGCCTACAACTTACAACTATCTGTAACTTCAGTCTCAGGGGATCTGATGCCCTTTTTGGCTTCTGTGAACATTGCCAAGACATATAACAAACATGCAAGCAAAACACCCATACATATAAGATTTAAAGTTAAAAAGAGAGAGAGAGAGAGAGAGAGAGGGGGGGGGCAAAAGCAGGAGTAGGATAGCCTGGTATACATAGCTACTTCCTGGCCAACCTGGGCCACATAGTGAGAAAATGTCTTTTTTTTTTTTTTTATAGCACAAATCAAAAGAAGTCCACAAACTGCAGCTACAGCATAGATGAAAATTGAAAATCTGCTTAATGAAAGAAGCCAGCTGCAAAAAGCCACTCATTATTCCAACTGTGTGAACTTCCTCAATATCTACACTATGAAGCCACAGGCAGAGAAAGACAGCAAAAAAGCGGACCCAGGAACTGAATGTGAGTGGGTAAATGCCTTTTAGGGGGAGCGCGGTAAAAATATTTGGAACTAAACAATGGTGACAGTTGTATGACCTCGCAAAGGCCCTACCAGCACTGGATGGATGAACTGCACATTCAGAGTGATCATGGGTGTGGGGCGTGGACCATAAGTTTAAAAATGATTCCATGTAACATCAAAGGCAACATAACCGGACTTCCTTCCTTCCTTTCCTCCTTCCTTGCTTGTTTTTGAGACAGGGTCTCAAAACTGTGTATCCCTGGCTGTCCTGGGACTCAAAAGGATCCTCCTGCCTCTGCCTCCTGAGTTTTGGAATTAAAGATGTGAGTCACCATAGCTGGCTTTCTTTTCTTTTCTTTTTTTTTTAAATAGGGTTTTACTAGGAAGTCTAAACTGACTTCAAACTCATGATCCTCCTGCCTCAGCATCCTGAGGATGGGGATGATACATGTCAGCCTAGCTGACTCTAAAAAAATATGATTTAAAAAAAAAATCTTCTACTTATGCTGGGTGGTGGTGGTGCACGCCTTTAATCCCAGCACTCGGGAGGCAGAGGCAGGTGGATCTCTGTGAGTTTGAAGCCAGCCTGGTCTACAAAGTGAGTCCAGGACAACCAAGGCTACACAGAGAAACCCTGTCCCCCCCCCAAAAAAAAATCTACTTATAATAACACAATTAAATATAATAAAAAGATTTACTGTGTTACTGAAAAAAATGTTTAGTGGTTTCTTTTAAAAATTAAATATATGAAGCTGGTGAGATCACACACACACACTATTTCCTGCAGGGCTCAGCAATAACATCCCAGGCATTTATCTGAGAAAAATAAACATGCAGAACCACAGAGCAGTTTGTACACAATTGTCGGGAAAGTTAGTTGGAGAAGTTAAAAAGTGAGTGCTGGATGCTGGACGCTGGTCTGGAAGCCCACACCTTTGATCCCACTTTGGGAAGCAGAGGCAGGTGGATCTCTGTGGGCACCAGGCTAAGTGGGGCTATACCGAAAGACCCTCTTTGGGCTGAAGAGATAGCCGATTGGTAAAGTGCTTGCTGTGCCTAAGTCTGATTCCCAGAACCCAAGTCAATAACAATAAAAGCAAACCAGCCAGCAAGACTTGGTGATCCCAGCTCTAACCCCCGTGCTGGGGACACAGAGGCAGGAATGTCCTTGGAGCCCACTGCTCAGTCATGCTGACAAGTTCCTAAGCAGGGAGAGACACTGTCTCAAAAGCCAAAGATAAGGTGATGGGCCTGCAGAATGGCACCTAAGGCCATGTGGCTCTCACACAACTGCACATATACATGCACACCCATACCTACATACATACCCCTGCATACACACAGACTTGCACACACACATGCACATACTCCCCTTGCATAATACACACCTGCACATACCCCTGCACACACACATATTTGTGTACATACAAGCACTGCACGTGAACACACATCTTTGCATGCATACACACCTGTACATGCCCCTGGCAGGCGCGCGCGCGCACACACACACACACACACACACACACACACACACGAACCAACTATACTAGTTCCCTCAAGCCAGGGTGCCAAGGAGTGTGCTAGTCAGCAACAGTGAGGAACAGACCCGATTCACAGGCCATTGAACTCCCAGGCTGCCGAAGCTCAAGGGAGTGAGATGGAGGGAAAGGTTGAGCTGGAGACAGCACACATGTGGCTTCTTTGATGCCACATTGCCCAGATGGCAGACCAGTGGCAATGAGCTGACTATGGACCCATGGGAGCTGTGGAGTGCTGGAAGTGAATCACAGGAGGGGGTCTTTGTGGGGATGGGGCATGTCTGAGTCGTGGCTGTGTGGTGACTGGACATGCCTGTCGGTGAAGGGTTGTAGAGTCCCACACCACACACTTGAGTGCACAGAGGACAAGCTGTGGGTGGGATGCCCCTGCCCTGGCTGTAACCAGGGTTGCTGGCTATGTAAGTTTAAAGGAAGACTGAGTAAAGAGCACAGGGATTTCTCCACTCTTTTTGCAGCATCTTATAAGTATAAAATTACCCAAAGATTAAAATTTATGGGAACTACTGCTAGACTCTGAAGAAAACTTTGAAAATTTCCTTCAAAATAACAAGTGTGGGGCTGTGGCTCCACTGGGAGAGCATGCCCGGTTGCCTGGCATTCCATCCCCAGCACACATAAGCCAGATATGATGGTGCATGCCTGTCATCCAAGGACTTGGGAGGTGCCGATAGGAGGTTGTCCTTGGCTACATGGAGGGTTCTAGACCAGTCTGACCTATGTGAGACCTTGTCATCAATAAAATGAGAGATGGCTCCGTATAAAAGCATGCACTGCTCCTGCAGAAGTATTGAGTTTGGTTCTCACCCTCTAGGCTGAGTACGAGTCTGTGACTCCTGTTCCAGGAGGCCTGGTACGTCTCTGCACTAACGTGCACATACAGCCTTCCATATACATGGCTAAAAATATAAAAACAAGGGCTGGAGAGATGGCTCAGAGGTTAAGAGCATTGACTGCTCTTCCAGAGGTCCTGAGTTCAATTCCCAGAAACCACATGATGGCTCACGACCATCTAAGATGTGATCTGATGCCCTCTTCTGGCGGGCAAGTGTATATGCAGGCAGAGCACTATATACATTGTGTGTGTGTGTGTGTGTGTGTGTGTGTGTGTGTGTGTGTGTGTGT
>OU015748.1:103890967-103901962 GCA_907169655.1 Acomys percivali
TGTGTGTGTGTGTGTGTGTGTGTGTGTGTGTGTGTGTGTGTGTGTGTGTGTGTACAAGAGCCGGAGCCTGCCATGGTGCTGCATACCTTTAATCCCAGCACTTGGGAGGCAGAGGCAGGTGGATCTCTGTGAGTGTTCAAGACCAGCCTGGTCTACAAAGTGAGTCCAGGACAGCCAAGGCTACACAGAGAAACTCTGTCTCAAAACAAAACCATACACACACACACACACACACACACACACACACACACACACGCACACACACCAAAATTGGTGCCCATATAGGGGAGGGCCACAGAGCTGACAGAACTGACTAAAAACAGAATGGTAAAGAAGGTTCATTGGTGAAACCTTTTTGTTTTTGTTTTTATTTTTTAAGACATGGTTTCTCGGAACGTAATGCCAGGTCCTAGCCCCGCCAGTCTGAAGGCCCGTCCTGCTGCCACATGGAGATGAGAGGCTTTGGTCAAAATGGCAGTAGTGTTTCTATCACAGTCATTAAGCTCTGAACCCACACTTAAAGGATTGGGAAGACATTTTGCAGTTATTAACGATGTGCATTTTAACTAGTTAGGAATGACCCAGCTTTTCTTTTCCAAGCATTTGAAAGATGTTTGTGAAGCCACTTCACAGCAAGCTATTGTTTGCCCCCAATACCAGTGTCCCCTTCAATCTCCCTTTGGATTCATTTTCCATTTGCATCATCCCGGTTGACTTCCTTTCCATGAGCTCACCTGCCTCTGAGGACTGTGCAAACCACAGCACGTTTACTTAGTAGCTGGCCCGCCTGTGTACAGTGTAGACCCTGCTTCACGGAGCTTTCTGCTTAAGTGTTTGCATGACTGAGTGCTTTGAAGTCAATCTTAAAAATGCACAGGTTATAAATACAGAAGAAAGAGCAATCTACCCAATCTACCAAGCGCCCTGCAAAATGTCCACCCTGAGACTGTAGATCTCAGTCCCATGTTTACTGTGAGCCAATCACAACATCTGGAAGAAAATGATGGAAACTGTTGCATCTTTGTATTTATTACTTGATGTAATAAAGCTTATTTTCATTAACCAAAAATAAAAAAAAAAAAAAAGACATGGTTTCTCTGTGTAGTCTTGGCTGTCCTGTAGACCAGGCTGGCCTCAAACTCAGAGCTATCTGCCTGCTTCTGCCTCCCAAGTGCTGGGATTACAGGCCTGGCTTTTTTTTTTTTTTTTTTAATTGTGCATGTTTGAGACTTTCATTGAGAATTTAAAGTGGTACACACCTTTAATCTCAGCACTTGGGAGGCAGAGGCAGCTTGGATCTTTGTGAGTTCGAGGCCTGCCTGGTCTACAGAGAGAGTTCCAGGACAGCCAGAACTACACAGAGAAACTCTTTCAAAAACAAAACAAAACAAAACAGAAAGACACCCAAATCAATACCCAGAGGCAGCTGACTCACAAGGACCCATACTCCGTTCAACACAATCAACCTGGTCACAAGGAGAGTCACCTACACTCGGTTCAACACAATCAACCTGGAGAACCAGCAAGAGCCTCAGGCACCTCACAGGAGTGGGGCCCTGCTTGCTGAGCACACAGCCTTAGTCAAGGGTGCCATTTCAAGCCAGTGGGCTCCTTGGAGCCCAGCTGGACCCTGAGACCAAGGGGACAGGATGAGGCTGTGCCCAGGGCACACCGCAGGACACTGACGAGGAGTTCTTCATATCTGTCTCTCATCTCCACACGCCATTCTTGGGGCCTTCCTGAGGTGCTATACTCACTCAGAGCACCCCAAGCCTATATGTCACTCTCGAGGTCACAAGCCTGAGAGAGGGGCCAAGGTCTTCTGGCTTCAGTCCTAAGTTCTTTCCCAAGTGGACTCCAAGCTAGATGGACCAATTAGAATCTCTGGGTGCATGGTGGGTGCTCAGTGTCTGCATGGGCAGTAACTTCCCACTGGAGTTTAGAAGAGGAAGGGAGAGAGGAGGGAAAAAGGAGGGGGGGGGGGGGGGGGGGAGGAGGGGAGGGAGGGAGGTACAGTCTGAGATCTAGTCCTCAGTGGCCTGTAGGGTTGGGGAACAATCAAACACTGTCTCTCTCCTCCCCCCCACCCCCGGGGCTGCCCCTGGCTTTCATCACTGACCTAACCGAGAGGGTAGAGCTCTGTGGGGCCAGGGGGCAGGGGAAGGTCAGAGGTCAGCCTTTACATGCTCAGCCAGGGCCAGGAATAGAGCCACTTAGGGAGTGGATGGGGGGGCACTCCAGGCCCCTGTGAGGTACACATCCCCACTGCTGGTCTAGTCAGCTGATTGAAGGCAGTGTGTCGGCCTCCACTCAAAAGTGGTGGGATCAGGAATTACTTCATCTGTCTAAACAGACCTGAGTGGGACATTGGCCATGTGCCTGCCACTGTGCAAGGGGTTGGAGGGTGATTTGATCAGGCTAGGCCCCAGGCTATGGGAGTTTGCAATATGGTGGAGGGTAGACAGAGGTGGGCAGCGAGCGAGCGAGCACATACACACAACCACAAAGTCCCACACTCGAAACACAGCGGTCCCGCTGGCCTCCTGACTTTTACCTCATATCACCCCCAAAGGTGTTGGTGTGCACTTGCCACAGGGACTGACTCTCAGGTGTCTTCCAGCTGCCTCTTCACCGGCACCTCCAACGTCTCCTCAGAGACCACCTGGATGGAACCTATCACCTCTCCCACCACCTTCATCTCGGAAATTGACCTAGTTCCTTCCATCTTGCAGGCCACTCCCACTGGCTCCCAAGCCATTAGCAGCTCCAACTGTCTCCTTCAGTGTGTGTCCTCTTGGCTTGGTAAGTACTCAATAAATATTTATAAAATGAATTAGGAATGAGTGAGTGGGTGAGACCCACCCTGACTTCTTGACCTACACGGTAGCCTTGTAGAGTGAGGAGTGTAGGCCTTGTGTTGGGTCACAGCGGCAGCCGGCGGGGGTGGGGTTGGTTAGGCACAGCCGGGCATTCAGATGACCAGCCTCACCCATTGTCCACACACTGCAGACTCAGGCTCTGCAGTCAGCCTTGAGTCAGCAGCCTGTGACCTTGGGGATGGCACCCTTAGGTGGTAGTACTGAAATCAGCCACCAGGTGGCAGCACTTCCTCAGAAAAAAAAGTGTGTGAAGGTAAGTAGATTGGGGGATGGAATCTGATGCTGGGAACCACAGAGAAGCAGTTGTGGTGGACCCAGGCCCAGAAAGGGGATGCAGCTTGCAAGGGTCGCAAACTTTCCTGTGGCAGGGCTGAGCTAGGAGAGAGGTTGATATCCTTTTGGAGATAATGGGGAGCAAGGGGCTTGTTTGAGGGGGAATGTGCTGAAAGGCAGGGTCTGAGCTCCAGTCAGGGAACAACCTGAAATGAGTGGTTATCTTCACTCTATGTCAATCTGACCTTGACGAAGGGCCTAGAAGTCTCTCTGAGGTCCTCACTGAACACACTGCATCTGGGGACACTGGTAGAGGCAGGGTCTGCGCTAAGCTTCCATGAGACATGCGTGGCAGCCTTGCTTTCCAGCCGCTGTTTCCAGCTGTCTATCTCTCCTGCCACATGGGCTCCCTGAGGTCAGACACTGTATCGCCGCAGCCTGCCTCTAGAAACCTTTACTTTTCCCCCTTCTGCTGGCACAGAGCACCTCTTGTAGGACAGAGAGCTCCTCTTCCAGGAAGCCTGCCCTGGTTAGAGCACCACTCGGGACCCACACACAACAATCTTGCCTTCCAGGGATGGGGTGCCCTGAACAGCCCTGTTTGGTATAGAGACACTGCATCCTGGGCCTCTGACATCTTTAGACACAGAATGGTGTCAGTGCAGCGAGCAGGAGCTCTCCTCAGAGGTTCTCTCTGCAGGTCTGAGTCAGGACACTTCCCAGATGCGTCACTCACAGAAGCATAAGTACCGTAAGACCCCGACAGCCCTGCCCTTTGACATGGTTGGACCATATGGATTTTCTGTGAAGCAACACTGAACCCCCCCATGTCAATCCCCACAAGCACTTCACTCCTGGACAGATGTGTGTGTGGCTCTGGACAGGTCTAAGGGCAGGGCAGGCCTTTCTGCCCACTGCAGGGACAAGTGCCCCCTTTGCCATTAGAATCATGGACCAGGAACTTCTTTCCCCTCAGGAAAACAAAGGCCCCAACCTGCCCTCCGGGCTCAGTGAGAACTGAGTCCTGTGCTGGGTGGGCTGGCAGTGCCCTCACACTAAAACACAGTGTGAGTCATATTTCATACAGGTATTGACTGCAAAGCATCCCAATTTTCATTCCTGTTTGTCATGGCGACACCTGCTGATGGATTCCTGGCATCTACGGAAGATGGGAACACCACAGATTACAAAGTCAGTGTAGGAGCTGGGCATGGTGGCACACACCTTTAATCCCAGCACTCGGGAGGCAGAGGCAGGTGGATCACTGTGAGTTCGAGGCCAGCCTGGTCTACAAAGTGAGTCCAGGATGGCCAAAGGCCACACAGAGAGACCCTATCTCGAAAACCAAAAAACCAAAAAAACAAAAGCAAAAACAAAGTCAGTGTAGGAACCCAGGAAGGGGGTGGAGCATTTTATAATTTGTCAGGGCATAATCTCTAAAATGATAGTTATTATTTTATAGTGCTGACAATTACACCTAGGGCCTCACCCAGGTTACATAAGTGCTCTGCCACTAAGTCACATCGCCAGACTTCTAAGCCCCATTATAAAGAGGAAGAAAGCAGCGGTGGTGGTGCGCACCTTTAATCCCAGCACTGGGAAGGCAGAGGCAGGTGGATCTCTGAGTTTGAGGGCAGCCTGGTCTGCAGAGAGATTTCCAATTTGGCCAGGGCTACACAGAGAAACCCTGTCTCAAAAGATCAAAACAACAACAAAACAAACAAACAAAAGGGGAGATACTTAAAAAAAAAAAAAAAAAGAACATAAGTTAATCCTATAGAATTGGCTCAGGGGTACCTTGAAGTGTGATGCTATCCAGGAGTCAGAAACAAGGGCAAGACTGGTGAGCTGGGACAATCTAGGAAGTCTTCTGAGTGGGAGAAATGAAGTGGGAGAAGAAAGGCATCTTGCATTTAACTAAGGATAGGGGGCCTGGTTCAGCTTGGGGGTTAGTAGTTTACAAAACACTCTTGTCTCTTTCCTGACCTTAACAAACACCTTAACAAAAACTGCATGGGGTCATGTTCCTCCTCCTACAGGATCCTGCGTCTCAGAGTTAGCCAGTGACTCACTGCCCAAAGTCCCTGCTACAAAAGGGCACAGCCTTGAGTATGAACTAGAGTTGTGTTGGGGGAGAAAAGCTGAAGAAGCTCCACACAGAATGGGCAAACAACACTGAGGGAGGTGGAGGCAGGAGTCAGCTTATGGTGAACTTGGACGACATGAGATCTTATCTCAAAACAAACACAAACAAACAAACGAGCCACATCGGCCTGAAAACAGAGCTTGGAGAAACCAATTCCTGCCACTGACCACAGCAATTAAGGGAGGGTGCTTTCCCGATTTGCACAGCGTAGCTGGCGATGCTTATCCTGCTATCACAAGGTGAAGATGAACTAGGGTCTCTGACACTGATCTGAGCTGGAGAGCAGCAGGCACAGGAGAAGGCGGTTGCCATGACATTCAATACACCTACTGAGACTCACAGCTCAGCTCCCTGCAGGGCTTGGGAGGGCTTCCAAAGGCTGTGTGGATAACCATCCTGCACCCCTGTGGAGGCCTCTGTGAACACCAAGGCCACCAGAGTGTCAATCCCAGACAGACAAGACAGCAGTTTGCTTCAACACAATTCCTTAGTTGGTGTGGTGGTTCAAACTCTTTCTTTCTTTTTTGGGGGGTTTTTCAAGACAAGGTTTCTCTTTATAACCTTGGCTGTCCTGGACTCACTTTGCAGACCAGGCTGTCCTCGAACTCAGAGATCGACCTGCCTCTGCCTGTAGAGTGCCGAGATCAAAGGCATGCGCCGCCACCACCACCACCACCACCAGCAGCCTTCGTTCAAACTTTTGTCTGACCCTGAGTAGTTTATTTTGGGCATATTTAAGCACAGCACAATTTAGGTTAAAAAGTTTCCTGGTGATAAGTCGATATCAAAGCTCAAGACACAGCTACATAAAAGCCTCCTTGTAAAGTACAAGTGACATCTTCCATAAAGAGAGGTTCTACAGCTTACCTGAGAGAACAAGCTTGAGATAAATGCCGGGCAAGTATCCATTGTGCTCTTGACCACACAGATAGTACAAAGGTCACCAGGTTAGGAGGTTAGGAACTACATCAGCGCCCAGACTTCTGGGCAGAAAACCCTTCAGCTGACAACCATGTGCGTTTAACATTCCTAGTTCCTCCTAGCGCCTATCTATGAACACAGGGACCTCAGTACCTTCTACACACCCTGCCTCCCAGCTGTGGAGGGACACTGGTCCCACTCAGCCTGGATAAAGTGGTCCTAGGACGGCTATTCTCTTCCAGTGAACCCATTTGATATAACCATTGGCAGCAGAGGTCCGGGGGCGGGGGCAGATAAATAAAGATTGGAACTCCCCCAGCTGGGAAGCACTGATGGTGTTTGTGGAGCCTCAGGAAAACGGGGGGGTGGGGTGGGGCCCTGTATTTTCAAGAGGACTACGTTAAGAGGTTCGCTGGAAGGAATCTTTTGCCAAAATACCTCAGAAACATTTACTGAATGCTAATAGTATGTATGTGGGCAAAATGAGGTACGTGCAGAAAAGCAAGTCAAATCTGCCCACTGAATATACCTCTCGTGGCTCTGAATTTAGCGCAGATGTTCAAAGGACCCCAGACTGGCAGTAGGTGTCTCAGGACCATGATCTGGATCTTACGCCAACTGTAAAAATCTCTGAACAAAGTTACTCCCTCTCTCGGATACTTAATTTCTTTGTGAGACTGGGATCTTTCGGCAACCTTCCAGCCTCGACGCTTTGTAGTAGGGGAGACACAGTCTTTCCTCGGGTAGCGGTACTGAAAATGTGAAAACGAAGGTCTTGAGATTTGCAGTTCACGGAACTTCGCCGTTCCCAAGATGCTTCCGTTGCCCCGGCAACCGCCGGGCCTGAGTGGTCCCCAGAGTGTCGCTGAGGAAGCCGGGAAGAGCCCTGCCCTCCCCAAGATGGCGGCACGGCTAGGGCGGGGTCCGGGGCCGACAGCATGTCTAGACCTTTCCTTCCTTTCCCATTTTTTTCCCCATTAACGGCAAACTTCCACCAACACTTGTTCTTTTTCCTGGTTCAGAGAGTCGGGGAGCTGAGAGAGAAGTGTTGCTTGCAGGGATTGGGGCAAATGCCCAAAGGGAGAGGCGGGACTTCCGCGTCCTACCGGAAGTGACGCGACAGTCGCGGTCGCCGCCAGGTGGAACGGCAGGTGGGTTCAGGTGCCAGCCTGACCTGGGCCCGGCTGTGGGACCGACTCTCTCGGTGAGCGACTGAAGCGGCTCCCAAGGGTCTGGAGACCGTGTGGTGGGCTCCGGAATCCGAGCCCAACGTCCTGGCCTGGGTTCCTCCCTTGTACCAAGTAAGAATCACTTGCCCCCACCTTCCAGCCTCAGGGTCCCCACCCTAGTCCAGAGGGGAGAGCCAGAGGCCCGCTGTCCCGGATGGGGGAGGGTTGGGAGCTTGGGGCTGGCATCTGGGCACCTCAGTTCCCTGAAGCCCTGTGTTCTTTTCTCTCTCAGACCCAGTTTCCCATTCCCGTCCCGAGCTGGGCAGTTAGCCAGTTGGCCACAACTCTCGGAACCATGTTTGCAGACTTAGACCATGACATCGAGGAAGACAAATTGTGAGTATTTTCTTCCCCAAGACGTGGGAGCTGAGGAACCCAGCTCCCTCGTGTCCTTGGGTGTCCTAGCTCCACACACTTCTACTGCTCAGTGTCGGGAAGTAGAAATGGGCCCAGACATTTCAGCAGTCCATCACTTGTAGGGGGTTGTTGCAGGGTAACAGATAATCACGGATTGGGGGGCCCCAATCCAGCCACAACACAACGGGTGCTGCTGCGGTGGTCTAGGAAGGTATATTCCAAAGATGACTACAGAGCCAGGTTGCAGAAGGCTACCTAGGAATATTCACCAACCGACCCTCCTCCCCAGCGTAGGTGAGTAATAAGGTAGACTTTTCAAAAAATCAGAATTAGAAAGCACTCCCAGATTGAGCCGATCTCATGTGTAGTCAGTCTTTGGGAAGGGGCGAGCAGCTGTTGGTTGTTAGCAAATCAAGTCTTCAGTTACCAACCTGACACCTGACCTTTTCACCACAAGACACGCCATAAGCTCGCTTGTCGCTGGTGAACGTGATGGAAACTGAGCAACATAAACTGGAAGATGGCTGGAGGAGAGTTGAATTAACTTTCTTCTAAATGGGATGGGGTAGCCTGTCCCGCGTGTGCCTTAGAAGGAGACGAAGATAGAGCCCGGCTCAATCTTCAAGTTGGTTTCCTTGGAGTTTTCTGCTCTGGCCTAGGGTGGAGGTGGAGCCTCCCGTGCACATCCTTGTAAGGTCTCATTTCACCTTATGGCTCAAGGAAACAGGAGCAGAGGGAGAGGTGTGTGATATACGTTTCAGCAGGTTTTGGGCAGCCCTGGGCAGTGACCCTAAGGCTGCCTGACTCCTGAGCATGTTCTGGTTCTTTGTGGCTGAGGAAGGAAGAGGCAGCTCTGTGTGGGTTGTTGGAGCCCTTCTGGGCGTGGGAGCCTGCCCCTCCCAGTCATCCTTCCCAGAAGTCATTGTCATTTGCATCTCTTTCCAGAGGAATCCCCACTGTGCCTGGAAAGGTCACCCTGCAGAAAGATGCTCAGAACCTGATCGGGATCAGCATTGGAGGAGGGGCCCAGTACTGTCCCTGTCTCTATATTGTCCAGGTACGAGGCACACTTTGGAGGTGGGAGGGGTCAGGGGTCAGAGTGGACAGGGTCCTGGGTGGAGTGTTTCACCTCCCTTCTTGGGCGTGACAGAAGGAGGTTCATTTCTCCACTCTGGAAACACTAGCTCCAGGGCCCGGGAGATGGCTCAGTCGGTAAAACGCTTGCCATGCAAGCTCGAGTGGCAGGATTTAATCCCAGGCACCTGGGTAAAATGCGGATGTGGCCTGTGCTCTTATAACCGTAGTGCTGGGGAGGTGGAGGCAGGTGGATTCCTAGGCCTCACTGCCCAGCTGGTCTAACCTAATAGGTGAATTCTAGGCTACAGAGAGACACCATGAACCCCCTACTCCCCCACCCCCTGAAAAAAGTGATGGTGCATAAAGTGACTGACCCTACATACACATACATGCACACGGACATAAACATGAACACACCTGCATGTGTAAACAGACAAAGGTCAATCTTGTTTCTTTAAAATTTTATAATTGGAAGCCAGGCACGGTGGTGCACACCTATAATCCCAGCACTCAGGCAGAGGTAGGCGGCTCTCTGTGAGTTCCAAGACAGTCAAGGCTACACAGAGAAATCATGTCTCAAAAACAAACAAACAAAAAATTATGATTGGTATTTGTGTGTGTATGTGTGTGTGGTGTGTGCATATGTGGGTATGGGTTCACTCATTTTTGTCTTCAATATGCAGAGTTCAAAGGATTCCTCACCCTCAGTAGTCCATTTTCTATTGAGAGATCCCAGGATTATCAGGCTTGCCTGGCAGAGACTTCACCCCGCCGAGCCGTCTCAGCAGCCCTGCTTGTTTCTGAGGTCTGGTCTTGGCACCACTGCCCTGCGCTCTAAGGGGACTGTCCCTGCTCCTCTTCTGTCTCCACCTGTTCTTTGCTTTGCTTGTCCTACCTGGGAGACTCTTGTTGGCCTTGTACCGTGTGTATCTGACTGAAGGTAGTGCTGGCTGGTGCCTGGTGTGCGGCAGATACTCAGAATGTCTCCAGTGAGTCTGCTTGCCAGCCGAAGTGGGAAGGCTGTGAACCAACAATGTCCGTGCTGGGTGTGGCAGCACACACCTGTAATCCCTGCACTTGGGAGGTGGGGACAGGAGGATCAGCTGTTCAGAGGCGTGCTGGGCTGCACGGTAGATGAGTTGGAGGCCAGTGGGTGCTACTTGAGACCCTGCCTGAGCAAACAAAAGAAAGTAGGAGCTGAAGCTCATTTGTAAACATTCCTGCACACCGGGGATTCTTAACCACTCTGGTCCTCAGCCTTCTTACCTGGAGTTTGGTTCCCAGCACCCAGATGCATTCACAACCATCTATAACTCTGGTTCCATGGGATCTGATGCCCTCTTCTGGCAGCCTCCTGCCCCTGCATGCATATGGTGCGCATTGCATTCACTCACATTACCTACACAGGAAAATTTTTAATTAAATATTGCAAATATGTGCTGGCCTACATGAGACCCTGTGTGAAAAGAAACGGAGCCAAGCAAATCAAGGAAATAAAAATATGTAAGCACAAATGTGTTTGGGTTCTTATGACAATGCAGCAGAATGGCAGAGCATCCCTGGTTGGCAGCTGTGATGGTTCTCTGGTGACTGTGCCTTTCCCAGGTGTGAAGCAGGTGGTGGGGGAGCAGATTCATGATTTCTGCTGGGGACATGCCCTGGTCGTCTGTCCACTGTGGTGCACAAATGGGGCAGGCCTGTTGTGAGGCCTCAGCCAGTGACATTTCTGTGGACTATACCCTGTTGGAACATCCCATAGAGCAGGCCCTAGGGGCAGATAGAGCACTGGGTCTCTGGGAGGGTGATTTCCTTTCCTCTGAGGGAGACCTTTCCCAGGTCCCTCCTGGCCATGTACCTGCCAGGCCTCCATGCTGCTCAACTCCACGCCATTTGTTCAGTCCTGAGGGGTATGTTTGTTTGCATTGCATTATACATAACATGATGGGATTTGCTTGTTGTGCATACAAGTCAAGTGCACAAAGGCTAACAGTGGTCCCTGCCCTCCCTCACACTGCATCAGAGTTGGCTCCCACCTTTCCTGGTTGTCTTTATTATTATGAGAGAGAGAGAGAGAGAGAGAGAGAGAGAGAGAGAGAGAGAGAGAGAGAGAGAG
>OU015748.1:103912957-103928487 GCA_907169655.1 Acomys percivali
TGGACATTGCTCCAGTTCCTGCTGAGCCACCCAGGCTGCCAGGGCCTACCAGGCTTAGGGTACACTGCCTGTTCTTATATAGCAGTATGAGGGACCAGCTCCAGTCTCCTGGACCCCCTGGACTCTCATTAAATGCTAAGTATTTTGGGGACTTAACCCTGAGCTCCTCTGAGCTCCCAAAGGTATTAAGCACTCAGACAAGCTGTGATGTCCCTGGTTGGGGTTGCAGAGGCAGCTCGATGTCGACAGTGACTTCACTGGGTCAGTGTGCTCTAGTGACCACAGCAGGGCCGTGTTTGCCCTAGAGTTTTATTGGAGGGGCTGCTTCCCAAGTTCCCTAGGGACTTCAGGCTACAGAGAATGCTGAGCTCAGACATTTCCAATCCAGATGCAGCTCACCTGCTCATTCCCCAGCCCAGATGTTCTGCTGTGTCCGTGTCACTCACAAACAAGCATAGCCTTTTTACTTTCTCCAGCAGTTCAGCCACTGGAGACCCTTAGGAAAACTGGTGAGTGAGCTGTGTGAGGGAGCTCAGAGCCAAAGGATAGTCTGAGAGTCAAGGATGGGTCCAGCCTGTGTGGACGTGGGCCTAAGGCTCTGAACCCAGCCGGGCCAGTGCCCATCCTTCAGGGCTCCAGGACTAGCCCCTGCTCCCCTTCATATGTATTTTATTGCCTTCATGTGCACTGTGGCTGCAAGTATGTATGTGCACCACATGCGTACTTGCTGCCTTCAGAGGTCAGAATAGGGTGCCAGATCCGCTGGCACTGGAGTTACAGATGGTTGAGAGCCACCACGTGGGTGCTGAGAACTGAACCCAGGCCCTGTCAGGAGCAGCAAGTGCTGATGAGCCGTCTCTTCAGCCTCCGCTATCCCCGTCTTGCTTCCACTCAGACAGGCACCACTGTCTTCCTCTGTCACATCCTTGTCATGTTCCCAAGTCATCCTGGTATAACTTAGTCCACACAGAGGACAGGGTTGCCTCTGTAGCCACTTCTAGTGCCCCTTTAGGCACAGGCAGACCAAAGAGAGACTCAGAGCTCAGGGCCATGTCAGTCCCAAGGGAGCCCTTCACACCCTACCCCTGACTGACCGAATTGGCTCATTTCATCTGTGCTGCGGGTGTAACTTTGATATGAGTAGAGTCAGTCCCAATCTCAAAGGCCTTAGGGTTGTAAGGACTAGCGTGACCGTGATCGCCTCCCATGGGCACATGAGCAGTTGCTAGAACATGGGACTAAGTGAATCCCCAAGTCACCCCACCTCTTCTGCTGGACTGGGATCCCCGAGAAGCCTTGCTCCCCTCCTGGTTGGTGTTCTAGTGCCAAACGTGTAGAAAGTAATCTCTGGGAGGGTCTGGAGCTAGGGAGCCACTGTCCTGATTGTCTGTGCTGCTCTTGCAGGGGGAGGTGACCATCCATTACAACAAGCTGCAGGCGGACCCTAAGCAGGGCATGTCCCTGGACATCGGTAAGCCAGGCCAGAGCAGCCATGTGCCATGGGCTCTGGCTTTTTCTGTCCAAGCTGATCCAAAAGGCTAGGAGGAGTCAGGTGTAGCTATTCACAGGTCCCTGGCCCTGCATTCTCACTGCCCTGTGTTTTACACACTGCACTGCCAGACCTTGATGTGTGAGTCATGCCTGCTTTGAATCCCTCTCCACCATGGCCTCTCCTGGGTATACTTCCAGGAAGACATAAGGTGCAAACTGGACCTTTCGGTGTATGCCTTAGTTAGGGTTTTATTGCTGTGAAGAGACGCTATGACCAAGGCAACTCTTTGTTTTAGTTATTTATTCATTTTTTTTATGTGCATTGGTGTTTTGCCTACATGTATGTCTGTGTGAGGGTGTCAGATCTCCTGGAACTGGAGTTATAGACAGCTGTGCACTGTCACAAGGGTGCTGGGAATAG
The DNA here is from genome assembly GCA_907169655.1 of Acomys percivali. Taxonomy (NCBI): domain Eukaryota; kingdom Metazoa; phylum Chordata; class Mammalia; order Rodentia; family Muridae; genus Acomys; species Acomys percivali. The sequence continues at coordinate 103,914,870 of OU015748.1, forward strand.
GACACAGGTCCTCTGGAAGAGCAGCCAGTGCTCTTAACCACTGAGCAATCTCTCCAGCACCTACCAAGGCAGCTCTTATACAGGAACATATTTAGTTGGGCTGGCTTATAGTTTCAGAGTTTTATTCCATTATCATTATCATGGGAAGCATGGCAGAGTCTAGGCAGACATGGTGCTCGAGGGGCTGAGAGTGCTTCATCTCCATCCACAGGCAGCAGGAGACTGTGTGCCACAGTGGGTGGAGCATAAGAGACCTCCAAGCATACTCCTACAGGGACACACTTTCTCCAACAAGGCCACACCTTCTAGTAGTGCCACTGTCCATGGGCCAAGCATTCACACACATGAGTCTTTGGGGGCCATACCTATTTAAACCATCACAGTGTGTTATTTGGCAAGTTGTCTGCGGCTAGAAGGGCGGGACCTCACTTCTGTAGAAGCCTTGAGACAGCAATTGTTAGCTGCCAGCTCCTCTGTATCAGCCACATGGCAAAGTGTGAGGCACAGAGGCTTGGCAGTCTCCTGGCAGAATACCCAGATAATTTCACATTCACTACAGGCCACAGCCCTCTAGAATAGAGGCTAAGAGCAAATGAGTTCACCAGTGGTTTCTCTGTGTAGCCCTGGCTGTCCTGGAACTCACTCTGTAGAGCAAGCTGGCATTGAATTCAGAGACCCCCTGCCTCTGCCTCCCCAGTGCCAGGGTTAAAGGTGTGCTGTCATGTCCAGTCTTACGTTCTTTATTGTATATATTATTGGGCCCAGGACTTGTTCTGAGACCTTAGCTGGCTACATGCAGTGACCAGCCAGTGGCAACTAAGGGTGCCTACTGCTCTGCCAAAACCAGCCTGAGAACCCGCCTGGGGAGCCCTAGCTGAGTGGAGGAGAGACAGGGCAAGGCCTTCTCTGTCTGGCCTGTCCACTGTGCTTAGCATGCACAAGCTCTGGGCTCTCACTGACTCCAGTAGCAGATAACAGGTCTCAGCCCTTGGGCTGAGCACCCCATGTTTACCTGTCCAGCGCCTCTGAGTGGGGGGGTGAATAGGACACATGGCCTAGGATAGACTCTGCTTGACAGCCCCTGCTTTCTACCTGCTCCAAGCACCAGCCCTACGTTAGTGCTTGTCTACGCATTGACGCACCCAGTGAGGCAGTTGTGATGGGGCTCAGGGCCTAGATGGACTGGCCAGCAGTAAAGTCATTGGCCCTTTCTCTCTTGTCTCCCAGTGTTGAAGAAAGTCAAGCACCGGCTGGTGGAGAACATGAGTTCAGGCACAGCTGACGCCCTGGGCCTAAGCCGCGCCATCCTGTGCAACGGTAAGCTGTCCTTCCATCCACTGGCCCAGCTGTCCATCAAGCTGACCTGATAGCGTCCACCTGCCTCAGTGTGGATAGCCAAGTCATTCCCCTGTATTCCCTGGGGTGCGGGGTGACACACATGAGGGAGAATAGGTGCTCCCTTCCAGCTTGGATGCTGCCAACCTGCATGCTGCCTGCACAGTCCTGCTCCTGTGCCTTCCACCTCAGCCCTGCCCTTGACCAGGAGGTGGCGCTGGCGCTCTTGTCTCCACTTCCTCTGCCTGTGCTCAGAGAAGCCACGTGCAGCCCTTTACGCACACTCAGACACACGAACTGGATGTCTCCCCAGGAGGCCCATGGAACCCGTGGTCCTGCTCCTGCCATCGCCAGCCTGTGCTTATAAATAGCAGTGCCCTGCATGTACGCGGGAAGATAAAAATACCCATATAAACTGTGGGCTCAGCTGAGCACAGTCTTTATTGGCTGTGAGGGTGGGGGTGGGGCCTGAGCTTGTTCCAAATAGGGTACAAAGTGTCGGCTGCTATTTCCAGCCGCTGTGGTGCCTATAAATCCTTGTTACTGTAGTCACCGTGCATTGAGATGAAATTAGAACTGGTTGTTGTTTCCTTGAACCTTGCAATTTCCCTAGCTGTAAATAGGATTTCTAAAAGTGAAACTGCCATGATGTCCCATGACCCAGCTAAAAACAACTGTGCCTGCTGGCCACGTGTTCATGTTCCAGGGAGCCAGGACCTACAGGCTATGGGCCACCACAGCCTCCTGAAGACCTCAGAGGTGTCCATCTAACCCCCCCACCCCGCCCAGCTCTTCACAGCCAGCTTTCCTACCCGAGAAAAGCCTCTGCCTGTGTCATGTCTTTCCTGTCCTGCTTAAAAGATCCCACCTGCAACTCCACAGCAAAGCTAGGAGAGCTGGACTCTGCTTAGACAGGAGTCTGGCTGTGTGATGTAGGCACTTGTCCCATGCAGCCCTCAGCTTTCTCGGTAGAATAGGCAGCATGGTCCCCGGCCCCAAGGTGTAGGCTGGAGAAGGGTCAGGGGCTTGTCAGGGGTCCTCAGTGTTCCTGGCTCACTGCAGTGACTCAGTGTGGCTGCAGGTGTTCTCATGAGAGGTATGTGTACTTCATCCCCACAGGTAGGGGCGTATCCAGAGTTGGGAAGCTCCTCTGCTGGACTTGGAGCACCAAGTGTTTAGTGTTGATTGGACTGGTTAATTAGAGTAGCCAAGAGGGTTGGATCTGTTGGTTGCCGGACTTCCATACTTTGATAGCTGGACCTTGGTAGTCAGCCTCAGGGGAGGAAGTGGCCAAATGAGGTAATGGACCTTAGTGGCTAGCTTTAGGGATGTAATCGAACAGTTTGTCCAAGGCAGAGGGAATAGGGGTAGGACAAGGCCTGCCAGAGCCATGTTTGCCATGCTTGGGCTAGGTAGCGTCCCTTCAGGGAGCCCGCTACAGACCAAAGTACAGATACTACCCGAGTCCAGTGAGTGTTATTGGAATTACAGGAGCATGAATGCGGGTTACTTAGGAGCAGAACTGACTCAGGGCCAGCTGTATCACTAAGACCACCCAGCTCCTGGAGCACACTGCACAGCCTGCAGGCAGCTCAGAAGGTTGGAGAGTGTCCTTTCCGAGCGACTCCAGCCTCTTCCAGGCAGCTGGTCTGCTTTCTGTCTTCTGAAGCTTAGCTCAGTCTGAGAGGGACGCTCAGCTTTCATCGCATGTGTACTCTGACAGCCAGGAGTCAAGTGAATCTGGTCAGTTTCAGGGACTTCCTGAAGCTGTGTTAGGTTGTATACTTTCCTGTTTAAGGAGCTTCTCTGTGGAATGTAATGTTTCAGACCTGGAGAAGTAGGTATTAAGTCAACCAGTACCTATTGCCCATTGGCTGTGATCACCAGGTTCTTCTACTGTGAGCCTTTCCTCCAAACCTTCCTGAGTTTCTTCTCTCTGTACCCCACTCCAGTCCCGTGCAGCTGTCACAGCCAGCCCTGGCCATGATCCAGCAGCCTTCTTCCTCCCTTCTAACTGCTGTGTGGGAAATTTTGGCTGCTGACCCAGGGTTTGCCTTCTGGTGCCTTGAGAAGCCACCCTTGGGTCTTGCCTAGGGAAAACCCACTTTAAGACACTCATGACTTTGGGAAAACCCTATGCTGGAATTCACATCAGCCCCTGGATTGGCCCAGCCAGCAGTAGCTGGAGAGAGTCTCCTGACAAGGGTTCTTAGCCATGTCTGCCTGTCTCTTACTTAACCCTCTAGTGTGCTGGGGTGTTGATGAGTAAACCCTGAGGCCCAGCCTCCTCCCTAGACCTCCTGTTCTGGGCAGAGACTAGTCCTCAGGGGCCTACCCTGAAGGGACCAGTATTCAGCACAAGACACCCCAAGACCAAGTTCTCAGCACAAAGAAAACATATTTGCCCCATAAATAAAGGACAAAGGGAATTAAAAACAAAGACAGGCCAGGCGTGGTGGTGCACACCTTTAATCCCGGGAGGCAGAGAGAGGCAGATCTCTGTGAGTTTGAGGCCAGCCTGGTCTACAAAGAGTCTAGACAAACCAAGGCTACCCTGTCTCAAAAAACAAAACAAACAAACAAAAACAAAGACAGGAGATAGTCGCCAAGGGAAAAGGAACAAGGAGAAGGGGAAAGAAATAGTTTTCCTCTCGATAAAGAGACAGATGAGGTCTGTAGACAAGTGGCAGCTTATAAAGGGAAAAGGACACTCCTCCCCCCCACACCCATGTTAGGTGCCGTGCCTTGATTTGATTGGGCATGTTAATTAGGTAAGCCGAAGGGAGCTTTTGGTTGTTAAACTGCCATACTTTGATAGCTAGATCTTGGTAGTCAGCCTCAGGGGAGGAAGTGGTCCATTGAGGGAATAGACCTTGGTGTCTAGCTTCAGGGATATAATCGAATGGTTTGTAGCAAGGCAGAGGGAATAGGGGAAGGGCAAGGCTGCCAGAGCCATGTTTGCCATGCTGGCTAGAGCCTTTGGGCCCTCTTCTCCCCCACCCGGCCTCTGAAGGGCTCTTGCCCCACCTCAGCTCGCTGAGCCCACAGACGGCCTTGTTCTCGCTCTCCACAGATGGGTTGGTAAAGCGGTTGGAGGAACTGGAACGCACTGCCGAGCTGTATAAAGGTAGGTAGGAGTCTTGGCCAAGAGGTGCCTTAGAGAATGGCCATGGGGCAGGGAAGCTACCCACAAACTTTTGGGAATGGTAACTGTCAGGTGCCCCTCGAAATTTCTACACTCCCAGAGAGCCCCTAAGAGACTATATCACACATATTCCTAGCTGCCTGTCACATTGGGCCACAGAGGGGCCAACTCAGCCTTCATCCTCAGGCCTTGGGGAAAAGCCTATGGACCTAATGCCCAGGGGGAACCTCAGGCTGCAAGGCTGAGGGGCCAATAGGATCCCCGGCTTGGGTCTCTGTCTTCTGTCATTTGGCTCTCTTCCTACAGGGATGACGGAGCATACCAAGAATCTCCTACGGGCCTTTTATGAGCTGTCACAGACGCACCGGGGTAATGGCATCCCAAGACATGCCATGTGGCCCTGCAAACCCCTGTCCCTCAGGGCTCAGTAGCACCTGGCGCTGAGGTGTTGCTAGCTTCTTCTCTGGGCCCTTCTCATCCCCACACCAAGGCCAACGCCTAGCCCTGACCTCCAGCCTGTGGCAGTGACCTTGGAGTACCTGGTCCAGCTGGCCGTACAAGGATGCTGCTTACAGTGCACACAGCTTCTTTTCAGTTGGTCTCTTTTCAGTCCCATAGTGGGCAGGAGAGAGAAAACCCCATTTACAGGCCAGGAAAGGAAGGCCAGACAGGAAGTGGGCCCAGGTATCTGGATTCTCAGCCCGGTGCTCTGCTCTTGACTAGCATGAGCACTGCAGGTCTGCTCAGCTTTTTGTCTGGTCTCTTGGAGGAACAGGGTAGTAGCTTCCATGGGACCGTACGCCTAGAATGCAGATGCAGCTCCTTGGGAGAAGGGTCCAGGCCACTTGGAGCGGGATCCCCTTTGGATGTAGACCCCAGAAGACCTTGGTTCTCTACCAGTCAGGCCTCTGTCCTGCCACCCAGCAAGCCCCTGGTTTCTCCATTATGGACCAAGTGGGGGCTTCAAAGCAAACTTATCATGCAGCCTTTGGGGACGTGTTCTCAGTGATTGGGGTGCGGGAGCCGCAGCCAGCAGCAAGTGAGGCATTCGTGAAGTTTGCTGATGCACACCGCAGCATTGAGAAATTTGGAATTCGGCTACTGAAAACCATCAAACCGGTGGGTCCCTCCAAGTACAGCACGCCCCCACGGGCCAGGCAGGAGCATCACCTTAGCACAGGAGGGGTTCTGGGATGGAGTCAGGTGCAGACATACCCTTGATCACCTCTGTGGCCACCCATCCATCAGTCACTGTGCCTCCCCAGGTCCCTGTTGACCTCAAGATCCGTTTCAGCCAGGCCTGGTGGCACATGCCTTTAATCCCAGCACTTGGGAGGCAGAGGCAGGCCTGATCTACAAAGTGAGTCCAGCACAGCCAGGGCTACACAGAGAAGCACTGTCTTGGGGGGAAAAAAAAAAGATAGGTTTGAGCACTATTCTGCTGCTTTTGGGATGACACATCAGTGCCATTTGTCATTCAACCTCCCAGATGCTGACAGACCTGAACACGTACCTCAATAAAGCCATCCCTGACACACGCCTCACCATCAAGAAGTACCTGGATGTGAAGTTTGAGTACCTGGTGAGTGGGCCGCAGTGTCGGCTGCCGTGGCAACAGGGCCGGAGCGCTGCTGCCTCAGGAGTTCGGGATTGAGGCCTGACTAAAGAATCAGGAGCAGCCGAGATTGCATTCCCACACCAAGGAGTTCTGAGCTGCCTGGAGAGCAGGAGAGCGTCCATTTCCCCTCCTTGGGACTTGTCACCTTTAGCAGCAGCTCTGTCTAGGGTTAGGATAAGTCAGGGGCTGTTTGGAGTCATAGATGATAGTCTGATGGTCAAAGGAGCTAGGAAAGTAATGCTACGTGTCCAAGCTTTGTGTAGCAACACTTGTTAGAGGCTTGACTAGGCCTATGCACAGCATGTCTTAAAAGCCCTCCCAAGCTCTCCTGCCCCACCAGCACAGTCACAGTTTTTTGCAGGGTTGGTTTTGGGTTTGTTTGTTTGTTTTTTCTGGTTTGGGGTATTTTTTATTCTGAAGATAGAAGCCATGCGTGTGCATGCCAGGCAAGCGCTGACCACTGAGCCATACCCCAATTTCCAGAACATCTCCCAAGACTTCAAATTGGTTGCTCTTGGATATCTCAAGCCTTCAGGCCTTTGTACCCTCCCAGAGGAGTGCCTCATACCCCTGCTGCCCTTTGCCTGAGCCTTCATCCGTGCCTGCTTCCAGCCTTGCCCAGGTGGTCCAGAGCCATGTGGCTTATATGGCTACTGCTTTCTCGGTGTGGCCAGGTTCCCAGGTGACCTGAGGGCATAGGAAGGCCTGGCAGGGGGAGCTGGAAACATGAGGGTGGGAGAGCAGGAAGTTTGGCCACTGACTTCCTGGCCTCCCCATCCTGTCCCATACAGTCCTACTGTCTAAAGGTGAAGGAGATGGACGATGAGGAATACAGCTGCATCGTGAGTGCCGAAGGGGCCTGAGGTGGTATCGGGAAGGCTTGGGGTGCCCACACTCTCCCGGCTGCCTTCAGAAGGCCCTGAGTCTGCCAGAGGTATTGGGTATGTCGGGCGTCCTAGAGTCATAGTTGGATTCTAGTTTCTAAAGTTTGGGGGCTGTCAGCCCATTCTGCTGGCTCCTCTGGCTTGGAGTACCAGCTAGTTTGCCATGAGGTAACTCGCCAGGCCAAGTACCCCAAGTTTGTGAGGTTCCTATAGGAAACAGTTGGTTATTTCACTTCTGAGCTATGCTTTGACTTTTTTTAAAAAAAATAGTTGGTGTTTTTGTATTTTTATGCATTTTGCCTCCTGGTGCCTGGTTTTTGTTTTGTGTGCACGCCACATTTGCATGGCTGGTGGTGTGGAGGTTAGAAGAGGGTGCTGGAACTAACCCTATAGTTAGGAGTGACGGTATGGGTACTGGGAACTGAACCCAGGCCTCTCTGCAAGAGCAGCAAGCGCCCTTTACCACTGAGCAGCTCTCTAGGCCCTGGTGGTGGTTTCTAATTTGTGTGTGCAGTCAGGGTCCATCTTTTGACCAATTGTCATTATTTCATGTGAGCTGTGTTCGTGTTTCTGTGGTTGATTTTTCTCCCTCCAAAGTTACTGCTTTGAGCTTCTTATCACGGGCACCTGAAAGCCCGTGTGGTGCAGCTGTGAGCTGGGCCAGCCCTGCAGCCTTCCAGCCCATCTGTCCCTGGGAGGCCCAGGTCCACCCAAGGGCGCTGACAAGCTTGCCTGCTCCAGGCCCTAGGAGAACCGCTATACCGCGTGAGCACAGGCAACTATGAGTACCGCCTGATCCTGCGCTGCCGCCAGGAGGCTCGAGCCCGCTTCTCCCAGATGCGCAAAGATGTGCTGGAGAAGATGGAGCTGCTGGACCAGAAGCACGGTGAGGGCTGCATGCCACCCTAGTTGGTCCTTTCCTGGTACTTAGCCCCAGGGTGGGTACCATTCCCTCCCTATATCAGAGATGAGGCCCAGAGGGTATTCTCCCTGAGGTCCCAGGACTGGGCCCTGGCAGGAGTCCACCTAGAGCCTGGCTGGGTCGGGGTCATAGCCCACTCACCCAGGAATCCTTCTCTTTTTCTGAGTGAGGAGTTTGGAGGACTAAGTGGCCAGCTAGGCAGGGCCAGGAAGTCTTTGGCTGTGCCCCCTTCCACCCTGCCTAGGGCCTAGGACCTAGGAGGTGTCCCAGCAGGAAGGCCAGGCCAGCTCCAGGTCTTTCCTAAGAGGCGGCAGCCATAGCCACTAGGCCTGTCTGCTCACCTTCTGCCCCAGTCCAGGACATCGTGTTCCAGCTACAGCGCTTTGTGTCCACCATGTCCAAATACTATAATGACTGCTATGCGGTGCTGCGGGACGCCGACGTGTTCCCCATTGAGGTGGACCTGGCACACACCACTCTAGCTTACGGCCCTAACCAGGGTGGCTTCACTGACGGAGAGGATGAGGATGAGGATGAGGAGGATGGGGCTGCTAGGGAAGTGTCCAAGGACGCACGTGGGGCCACTGGACCCATGGACAAGGGCGGAAGCTGGTGTGACTCCTGAGTGCTCCCTCAAGTGGACCTGGGGGGCAGGGTAGCGGGAGGACCGCAGCGGGAGCGGGGCGGGGCCACTGTAGGACAGCGAAGGCATGTAGTGGCGCATAAAGGCCTGCTGCCTCGGGGCGCCTGCCTCCCTGTTCCTCTGTCCTCGCACAGTGAACCCAGGCTGCAGCCTGGGACCTGGACTCTGGCCCCCCCGTCTTTCCTTCCCACCTCCCAGCTGGAGGGAGAGCTGGGCCTTGGACAGAAAGAGAGAAGGGCTGCAGCAGGCAGAGCACAGGACCTGGCCCTGTGAGCACCTCGGTGGTGCCACCCCACAGGGAATAGGAGCCTGGGGCCAGCATACTGGGCCGGCCCCCCAGAGTCCACATGCACACCCTGGCAGACTATATTTATTTGTTCCTGGGTTAGCCTCAAGGGCTGGACCATGAGCCTGTATTGAATAAACAGAAACCAAGACAAAATGGTCTCCTGGCAATGGCTCAGACCCTCCTCTGCCACCATGAAGGGGTGGGGGGGGTGGGCAGGACACAAGGTTCTTATGTCCAGCACTCATCTCTCGCAGCACCTACAGGAGCAGCTTGTTCCCATAGCATTTGGGGTCGAGAGGCTCAGGACCATACATTGAGAACAGTGGGAGCTGAATTTGAATCTGGGTCCTAAAGCCTTGACTGGCACCTGCTCCCACTGCTTCCAGCATTGTTGTGCACCCTCCTTTCAACCATCCTGGCTCCTGGTTGTGAAGAAAACCTTTGGGAAAGGGGGCAGAGCAGACACTGGTCAGGGCCATGCGAGAGTGAGGGACTACTCCAGGAGCACCCGTTCAGTTCAGGGCCCAAGGGAGATGGTGTTGCTTTGCCTGGCTGGGTGCAGCACACACGTGTAACCCTTTACTCAAATTCCCATTAGCACAGGGGATATGGCCACTTGAGAGCAGAGCAGGCGAGGAATGTGCGAGGTGGCAGGGTCCAAAATGGGAAAGTGCCTTTCCTTGTTAGCTTTGAGCTGCAGTCCTGCAGAAACCCAGATGAGATTCCCAGGCAAGAACAAGAGGGAAAGATTGGCTGTCACCATGCATCCATCCACCTGGGGCCCAGCAGGGCTGTCTGGCCGCACTACATCTCTGAAGGGGCATCCAGTTGGTGGTCAAGGACACCCTGGACCGATTTCTACACTCGTGCATCAGTTTGCCTGTCTGAAGCTTGGATAAATTCTACCTCGTTGGGTTGTTAGAATCAGGAAGGCGACATAAAGGGCTCACAAGCGTGCTTGACCAAGTAAGCGCTTAGTGCTACTTAGATAAAACGCCATCCCTGTTGGAGTTGGGGAGCCGTAGGTAGGAAGGGGCTATTTGTGGGAGGGACTCAACTGAGGTCCTCTAACTAGATAGAAGGGATCAGGAGAGAGACAGGAAGTTCCTTACATGGGTCAGAGGGCGGGTGTCAGCTGTGGTGGTGGCACTTGGTGGCTGAGGCAGAATCCCTGCAGTGGAGAACAGGTGCCAGGGCCACTGATGAGCAGGCTGCCCACAATGCCACAACTGTGCCCTCAGGAAATGTTCTGACCCAAAGTTGTGGGTCCTCTAGAGGTGTGGCCACTCAGGGCCGTGAGGGGGACATGCACACTTCAAGGGCCTCCAGGGTTTCTCTCCACCTCCTGGCTCCCGTGCTCTCTGGAACTGACTCAAGTCTACATGTAGAAAAGACCCAGGATAGGTCTCTGCTCCTGGCCATAACCTTGGACCACGTGCTTCCCATGCAGATGGTTGCTGAATGTGTTTGAGCATACAGCATCCCCACCAGCCCCTGATGTCTGGCTGGGGAACACACCCCCTCCCCCAAAAATGCCTGCTGAAGCTCAGGGCACCTTGGGGAGACCCTTCGGATTCCTACCCCTCCCCTAGCTCAGGTGACCCAAGCACAGGAAAAAGATACATCTTTCTCGGGTGGGCCTTTATAGTGTGCTCCTGTCAGCCCACAGCAGCTTCCCTGGGAACAGGGCCTGGCAGATGAGGTACCCAAAGGACCATCCCAGGCTGCCTCCCCATACACCAGGCCCTCAGAGGGGAAGGCTGCCTGATGTGCTACACAGACTCATGACCCAGCTTAGGTACTGCCTCCTCTGGTTCTGGTCCTGGGGACCCAGCCTGTAGGCTCAGCACCTCCAGGGCCTCAAGGCTGCCAGGCGGCTCAGTGCTGGCAGGCATTGGATCGGAGTCCCTCTCAGCGTCCATGTCCTCGCTGTCACTGGTTCCTCCCTCAACAGCTGGACCCGATGAGGTGTCCTTAGAGCAGCGCAGGCAGCAGTAGGTGGTAACTGCCATGAAGATTCCTGCCAAGGCCACCTCAGAGCCAGCAAGATAGAAGATGAGCTCGTAGTTCTTCAGAGCATCCACTAGGCGGCCTAGGGCATGTGACAAAATCTGTCAGGGTTCCCCCTCAGCACTAACTGGATGGGGCTTACTGGTAAAGCAAATGCCCTGTCACTCTGGGGCCACAACTCAGGCTAAGCTTCCGCATCTAACCCCCTGCGCAGCCTTCATGCTGACTGCTAAAGACTCATGGCCAAGATGGCTGGCTAGACAGCCATTTGTGTTTCTTTTGGAGACACTCTGGGTTTTCCACCTTCGCCCTCTGTGTGTAGTCCCTGGTTGGAGGAGGAGCTACATGACCATGGAGGGAGTCCACCAACCAGGCTTTTGAGCAAGGGGCCCTTCCTAACCTCTTCTCGGTGGAAGTTCTATCTAAAAGGCTTCCCTTAGGCTAATAGGTCACAGGCTTTCCCATCCTCCCATGGTGCGCACCTGCAGAGGGCGGTCCTATGAGCACAGCCACAGCCTCCACGAGCAGGACTAGACCCAGCGCACTGGGGAAGCGGGGCGCACCTACAGTTGCCATGAGCACCTCGAACTGCAGCGCACCCACCATGCCGTAGGAGAGGCCAAAGGCAATGCAGAAAGCCACGAGGGTGCTGTAGGAGCGTGCACGCGCACTGATCAGGTCCGTGAGCCCATTGGCCAGCAGGGCCAGGCTAAAGAGGTAGGAGACATGGGGTCTCAAGCGCTCCAGTCCCGCTAGGACACCACACGCCGGCCGCGCCACGATGTCCACGAAGCCCACGATGGACAACAGGAAGGCGGCTTCGGCGTCAGGTACGCCTGCGTCCTTGGCGTAGTTCACCAGCAGGATGGGCGGCACGAAGAGCCCCAACGCCATCAGGAACTTGGTGACCACGTACACCATGAAAGTGCGGTCGGTACAGACCGCCACATCCAGCAGGCGGCGGCGGGGAGCCCGGCCACCGGGATGTGCAGGGTCTGGACGCGGCAGAGGCGGGGGCCCTGGGGGCGGCCGCATGACTGCCCCGCAGGCGCAGCAGTGCAGCAGGAGGCCGCCAAACAGCAAGAAGCCGCCCCGCCAGCCGAAACACTCACCCAGCAGCTGGCCGAGCGGTGACAGGGCAGACAGAAACACCGGGCTGCCTGCCGCTGCCAGCCCGTTGGCCAGAGGCCGTCGCCGCTCGAAGTAGAGCCCCAGCATGATGAGCGACGGCTGGAAGTTGAGAGCCAGGCCCAGGCCTGCGGGCGAGGCAACTTGGCTGGGATGCCTCCTGCCCCCGCCCCCGGACGGGAATGATGAGTCTGAACCCAGGATGCTGAGCCAGGTGACTTGGGGGACAGAAGCCCCTTGAGGGAAAACTGAGGACTGAGAGACTTACAGCAGGGACTCCCGACCCGCATCCACACCCCCGCAGGGGAGAGACGTGGATAGCCTTACCTGTGAGCACTCCAGCCGTCAGGTACAGCTCCAGGAGGCGTGAGGCAAAGGAAGCCAGAATCATGCCTGCTGAAGCCAGTAGCCCACCGGCCAGCATCACCGGGCGACAGCCAAAGCGAGTCACAAGGATGCTGGACAAGGGGCCTGTGGGCAGCGGAGGGTCACCGTCCAGGTTGGACCACTGTCCCCTCCAGAAAATGGGCCAGGATGTGTACTTCTGAGACCTGAAAGACCTTGAAGGGGTGATTACTTCCCACTAACCCTCCCCTCCATAGACCAAGAGGGCATAGCTTGACTAGACAGACAGGGTGGTGTATGGGGGGTTGGGGGGTATGTCGTGGCCACCCATCCCTTACCCCTCCTGAGAACCCACAACTCAAGTAGGAAGGATAGTTTCTGTCTCATCTCTAGGTCCCACCAGGTTGCCATCCTCCTGAAGGCTCCCACCCTCTCAGCCTCTCAAAACTCCAGCATTAGGGCGGTGGGAAGCTGGAATGCTTATCCTGGGTAACCTCCAGTGTAGGTCTGTTAGCAGGAATGGACCCCATGCTTCCAGGCTAGCAACAGGAGCTGGGTTCCATTTCTATGAATGTGCCCTACCCATTCTTTCCTAGGGCAGGGGCTTCCACCAACTAGCCAACAGTGGGGGTGGGTGGGGGTGGGGGTGGGGGTGCCTGTCTCATCTCTAGATTCCCAACTCCAATGCTGGACCCCAGGAGGCGTGGCCTGGGAGGAGTGCTGACCCGTTCCATAGAGCATGGCTAGCATTATGGAGGACACCCAGGCCGTGTCACTGTAACCTGCCCCGAAGTCGTGCTTGAGCTCTCGGAAGAAAACGCTCACGGCCTTGGGGAACCCGTAGGCGAAGCCGGTGATGACGAAGCAGGCACCCAGCACCACCCAGCCCCAGCCACCATCTGGGGGGCCTGCACCCCGCCTTGGGCCGCTGGCACCCATTGCCTCTGCCTCTGCTGGAGAAGAGAGGGACAAAAGGCAGTGGCGGATGCTGCAGGAGAGTGGATTGAGACCCGCAAGGACAAACAGCCCCAGACCACCCGCTGAGAACCAGTTCAGGTTCATAGAGGCAGCAAGGTGGAAAGGCCACCACCCCAAGTCTTCTGACCTTCCTGCAAAGGCCAGCGAACGGTGAATGGAAAGTTGACTCCAAGGTTTCCTCACCAGAGTTCCTCTCCTCCTGAGACCTAGTGATGGCAGGGGAAGAGGTGTAGTGAGTCTAGACTCCTGCAGCCTGGATCCGGGGGGTGGGGGGTGGGGGGGGAGAGAGAGAGAGAGAGAGAGAGAGAGAGAGAGAGAGAG
>OU015748.1:103939654-103951984 GCA_907169655.1 Acomys percivali
ACACACACACACACACACACACACACACACACACACACACACACACACCCCCCTTCTGTCAATATTCCTTTTCCAATGCCTTGGTCAACTGAAGGGGCCCAAGTGTTCATGGCCTCCAACCAAGTCTGACCTTCAAACTCAAGGAGAACACTATAGTGGCTGGTAGAAAAATCCCTTTCAGACTAAACACAGGGGCCACCAAACACTGAATGTCATGGGCTATCCCAAACCACAAACTTAACAACAACAGGAGTCTCAGCATTCCCCACAATCCACCATGTACCCCTGACTTAGTCGGCCAGCTCGGCCACACAACCCTCACCCACTCCTTTACCCTCAACTGGGTATGGTGATGTGTGCCTGTAATCTGAGCACTTGGGAGGTAGAGGCAGGTGGGTGTCATCTGTAAATCGGAGGCCAGCCTGGTCTACAAAGCAAGTCCAGTACAGTTAGGGCTACACAGAGAAACTTTGTCTGGAAAAACAAAAACAGAAACAAAACAACAACAACAACAACAAAAAAAAAGAGGATTGGCCTTGTTAGAGAAATTGTGTCACTGTGGAAGCAGGCCTTTGAGGTTTTAAGTGCTGAAGCCACAGCCAGTGAGAAATGAATGCAGTCTCCTCCTGGCTGCCTTTGACTCAAGATGTAGAACTCCCGGCTCCTCCAGCACATGTCTGCCCGCTCGCTGCCATGCTTCCCGCCAGGATATTAATAGACTAAACCTCTGAAATTGTAAGACAGCCTCAATTAAATGCTTTCCTTTGTAAGAGTTGCCTTGGTTATGCTGTCTCTTCACAGCAATAAAATCCTAAGACAGAAGTTGGGACCGGGGACTAGGCATTTCTGTGACAGCCCTCACCATGCTCTTGTTTGGAGAATGTGGACTTTGGGACTTTGGATTTGAAAAGCAGTGGAATGCTTTAAGTGGGGCCTAATGGGTCATCCTAGTAGGAAAATGGAAGACAGTGGTGCTGGGGGTGATTTGAACTGTAAGGGCCTGATCAAGAGGGTTGGGATTTTTTTTGTTGTTTGTTTTTTGAGACAGGGTTTCTCTGTGTAGCCTTGGCTATCCTAGACTCACTTTGTTTGTTTTTTTTGTTTTTGTTTTTCAAGACAGGGTCTCTCTGTGTAGCCCTGGCGGTCCTGGACTTGCTTTGTAGACCAGGCTGACCTCGAACTCACAGTGATCCACCTGCCTGTGAGTTGGAGGCCAGCCTGGTCTACAAAGTGAATCCCAGATAGTCAAGGCTACACAGAGAGACCCTGTCTTGAAAAACCAAAAACCAACCAAACAAACAAACTCCCTCTGTTTCTAAGGAAAGTTTCTATACTGGTTGGTTTTGTGTTCAACTTGACACAAGTTGAAGTTATCGAGAGGAAGGAGCCTCTTCTGAGGAGATGCCTCCATGAGATCTAGCTGTAAGGCATTTTCTCAATTAATGATCAATGGGGGAGGGGCCAGGCCGTGGTGGGTGATGCCATCCCTGGGCTGGTGATTCTATGTTCTATATTTTTAAAAACAGGCAGAGCAAACCATGGGAAGCAAGCCAGTAAGCAGCACCCTCCCACCGCGGCCTCTGCATTAGCTCCTGCCTCCAGGTTCCAGCCCTGTTTGCGTTCTTGTCCTGACTTCCTCCAGTGATGAACTATGATCTGGGAGTGTAAGCCACTGAATAAATCCTGTCCTCCCCAACTTGCTTTTTGGTCATGGTGTTTCATCACAGCAGTAGAAACCCTGACTAAGACAGGGTGACACAATTTGGGGGTTAGCCATAAAGAACACCTCTACACAGTTTCGGCCTGAGATTATACATCATGGGGCAAACGGCCCCTCCAACCTTGTCAGTTGTCTCTAGGAGCCAAGACCATCTCTGTTTCTGTGTGAACAAGCAGCCTAGACCCCAAGTACTCCAGCCCTCCAACTCACTCCCAGGATTGGGGACCCCACAACCACAGTCACTCTTTCTTTAATCCCAATACCCGTATCATAAAAAAAATGATCCTGCTGGCAAATTCCAGCCATGCCTCACTGTTCTTGGTGACCCAGAGCTGGGGAAAGATTCCTGGATTTGCCTGAGAGCCGTCAAGTGGCATACAACAGGCAGCCATTGCCAACCAACTAGTCAATAGAGGACTCCTACTTAGCCAGATCCCTGGTTCAGATAGTTGGTGAGGCCAACTGTGTAGAATCGGAAACAAATTGTACCAGGTCGGTTCCCAGGGTGAAGGGTACCAAGCGGGACTTGCTTTGCCCGTCAGGATAGCATTTAGCAGCTGCTACTTTGGAGGGCAAGGTGGCACTGTCTTCTTCAAGCTAGGCTTAGATGTTCTCCCAGGATGGGATGCGTATCAGGATCTTGTCCCTAACAGCAGGAGAAAGAGAAGGCCCAGGCTATCCCGTCCTCCGGGGCCCTAGATGGGAATCAGCCATGGGTCTCCACCAGTACAGCAGCCAGCCCGATCAGAGGAGGGAAACTCTGACCCTGGTTTGACAAGGTATCATTGCTACTGTAGTTCTCCAAAGCCACAGAGGACTACGTTTAATGCCTACCAAAGGGGAGGCACCCGTGCGCTCTGAGGGACAGAATGCTGTTTTCATGTGAACCAATCAGGCCTAAAATAAGAAAAATGCTAAACAACTATTAGAAAGGACCGAACACAGAGAAAGGGTACACAATACTTTCTGGAAGGACAACGGACTGCTTGGGGACCAATCTGAATGACTGGGCCGGCCAAGGGGGTGATCCATGGCCCCCATGCTAGGAGAATATGCACTAGGTCAGTGGTTCTCAACCCTCCTAATGCTGTGGCCCTTTAATGCTGCCCCCGGTGCTGTGGTGACCCCCCCAACCATAAAGTTATTTTCATTGCTACTTTGTAACTGTAATTTTGCTGCTGTTATGAATCATAATGTTAATGTCTACACTTTCGGATGACCTTAGGTGACCCCTGTGAGATGATCTTAGGTGACCCCTGTGAGAGGGTCCTTTAACCCCAAAGGGGTTGTGGCCCACAGGTATAGTGGGAATCAGCTTGAATGGGGACAGTGAAATTCCCATTTAGAAGACACAGCTATGCCTGAGGATGCAGCTTTGTTGGCAGAGTGTCTGAGTGTGTAAAGACAGCCCTGCCTGGGCTTAGTCCCTAGCACCACGTGACAGTGTGTATGGTGGAGTGTGCCTGTCTCCCCAACACTTGGAGGTAGAGGTAGGAGGGACAGATGTTGGGGTTGGTCTGGTGCTGCTAATGTATCTAGTTGTGAATTACTACCCCTCCCCGCAAGATCTGGTCACACCCCACAGGAGCACATTCTCCCATACACCAAGTGATGCTGTGTAACTTCACTCTCTAATTAATCCTGATTGGTTAATAAAGTTGCTGACAGCCTGAGCTGGGCAGAAGAGAGGTGGGTGGAGTTTAGGTTCCTGGGCTTGGGGTCTGGGGGAGGCCATGAGGCGGGAGGAAGGAGAAGAAACAGAGGAAGCTGGGAAGAAGGCCATCTCTATGGGCAGAGTGGACCATGAGCATGTAGCAATGAGGACAGACTGACGGAGCAGATCCAGCCCAGACAGGATGGCTTATTGGCAAGTATCTTGGGATGTGTAGCTGGGAGATAGCAAAATAGCTTAGAGGGTTGATATCTGCCCAGCCCTAGTGCTTTAAGATTATAAAATAAATTAGTCTCTCTATGTGAGTTATTTGGAAACTAGCCAAGGTAGGGAAGCCCTCAAGAGCCTTGTTGTTGCTGTGGTTTGTTTGTTTGTTTTTCAAGACAGGGTTTCTCTGTGTAGCCTTGGCTGTCCTGGACTCTCTTTGTAGACCAGGCTGGCCTCAAACTCACAGTGATATGCCTGCCTCTGCCTCCCGAGTGCTGGGATTAAAGGCGTGCGCCACCACACCCAGCTGCCCTCAAGAATCTTATATCTGCCATCTACAACAGTCAAATGTTCAAGGTCATTTTTTAGCTACATAGTGACTTAGAAGCCAATGTGGACTATATGAGACCCTGCCTCAAGAAGAAGAAAAACAGGAGGAGGAAGGGAAAAGAAGAACAAATGAAAAGGAAAAAATAAAATAAAACCACCACAAATTGTCAAATTGGCCAAAAGCCAAAACTCAGCCCATATGTTGGTAATAGAAAATCCATACTTGAAGAGAAAGAACAATGCTAAAATCAGAGTGCAATTAAAAGCATCAAACTTGACTAAGGGAAATATCAAACACACACACACACACACACACACATACACGACAGTATTTATGGGAAAGGTCTAATCGTCTTAAGCTCCAAAGCACAAAACAACACAGTAAGTACGGAAAGCAGAAGCGCATTATGATAGGCAGATTTGGGCCCAGGGGTCCTGCTCAAACTATGGCACCAGCCAAGGACAATACAGGCCATAAACTTCAAACCCCTACCCAGATCTAGCCAATGGACAGGACATTCTCCACAGTTGAGTGGAGAGTGGGGTCAGACTTTCACACGTACTCTGGTGCCTCATATTTGACTATGTCCCCTGGAGGGGGAGACCTGGTGGCACTCAGAGGAAGGATAGCAGGCTACCAAGAAAAGACTTGATACCCTATGAGCATATACAGGGGGAGGAGGTTCCCTTCAGTCACAGTCATAGGGGAGGGGAGTAAGCGGAAAATGGGAGGGAGGGAAGAATGGGAGGATACAAGGGATGGGATAACCATTGAGATGTAACAAGAATAAATTAATAATTTTAAAAAAAAATTTTAAAAATTAAAAATTAAAAAGAAAAGGTGAACTAAAAAAAAAAGAAAAAGAAAAAGAAATCCAAGAGAACTGAAAAAAAAAATTGAACTGTTCTAGCAGACAACACGCATCACGGACAAATCTATCACCAAATGGAAAGGGGGCATATGCATTCAAGCACTTAAAAAAAAATGGAGGAGAGCAAGATGGCCCTTTGCGAAGGAGATTGAGGCAAAAGTCTAATGATCTGAGTTTTGTTCCTGGACATCATGTTAAGGTTTAAAGAGAGAAGCAACTCCACAGAGTTGTCCTCTGATGCAATTAAATAAATGGTTTGTATCCAAATGAATACATATGTGTATGCAAAACAAACCATGAATTAATAATACATGCAAATGCACGAGATTGATTTCTACTCAGATGAAGTAAGGAAAGGGAGAAGAAGGAAGGAGCTTCTTGCTTCCTGGGGAGGGCGTGGCCAGCTCTCCCCAGCCGCACTCACCCGGCCCAAGAACTGCAGGAAGGTGTTGGAGAGCAGCAGGTGCTTCTCGGCCAGGAAGCGGTAGCGCCGTTTCTCTTCCAGCTCGGCAGCACGCTTGCTCTCGGACACGAAGGCGTGCATCTGTGCGTGCAGCCGGTTCACGCTCTCCTGTGGGGGTCGGGGGCAGGAGGAGAAGGTTACGGTTTGGGGCCTGACTCTGATGTCCTTTCTCCAGGGCCCCTGAATGCTTCACCCTGTGCCCCTCTGGCCTGGGTACCATTGCTGTGTCTGGTACCCTGCACAGGGGAGTGCCGCGGTGGCCGCAGGGAGGACAGTTTATGAAAGCAGGAAAGAGAAATTCTGGAGAGGGGAGACTGGAGCTCATTAAAAGGCCCCTAGAGGAAGCAGAGGTTAAACGATGGGTTTGGGTCCTTCGTGACTCTCCAGCTGTGCTCCCCACAGCTGTGCTCATTCTGGGTGGAGGAGCTGAGAAGGGTGGTAGGGTTTCCTCCAGAGTTCCGTCCCCAGCCCCTCCAGAGCCTTCGTACTTTCATCTCCCGCGCGTTCTTGTCTCTCTTGCGTTCCATGCGCCATAGATCAGACATGCACTTCTCCAGGTTGGCCGCTCGGTGGCGATATTCAATCTCGTAGTGCTGGCAGCTATCCTGGGACAGGGCAGCGAGACACAGGGAATCAGATGGGACTGTGCAAAACCTGGGGCAGGTGGGTGCGTGGCCCTGGCCTGTGTGGCCCTCTGTCGGGAGGGGCTGAGGTACAGAGGCCGACTTACTTTGATGAACTGCATATCCAGCTTGGTGTTCTTCTCCATGTGCTGAAGCAGGTCTCCGTGGAACGTCTGCACCTGGGTGGAGCACAGGCTGGCGTGAGCAGCATGCCCTTCCACCCAGCCCCCAACGGTTTTACTTTTTATTACCATCATATTCCTAACACACCAGGCCTTGGCCCACAGCCCATAGAAACGGGGCTAATAAGGTCACGTGGTTAGAGGGAGGATTGCAGAGTGAACCGGGTGGCTTCTGGCTTGGAGTCCTTCAGTGAAAGTGTCAAAGGCTTCTGGGTCTTGTTTCTAGCCCGTCTGGGCCATGTGCATTCTACTCTGTCTGCCTGGAATTTCTTCCTCATCTGTCTTCGTTGCTGATTTCCCACCCCTCTGCTGAGAAGCCTTTCTGCCTCCTCAGCGGATCCCAACGCCCTGGTTTGTTTCTATGTTGCACACAGGTTCCTTTGCTCTGCTAGCCATGGGGGAAGGATTTACTGGCAGGCCCCTCCCTATCCACGGGCACTGGGACTTCAGTGAGTGTGAGGGAGGGCAGCCCTGGTCCCCAGTTCATGGCAGAACCTGCCTCTGCATAAGCCTCCAGAGCTGCAGAAGCCTGGGATGAGGGGCAAGTGTGGAGCCCCCTAGGAGCACCCCTGGGAAGCAGGAAGGGGCTGGTGATTGAGGCTCAGGAGCGCTGTGCATCAGCCCTCATTCTGCCTCCAATTTGCTTTGTGACTTTGGACCAGTTGCTGTCCCACTCTGGGCCTCAGTTTCCCCAGGGCTTGGCCTGATGCCCTCTAAGAACCTGGTGAGTTCTGATGCTGTGGGCTGGGCAGGGCAGGGCCCTGACATGCTCCTATACCTTCTGTCAGCTTCCCTCACGATGCTGGGGAGAGTCAAGCCTGAGCCCCCAACCCCAGCCCCCTACCCCCCTCCCCCCCCCCCGCGCCCTCTGATGTGTTCACTTCTGCCAGCTCTGCGTGTTTTTCCTGTATCCTTTCTTCCCCTGTGGAAGGCTTCCTGCTGCCCCGGCCCCTTCCCCTGGGGCTAAGGTACCACAAAGAAAAGGACCGCTGGGGGTTCATATACAAGAACAAGCTGAGGGTTCTCCCAGGGTTGTTTCTAAGAACTTGTTACTGGCTGGTCTGCCAGGGACCTTGAGGTTCTCTTTTGTACCAGTCCAGCCCTTGAACCACAGCTGCTACCACCAGCCTGTGTTTGTGGGTGCTTATAAAAATAACAAATAGAAGCCAGGTGTGGCGGCACATGCCTTTAATCCCAGCACTCAGGAGGCAGAGACAGGCAGATCACTGAGAGTTCAAGGCAGCCTGGTCTACCCAGAGAAACCCTATCTTGAAAAACCAAAACCAACAAACTAAAACAAAACAGAAATGCGGATCATTTTACAACATCGAGTGAGCGCTCCTGCTGGACAGGACTGCTGGAAGGATGGAGTTCCTAGCATCCAACATCCTTGTCCGCCCTGCCCTTCTCCCGAGCCTGACTCACACCTAAGAGAAAGTCCAGATTCTCTGTGCAGACACATCTGTGTGTTCCTGAACACCTGTCTTCAGAGCTATCAGCCAATATAAACCACGGAGCTTAGGGAAGGTGCAGGCAGAGCAGAAATTATATGTTGAATAAGTATGGGGCTGGAGAGATGGCTCAGCCCTTGCTCTCTAAAGGCTAGGACTTGAGTTCAAGTCCCTGTATGTGCCTGTAACTCCAGCACAGGGCGGGTGAGCACAGCAAGGGGGAGTGGTAGAGAGAGGCAGGTCCCATGAACATACTGTCCAACCACCCTGGCCGAAACTGTCAGCTTCTGATTCAGTGAGAGACTGGGTCTCCAGGTAATAACATGACAACAGGCAGAGCAGGACACGACATCATGCTGTGGCTTTTTGTGCTCAAGGGCATGCACCATACACATAGCACAAAGCAAGAGGCATCTGAGAAGATGAGGGGGAGGAGGTAAGAGGCTGGGGAGGTGGCTCGGCAGATGAGAGGACTTGCTGCTCCTGCAGAGGACCTGAGTTTAGTTCCCAGCATCCACACAGAGGCTAGTAACTGGCTATAATAACTCCAGTCCAGAGAGTGCCCTCTTCTGGCCCCCATTGGCACTGCACACATATGGTATACAGATGTACATGCAGGCAAAATGTTCATATGCATAAGATAAAACAAAAAATTTTTTTTTTTTGTTTTTCGAGACAGGTTTCTCTGTGTAGCCTTGGCTGTCCTGGACCCACTTTGTAGACCAGGCTGGCCTCGAACTCACAGCGATCCACCTGCCTCTGCCTCCCGAGTGCTGGGATTAAAGGCGTGCGCCACCACGCCCGGCTCAATAAAAATAATTTTTAAAGAATAAGAAAAAGTACATCTCATGTGTTGGAATATGACTCAGCAGCACTGTACCAGCTGCTGAACTACCAGGGCCTGAGCCTGGAGTCCCAGCACTCACATCAAATGTTCTGCATGGCTATGTCCCTGTGACTTCAGTGCTAGGGGATACCTGGTGCTCACTAGCCACTCAGTCTAGCTGAATTGGTCAGCTCCAGGTTCAGTGTGAGACCATGTTTCAAAAAATAAAGTGAAGAGAGATAGAAGTCACTGATGTTAAACTTTGGTCCACCCGCATGTGAGAGCACACACATTTGCATATACATGAAGGCATGTAGACACACACACACACACACACACACACACACACACACACACACAAAGAAGTACATCACCTAACTGAAAATGTCAACCCAGACTGATCAATCTCAAAATGTATTCTAGAAAAAAAATCAGATTTAAGAAAAGTGAATAATTGAATAATCAGATTCTTCTACAATAATTCTCTGTGTTCTGGCCAGAAGAAAAACACTTAAAGGAAAGGAAGAGAGAGAAAGAAGGAGGGAAATGGAGGGGGTGGGGTGGGAATAAGAAATGATGGGGTGAGGGGATGGGGCAAATGACCTTTTCACTCTTAACAAAAATAAAAGCCATCCAGCAGCAAGAACTCTGAGAACACTGTCTCAGGACTGCCGCCTTCCCCTGGGAGCTGTTGCAGGACAGCCAAAATGGTTTGAGCCAGACTGGCTGGTGGGTTCTGTCAGGCAGCAGCTAGAAGATGAACTCAGAGAAAGCTGCGGTACATGTGGCGTGCTCTGTGGACAGCACAGAACTGCCATAGCTGCCCTCAGGGTGCTGGAGACTGGACACAGCAGGCACACAACCCATTTCGGCTGTTCTCCAGAATGGTCTTCATGCAGACAGCAGTTCCGAGGCTGCTGCATGTGAGGTGGGATGCAGCAGAGGGGGGCATAGGACATTCTAACACTTCAGTCTCCACATGCCCAAGAAGAGGGACTCTTGATGGGGGAAGAAGGAGACAGCGGTGAGGCAGAGAAGCTGGTGGAGCGCTGTGGTTGAGCCGGAAGCTCCAGGCATCTTATCCTGAGGCCCATGTCTGTACACATATGGGTGTGTGCATGTACATGCATGTAGATGTGAGTGTGTGACTCTTGATGCACGCATATAGCGCACAGGCCACTGAGAAAGGCCTGATTCAATGGTGAAGTCACTGCTCCCAGTGCCCAGATTATGGTCGCAAAATACCGATTGCCATAAGATCTAAAAACAACATCCCAGCCAAAATCCAACATGGGGGCCATGTGGACAAACGGCTACCCCCACCTCTATAGCAGCGAAGGAAGGGATGAGGCCAGAGCTCCTGGACCCACTGCACAGCAAGGAGGCGACAAACTTCCAGAAGCATGTAAAGGACACAGCAACAGAGATCCAGGCTTTCCCAGCTAAAAACCTTCCACAGAGATAACCATTGCTCGGCCCTGAAATATACACAGGCGGCTGAAACTGCTAATGTCGATGGTAGCAGAAGATACAGCAATAAAGTTGTGGGCTAGAGTGGTTAGTGCTGCTGTTGTGGAGTTCAGCAAGGGTTTGGTTCCCAGAATCCAAATGGGGTGGCTCACAACCAGCTCTAACTACAGCTCCAAGGGATCTGACATTGTTTTCTGACCTCCATGAGCACCTGCATAACATGGCATACACACATAAATAAAAGTAAAAATAAACATTTAAAAAATAATAAAATTAGGAGCCAGGCAGTGGTGGCATATGCCTTTGATGCCAGCATTTGGGAGGCAGAAGCAGGCAGATTTCTGTGAGTTCGAGGCCAGCCTGGTCTACAAAGTGAGTCCCAGGACAGCCAGGGATGTTACACAGAGAAATCATGTCTCGAATAAATAAATAAATAAATAAATAAATAAATAAATAAATAAATAAATAATAAAATTAGGGCCGGAGAGATGGCTCAGCCTTTAAGACCACATACTTACTACCTAGAGTTCTGTTCCCAGCACCCACATCAGGCAGCTCTCAGTCGCCTGTAACTTCAACATCAGGGAATCTGGTGCCCTCTTCTGGCCTCCATGGGCAACTGCACTTACATGCGTCTAGCCTCACTCAGCCACACACTCAAGCACATTAGTAATAACTGGGTCACCTTCAGAGGGAGATGGGGCAGGGGCAACACTCACTGTCTGAGAGCTGAGAAGAGGGGAGGTCAATGAGGCATTCTTCTGCCTTTTGTGTGTGAAGCATATGGTGAGTGGCTGCAGAGATGGGATGCATATTTCTATAGACATACTTAGGTAGCCATACCCCAGCCGCCACAGTCCCAAGACCACTGGCAGTGCTGGGGAACCACACTCATAAGTGGCTCTGCAGAGCAGAGTGCTCCCCAACAGAAGGGCCCAGATCAAGCCTGGGTTCAAGACCCAAGGCCAGAAGAACCCACCAGACTGAGCCAGGAACATGGCCGAGACTCCCAGGAGTCAGGAGCCCAGACCAATAGGCCCAAGTGTTCAACAGCCAAAGAAAAGAAAAGGTATAAATGCAGGGCAGTCAGTAGGTTTAAAAAGGCCTGAAGAATGCCAGACAAGGTGGCGCATGCCTTTAATCCCAGCACTTGGGAGGCAGAGGCAGACAGATCACTGTGAGTTCGAGGCCAGCTTGGTCTACAAAGTGAGTCCAGGATAGCCAAGGCTAACATAGAGAGACCCTGTCTCAAAAAACCAAAAAAAGAAAAAGAAAAGAAAAAAAGGCCTGAAGAAATCTGACTGAAGGCTGGGTGTGGTGGTACGTGCCTTTAATGCCAGGGAGGCAGATCTTTGTGAGTTCATGGACAGTCAGGACTATACAGACAGACCCTGTCTTTAAAAAGAAAATTCTCAACTACCTTGCATTCTAGGTTTGGGGACTGAATTTTGGGGGTAAAGTATAAAGAACTGCCAGCTCAGATGGTCACTCCTGAGAGGGCAGGAAGAGGGAGGCTGTGAGTTTGATGGCACAGAGGAGAGACTTCCCGGTGCTGGGGGTGGGGGAGGCCAAGTTCTAGCCCCGAGAGGTAATGCTGACTGAACTGAGCATCTTATCCTGAGACACCAGTGCTAGCATGTTTGGTGAGATTTGCTGTTGTTTATTTTCACTTTTGCTATTTTAAAAAAGTCTCTTTTCACAAATTTAAGCCAGAGCCTGTTTCTTCCTCACTCAAAAGGTCACTGATAGTGCTGCTTTCAGAGAGCAATGGCCACCCATGGTCCTGTACCTTCCTCTTCTCCTGGCTCTTGCTGCCTGCTGCAGCCTGTGTCGCTGTCCCTGGGGGACTCTCCCAGCTCCTCCAGGCCTCCCTCACCATCCTTTTCCTGAGTATGGCTTCCTTTTGCAATCTCCAACCATTCCCTATCCTGCCTTCCTTTTCTTCACGGCAAAGTCTGAATTTAATGTGGGACACATATGGTCGCTAGCCATCCATTTGGTCTGACCCCTCTGTGGGAGGGTGAGGTTTCTGTCCATATCCCGGCCACCTCCAACAGTGCCCAGCAGGGATCTGTATGGAATGGAGACCAAAGGGACAGTCTGTGGTGCTGCTGTACTGTGGCTCTGGCTGGGGGCCCTGCACAGTTGTCACAGCCAAGACGTTGGTGCCTGGAGAAGCAGCTCTCCTTACAAAGTGGGCCTGGGTGACACTTGTCCCTGCCTAGCCCAGGTGAAACACAGGTACACAGGGAGCCATAACCAATGACCAAGTCCATGCAGGTGCTGGGGGTTTGGTGCTGTGCCACCAAGGGTTTGTGAAGTCCTGGGGCCTGTAGTGCTAACTTGTCATTTTTCTATTGGGGAAAAAAAAACCAGTTTCTGTGTCAAACAGAGTCGCCTCTACATTCAAGTCTTTATTGGGAAGCAAGAACTGTCAGTCAAAATTCCCTTCTGAGTCCTCCAAGGGCCCTTCACCATCGGGGCATGCCGACCTCTCCACCCTGACTGGCCTCC
>OU015748.1:103952384-103971871 GCA_907169655.1 Acomys percivali
TATGGCTCTGACTCAGAATTCTGACAACTCTGGTTTACAGGGAAGGGTAGGGAAGAACTGGGGTACAAGCCTGAGAGATGGGGCTCCCGGGCACTGGCCATAGGCCCATGTTGAGGTGAAGGCTTTAGGAAGGCATATATACAGAAGTTAGCCCTAGTGAACCCCAGAGCCATGAGCCACATAGGCCCTGGGCCTGAGGAGACATTAAGAACACAGGAAAGAGCCGGGTGTGGTGGCACACACCTTTAATCCCAGCACTCAGGAGGCAGAGGCAGGTGGATCTCTGAGTTCAAGGCCAGCCTGGTCTACAAAGAGTTCCAGGATAGCCAGGGCTACGCAGAGAAACCCCCTCTCAAAAAAAAAGAAAAGGAAAGGAAAAACAAACAAAAAGAACACAGGTCAAGGGCCTAGAGCTGGGGTAGTAGACAAAGGCTTGGATGGGGTGGGGGTGAGGGGGATGGAGAGTCACATGGGACGGCACCTCACCCAGAATCTGTGATGTGGAGCTTTGCAGGGCCTGCTCCCCAATCTTCTGGATGGCATTGAAATACACCTCAGCCGCCTCAGACAGAGCTGCAGGAGGGGTGAAAGTTTAGGCCCAGCGCTCAATTTGCGCTACCCTGATCGTGTGGAGGGGACGCCGAGACATGGTGGGATGGAACAAGGTGGCTCTGGGTGATGTGTAGAGCTTGATACTGCCAGAGAACAAAGGGGCCACCACCCTGTCTGCTGCTGGGGACAATCTTCCATGCGTGTCTCGTGGGAGGGCTGCAGGCACCTGTGTACTCATGGAGGCCTGTGTGGGTGTGATGTTGTAAAGCTAAGGGCAGGGCACAGCGAGGGGCAGGCTGTGTGGAAAGGCGTTGCTGGCTCTAGGAGTGTGTGGGGTGGGTTGTGGGATTCAGGGCTGAGGGTGAGCCCAGCAGCTGCTAAGGGGTACTGAGCTACAGGCTGCAGCCCCAGTGGTGGTGGGGGCTAAGTACCAGGGTAGATACTCACCATGGAAGGCCCGGAGGTAGTTGTTGCCCAGGTATACCAGATTCTCCAGGGCGGGGTTAAACTGCTCCATGATGCTCTGAACCCGAGGCCAAGGGATACAGGCCATGGTGGTAGAAAGAAGGACAGATGGACAGAAGCAGCTAGCCCTGTGAGGCTCACCTTGACCTCACCAGGATCCTGGCTCCCTCCTACAGAGGCCTCAGAGGCATCTTCTAGGAGCCAGTCCCAAGGCAGGTGTCCCTCACAGCCAGTTTATGTCACACACCTACCCTAGGGAGGCTTGGTCCCTCCTGACATGGTTGGTGCACCTCAGTTCTCTTGGTCTCACTGGTTGAGGGGTGCCCATCCACCTGCTGCCACCCAACTGGTCACAGCTCAGCTGTCCTGTGCCCAGGCCTCAATAGAATAGAATCCTGGAGCTGTTGACAATACCTCTACACCTTGCCTTTTTCAAAAAGTCTCTTTCAAAAAGACACACCATGGGGTGTCTACCATGTGGCTGAGTCACCACTCTGGGCTTTCGCCAGGTGGAGAAACACCCTGGGTAGTGGAGGAAACCCCAAGTCTTTGAGCTGGGTTTTTGACTCCAATCCCAGATGTACCTCTTCCCTTGGTGACCTTGAACAAGGTGTTTAACCTCTGTAGGCTTGGTTTCTCATCTTCCCAACAGGCTGGCCACTTCTTAAACCTACACCTAGCTGAGGATGTGTGTGAGGTGTGGGTCCTGCATTGTAACTCCAAGGATGCCCACTCTCATACCCACAGCCCAGCCTGGGCTCTCCCTGTGTCCTGGGGCCAGCCTGGCTTCTATATGCTGGCCATGGCCCATGAGCTCACCTTGTAGATGGCCATGGTGGACCTGTAGAACTGGTCCATTTCGGGGGCCATGGAAGTGGTGCTGGCACTGAGGAGGCAGGTAGCTATAGCAGGGCCGGATTGTTGGGGTCAGCGCTCTGCTCAGTGCCCGGCGCTGTGCTTGACAGGCAGCAGGCAGCAGGAGGCCGTAGAGTAGGGCCTGCAGATGGAGTCCCGACTGAGAGGAGGTGGCTGCTTAATTATTCACCAGCCAACGGGGGTGTCAATGCGATCTGGGGCGTAACCAGACCCTGCAGGGAAGGCATCCTGTGACGCAGGCAGGCTCCTGTGACCTGCCCTTCAATTATTTACCCTCTGGGCGTGGACTGATGGGCATGTGTGGATGAGCCACTTTCCCCGGTGGCCTCCTACTCAAGATCCTGTGCCTGGGAGCCCCCAGTGCTGTCATCTGTCCTCATATGGCTCCACCCACCCTATAGGTCTGGAACACACACCTTCCTGCCAGAGTGAGCTGAGGCACCCTGGAGGTATACTCACATGGAGGACATGTCTGCTCTGACAGGCATCATCTCTGCTTGTGACCCAATGCCTTGAGGGGCACACCCTGCCCCAACCCAGGGCCTCATACATGCTGGGTAAATACTTCACCACTGAGCTCCCTCCCCGTCCCTAATTCTTCTAAGCGCAAGGATGACATGAATGTGGTGAGTCCCTCAGACTTGGAGCAGGAGTGTGGCCCTTTCCTTTCATTGGACAGCTCTAGGGCCCCCATAGGCCTTCCTGGGTGGATGGCCTGGCACTAGCTCTGCCTACTTTATTGGCCTGTCACATCAGGGCCAAAGGAGAGGTTGTCCTGGTCATGTCTGAGGGAGCAGGGCTGGGGACGGCGCATCCTGCACAGGTTAGCTGGAGTCTAAACTTGTTTATTTCACAGCTGAAGTGGCCCTGAGGCCCTTCCCACTCTCCTCGCAGAGAAGAGCCATGCACAGGACCGACCTTTGGGAGCGGGGAGGGCTCCCAGCATGGGTGGAGAGGCCGGCAGGGCAGGGGGGCGAAGTTGAGTAGGGCTGGACTTCACCTGATGATGGGGTAGAACCCCATTTCCCTAGTCCCCGACTTCAGCAAGTGGGAAGAAGGGGTGGGCTGCAGAGGCCAAGGAACCTGGGAGAAGCCTCCAGGCACCCTGGGCACCTTAGTGTTGATCTCACTGGGATGTGGGGCAGTTGATGGAGTTGTCTGTCACAGTCAGGGAAAGGGGCCTTCAGCCTAGAGTGGCAAAGTGCAGATGGGTCATGAGCAGTGCCTGTGGAGGACCCTGTTTGTGCCCTGAGCCCCAGTCCCCAGATGGACGTGGAGCTGCTTGGCCCAGTTTGGTCCTCAGTGTGTGTGGTGGCCTGGCCCACCCCTGCCAGCGGGGCCTGGGGGCTCAGGGTGACAGCAGCAGCCGGACAAGTTTCTGGAACTCTTCCCGGTGCTCATAGATGTACACTTCGGTCTCCCAGAGGGCGTTGACCAGCACAGCATCACTGACCTCGTCCAGCATGATGTCTGTTCCTAGTTGGGGGTTCAGTCTGTCGAGAGAGAGGAGGAGTGGGTCACTCCAGATGTGCAGCCTGTGCAGGATCAAGAGCTTGCGCCGGGAGTGGGGTGGGGGGTTGGCTGGGGAACAGAATACCACCCTGAGGCTGGGAAAGACCCCATCGACGGCTGCACATCCCTGTGTCTCTTCAGGCCATGGTGGGGCAAAGACCTCTGTTGGTGAGCTGTGGGTTTTGCCTGAGTGGAGTCAGGCCAGGCCTGAACCTTACCTGAAGTACTGGATGCCGACCATCTCACACCAGGCCCGGGCACGGTCCACAGCCCGCCCATCTGGATCTGTGCACTGGTGGGAAGCAGTCTCTGTAAGGCCAGGCCACAGCGCCCTGCTCCCCACCCTCCGCCATCCCAGGGTCCTAGCCACTCATTAGCAGAGTCACTGCATAAGGCCACCTCTCTGGGCCTCAGTGACTGGCCTGGCTGTGCAGAGTCCATTCAGGATCACTGTGGAGCGGTGAGGGCTGACGAGGGGCCTATCCCTCCCTCCCTGCTCTACACCCTGTCCATCTGCATTCTGGCCTTTCATACAGCTGTGTGTAGAAAGGCATCTGCAGTTGGAGAACACCTGAAACCCCCACTGGGGTTCCACTGTGGGACCTAGGCAGCCTGGAGACTGAGTCTGGGCTGTCTCCTGGAGCTGGCTGACAGGATGGCCATGGATGGCAGTGTGTGGCCACAGGTGGAGACCCTGAGGGAGAGGCTCTGGGGAAGGGTACAAACTCACACAGTCCACAACCATCTTGCCCAGTTCCTTGGCTCCAAAAACAGTCTTGGCCAGTTCCCAAGGGTTGCTGGGACGGAAGACATCTACACAGGTTACAGGCACTTGAGGGGACCTTCCTGTCCCCAGAGAGACAACTATGGAGAGTTTCTTCACTTTGTTGCTCTGGCCCTGTGGTGAGCAGGACAAGGGTATTCAAAGAGAACTTGCCATGGGTAGGGGTCAGAGGTCACAGAGAGGCCGAGGCTGAGTGCAGGGCTGTGAGGGGCAGAGACAAGGGCTTAGAACAGCAGGCCCAGAATCGAATCCTGGCCTGCCCTGGCGGCTGCTCCCTGGGAGAGCTGGTGTGGCCACCACAGCCACTTCGCAGGACAGAAGATGCCTGCTGGGCCACGTGGCAGAGAGCCGATGCTAAGGCTGAGCTGTGGTGGCCTTTCACTGGCTCCACCAGCTCTTCGATCAATTTGCTAGATGACCTTGATGGAGTCCCCTGCCACTTGGGGACCCCGATTCCTCATCTATAGGCTCTGACTTAGCCTGGATATGTCTGAGAGTGCTTGAACCCACTACCTGGCAAGGGCTGTGCGCTAAGCATGTGGGACTTCTATGACGGCAGAAGCCAGTAGTGCACACCTGGCCAGATGCCTTCCAAGCACTGCACAGCCAACAGTGCCCTGAGTCCCCAGGGCACCCAGACAGGCACTGCCACTAGTTGAAGGTTAGAAAACTGAGGCAGGGTCAGCCTACCCGCTGCACTGCTCCACCTCACTGGGACATGGGCCTTGTCACCCTGCTCTAACAACTTGGGTAAGGGCCACTTGCTGTCCTTGGGTCACTGCCTGTGCACGGCCTTGTGCACAGAGGCCTCAGGATAGTTCCAAGCTCAGGAACCTTCCTCAGACCTCAGTCCCCTCACACACGTCACCCTCCTCCTGCCTGTGCATGGTGTTCTCCCAGAACTGACATGCACAGCAGAGTGCTCTGTTTATGGAGTCTCTAAGCAGGATGTAAACTGTGCAAAGCCAGGGCGTGTCCCAGCTGGGTAGCATCAGGGACACAGCCTGTGCGGCACATGCTGGCCACTGAGCATAGCCTTCTCTGTCTCGGTGGGGTGGGGCCTCTAAGCCTCCTGGCATAGACCCTGCCCATCAGATAGTCCTCGAGGGAGATATGACTGCTGCGGAGTGCTGAACAGGTGAGAGCACGAATCGTGAGCAGTGTGTGGTCATGTCCTAACCGTGACCTGAGAGGGCTCTTACCTTGCGGATCATGTCCTGATTGTACTCATGGATTTCAGTCATGGCATCCAGTGTGGGGTTGTTGGCTAACAGCCCGCCATCCAAGAAGCGTCCATTGGGCCGGAAGTAGGTTGGGGCTGCCCCACTGCTCCGGGCTGCCCGCCATACGAGCTGGTCTAGGAGTGGGGAAGGAGGGTGGTTCAATGCCGTGAGACCTGTCCCTTCAGATCTCAGGGTGCACAGGGGAATACAGGAAGAAAGGGAACTAGGAAGGCTCTAGAGCCAGGACCCACAAGGCCTTGCTGCTGGGTTTTGTCATCCTGATGAAAGGTTGTTGTGTCACTGTTGACTTCTCTGAGGCCTCACAGGCTCCAGCAACACTTGTCCAGACAGCACAGTGATGTGGGGGGTGTGGAAAAGGTGCTCAGGGCCTTTGACTCTCCAGCCCCACCAGCCTCAGCTAGCCTTTCCCACCAACACATCAGACACACAGCTCTGACCTGCAGGCTGAGTTAGAGGCTTCAGGTGAATGTTTTGGTTGAAGCGAGGTTCCCGAATGGCCTCTGGGGCATCATAGTTCCGGAAGAGGTGGAGCTCTGCTGGCTGCCGGTCAGACAGTGTTCCTGTCAGCATCACCCTGTAGGAGCAAGGGAGGAGACCTGGCCTACCATCTCCTCAGCTGGCTCGTGTCTTGGGCCTGTTCTGAGTGGGCTGGCCTCACACAGGCATCACCTGTAGACTGGGAATTTGGCCAACTTTGCCCTATCTATGGACAGATGTTTTCTTTTGTCCTATAACCCCATTCTGGAAAATTCACCCCAGGAGATTGCCAGGGCAGGAAACAGACTGCACAGAGCCATCGATGGCAGCATCTGTTAGTAAAAGAGCAGGTGACTGGAAACATCAATATCCATCAGCGAAGCAGTGGCCATAAAGCTGGCATGCCACGTCACTGGGGAGAGACTGAGGAGGCACTGTCCAGGGGGCATGAGTGCCAAGAAGCAGGGCTTGTAAGGAAAGGTAAGGTTGGGGCCGTGCCTTTAGCATGCTGCCTTATTTAAACACAAAGACTCACCTGGGCAGAGGCCAACCCTGAAGGCCCCTGGGAACAGTGAGCAGGCTGCCGCTCCTGAAAGGCCCCTAGGAACAGTGAGCAGGCTGCCGCTCCTGAAGGGCCCTGGGAACAGTGAGCAGGCTGCCGCTCCAGGACTTTGGGGCAGAGCAGGAGGAGTGAGGTTTGCTCCCCACTATGACCTTTGACACCTTTGTCTTCTTTCTGCCCATGAACAAGTTGCTCCTGTCCCATCCCTGTGCACCCACCCCGACCGTGCTAGACAACTCAGCAGTCAAGAGCACTTACTCTTTCAGAGGACCAGAGTTCAATTCCCATAACACACATGATGGCTCACGATCATCTGTAACTCTAGTCCCAGGGGATCTGACACCTTCTTCTGGCCTCTGCATGCACCAGGTATGTACATAGTACACATACACACAGAAAGGCACTTGCATACATAAAATAACAACAACAAAAAGAAGGTTCCTCCTAATCCTGCGACACAGCCTGGGCACAGACCCTTGGAAACTAGCGTGTGCTCAGATCCTTGCACAGACCTGGTTCTGTGAGCTCCAGCTTCCAGCCCAGAGAGGAAGCTAGCCACTGGCCATCCTGTGCATGTGTGGTTGGATACAGGGTGGGTCTGACTGGAACAGCAGCAGGTGCACATGCTTGGGGAATAATGGGAGTCGAACCTGGGCCCTCTGGGAGAATGGCTAGTGCTCTTTACCACTGAGTCATCCCTTCAGCATAAGAGGAGCTGAAAAGATGGTTCAGTGGCTAAGAACGCTTCCTGCTTTTACAGAGGGCCCAAGTTTGGTGCTCAGGAACCATGTTAGGCAGTTCATAATTTCCTATAACTCCAGTGCCAGCAAATCCATGCTTTTTCTGGCCTCTGAGAGCGTCCCACACACATGGGCAAACAACCACATACACAATGAAAAAAATATTGTTTAAAAGGATAGGGCACCTGACAAGGCAGAATAAACAAGGAGGGTCAAAGTCCATCAAAGATGAGGGCCTAATGGGAGTCTCTTTCCACATTGGGTTGAGATTCCAAGGGGTTATACTCTCAGGATAAAAACAGGTCAGAGGCAGCTGGGAGTGGTGGCGCATGCCTTTAATCCCAGCACTCGGGAGGCAGAGACAGGCCGATCGCTGTGAGTTCGAGGCCAGCCTGGTCTACAAAGCGAGTCCAGGACAGGCAAGGCTACACAGAGAAACCCTGTCTCAAACAACAACAAAACCAAACAAAAAAACAAAGTCAGACACAAACATGCCCCTTTGTTTAAAAAACTTACTATTATTTTTAAAAAATTTAATGTATATGTGTGCTTTGCCAGTGTCTTTGCGCTACATGGGCAGTGTCTGCAAAGAACAAAAGAGGGCATCAGATCCCTGGTATGGCAGTTATAAATGGTTGTGAGCTGCCATATGTGTTTGGCAAACCAAATCCGGGTCCTCCACAAAACAAGCAAATGCTCTTTAACTCCTGAGCTATCTTCCCAGCCTCAACATGCCCTGGCATGAAACAAGAAGGGGGAAAATATCCCTAAAAATGTGTATCCCTGATAGCTAACCCACCTGTGAATGTCCAGTTTACATTCAGATCATCAGAAGAAAGTCCTTAAGTTTTCAAGTATCTAGTGAAAGGGGTGGAGATGGTGGCAAGCCAGAGGACAGCACAGAGCCCTCTGCAGGAAGGGCAGCCGTTCTGAGTCTCAATGAATCTGACTTTCATGCTGACCAGCAGCAATACAATAAACATAACGAGGGAGGGGCACACAGGACGGTCACCATAAGGGCTGAGAATGGGGCTCAGTGGGAGAGCATGTGAGAGTCTAGCACTCCCCAGCCCTTGGAACAACTCAGAGGAGACCCACTCTGAGTCAGGACAGACTAGAGAGACAGCAAAACGCACTACACAGACTGCAGACAGACTATAGTGCTGCTACACTGTGCATAACAGTCAGACACAAATGCAGGCTTGATGACATCTTTGTTGTTCTGCAATGCTCGGAGCATACTGAGCAAGCATTCTACCCCTGAGCAGTGACTGTGGCCCAAGCCTCATGATACTGTCCAGGGGACGGAAAGGTACAGGAAATAACCTCAAAGACCAGAGTGCTTTTGGGGCGGGGGATTTACACACAGCAGCATGAACATTTTTTTTTTTTAATGAGCATAGATATAAGTAAAATAACAGAGCAAAAGAGAAAATTAGCAGACTGGAGAACAGGTAAGGAGTTAGTCAGACTACATCACACAGATCAAATGGCAGAAAGCTGGGCATAGTGGCTTTAACCTGGGCACTTGGGAGGCAGAGGCAGGAGAGTTCAAGGTCAGCCTGGTATACAGAGTGAATTCCAGCACAGCCAGAGCTACATAGTGAGACCCTGTCTTGAAAAAAAAAAAAAAAAAAAACCAGACAGCAACACAACACGAAACAACAAGCAAGGAAAAGAAAATTGAAAAAAAAAAAGGTAGAACATTTGATAAGGGGCTGGCTGGCTAGTTCACTCAGCAGGTAACAGAGTTTGCTGCACTGATAAATGAGGTCAATCCTTAGAACCAATGTGGTGGGAGAGGAAAAACAAACCCTAACGGTTGTCCTCTGACCCCCATAGATTCTCTTCCTCTTAATAAAATAAATAATAAATTTGTTTCTGTTTTTCAGACATGGTTTCTCTGAGTAATAGCCTGGCTGTACTGGAACTCACTTTGTAGGCCAGGTTGGACTCAACTCACAGAGATCCACTGGCTTCTGCCTCCTGAGTGCTGGGATTAAAGGTGTGTACCAGCATACTTTTATAAGTAGTTCTTATAAGTCATCATGAGTAGACTAACCAGCCCATCACTATGTGTGTTCATGTGTGGGTATGTGTCTGTAAATGCATGTGCATATGCACATACATGTGTATACATGTGCCTGTGTGTGAGCATGTGCCTGTATACATGTGTGCACATGTGACTATATGTGTGTACATGTGCCTCTGTACATGTGTGCATGTGTGTGTAAATCCATGTGTGTGCATGTGTCTGTGCATACATGTGCCTGTGTGTACTCTTGCATGTATATGTGCATGCCTGTGTTCACATACATGTATGCAGCATTGCATTCTTTTTTCCTCTCAGACTTCCATCTCTGACCGTGTCTTCCTTCTGGAGGGTAGTCTCTGGACTTTCTTTTAGGGAGGTCTGCTGATGGTAAATCTCCTACTAGCAAAATTGTTTAGAACTAAGTTTGCTTTATGCCTTCATTTGCAAAGTTTTATTTCACTCTTATTCTTTCTGGCTACCAAATTCTAACATGGTGGTTTTCTGTCTCAAAAAACCAAAAACAACAAACAAACAAACAGATGAAATAAAAAATAGAAATATTAGTCCTGTGGGGCTTTTTGAAGAGACGACTTTAAAGCACAGAAAAGTGGCTAGGCATGTACTCAGTTGACAGAGTGCTTGTGTGGTAGATCAGTGCAAAGATCTAGGTTCGACTCTCAGCCCACCTTAAAACTTTGAAATCCCATATGCGGTAATCTCAGCAGTGGAGACAGGGTCAGGAGTTCGAGGTCATCCTCAGCTATCTATCAAGGGCAAGGTCAGTCTGGGCTACATGAGATGATGCCCCAAGATAAACAAACCAACGCAGAAAGAAAGCCAGTTCTAGACAGGCTGGAGGTGGCAGGAGGACCGGTGGTGTTGAAAAGCGCTTGTTCTCTGCGTGTGACCCTACCAGCCAACCTAGGCCTCTTAGGTGAAGTGTTCACAAAAAACACACAGGAAGGAATCCATGGATTTTAGAGATGTGGAGAAGATTCATATTCTAAATTCAAGTTTTCAAACTCTGGGGGAAGAGTGGACTATGAAGCCAAAAGACAGCCAACAAGCAAGCAAGCAAGACAAAGCAACACAGACAAGCGGGATGGTGTGTTACCCCAAATCTACCAGTGGCTGAGGTGTGAGTGAGACTGTCATTGAAACTTGGGTAAGCAGAGGTTAACCATATGAGATCTGCTAGTTAAACCAACCAACTAACCCAGGCTTAGCAGGTTAGTTTAAGTAAATTTATTACTATGCACTAAAAGCCTAAGTGTGGGGCTGGTGAGAGGGCAGCTGGCAAAGGCACTTGCCCTGTGAGCCTGGCAAGCCGAGCCCAATCCCTGGGATCCACGTAAAGGTGGGAGGAGAGAGCCTGCTCTATAAAGCTGCCCTCTGGCGTGCAGGAATGTGCCACAACATGTGCTCACCCTACATACACACACATTCGCAGTAAATGAGCGAACAAATGCAAAGCTCTAAATGACTGCTCTGGGTAAGAACGCCTGCCTTCTAACCTGCAGTGGTGTGCATGAGAGCGGCCACCATACACTCCTATATTTAAATGTTTGGTTCCTGGTTAGTGGACTATTTAGGAAGGACTGGAGGTGTGGTCTTACTGGATGGAGAAGGTGTGTCACTAGGGGTGGCCCTTGAGGTTTCAGAAGGCCATGCCAGGTCCAGTGTCCCACTCTTTCTGCCTGTTGCTCAAGACGTGAGTGCTCAGCTGCTGGCTCTAGCACAACGCTTGCTGGCTTGCCTGCTGCTGTGCTTTGCTATGATGGCCACGGACCCCACCCTCTCAGACTGTAAACAAGCCCCAGTACATTAACTAATTAAGCAAATGCTTTCCTTTACAAGTTGCCTTGGTCATGGTGTCTCCTCACAGCAAGAGAAGAGAAGCTGGGATGGCAGTGAAGGTTTCCTCCATCCCGTGGGGTGGACTGACTGCTCTCCTCAGTGTTTCCTTTGCTGGGCAGAAACTCTGTCTTTGTGTGGTTGCCTCTGCTGGTTCTCGGGGTAACTTCCTGTGCTGTTGGTGTTCTGTTCTGGAAGGGTGGCCTCTGTGCTCTCTACTGGAGGAGTCGGTGGTTCAGGTTGGAAGTTAAGGCAGTGCATTCTTCCACAGGTGCATTCCCAGGTCTTCTAGTGCCATTTCTTGACAGGCTACCCTTTTTTTTACAATGTATATTTTTGCACCCTTGTCAAAAATTAAACAACTTGCTGTTGTTTCTGGGTCCTCTATTCTGTTCCACTGCTCTCCCTGCCAGTTTTCACACCGGTACCAGGCTGTCTTTGTCACTATGGTCTCACAGTATAATTTGAGGTATTGTTCCACCTCTAGCTGTGTTCTTATTCCCTATACCAGCTTTGGGTATTTGTGGTCTTTTGTGATTTCATACAAACTCTCGTATTGTTTTTTCTAAACCTATGAAATATGATATTGAATTTTTATAGGTATTACAATAAGTTTGTAAGTTAAGTTTGGTAGTATGGAAATTTTCACAAATTAATTCTCCCAATCAAAGAGCACAGAGTGTCTTTCTATCCACTAGCATTTCCTGTGATTTCCCTTTTCAGTACCTTAAGTTTTCATTGTAGAGATCTTTTACTTTGACAGATATACTTCTGAATACTTGATTTTTTGGAGTTATTCCAAATGGAATATTTTTCCAATTTTCTTCTCTGAATACACTGTTGGTATGCATAAAGGCTGCTATTTTTTAGTTGATTTTGGTTTTTGTTTTATTTTTGTTTGGTTTTGGTTTGGGTTTTAGTTTTTCGAGACAGGGTTTCTCTGTGTAGCCTTGGCTGTCCTGGACTCACTTTGTAGACCAGGCTGGCTTTGAACTCACAGAGATCCACCTGCCTCTGCCTCCCGAGTGCGGGGATTAAAGGTGTGCACCACCACGCCTGGCTTGATTGTGTATCCTACAACCTTACTGTGTTTATTAGGTCCAAGAGTTCTCTTTCCAGTAGATTCAATAGGGTCTTTTAAGTAAGGAATTGTGGCCGGGTGCTATGGCACACGCCTGTAATCCCAGCACTAGGGAGGCAGAGGCAGATAGATCTCTGTGAGTTCGAGGCCAGCCTAGTCTACAGACTTAGTTCTAGGACAACCAGGGCTACGTAGAGAAACCCTGTCTTAAAAAAAAAAAAAAAAAAAAAAGAGAGAAAAGAAAGAATGAAAGAGAGAAAAAAAGAATCGTGTTGTCTGTAAGATTTCTTCCCTTCCTGTAGTTTCCCTTTTATTTTGTCCGCTTGCTGTAGCTAGGCCTTTGAGTGCTGTATCCAATAAGAAGGGACATGCTCATCTTGCTCCTGACTTTAGAGGATGATGAAAGGCGGCTTAACTACAGATAAACACAGTAGACTTGGAAAAGAAACAGCCATGTTCAAGAGAGCAACCCAGCAAATCCTCAAAATTAATACAGGGAAGGAAAAGAATGATCAGTAATCCAGAAAGGCAGAACAACACCAGAAAAACCTACAGGAAACAGCAAAGTCCCTTTCTATAAAAACTTTAGATATAGCTGGGTGTGATGGTACCTGGGCTACACAGAGTGACCCTGATTCAAAAAACAAAAACACAAACAAAAAACAAGAACCGACTATACCTTGTCACCAAGAACCACACTTAGCCAGGAGAGACACTCAAACTGAATATTAAAGGGTAGAAACAAACTACCAAGAGAGCGGAAATGTAAACAGGCAGATGCTTACTCCTCTATCAGGATCGACTTCACACCAGAACCAATCAGACGTGAGAAAAAGGGACATCACATATTAATAAAAGGATCAGTTCATCACAAGATACAATTCTAAGTACTTACGTGCCAGATATTAGAGCCCCCAATTTCATAAAACAAATACTAAAAGACATAAAAGACCACATAGGTCCTGAAATGGTAACAGTGGGGGGCTTCAATGTTCCACTCTCATACTTAGATGGAGCTTCTGAACTTAAACCAAGTAACAATACACTATGTGTCCATCAGAGATGCCTGATTCTGGCCGTGGCGGAATGTGGACCATGCAGCAAAGCAGAATCAGCCATCGGCTGGAGGTGACCACATGACAGGGTGGCCAGGCACGTGCATCCCTCTTACACAGGAGGGCTATAAGCTCAAGACTGGATAAACTGGGTAAGCCAGGACTCACAAGGGCAAAGGGCTAAAACCTGAGAATCAATAGTTGGAAGAAATCTGGACCTCAGCTCTCTCCGGGGAGCCCAGATTTTCGTCTTCTCTCTCCTCCAGCCCCAGTGGTTCTGAGCATGTGACCAAGATGGGTGGGGTGCTGTTCTGCACCCTAGATTTGGGCAGAGCAGGAAGAGGGAACATGGCTTACTTGGGTTTTTTGACATCTGTCATCTTGGTGTGCTCCCCAAACTCTCGCTTCAGGAACTCCTCCAGGGGCCCAGACTCATAGGGCCGTGAGCCCCGGAACACCTCGTCCTTCAT
This sequence comes from Acomys percivali, assembly GCA_907169655.1. NCBI lineage: Eukaryota > Metazoa > Chordata > Mammalia > Rodentia > Muridae > Acomys > Acomys percivali. The sequence continues at coordinate 103,966,092 of OU015748.1, forward strand.
ACGGAAGTACACGCCACGCATATAAGCCATGGACTTACCTAGGAAGAAGAAGAGATGAGGAGCTGGAGAGACCCTGGGGTGATGTGTGTGTGTGTGTGTGTGTAGGGAGCAGGGCTAGGGATGACATCATGCTGAGCACCTGCTTTGGGACATGTGGGCAGGTACTAGCAGGAGGGGTGGAGGAAGGGATGCATCTGCAAAAGGCCTGAAGAACACAAACTTCCAGGCCTTTCTATGAAAGCTTCCCAGATAGGCAGAAAGCCCCCTTTTCAGGGTTTTCTATCTAATTTTGTATTACCAAAAAGGGGCCTTGAAGATATAAAATTTTACAAAAGTGGGTTCTCATCTCCTTGCCATAGTAAAAGAAGAGCAGCACTGTTCTCTGAGCCTGCAGACCAGGCAGGCCAGGGGTAGAGAGATACCCAGCCGTCTCAGAAGCTCCTTAGAGCCCAGGGCATGCAAGCAGAGGGGCCTGCTGAAGCAGGACTTGTGTCTGTGTGAGGCTGAACGTGACAGCGTCTCGCTTCCCTGCCACAGTTCTCCCAGTCTGAAGAAGGGCTGGGACCTCTGCCCACTCTGCAGGAAGCAGACTCTGTACCCTGTGGGCAGAGCAGGAGAGCAGAAGAGAGCTGGGCTGACTCCCTGGAGCCAGCGCTGGCTCTGGCCTACGTTCTCTGGTCCTCAGATCCCCTGTGTGCTTACCCCACAGAAGTATCATCACGCAGAAGAAGCATGTGACAGCAGATCACTACTGATGACCAAACCCCCTGCAGCTCTCAATGGGGTAGAAGACTTTTCCAGAGCCCCACAAGAATTGGCCCCCAACAGCTCCCTGGGCTAGCTGTGCCCATGCTCCTGAAACCCCAAGACTGACCCAGTGGCTTCATCCCAGGGCCCAGCAGCCTGTACCCATATCTCATGAGGAGTTGTCTGAAGTTTAGACTGAGCTCTGCATCCTCAGACCCAGAGCCACGAGCTCTCATGGTGCCTACACTTAGGGTGGGGGAGGTGTCCTCCTGTGGCACCTCCAAGGCTTTGGGCTACCAGGATCAAACAGGTACTTTAGAAAACACAGAAGCTGGCCAGCAGCCAGGCAAGAGATGCCTCTTGGGGAGGTGCAAACCGGGGACAAGGCCTATCGGGATGCAGCTGGGCCCTACTCTAGAACTGTCCAACCAGCCAGCAACACACAGCTCAGTCACCCCCAGAGAGGCCAGGCCACATGAAGGGCAGTGCTGGCCCCATGTGCAGCTTCCAGGTAGCCAGATGCCTGCACTTCTGCAAGGACATGTGGAAGGAGGCAGCTCAAGTGGCCCGTGAGGTGACAGACTGAGAGTCTGGGGAATACTCTGGCCATGTGTGCCATGTGGTCGTGGCACACCTCCCCAGGTCCTTGGCTGCCTGTGCAGCCACTTGCTACCCCCAAAATGCTCATTCCAGCCACCAAAGGCATTTCTACTGGCAGCAGCTGGCAGGGTCCATGTTTCTGTCTTGTGGGGGAGGGCAGGGTAGAGGTGGATGAAGACCCCAATATGTAGCACCCGCCTACCCTCCTCCTAAACTAGCCCTGGACTCTGCCCTGTGAGGGCAGTTGGCCAGCCGTGCCCACCCCACCCTGCCCCAGAGTCTGTGCTCACTGTGCAGGATGGCCAGGGCCAGGATGCCCCCTGTGCTGGTTCCTGCCACCCAGTCGAAGAGGTCCTTGGTGGCCACACCGGAGGCCTTCTCGATAGCGATGAGCAGCTGGATGATGACCAGGCCTTTCACGCCCCCTCCGTCCAGGCAGAGCAGGTGATCATTGCTACGGGGAGGACAGCAGTGGGCAGGAGGATCTCGTGATGGCTCTCTCAGCCGGTGTCCCCGAGCTTGTGTGCAGCAGGGGACACATGAACAAAGCAACATGCATGCGTGGAGCCTACTTGCTACTGGGTATAGAACCAGGTGAGGGTAGGAAGGATGTGAGAAAGGTGGACAGCAGGGTAGGGAGAGGGATGGAGTGTGATGAGTGGGGTGGGGAGAGATGTGCGGTGAGGAGCAGAGTGAGGAGTAGGGTCAGGGGTTCTGTGACACACACGCCTGACCTAAGTGAGGTCTGTTAGAAGTAAACAGGGGAGGGGAGGAAGGGCTGGTTCCCTCCAGCAGGCTCAGGGACCTCAAGGGAGGAGGGAGGGAGGGAAGAGAGCCCGTGCCTGGACCTGGGGAAGGGTAGCTAGCATTAGCTACTTCCTCAGCACAAGCCCCTCTGAGGGGGCTGCTCCTTGCTCTTCTTATGATTATCTGGGAAAGAGGTCCAGGAGTTAGGAGAATGGTGTAAAGTTACATGCTTGGCTTCTGAGTTGCACACTCTAGCGGGTTTATCCAACTGGTAGCCTGTGAGATGCATGTGGCTGAGGCCAGCTATAAGTGCAATCATAAACTGGCTTAAAGCATAAGAGTGTGTGTGTGTGTATGTGTGTGTGTGTTGTGTATTGTTATAACACAATTACATAGTTTCTGTGTACAACCTCTGTAGATAACAATGTCATGTCTCAATGTTAAAAGGTTGTACACTCTTGTTAGAGCCTGCCCAGCCCAGCCTAGTCCCGAAGATGGCAGAAAATGCAAGATGGCAGGCCTCCGTAGCCACGCCCTGGGGATGCTTGTAGTTTATGCTCAATCCTTCTTTCTAGGCTCATTTTTTTTCTCTCAGTTTGATGATTTTGTTGCTTTTGGTTCTATGAGACAAGAGTCTCACACTAGCTCAGGCTGGCCTTGAATTCACAATCCTCCTTCCTCAGTCTCCACAGCACAAATATGTGCCACCATGCCTGGCTTCTTCTGAGCATGAATCACTGCCTGCAAGCACCCAAATGTGACTATTGGATTCAGCTGTCAGCCTGACACAACTGAGAGTCACCTGACAGGAGGCTCCATGAGGGACTGTCTACACTGGGTTAGCCTATTCAAATCTGTAGGGGAGGAAGAACCCAGCCCACTGGGGCAGCACCATTGCCTATGCACCATTCTCAGCACTTGTATAGGGACCTGAACTTTACACAAGTGGAGAAGTCAAGCTGAGCACAAACAAGCAAGCGAGCACATGTGCTCTGATTTCTCTCTGCTCTTGAATGTGGATGTGATTTGACTACTTGTTTGAAGTTCCTGCCTTGACTCCTTGCAGTGATGGACTGGAATTATACAATGAAACAAGCTCCTTTCTCCCCAAAGAAGAAATGGAAGTAGGCTACCCACCCAGTGCCAGCAGGATTAGCTAAAACAGCTGCCCCAGCAGCTAATTCCCTTGTGGCCCTGCCACCCTCTGAGGCAACATTCAATGGTGGTGGGGCCTAGGAATTGGGATCCCAACAGGAACATTAACACCGGGCTGGGAGTGGGTCCTGACCCCTAGCACTGCAAGAGAATTCTCTCCCAGTTCCAGTAACTCTGGTTCACAGCCTAACTCACGTGTGCATATCTCCTGACTTTGGTTCTTTTTTTTTTTTTTTCCTACAAATTTTAATACTGTGTCCAAAGCAGAGACAGATCAAGAGGTTCACCTATCTTTTCCAAAGTCGTAAACATATACATGCAAATTATATATTATATAGCAGCATTTGTCTTAATGCAGGCATGGGTTGGTCCCAGAGCACAAGATTTACGGTTGGGGGTTTCTCCTGATGGAAGGACTCCAGTCTCTATCACTCTGTTCCCATCCCCCAGGGCTAACCCCTACCCAGGGCACCCCATCTGAGGAGCAGTGGATGTGTGGGGAGGAAGGAAGGCAGGGAAGCCAGCAGAGAGGGAAGCAGATGCAGGGATCTCTCACCACAAGGGGGTCAGGCTACCTTCTCCCCACAAATCATTAAGTTAAGGAAAAAGACAACAGGACTATGCTACCACGGGCCTAAGCTCAACCCAGCTGTGTGGACCTGTGCGGGTCTCTGGAGGGGACGTCATCTGTCATTAAGGAGCTGCCACAGGCTCCAAAGAGTTGGTCCCCGCCATGGCTGTGCAGCCAGGAGAGTACTTCCCAGCACACTGTGGGGATGAGGAACAAGTCCACTGAGGGCGCCACTAGAGGTTTCACGTACATACCAGCCTGGCCCTCGCTCCACTTACGTTCGCTTCTCATCCCTCATGGAGCTCAGGATGAACGGTGGCTTCCGGGCTCGGGAGATGGGCATGAGGTCCTGAAGCTCTGCGGGGATAAGGCAGGACACTTTGGGGCCAGCAGCTCTCTCCCCTCTGAGACCTCATGGGTCTCTAGAGCAAACAGAACTGCGCTCCAGCCTGCTGTACATCTCCTCATGGCTGAACCCACATTTCACTGCCCCCCCCATCTGCCTCCCACCCTAGGAGAAGGCTGAGCTGGATTGTCACAGGCCTGCTGGGCCAAGGTGAGCTGAGGTGAGGGGAGCCTACTGCTTTGGGAAGGGCTCCCGACCTGTCCAGCTAGCTCCAAAACATTCTTAGATCCCCGCCTACAACCCTGGTTGACCTCCCAGGCGTGTCCTGTGGTCTGTGGGAGCGGATGCTGTTGACAGCCACCACACATGCTTTAACCACAGTCCTTCAGCCAAAGAAAGGGCTTTATTACTGAGGACGCGACCCAGGGCTAAGCTCCGCGAATGAAGGGAAACAGCCCAGTCATCCCTCAGAGCACCCTGGTCCTTGTCCCAGGTCTAGAAATGTCCTCCATGCCTCTGGGCTCAGATGCACCTATCTGCTCCCTCCAGTCTAGTCTTCCCCTGTATGCTACCCATGTTGCCCCCCCTCCCGCCCCGCCCCCTGCGCCACCACATCTAACCCCCGCGTGACTGGGTTGATAGCTACTGTGAAGGGAGCCTAGAGGCAGCAAGGCAAGTGGGTGCCAGCAGGGCCCCTCTCAGCAGGCACGTGCCACAGAGCAGGCTAGGGTCACATGCAGGGAACTGACTAGCAAGGCAGCAGAGGGTGCCAAGGGACAGGGTGTAGGGAAGGTGCCTGTGCCTGGGTGTGCAGCTTGAGGTGGGGGGGACTACAGGGGCTAGAGTGAGGCAGGCAAGGAAGGCTCAGCAGCTTCTTTAGGCCCAGGCATTACCCATTCACCGCTGCCCCCCAGGCCCACCATCCAGCCTGGTTTGAGTGACTGCCTGCCTGTAAAACGGAGAGAGAAAGATGGGTTGCTGAGGGACTTAGGCTTCTCTGCTCTCAGGCCTGGCTAGGGTGACTTGGCAGGAAGGGCTAGCTTGGGGTCTCTACTGCAGCAGTTAGAGAAGTCTGGCTGGTTAAGACTCATTTCTGTTTAAGGACTCTCACTCTCAAGCATCCTAGGTCCCTGGGTGGACCAGGACATAGAAGGCCCTCAACAGGGTCTCCTTCTACTCTGAAACTGTCTCTAAGGGCAGCAGTGACACACAGGGGCAAATGGTGGCTACTTAGCCACCTCAAAAGCCTGTGGCTGCTAGGAACAGGGGCACATGCCTGTAATCCCAACACTCGGGGAGGCAGAGGCAGGTGCAGTTCAGTAAGTTCAAGGATGGCCTGGCCTACAAAGTGAGTCCAGGATAGCCAAGACTACACAAAGAAACCCTGTCTCAAGACAAAAACAAAAAACGTGCCAGGCGTGGTGGCACACACCTTTAATCCCAGTATTTGGGAAGCAGAGGCAGGCCAAGCGCTGTGAGTTCGAGACCAACCTGGTCTACAAAGCTAGTCCAGGACAGCCAAGGCTACACAGAGAAACCCTGTCTCAAAGAAAAAAAAAACTCCGAAACACACACACACACACACACACACACACACACACACACACACACACA
>OU015748.1:103972536-103991793 GCA_907169655.1 Acomys percivali
GGGAGAGGGGAGGAGAGGGGAAGGGATGGGGGAGAGGGGAGGAGAGGGGAAGGGATGGGGGAGAGGGGGGAGAGGGGAAGGGATGGGGAGAAGGGAGGAGAGGGGACGAGAGGGGCCCATCTAGATTATTTGATGGTAAGGCTGAGCACTCTGCTGGGAGAAGGGCTCAAACAATCAGGTCACACCCGTGCTAGCCCTTCAAGCCCTCCAGAGGGGATCTGGGCTTCTGTGAAGAGAAGCCACCTCCTGTGACCTTGAAGCCAAGCCCAGTGGACAGGGGCAGCAACGCACACGCAGGTCTAAGCATGCACCTGGTATGGATGAAAGAGGGGCATGCGTGGACATGCACGGAACATGCAATGGCTGTATCCCACCCACACTGGGAGACTAAACACCCTCTCTCTGAGGCCCTTGCTCAGCAAGCCCTTGGTGGGCCTGCATCTTAGGGGAAGAAGAAGGCTCCCTCCCTGTGAGCTGCAGATCCTCCTGGCCACCCAGCAGGGAACAGCTGGGCCAGTCTGATCCCTACAGATGGGACCTCCTCCTCAGTCTCTCAGCCCTCCCCAAAACTCTTGTCCCAGATTGCAGATCACATACGTTTGCTGATCTTGGAGGCTATGAATGCAGGAGTCTCCCCGAAGTCATTTGGAGTGTCCACTTCTGCCCCAAATACAATAAGGGCTTTGACCAGTTCCACATTTTCTTTCTGTTGGGGAAAGATGAGAAAAATAAGCAACAGCCAAGACCCCACCCACCAACTAGCTCACATGTGACATGTCAAAGAATGCTGCTTGAAGCCTGGTGCCCTCACAAAGGACTTCAGAGCATCCCTCAGCGAGGGCTTAGGAGTGTCTGAAGAACCCTGGAGTGGGTGAGGTCCTGGCTAGGTGTGGATGACTGACATGGGCACAGCCACAGGACCCTAATGCCTCGGGCCATGGGACTTTCAAAACCTCAAGTCAGGCTTGGAACTGCAAAGCCTTGCTCTAGTTTGCAGACGTTGACAATGTGTGCAAAAACTAGCAAACACGGCTCCTCCTCCCATACAACTGCAACCTGAGATCACGCCCCCACAGAGACCTGTCCTTAGGCGAGCTAACCCCTCTTTGCGCTGCATAGTAAATGTGCACCGTTTCTGAGTCTATAGGAGCTGGCCCCGGCAGAGCCAGCACAGCCCACCCCATTCCAGCTTCTCTGTACCCTGTAGCTCTTGTCTCTGCATGCCCATCCCAGTCAGGGTTCCAGGGCCAGCTGTGCAGAACTTGGCACACAAAGATTCACCCCAGCTCTCCCTTACAGGGAGCAACGTACTTGGACTTCCAACGGACGAGGCCCAGGGTGGTGGTTTGAACAAGAATGGCTCCCATAGGCTCATATGTTTGAATGCTTAGTCACCAGGAAGTAGAACTCTTCGATAGGATTAGAAGGATCAGGAATAGGTGTGGCCATGTGTGTCACTTGGGGTGGGCTTTGAGGTTTCAAAAGCCTATGCTAGGCCCAGGTCTCTCTCGCTGCTTGTGGTTGAGGATGTACCGCTCACCTACTTCTCCAGCACCACACTGGCCTGCTGCCATGCTCTCTGCCATGGTGATAACGGTGCTAAGCCTCTGACACTGTAAGCAAGACCCAAGTCAACGCTTTCTTTTATAGCAGGTGCCTTGGGCATGCTGTTTCTTCACAGCAACAGAACAGTGACAAAGGCACCTGGGGACACACAGAAAAGCCAAATACTGACAACACTCGTGAGCAGTGCAGGGTGAGTGGGGACTGGGAATGCCATCCTGCCTGTCCACTCCAGGTAGCCTTACAAAGACCGTCCCCAGTGGCAGCCTTTAAGGGAGTAGCTTCCTGCCCCAGAACGCCATGGGTAGGCAAGCACAAACCAAAGTACTGCCTTCCTGGAAGCCTACGCTCTATTCTAAGAGCATGGTTTTCTTGCCAAGAGAATGAAGTAGTGCATCTAGAATGTTCTTTTCCAAGTAGTTCATGTTCTATTTGAACTTACATGGGCCCAGGCAAATATGTGTTCTTGTCAGCCCTGTCCTCTTTTTTGGGTTTCCTTTTACATTTGCACTTAAGGGCTTGATATAGCAATGCCTTCCAAATAAATTTAAGTGTGTTTAAAAATAAACAGCTGATGGGGCTGGAGAGATGGCTCAGTGGTTAAGAGTATCACCTGTTCTTCTAGAAGTTCTGAGTTCAATTCCCAGCAACCACATGGTGGCTCACACCATCTATAATGTGGTCTGATGCCCTTTTCTGCAGATAAAGCACTCATATACAATAAATAAATAAATAAATCTTTTTGGTTTTGGTTTTGGGTTTTTTGTTTGTTTGTTTGTTTGTTTTTTGGTTTGGTTTGTTTTTTTTTTTTTTTTTTTTTTTGGTTTTTTGAGATAGAGTTTCACCATGTAGCCTTGGCTGTCCTGGACTTACTATGTAGACTCGAACTCACAGCGATATGCCTGCCTCTGCCTCCCAAGTGCTGAGATTAAAGGCGTGTGCCACCACACCCAGCTTAATAAATATTTAAAAAAATTAAACAGCTGAATGTGTGAGTGCATACCTAATCCTGGCACTTGGGAGGCTTATGTAGAGGACTGCCACAATTTCAAGGCCAGTTTGGGTTACAAATCAAAGACTTTGTTTTGGGGGGAAAAGAGTAAACTCACTTGAAGAAGAAATTGAATATATGACTGTCAGAGTGGCTGGTAATTTACCAAAAACTGGGAAAATGGCACATATGTGACAGCATAGGACACAAGAATACACCAAAAGTTCTCAGAGACCTGGGCCCTGTGAGTTCAGGAGAACATTCCAGACAGTATATGAGGTCACAGCTGATTTCACAATAATGCCAAAAAATGACGTGCCTTGTGGACCACATTGACACAAGATAGTTCAAAAATAATGGTGGATGAAACTGCCACTGCCTCAGATCTCATCTCACTACAACACTAGAATCAAGTTCCCAGCCTGCAGACTTTTGTTCTTCACAGATATACACCACCCCCCGCCAAAAAAAAAAAAAAAAACAAGAAAAGCCAGCATCACTGAAGAACGGCCTGGATGCATCAATAAGAATCAATATGCCCTGGATAAGCATTAGACAGTTGTGTGCGTTACCAGATCAACTAGCTGCTTTAGTTACTGAAAGGTAGGAGGGACTGCCAAATAAACCAGGAGGGTTCACCTGTAGCTGCCAGGGAGGCATATTCTCAAAATGAATGCAATGTCAGCATGCCGGTGCAGGCCTTTAAGCCAAGCACTTGGAGGCAGAGTCAGGAGGATCTCTGTGAGTCTGAGGCCAGCCTGGTCTACATACTGAGTTTCAGGTCAGCCAGAGATGCATAGAAAGCTCTTCTTTCAAAATAAAACAAAACAGAATGAATGTAATAAACCTGTTGCTTTAAGAAAGCAAATAATTTTGGGTGGTTTTGTTTTTTGTTTTTCGAGACAAGGTTTCTCTGTATAGCCTTGGCTGTCCTGGACTCACTGTTGTAGACCAGACTGGCCTCCGACTCACAGTGATCTTGCCTCTGCCTCCCAGTGCTAGGATTAAAGGTGTGAGCCACCATGCTTGGCTGATAACAAAGTTTTTGCCCATGATAAAATTTAAATTTCAAGGAAAATTCCAGGAAAGTGGGTTTAACCACTTCCGCACATTGAAAGGCTTTTCTACCACACATTCGTTGCATCAGTATCTTCCAACATCAACACAAAGTCATGTGTATATAAGGGACTCTTTGCAAAGTACAGGACAAGCCATAGGCAGTGGTGTGACAAAGTTCAGGAAGATGGCTTCAGAGTGGTCGGTGCAGTGAGCATGTCAGAAGCTGCTACCCGATGAGTTCTGGCGTAACACTGAAGCATCTTGGCACAGATATGAAAAGGTTGCACTTCCCAGGCATATACAGGGGACAGGCTGAGTATCCTAACACGCCCCAGGAGACATGAGGATCCCTGCGCTTTCTGCATATGAAGATCCACAAAAGTTTCACAGAATGTAAAATAATGCCACCTCTTTTCACTCATTAATTTTATTTTGGAAAATAAAGTTGTTCATAGAAATGTTACTGATAGCTGGACAGTGGGGTACAGCCCTGGGGAGGCAGATCACAGGATCTCTGAGTTCGAGACCAGCCTGGACTATAGAGTAAGTTCCAGGACAGCCAGGGATACACAGAGAAAACCTGTCCTGAAAAACCAAAACAGCAACAAAACGGGAAGAGAGAGAGGGGAAGAGAGAGAGAGAGGGAGGGAGAGAGAGAGAGAGGGAGAGAGAGGGAGAGAGGGAGGTACACACACAGAGGGGGAAGGGGAAGGGAGAAAGGAGGAGAAGGAGGGTAGGGGAGAGGGAGGGGAAGAGGGAGAATGTCCCTGGTTATTGGTTTTGAGCTGGTCTTGCTGTGTAGCCCTAGGCTGGCCTTGAGTGAGCCTCCTACTGCTGCCAGAGTCTTGAATTACAAGTGTGCACTACCATGCCTTTGGGGTTTTTTGTTTTGTTTCTTGGTGTTTGTTTTGTTTTTTGTTTTTAGACTCTTAAGTGGTCCAGGCTTGCCTTGAACACTGTAGCTGAAAGGTGGTCTTGATCTCCTTTGCTTTTGACTACTGGAGTATGCCACCATGACTAGATATTTAGCTTGGCTATTTTTCAAGGGTAGAAACGGAGCAAATACACTTTGAAAACTAGAGAATTGCTAAACTAGACTTTTCCAAGGGTCCAGTCTGTGAACAACCTTCCCGGTCTTACTGGCATTGCAGCCTCTTGGGCAATGTGCCCGCTACAGGCATGGTACAAACAGGCTGTCCCTGAAGTGGCTAACTGCTTCCAGAAGAGGCTCAGTGCCCCTCCTGCACCCTCATCTGAGACTAGATGGACAGCAGATGGCGCTCTCCTCTTCATGGGCTGAACAAGACTACTGTCTCATCACACCGTAGACGTCTCCTACCAAACCGACACTGCCCCCTTGTACTTTGGGCTAAGGGAGAAGGCATGTCTGATGATACAGCAGCTGAGGAAAGGAGGGGGAGCTGAGGCATGGTGCCCCTACACCCCTGGGCAGCTGCAGGGAGGCCACATGGCCGCAGGCTTACCGACATGGCCAGGTGCAGCGGCGTGTTCCCATGTTCTCCGCGGGCGCCTGCGTTGGCCCCATAGGTCAGCAGCACCATGACACAGTCAAAGCGGTTGCGCATCACCGCCACGTGCAGGGGCGTGTTCCCTGTGGCACTTGTGCTGTCCACGTCACAGCCCCGCTTCAGCAGCATTCGGGCCATCTGGGGACACAGACCAGATGGGCTGTCAGGGGCACCCTCCCTGAGCAATCTTCCAGTATTAGCAAAGAGAAGTCCAGAGGCAGGCCCCAGTTCTGGGCGTGACCCTAGACCTTACCCCCCCACATGCCAGCTCCCCGGGAACCAGGTGGGAATTAGGTGAAGACTGATTCTAGAAGTTTCTGGCCCTTTCCTAGAGCTACAGAGGCTTCTCTGGGCCCTATCCCACAAGCACCAACTCCTTCAGGTTGACCACAGGATGTGTTCCAGGGCCTTTGCACGGTATCCTGGCTCACTTTGAACTGCAAGACAGAGGGAGGACAGTGCTGGGCCCAATGTCCCACTAGCCTTCCTACAGCCTGAGCCTGATCAGTCACTGTAGCCCCAGCACCTCAGCCCTGACGTGGGATACGCTGTCATACCTCACAGTTGTGGCAATGAAGGAACACATCTGAACAAGCTGGTGCCTCACAAAGGTAGAGGCCTTTCCCTCTTGCCGTCATATGTAAATGCAGGCCACGGTGTTGCAGGCATGTGTGTTGCCAAGATGGGCTACCTTGGCATCCTCTTAGGAGGACAGAGCCACTGAAGAGCTTCATGAGACTCAGCCTAGGAGGCCACTAGGCTCTCTGTGGGGATGCTGTGCCCAGTGGCCATATCACCACTGCCACCTTCTATGTGTGAGGCACAGTTTCCCACACAGTGTCCTGCAACTTTCCAATACTTCCAAAGTCAGGCAGCAGGAACCCTCCTCCTCCCCCCTGTCATGGACAAAGGAATCAAGACCACCAGCCAGTGAGCAGCAGGACACTGCTTGTCTGTCCATGCACCCTTGTGAGACTTGTCCCCAGGTGCCATTGTCATTCTCCCAGGAGCCTCCTCTGGATCTGCCCTGCCCCTCACCCTGACTCTGCCTACCTCGGCGTTCTTGGCCCAGTGGAGCGGGCTGGCTCCATAGCGAGGGTCCTTGCTGTGGATCTGGTTGCTGTCCATGCTGATAATCATCTCAGCACACCTGGGGAGGGGGAGCAGCCGGACAGTGAGGGGACACTGCTAGCGGCTCTTCCTACTGACCAGCTAGCTGGCTGGGCAATGGCTTCTTAGCATACCAAGGCAGCTATGAATAAACAAATTATCTTTTTGTTTGTTTGTTTTTTGGTTTTGGTTTTTCGAGACAGGGTTTCTCTGTGAATGCTTTGGCTGTCTTGGACTCACTTTGTAGACCAGGCTGGCCTTGAACTCACAGCGATCCACCTGCCTCTGCCTCCTGAGTGCTGGGATTAAAGGCGTGCGCCACCACGCCCGGCTAAACAAATTATCTTAAACTGAAAAATTGATACATAGGGCTGGAAAGATGGCTCAGAGGCTAAGAGCACTGTTAGTTCTTGCAAAGGTCCTGAGTTCAATTCCCAGCAACCACATGATGGCTCACAACTATCTATAATGAGATCAGGTGCCTTCTACTGGCCTACAGGCACACATGAGAGCAGAATACTGTATAAATAATAAGTAATTTTAAAAAAATTGATACACAAGTGAAATGACCAACATAATGAAAAGGCACCCTATAAATGCTGGGGTGAAACTGAAAACTACAGTCAAGGAAGGGCATGGTTGGGATTATATTTGTAATCCCAACATTCAGGATGCTGAGGCAGGAAGATTCCAAGTTCCAGCCTGGACTACATAGCCTAAGCCTTTCTCAAAAAGGGTGAGGATAGGGGTGAGTGGTGGTGGGTGCATGGTTCAGAGGTAAAAAGTGCTCGCTGCTAAGCCTGAGAACCTGAGTTCAGTCCCTGGCATACATATGAACAAATAAATAAGTGCAAAACAACAGTAGCAATCATTTCTAAAAAGCAAGCATGGGGCTGGAAAGCTGGCTCAGCAGTTAAGAGCACTGGCTGCTCTTCCAGAGGACCTGGGTTCCATTCCCAGCACCCACACATGGTGGCTAACGACTGTAATTCCTGTTTCAAAGCAGGCACCTGATGTCTCTTTGGCTTCTGTGGGCACTGCATGCACAGTGGTGCACAGACAAGAATGCAAATCACTCATAGACATTAAATAAAATTAAAATTAAATCTAAAAAAATTTGTAAGCAAATAATCCATTGAGTATGAGCATGGAAAACTGCAGGCAGGTTAGAGCAAGGTTGGGAAATCTCTGTCATGGCTTAGATGCTTTGGGGCTGGTGGAAGCTAGTGGTCTGCTAAGAATGGATCTGGGGCAGGGGAACTGGAGAGATGGCTCAGAGGTTAAGAGCACTGACTACTCTTCCAGAGGTCCTGAGTTCAATTCCCAACAACCACATGGTGGCTCACAACCATCTAATGCCCTCTTCTGGTACGCAGGTGTGCATGCAGGCAGAACACTGTGCACATAATAAATCAGTAAATGTTTTTAAAAAATGGATCTGGACGGTTACACGTGCTAGTCACAGGCTACGAGGTCTGACAGAGGTGGGCATGCATAGCTGTTAAAGGGACTACAGAGTGTCCTGCAGTGCTACCAGCTGGGGCAAAGCAATGTGCTGGACAGGCAGGGCTTTGGGCCACCAGGCTACATCCTTGGAGCTTTATCAAGCACAGGAGCTGAGTGCTGCAGAGCCTCCAAGCCTCAGGTCTGCAGCAGACTTGAGAACAGGCACATAATCATAGGGGAGCAAAGGCTCATGGTCAGAAACCTGAGAGTATTAGTGCAGAACTCTAAAGGGTCTATTCTCTGCACATGGTTTGTGGACTTGGGGGTGTGGCTACCACATGATAGCATCAAGTGCTTTCTTGAGGCCATGTTCTTGATTGGTTAGCTGATGAAGCTTCAGGAACCTCGGCCTCCTCCCTGGGCCCTGCAGGATGGTGGGGTCATGTGGTGGTGAGGCTTACCCCTTCTGCGAGAACTTCATGGCTGTGTGGATGGGGAAGCCACCGGGTCCCATGACGTTGCAGCGGGCATTGCAGAGCAGCAGCACACGCACCATCTCCTGCTTCCCCATCTGGCAGGCCAGGTGCAGTGGAGTTAGCCCTTGGTTGTTCGCCTGGTTCAGGCCGGCTGAGGCGTTCTTTCCTAGGAGCTGACAGGACAACACAGGTAAGCCCCCACTCCCTTCTCTAGCCTCCAGGGACCATCTTCCTCTAGAAACCAAAGGGAACAGACATTTGACCCCACGAGGATAGAGAGCAGGAAGGCATGAATGGTCTCAGAGATGACAAGAAAGCCAGACCAGTGAGGTCGGTCTGTGGGGTGTGAATCTGGCCTGAATGTGGCTCATGTGAACCAAAGGATCTCAACTCAGGTGTGGCAGCACATGCCTGTAATCCCAGTACTGGGGAGACTGAGGCAGTCGAATTCAAAGATAGTCTAGACTACACAGTGAGTTCCAGGCCAGCCTGAGATACATGAGACCCTGCATAAAAAGAGCTATAAGTTTTCTAGATGGAGTGATTCTTGCTTCCCACCAGATGTCATAGCCTAGAGTCCTGTGAGAGGAGAAGCCTCAGCTGAGGGATGGTCTGGGTTGTATTAGCCTGCAGGCATATCTGTAAGGGACTGTCTTGATTATCAGCCCACTGTGGGTGGTACCAATCCTAGGCAGCTGATCTTACACCCAGCTAAGCCAGGCATGAGGAGCAAGTGAGCAAGCCAGCATCCTTCATGGTTTCTGCTTCAGTCCTTGCTGGAGCTCCTGCCCTGCCCTTCCGCATTGATGAACTGTGATCTAGAAGTGTTACTGCAATTCAACGTGGCCAAGTGGCAGAATGCTTGCCTGGCATGCATAAGCTGCGGAGTCCAGTCCCCTGTACCTCCCCTTCCTGCCTACCCAAATCCTAAGGTACTCGAGTCTTCTGTACGAAATGGTTATTTTGCAAAGAACTCACACATACCCTCCCGTGTCCTTGTTATAAGGGACCCACTATATCACCCAAGCTGGACTAGAACTGCCTTGGCATCCTAGATAGCTGAGATCACATCTGCATGCCCCTCAGTACCTGCAATCATCTCTAGATGACGTCTACTACCTAACACAATGTAAACACTAGTTGAACAGTTGTTTATATTGTGGTTTTTTTTGTTTTGTTTTTTTGGTTTTTTGAGACAGGGTTTCTCTGTGTAGCCTTGGCTGTCCTGGACCCGCTTTATAGACCAGGCTGGCCTCGAACTCACAGCGATCCATCTGCCTCTGCCTCCCGAGTGCTGAGATTATAGGTGTGCGCCACCACGCCCGGCTTATATTGTGTTTTTTTAAAAGGAAATAACAATGAAGAAAAATTGTCTATACACAGATGTGATTTTCCTCCAGATGTTAAACACACCCACGGGCACCAAGAGAGCCAAGGCACTAGTGGAAAGCTAGATTCTGTCCTCTCGCTTGGGGCTCAATGCCATCTCTCTGAGGCTAGTAATAACCACTGGGTCCGGCTGTGACATGAGGAAGGTTGGGAACCCAGCAGCGGGGAAAGAGGCCGGCAACATAGGGGAAGCCTAGGCCAGCCCACCCCAGCCTCGGCTTGGTGGTCCTCAGTGGCCACGTTTTTTTGCTTCTACTGAACCTCAGTTTCTTGTGTGAGAAAAAGACAACAGTGCTCCAACCCACGGGAGCATTTGGAGAACTGACTAGAACAGGAGCCACGGGTGCAGGCACAAGGCAGCATAATCAGAGGGCAAGTGTGATGCAGGAGCCCTGGCCAGCCACACCTTCCTCCTCCTCCTCCTCCTCCTCCTCCTCCTCCTCTAGGCAGCACTAGACCGCTCTGCATTATACAGATCTCTGTTTTATAGAACAATCCTGATGCCAGAGGGCAGAACCGGCAGCTCAACCTGCTCATTCTAGACAATGAAACAAGCTGAGAGTGAGCCTTTCCTTTCAAACCTAACAGTGGATTCTCAACAGCATTCCATCTACTAACTATGATTTTAAAACACCTGGGGCTGGAAAGATGGCTCAGGGGAAAGCACACTGGCTGAGGGCAGAGGTTTGAATCCAGGCACCCACACAGCTGCTTGACTCCAACTCCAGGAGATTTGGCATCCTTTTTGGCCTCTGTGGGTACTGCACACATGGTGTGCATAGATATACATGCAGACAAAATCCATACACACAAAATAGCACATTGAAAAATTACAATGCTTTTTAGTGCTTAAAGAATCAACAGCAGTGCCTCTGGCACAAATACCTCCATGAGCTGGGGCAGTTTGGCTTGGCGTGAGAGTCCATAAATTAGGTCAGGTCTCACTGCACCTTGAGCCCTCTAGGCAGGGGTTGACCTGATGGCCCTAGTCCAGGGGCTGGCTCTGGGCAGCTGCTGAGCTCCATGCCTGACTGGAGTTACCACAGAGCTCAGCTCACTGAGTTGGAGAACTTCCATGGCCAAAGATATGTCTCCCTCTAAGTGTCACGGGGTAGGGGTACGTGATTGGGAGGGTGGGGTGCTGAAGGAACTTGGACCTCAGGGATCAAAATGGATGAGTCGGAAGTGGTGATGCCACTCACCACTTAGCTAAAGAAAGACCTATGAACATAAGGCCCCAAAGCTAGTTTGGGGCACAAATAGATGTTTGGTTGCTCGGTCCACTGCTCATCACTCACCTGCAACACCTGGGAATTGTCCCCTTGCACAGCGTAATGGAAGGCAGTCTCTCCTTTGTTGTCGGTGACATCCATCTGGGCGTGGCAGTACTGAACCAACTCCACCAGGATCTCACTGTCACCCTTGCGGCAGGCCAGATGTAGTGGAGTACAGCCGTCCTCATTCTCTGTGCTGTTGGCACAGCTGCCGGGGGTGTTGGAGGGGCAGTGAGAGGGAAGTGTTACGGCAGGGGTGCCAAGAAGCCCAAGTGCAGAGGCAGGGCGCAGCAAGACTTGGAGGTCCCCGGGTGACTCAAGCCAGGCTGCAGTGCATTCTGCTCACCCGTGGGGAGAGAGGCCCTAGGACAATGCCAGCAGGAGAAGACCATAGGATGACACAGAGAGGGGGTGCGCAGGACAGAAACTTCAGTGGCTCGAGCAATGTGCTGAACCTCTGTACTTCAGAAACTGCTGTGAGATGGGGTACCATGGTGTCCAACGTCATGCCTGGGAGTAGGCAAGCTCAGAGAGACGTTTTGTTTTTGTAGACCAGACTGGCCTCGAACTCACAGTTTTGCCCACCTCTAGAGCCCAGGCATTGAACGGAGAAATATGCAATAGCCAACCAATGACTTGCAAAAGTAGCCATGGTGACCTCTTTGGAGAATTTGCTGATATGGCATTGTCCTGGCCATGCCCAGGTCCCATAGCCTCTCTTTGAGATGACAGAGCAGTTGGAAGAATTCAATGTCTGTATTTCCCCCTGAGTTTAATTAGCGTTCTAGGGTTATTAAGCCAGGACAATGTCATTCCTTTCTCACCCAAGCCATGGAAAGAACAAAGGCCGCGTGTGGAGACTCCACTCCAGCATGCAGCATGTGTGCTCCACAGGCCAACGCCATCTGGCACCACGCTCCGGTGCCTCCAGCCCCCCATGCCACATGCACACCCTCAAGGCCCCAGTGCCCACCTGATGATGCGGCTGTGGTGGAAGCACTCCCGAATGCCCAGCTCCACCGCCAGGTGCGTCACTGTCCAGCTGGGGTGGTTGCGGGCGAGGTCGGTCAGGCGCTGCAGCACCTCCACGTGCAGGACCTGCATGGAGCTCTCGTAGAAGGGGGGCAGCTGGGCCGAATACTGCTGGAAGTTCACCTGGGCGTCTGCCTCTGACTCCAGCTGGAAGAGTCTGCCACCAGGAAGACAGAGGCCACTGAGGTCAGTCATGGGGCCAGAAGCTGGGCCAGCAGAGGGGAAGTGCACAGCATAATCAGACCATGCGCCACCCCCCAAACAGACCACCCTCTGCCCCAGGCTGCAGTTGATCCTCTTCCTCCAACACCACCCTTAAGTGGAGCTCATTTGCACTTGAAGTCTTTCATCTGGTAGCTTTACATCTCATTTAGTGAAAGCCAAGTCATATTCTCTTCTAATTTGATTGCCACATCCTGTCTCAAACTCTGGCTCTTTGTATATGGGCAGAATTAAATAAATGATATTTAACTTAGATGGCCAGCTACACAATACCATGTGAGTTACAGCTCAGTTATCTATGTGATGAATATTACACAACATTAAAATAGTTTTAAAGTGACAGGAGAGGCTGGCAAAATGACCTTGTGGCTAAAGGCAGTTGCTACCACTTCAGTTCCATCTCAAGGACACACATGGGAGAAGGGAGTGACTCCCAACAGTTGCCCTCTGATCTCCACTATACACTATGACATAGGGACATGCAAAATAAACAAAAACATGATAAAGTTTTTTAAAAAAGAAGAAGAAGAATAGGAAGATGTTCATTTTGTACCAAGTGAAAAAGCAAGATACATATAATATATAACACAAAGTGATCTCAACTATGCAAAAAGGGCAGTGAAGAGATATGTCAAAATGTGTACAGAAGCAGACTAAATAGAAACTTTCTACCCATTTCTCCTATATCTAAACTTCTCTAGTCAGCATATGCATTATCTTTCTAACTAGAAACGAAGGTCGGCTTACTTAAAAAGAGTTGGGTTTAGCAGGGCATGGTGGCACATGCCTTTAATCCCAGCACTCAGGAGGCAGAGGCAGGCAGATCACTGTGAGTTCGAGGCCAGCCTGGTCTACAAAGTGAGTCCAGGACAGCCAAGGCTACACAGAGAAACCTTGTCTCAAAACACAAAACACAAAACACAAAACAAACAACAACACAAAAAAGAGTTGGGTTCGAGTCTACTTCTGCTAAGACGATGCTGTGTATCTTTGGTAGGCCCCTCACCCTCTCTGAGCCCATCTGAGACTAAGAAACATGAGGTTGTGACTAACAGCACTACTGTGAGGACGGTAAGAAAGCAATGTGACACAGTCCCAAAGCTGGGGTAATTACACACTGTGACCTAGAGCTATGACCATGGATCTCAGCCTGGGCTTTGTCTCACACCTATGCAAGCACAGAAGCCAGCTGGCCCTAGGACAGGCAGTGCTCAGAGGAGGCGAGGTTCTCATCAGGGCGACTAGAGGAACAAAGCAGCACTGTTGTTAATTTACACAGCGCGGTTCTTCTAGGTGAGGGCAGCAACATGCTAAGAAGACAACCAGCAGCACAGAGCACAGGAAGAGGAAAGACAGGCCTCAGCCTTCTCCCTAAGATGCTGCTGGGGTATGGCACTGCAATCTAGAGCACAGCAGCAGGAGCAAGCTGCGGGCTCATGCTTAGAAGCACTCTTATTTGTTCTGTTTAGAACAGTGTCTGTGATGGAGGAGGGTGCAAAGTTCAGTGTCATCCTAAGCTACGTGACAAGCTTGAGGCCAGCCTGGGGTACATGAGACACTGTCTTAAAGGCTGAAGTTAAGGGCTCTCTAGCCAGGAAAAACAGCAGACTAGACAGTGTCGAAGAGAAAACTAGTGAATGGGAAGGAAAGTTCGCAGAAAATATGCAGTGTTGCACACACACACACACATACTGGGAACTACAGGAAAGCAGGGAAGAGGCATAAACCATCATGAGAGGACCAGACAAGAGCAGGAAAACAAAAACAAAAACTAGATGGAAGTCTTATTTGAAAGATGAATGTCTGTCTGGAGAGATGGTTCAGAGGTTAAGAGCACTGGCTGTTCTTCCAAAGATCCCGAGTTCAATTCCCAGCAACCACATGGTAGCTCAAACCATCTATAATGAAATCTGGTGCCCTCTTGTGGCATGCAGGCAGGCCGAATACTATGTAAATAATAAATAAATAAATCTTTTTAAAAAAGATGAATATCTACAAACCTGCTGATTTACTATATCCTCTGAATCTATAAAAACAAGACAAAAAGTTTAAATGCCAAAGCTGGGCATGATGGCACATGCCTACAATCCCAACACTCAGAAGGCTGACGCAGGGAACTGCTGTGTGAGGCCAGCCTGGGCCTCACAGGAAGTTTCAGGGCAACAGCCTGTCTCAAAAAATAAAATAAAAATAAGGCAGGCAAGATGGCTCAGTGGGTAAAGGTGCTGGCTGCCAAGCCTGAAGACCTGAGCTCGATCCCTTGAACTCACATGGTTGAAGGAAGGAAGTGATTCTTGAAAACTGTCTTCCTAAACATACAAAAAAAAAATCCTTTTTTGGAAAAATATTTTTTCACGTGTCTTTATTTGTATGTTGAATTCACACTGTGAGGGTTTATTTAAGGGGCTTTACCCATTGGCCCATAAATAAATCTACTAAATAACAAAATGTCAATCCATACCTATACCATGTGCAGGCTACAAAACAGGGACCCAAGTCCTCTCTGGTGTGCCGTCACCAAGCCACCAGGATATAGATTGCTCTGCTCCGCACACAGGCTGGCTAAATGCTTTACCACTATGACAAGCAAAAGTAGAGCTGTCCCAATGTCTCCACAGAGGCCTGAAGACACTGAAAGCTTCTGCGTCTCTCTCAGAACCTGGACGGCATGCCACAGGGAGATGGAGAGCTCTGGACCTGGATGAACTCACAGCCAAGCGCTAGCACCAAGCCGCCAGACTGAGACTTTTGATGAGGTAAGTGCAGCCAAGCCACACCAGGGGCGCCCTGCAGAGGACTGAGCCCTTGCCACTGAGCTCTGCTCAGCTCACAGACTTTTAGGCTAAATGAATCACTGCTGTTTTAGGCCACTACATGCTGGGTGCTTTGTTACAAAGCAGAAACTGTCACTGAGGCACTGTTGAACACACGACAGCAGAAATGGATGTGTGCACACGACGTAAGGGGGTAGTCAACATGGCAGAGGGTAACCACAGTGTGACAGCCAGCTTGTCAACATGGAAGCCAGGGATAACATAGTGACAGCTCCACAGAGAAGAAAGAAAATTAACCTTGGGAAGAAGCCTCTACCCAGTAAACCCAATACAAGGATGCTGGAGAAATAGCTTAGAGTTTAAAAGCACTTGGTGCTCTGAAAGAGGACCAGAGTTCAATTCTCAGCACCACCCATATAAGGTGGATCACAAATGCCCATAACTCCAGCTCCAAGGGCATCTAGCATCATCTTCTACACACACACACACACACACACACACACACACACACACAATAACAATGGCATGGTAATTCAAGCCTTTAATTCCAGCAGTGGCAGGTGGATCTCTAAGTTTGAGACCAGCCTGGTCTACATAGTGAATTCCAGGACAGCCAGCACTATATGAGACCCTGTCTCAAAAAAAAAAAAAAAAAAAATTGGATGAGAAATACAAAAGCAGTGAACACAGTGGTCCAGTTTCTGGTTGTCATTCTTTGGTGAAAGGGGATCTGTTAGCAGGTCTATGTACTTGTGGCTTCCTTCACCAGTCTGCATGTTCCTTAAAGACACAGACCATGTGTGTCATCTCACAGGGCCAGCTGGGCCCAGCCCCTGGGCTCCTGTGAACAGGTAGATGATGGGCTAGCCAGACAGAAGAGCAAGAAGAAAGAGCATCAGTATAAACCCACCTTGACAACAGCCAGCCCAGCTCCACCAGATCCTCAGTATGGAGGCTGAGCTTGCGAACTTTCCCTTTTCCCACTCTGCCTTGCCCTGAAGTCCTGCTCGAGCCTTCTGGGCCCAAGATGTTCCAACATGCCTAGTGCTAGCCCTTACACAGCAGCTGTCTAAACCCTGGCCCGGACAACAAGAGTCACACCACTGAAGACCCAGTTCAAGGCCACTGCTGTGAGTCCATCTCAGCTTCCCCATCCTTCCTCCTTCCTACCATCTACAGGAGCGAGGCCACAGGAAAGGACCCGTGCTTTCTGCTCTTAGGCCCTCCCTCCAGTGCTTTTCTCCTCCTAGCCCCTCCCTCCAGTAATAGAACTCTCAGGAGGCCACATCATATGGCTGAGGGCGGTGGGGATGTAAGGAGCGGGGCAGGCCCCTCTGGCCATCACCTACCGGAAGCCGCTCTGTGGGTTCCTAGGGTTGACCAGGATGCAGTCCCAGGTGCGACTGGAAGCATTATGGAACAGGATCAACTGCCCTTCCTCTCGAGCATGTTCGCTCGAGGCATAGTCAGCCATGGACACATCCTTCACCCGGAATGGGTTTGAGAACAAGTTGGTGACGCTACTGAGGGTGTTGACCAGGCGTCCGAAGAACTGCATCCTCCCTGGGGCAGGTGGGGGCCCCAGCCTGCTCTCTTGTTCTGGAAGAAAATGAGGTGTCTGGTTAGTCAAATGCAGTCTCCCATACCCACCTCACAGGTGTGCTACACAGGCACTCTGTCACCTCCCACTAGCTCTGGGCCCTGATTTTGGACCAAAGGGGACCTGAAGAGACGAGAAACAGCCCTGAGTAGACTAGCAGGTCTGATGGAAAGTTCCAGAACCCTCAGGCCAGGCCAGGACCATCCCTGAACAGGACAGAGGACAGGTGCTGACAGTAAGGGCAGCGGATATGAATGTGCTGTCTGCAGCAAGGTCTAGCCAACTGCGCAGCTTCTCACCACGTAAATCAGAGATGACATTCTGGAGATGGCAGAGCTCAGCATGGGCATGCCAATTCCACAAGCAAAGCCAAGAGCCCCTGGATATGATACACCAGACTGTGCCACACCACTGGGGGAGGGGACAGGGAGCAACTGTGCCTCTGTCACCAGTTTCACACAGAGCTCCAAAAGTGACCACAGAAACAGATCCTCAGGATTAAAGTGAATTCGCAGGCTCAGACACACCAAGAGTACATTTGGGGATTTATGTGCACAGAGGTATGTGTGAATGTCTGCACATGCTTGTGGGGCCAGGGTCAACTGCAGGTATCTTCCTCCGGGTGCTTTCCACCTTGTTTTTGAGACAGGCTTTCTCAATGACCTGAAACTCACTAAGAAGGCTAACCAGGCTACCCAGCAAGCCCCAGGCATCCTTTCTGTCTGCCCTCCCAGCACCAAGGTCCCAAGTATGTGCCACCGTGCCCAGCTTTTTCTTTTTCTTTCTTTCTTTCTTTTTTTTTTTTTTTTTAAACGTGGGTACTGGGATGAACCTTGGGTCCTCATACTGGAATGACTGGGCTACCTCCTTAGCATCCACCCCTGAAAGGGGGAGGTTTGTTGTTGTTTTTAAAAAACGACATATTAAGTCAGAGTTTCTGCTATAAAAATTGTCTGGAGCCTTAGACTTTGTGTTCCTGTGTTCTGGGGATGGAACCCAGAGCCCCAGAGTTAGAGAGCTGTGTTTTCATGGGCTTCCAGAAAGCACACTGAGAGGCTACCACCCTCTACCTCTGAGTCAATGTGTCACCTGCTTAAAGGGTAGGTCAGACAGCACAAACAGAGCATGGCAGTATGGGTGCCCTGACGGAGAGCAGCACCTGCGGTGGACACTAGTTCTCAGTCTTGGTCTGCTCTGGCCCAACGTAGGAAAAGAGGACTGACCTTGGAGATGGACTGGAGACAAATCAAGAGGCGTACAGAGTGAGCTAAAAACAGCAAGGGTCAGTCACAACACACCTCGGGGCTTCACTTTCCAGTTTCAGCAGCTGTTGTCTGAAAAGCACTCGTGGAGAATTCCAGAAATGAGTAACTCAAAGAGCTGCAAACATTATGCTCTTGCAAACGCATGAAGTCTCAGCCAGTCCTGCTGCGTCTCACCTAGGTGTATGCTCATGCCTCCGCAGTGAGCCCACATGACACACATCACCTATTGGTCACCTGCTCCGTTATCAGGTGGTCACGGCTCCACCGTGCTTGTGTCCAGGTGACCCTTGTGCTACTTAATAACAGCATCAAGGCCTGGCATTGTTGGTGGAGTGCTTGTCTAGAAGTACAAAGCCCAGAGTGTGCAAGCCCTAGCACTGCATTAACTGGGCACAGAGATGGACACCTCTAATCCTAGCACCACTCCAGGGGTGGAGTTCAAGGGCGTTCTGGTCCACAAAGAGTTTGGGACCAGCCTGGTACCTGGCTACCTTCATTTGGGCACTCCCCCATTTTACAGATAAAGAAACTAAGGCTTAGAGAGTGTGACCACTCAGCTCTGGAAACATCCTGGAGCTTTGGAACACCTTGATTTTATGACAATAGTTAGATGTGGTGGAGAAGAACGCAAGCCTTGGTCTTCTTTAACACAGGGACAGGCAAGCATGGTGGCCCACACCTCTAATTCCAGTGCTGGGGAAACAAAGGTGGCCAGCCCAAGCAGCACAACAAGCTCCAGGCCAGGTTTGACTGTATAGTAAGAGCCTGTCTTGACAAACCAAAATAGACAGGGGTTGGAGAGACGGCTCGACGGCCAGGAGCATTGGCTGCCCTGCTAGAGGATCCGAATTGGGTTCCAAAACCCACATGGCAGCTCACAATCATCTGCAACTCCAGTTCCAGAGGACCCAGCACCCTCTTCTGTCCCCCACAGATACTGGGTACTCACATGGTCCACAGACAGACATGCAAGCAAAATACCCATATACAGAAAATGAAAATAAATGAACCTTAAAAACAGTAAGACATGGGGCTCGATAAAAGGATACTAAGAAAAAAATGTACACAATATTATGTATACGTGGGACTAACTTAAAACAAAACAAAACAGGACAGTGGCTACCGAGTCATGAAATAGAACAGTACAGATCAAAAGCCATGGCTGGGTGTGATGGGACATCTCAGTACTCAGGAGGCAGAGATAGGTGGATCTCTATGAGTTCAAGGCTAGCCTGGTCTACATAGTGAGTTCCACAATAGCCAGGGCTACAAAGAGAGACCCTGTCTCCAAAATAAAATTAAATTAAAAAATCAAAGATCAAAATAGCAGATACAGAGGATGAATGAGCGTAGACAGACAACGTGAGGCTATGATTAAACATAAGGCCACTGGGGTGACAAGGTGGTGGCTTGGCATAGTAAGGCGCTGGCAGCCAAACCTGACAACCTAGGTTGATCCTTCCAGACTCACGAGGGAGGGAGAACTGACTTCTTTGTGTTGTCCTCTGGCCTCCATGGACGCACGCA
>OU015748.1:103991803-104027606 GCA_907169655.1 Acomys percivali
GCTGCCTGCCATACAAGCTCCAGGGGCCTCTCCAGCTCCAGAATTGCAAGCATACACCGCCACTGGGGATTGAACTCAGGTCCTTGCGCTTGTGGTAAACGCATTACTGACTGGACTGTCTCCCAGACTGTCAGACTGGGCTCACCTGATGGCTCCCTGGGCCCTGTCCTAGGAGCCTGCCCATGCTCATCACGTCTTCTGCACAGCCACCCTCCAGCACAGTTATCCTCACTTTACACAGGAAGAAGCCAAGGAACAGGAAGGTGAAATGATGTGAACAAGGTCACCCAGCTGACAGAGAGAGATGAGTGCTAGGCCCACAGCGAGTCTCTCATCCCAGCATGAAGCACAGCTTGATTCAAGTTTCTTGTGACAAAAAAGCCCCCCCACCCACCCCCAAGACAGGGTTTCTCTGTGTAGCCTTGGCTGCCTGGACGCACTTTGTAAACCATGCTGGCCTTGAACTCACAGAGATCTGCCTGCTTCTGCCTCCTGAGTGCTGGGATTACAGGTGTACACCACTGTGCCCAGCTTTCTTATGACAAAACTCAACTGAGTAAATATTTTGCACAATTGTCTTTCTTTCTTTCTTTCTTTCTTTCTTTCTTTCTTTCTTTCTTTCTTTCTTTCTTTCTTTCTTTTTTAAAGGATTAGTGGGATGGCTTACTGGGTAGAGGCAGTTACTGTGCCAGCCTAGAGACCTGAGTTCAATTCTTAGAACCCATGTTAAGGTGGAAGGAGCAAACCAATTCCACAGAATGGCCCTCTGACCTTCATATGTGCCCACGCCCCACACAAATAAGAAAGTAAATTAAATCCAAAAATTAAAAAAAGACATAGATAAGAGAAGCATACCAGGATATCTGGAGGTAAAGGGCCTGGTTACGTGGGCAATACTGTTGCTTTTCTAGATTTTCCAGTGGTACACAAAACTACAATGGTTTTGTGGAAAGCAAGTGTGTAGGCCGAGCCCTGGGCTGTGCATCAGGCCTACCTTGGAAGAGCTACAGTTTCATGCAGATTTGCCAGAGGCCAAGCCACATGCCAGGAAGTGCTCCAGGGATGGAGGAGGGCTTCGAGAACACCGAAGAGCCCCACTGGTCTAAGCCCACTTGCCTGTGGGACCAGCAGCCTCACTCAGAGGAAGGTCCCCACCCCGGCACCCTCTGGTAGAGACACCTCCCATATGTTGAAAGGCCTGGCTTCTGTCCAGCCTCCTGAGGCCAGCGTGACACAGTGACGTAACTAAGGAAGAGGCCAGAATGCCAGGCCACTGTGACACACCAACAGCAGCCACTGTTCTCTTTAGATAGAAGAGAGGAAATGAACGCCTTGGACCTGTGGGCCACATCCTGGACAAGCATGGCATGGCCAGCCAGGAGTGCTACAAAGCTAAGGGAAGCTGTGGGTTACCTCCTGCCACCCTGGCCCTACCACCTCAGGGCCCAGCTGGGCCCTTCCAGTCTAGCTACACGGCAGAACACAGGCCGCGAACAGGCTGCCACCAGAGCCTGTGAGGGATCCTCTGCTGGGGGCCTCCCTTCCCTGCTCTGGGCTTGCTTCTTACAGTTTCTACCTTCCAATGACATCTGTTTTCTGCTGCTGACAACTGTCCCTTCTGCTCCTCGACTGAGCTGGCTCCTTGGTGGGGTCGCCTGACACAGACTGCCGGTTTCCACGCATAAGTGTCACAAGTGGAAAGGAACAGACAGTTCACTTGAGTGTAAGGTCAAGATCTGTGGCTTGTCCCCTTGTCTCTGCCACCCACTCCTTGTCAGGGGCCCCGTGTACCTGCTTGGTTTGTTTCTGGAAGACGGACAGTTTCTGGGGTCTGAGATTCTCTGGGAGGAACTGAAGACAGGGAGGCCAAAGACTGGTATCCTCCACGTCAGACAGGGAGATTTCATCCAGGGAGGGCCTCCAATGGAGGTTCAGATGAAAAACTAAGAGAATGCGTTCTGGCCACCGAAATGAAAAACAAACAAAAGCCCTGAAGGGACCCTGGAAGGATCTGCAGTGAGTCCCAGAAGGGGCAGCTTGGGTCCGCTGCTCTGCTCTGCGTGCATGGTCACTGGGGAAGGACACTGCAGGACAGGACTTAAGCTCTAGGGAAAGGCAGCCAAGGGGCAATGGGGAGGGGAACAGATGGGAGGACAGAGGCATGCATGGCCACCGTGGACAAGCACTGTCATCTGGACTGCCTAAAGGAGGTCTGCATCTGCCTCAGTCGTGAAGGTCCATGCTATGCCAGGCCCCTCTTCACCATTCTGGGCCCTCTGCCGTTCTAAAGGCAAAGTGAGCACTGGACAGGCCCCTCCCTGCAGGCTGGCACTCAACACATTCCTGAATGGAGGCACAGGAGCCCAGGTCCTGGTCCAGTCTTACCCACGTGGCTCTTCTGTGCTTATCCGTGGGTAGACTACAAACTGGCACCTCCCTGCAGAAGGACCACACCTTCCTGTGGACTGTATGTCCCGTGGATCTCCCACACTTCAGAGAAAGCCCAAACTGCAGAGCGCATGCCGGAATCCCCAGAAGAGGCCCTGCCTACACTCCAGCCCTCTGACTCCACTCTAGTCATTCATCATGTCTGTGCCTCAGTGGGCCTTGGCACCCCTGCACCTTTATTCCAGGCCTGCACTACCCCTAGCTCCACTTAACATCTCTCTCACGATAGATAAGGGGCATGCACTCAAATAAATCTTTCCTTTCTTGTCTCTCAAGACCCAGTTTGGGGGCCACCTTCTCCAGAAAGCCCTCTTTTCTTCCCCCAGCCTTTCTCCTCTGCACAAAGGACCATGACACGTCTCTTATTGCTTCTTCAAGTGCATGACACCCACTTCCAGCAGCTGTTTGATAAACAGTAAGCGAACAAATCAGTGGGAAAACAGGAGCAAATGAATGAACATCTGTCAGCCACTAGCTGGCATCCCTGAGGCAGGTGAATAGGGGTCCCACCCTCACCCCACAAAGCAAGGCAGGTGAATCCAGCCTCCTGCTTTCTTCCAAGGAGCACCTGCCCACTTGCCCGGAGGCCCTTCCTCCAGCACTGCTGGGTCTTGGGAATGCCAGTAGGTGGTGGCCTGGGTCAGTTCATTTTTAGCCTGCCATGAAAGCTCTCTAGTGATGGGGCTCCCCGACCCAGACAACCATGGAGGGGGGAGAACCAGGCCAAAGCATCAGAGCACATCTAGATGGTGCCTGTAGGGGCTTCCAGGAGCACCCAAACGCACAACACTGCCCGCTGATTGCCACTGATGTCGCCACCCTCCTGAACAGCTGACACCTCTCCCTGTCCACACCTCCACCCCCGTGGCTCCGAGCATGAGGTCCAATCCAGGCACGAGGCCTGCTGTCACTCTTGACTTCCTTCCTGCAGCTTTCATATCTGCGCATGCTGTCCAGGAGGACATGCCCTCCACACAGTTACTCGTGTACATTCACAGAGCGTTTAAGTGCAGAAGAACACACACATATGCAAACACCGTGTTCCGGTAACTCCTTTCACCGTAGCTTGGTGACAACACTTTGCTGGGCGAATAGGAAACTCCCTCTTAAGCATGCTACCATAATACTCACATTTAACAAGCAAAGTCACCCAGAGAAGAAAGAGGAAATGCCTGGGCACTGAGCCAACAGTAGGAACTCTTGGACGACATGACAGTCACATGGCTGGTGTCACACTAGGGCACAGATCCCCTGACTTTTGACAGGGCACAGAAAGAAAGGCAGGGAAGGCATCTACCCTATGACCGATGCAATATAGCTACACAGGACATGGAATGGCGTCTGCCATTTTTCCTTGGGTCCCATAGCTACCTGAGAGCAGGTCATTGCCACTGTCCAGCATAGACAGGATCAAGTCATATAACACTCACTCAGGAAAAAGAACAAAATTCAAAGTGCAATGTCTACTAACTACAGACCTTCTTGTAACACTGTCAACTCCAAAAATCAAGTCAGTGCATTAGTAACTGGGAACCCTCAGGGCTGGGGAGATGCCTCAGAAGGTAAGAGCATGCGCATCTTTCCAAGAGGACCAGGGTCCGTCCGGTTTCCAGAACCCACATCACAGTTAATACCTTCTAAAAATTCAGTTCCAGGGGATCCAGCACCCTATTCTGCCCCCAACACACAGGACACACATGGAGTGTACTTACACAGATGTAGGCAAAACACTCATATGCATAAAATAAAAGAATCTCAATCTCTCTCTCTGTCTCTCTCTCTTTGTTTTTTTGAAACAAGGTTACTATGTAGCCTTGGCTCTCCTGGACTCTCTTTGTAAATCAGGCTGGCCTTGAACTCACAGAGATTGGCCTGCCTCTGCCTCCCAAGTGCTGGGACTACAAGCATGTTCCACCACTCGCACCTGGCTAAACTTTTTTTTTTTTTTAGTTTTTAGTTTTTCAAGACAGGGTCTCTCTGTGTAATCTTGGCTGTCCTGGACTCACTTTGTAGACCAGGCTGGCCTCAAACTCACAGCAATCCACCTGCCTCTGCCTCCCAAGTGCTGGGATTAAAGGCGTGCACCCCCATACCCGGCTAATCTTTTTAAAATACAATAAATCAAAGCCAGGCAGTGGTGGCGCATGCCTTTAATCCCAGCACTTGGGAGGCAGAGGCAGGTGGCTGTGAATTCGAGGCTAGCCTGGTCTACAAAGCGAGTCCAGGACAGCCAGGGCTACACAGAGAAACCCTATCTTGAAAATAAACAAATATATAAATCAGGGACCCTATACACTGAAAGTTTAGCTCCAAGCTTATTAGCATGGCCCTGGCAAGGGAGGTCACTGGCCTCTCTTCCTGGTGCTAAGTGGAAACGGTGCTAGCTACGTCAATATTTGCCCAATGGAAAAGGAATGAATAGAGAAGCTAACACAAACAAGAAGGGCCTAGTTGTCAGGGCGATTAATAAACACTGAGAACATGAACAAAAGGAAATGCACTTCCGCTCCTGTCTCCCTATCACCCATGCCTTTCCCTACCCACCATGGGCTTGTGCAGGGCCACACTGGTCACCAAGCTTTGTCGGCTACATCTTCGCATTCAAATATTGAGCCTCATGGCAGTCATAAGTGGGCAGGAAATAACAGTCCTATGTGGCACAGTGAGAAAACTGCGCCCTAAACAGAACATGGCCTCCAAGCTCCAGAAACATGAAGGCAGAGACTGGAACCAAACCACTGCACTCGCCCAAGGGTGAAGCCTCAATGTTGTCAAACCAAACCTGCCCAATACTGTTGGCCTAGCAAGAGGTGAGGGAACGTGAGAGGATGGACTGGTATTTGTTTGAGATCATGTGAGTAGCCCATTAAAAATACAGGCACGGGTCCATGAGCCCTTGTGTGCCCTATTTCACACCCAATCCCTGGTCTAGTCACATAGTCACCTGGGTCACAAGCTTCCTGTCACCAGCTTCCAAGTCATCTGTGGGAGCTGGAGGTGAACCCAGGATTGGGGGCTAAAAGACTGGGAAAAACACACACGTGGGAGCAGATGAAAACCCGGAGACACATGAGAAGATAAGCGGGGAGTTAGAAGAGGGGGGGGGGGGTAGGGGGGGTGCGAAGGGAGAGACGCAGGGAACAGCTGGCATGAGAGAAATCGGGCAACGAGGCAGAAAACTAGGAGTACTTAGAAGCGCAGAGAGAGCTGGAGACAGTGAGCAGTCCAGGCTGAAAGCCGGGACTCTGGGTTGGGAGAAGGGTTGATTTAGGGAGTTAGGAAAACTAAGGGAGGCAACCGAGGAGAATGCGGCCACCAGGTGGGAGTTAGGGACGCCAAAGGATCAAAGGACAGAAGCCGGGGGGGGGGGGCACTCAGGGGGTCAGGCCAAAGTCAATGGAGGACGCGCCTCAGAATCGGGACGGTCCTAAGCAGCGTCCAGGAAGCGACAAAGGAGTCAAGGGGACCCGGAAGGTTTGGGGTGAGCCATCAGGCCCCGCCCCGCGCCGCGCCGTCACTCACCTCGGCTTACTCAGCACTTCTCGGCCCCCCCCTACTTCCGCAAACAAACGCGCCCCGACCACGTGACGACCCGACGGCTCTCCGCCTGTGGCCCCGCCCCCAAGCACGGGTCCCGCACGCGGTCCGGCGCCGCCATCTTCTATAACTGCCCAATGGAGGCCGCTTCTGTTGCCAGGAGGCGGTCGAGTTTCCGGCTAGAGCCAATCCTGCGTGGCTGGTGGCGGCCATGTCTGCATCGGGCGGAAGCTTCTCCTGACCGCAGTTTGGCAGACATGATGGTAAGGGGCAGGAGGATGTCCCTGACTTGCCCTGACCTGTAACCTGGAGTATCCCCGACTCAAAGCCACAGGACGTTACCAGGGAGAACCTGCTTTGCCATTAGATTGAATTAAGACTAAACAAAAAAATTTAATGTTTGTACATGTGTGTGCATATGTAAGCTAGGGGTCAACATTGGACATGGGATGCCTTCTCCAATCTCTTGCTACTTTTTTTTTCTTTTTGAGACAGTGTTTCTCTCTGTAGACCATGCTGGCCTGGACCTCAGGCATCTCTGCCTCTCCTCTCGAGTGCTGGGATTAAAGGGAAGCCACTCCCTTTTTTTTTTTGAGATAGAATTTCTCACTGAACTTGGAGCTCACCCACTGGACTAGCCTGTCTAGTCAAGGAGCCAGGCATGTTTCCTCTTTCCTAGCTTTGAGGTTACAAACACATTTAGTTTTCTCTTTGGGTGCTGGGATTCTAACTCAGGTCATGCTTGTTCAACAAGCTATCTACCCAGCCCCTAAACAAACTGTTAATGTTGTGGTAATTTTTTGGGGTGAGGGGAGGTTTTGAGATAGGGTTTCTTAATGTAGCCTTGGCTGTCCTAGACTCGCTTTGTAGACCAGACTGGTCACGAATGCACAGAGACCCTCCTGTCTCTGCCTCCCGAGTGCTGGAATTAAAGGTGTGTGCCACCATGCCCAGCTAAGTGGTAACATCCTGAGCCCTACGTCAGGAAATTCTGGGTGTGGTAATTGCACGCTTGTAATCCCAACACTGGGATGCTGGAGACTAGAAGGTCAGGAGTTCAAATTCAGGCTCAACTAGTTCAGTTGGATCTCAACCTGACATTGTCTCTAAATAAATAAAGAAATGTCTGGAGATATCTTAGCATTTTGGGTAGGAATTTGGTCAAATGATCCCTGAAGCTGAGAAGTGGCCATAGTCACATCTGGGGATAGGTGATGGTCACTGAAAAGGCACTGAACCCTGGGGTTGAGTGGGGTTTCAATAAATGGTAGCGAGGATTAATAATGCTGATATTGAGGACCATTAGAAAAAAGCCAGGAGCCGGGCATGATGGCGTATGCCTTTAATTCCAGCACTCGGAAGGCAGAGGCAGGCAGATCTCTGTGAGTTCGAGGCCAGCCTGATCTACAAAGCAAATCCAGGACAGCCAAGGCTTCACAGAGAGACCCTGTCTCGAAAAGCCAAAAAAAAGAAAGAAAGAAGAAGAAAAAAGCCAGGAGACTGGGTTTCGTGACTCATGTGCCTCGGACTGAGCAGGTCTCTTCCCCTTCTCCAGCCCCACCAGATTTGGTTGAACCTTTATTTCTCTAGTGAGCCTTGAGCCAGAGGCCTAGCTAGATCTCCTAGGCTGCCCTCTGTCCAAATGGAACAGATGTTCTTCTTACTCCCTTCACGGACACAACAAATGCCCAGTTGCTGGACAGCCCATGCAGCCATTTAGTTAAGAGCCCTCACAGGTTGCCAGGGGCATTGGCACACACCTGCAATCCTGCCACTTGAGAGAGAAAGGAACAGTTTCACAAATTCAAGGCTAGGCTGGGCTGTGTAGCAAGACTTTATCTCAAAAATATAAGTAGAAGAATAAATAAGATGAGCTGGGTGTGGTGGCTCACGCCTTTAATCCCAGCACTCAGGGAGGCAAAAGCAGGTAGATCTCTGTGAGTTCGAGGCCAGGCTGGTCTACAAAGCGAATCTAGGACAGCCAAGGCTACACAGAGAGACCCTGTCTCAAAAATCCGAAAAGAAAAAAGAAAATACTTTGCCCTTCATAACCCTCCCACACACACACACAAAATGTTAGGGTGGCCAGGCATGGTGGTGCACGCCTTTAATCCCAGCACTCGGGAGGCAGAGGCAGGAGGATCACTGTGAGTTCAAGGCCAGCCTGGTCTACAAAGCGAGTCCAGGACAGCCATGGCTAACACAGAGAGACCCTGTCTTGAAAAACCAAATAATAATAATAATAATAATGATGATGATGATGATGATGATGATGATAATGATGATGATGATGTTAGGGTGATGACTATCAGGAAGCTCACAAAAGAGAGCATCCCATCCAGTACCATAAAAGTTACTAAGGTACGTTCTATTGTAAGCAGACACCCACCCTGTGTTCAGAATGGCAAGTTTGACAACTCCGCCCCACAACCAAATCTGAAACACAGCAACAGGCAACCAGCCTGGGTCAGTGGGACTGGAAGCATTCAGACATGCCTGGGAACAGTTAAGCAACAGAACCTCAGGGGCTGAGGAAGTGAAGTGCTGGTACTTGTGGCTAAGGAATGGCTACATCCCGAGAGGGAACATAGGATCACTGAAAACAGCAAATGAACACAAAAGCAAAGGACAGGCAGCTCAAGGAGGCTTAACCCATCTTCTGCAGCATCTTGAATGGGAGCAGTTAGCACCACAAACCAAAGGGTATTGTTCCCCTGGGGCTGGAGAGATGGCACAGAGGGTGAGGGCACCAGAGTTCTGTTCCCAGCACCCGTACCTGGTGGTAACCACCTGAAGGTCCAGTTCCAGGGGATCCAGCACCCTCTTCTAGCCTCTGCAAGCATCCTCACACACGTGCACACACATCTTCTGCCCAAAGGCTGTACTCAGCGCTGCAGCTATAAGCACCACAGACTCAGGTCACATTGGACCAAGTCCCCTTGCTCAGAGAAGCAGATAGAAATTTTCCATATTTAACCAGGCAAGCTTACACTTACTATTTCCATGGTTATGACAACACTGAGGAGTATGTTATCAGCCCCACTCTGAAGACAGAGACACTGAGGAGATGACTCCCAGAGTTGCATGTCAATGAGAGACAAAAACCAGGACCTGTCTTGTCTTTTCATCCATCACATGCCAGGCAATGGTCTAGGTGCCGATGAATCTGCAGCTAATAAAGCCAACCTCTGTTGGGCGAGGATCACACCCAGGTGTGGTGCCGATCCTACTTCAGCTCCTGCGCATGCTCGGATAAAGGCATGTCAACAATGTTTCTCTTTCCCCCTCCTGCATGGGGTATGATAATGAGGCATTGGCCGGAGGGCCAATCCCCCCTCCCGCACAGGGGAATGTTAATGAGGCATTGGCCGGTGGACCAATCAGCCAGAGACACACCACGCTAAGGCCTGCATATAAGCAGCGCGCTCCAAGGGCTTGGGGTCTTTCACTTCAGCTTCAAAGGTGCTCCCAATAAAGCGTGATTGAGAAGGATCCTGGTGTTGGCGTCTTTCCTGCAGGCGGGGAGGGTGCGACAAACCTCGACCCAGTCCTAGTGGTGTTGGCATCCTAGCCAGCAAAGACAGATATTCTAGCTTGTTTTCCTGTGGCTGTGATAAAACACTGATCCAAAACAACTTGGAGAGGAAAGGGTTTATTTGGCTTACAGCTCTTCGGGTCACAGCTCATCTCCCAGGGAAGCCAGAGCAGGAACTTAAGCAGAGGCCATGGAGGAAAGCTGCTTACTGGTTTGTTTGCTGGCTCAGTATGCTTTCTTACACAACCAAGGCCCATGCCCATGGGTGGCACCACCCACACTGAGCTAGGCCTTCCCACATCAATCATTGATCCAAAAAACAAAACAAAACCTCAGACTTGCCTACAGGCTAATCTGATGGAGGTGATTTCTCAGCGAAGTTCTCTCCTCCTCAAGCTGACAAGACACTGGTCATCACACCAGGCAATAAGCAGAAGTGAGGGGCAGCCCACTTAAAGTCTCTGCTCAAGTTGTCCTGGGGTTAGCAGCTTCCTGTCAACAAGGCAGTGGCTCTGGGGCAGGCCCTGGAGATAGTGCCATGGAAGCCACAGGCAGGAACCTAAAAACTGCTTTTTAGAGACCTGCATTCAAGCAAAGCCAGGATTCTTTGACTTTGCCACAAGAAAAAAAAAATTTCAGGAGTATCTATTATGAAACAGAGTTAGGGTTCATTAGGAAAAAAATTTAGGACAGTTATGCATAAGTATAAGGGAGAGAGGGCACACTTAGCAACAAGACAGCAGAGCCGGGCGGTGGTGACACACACCTTTAATCCCAGCACTCGGGAGGCAGAGGCAGGTGGATCTCTGAGTTCGAGGCCAGCCTGGTCTATATAGTAGTTCCAGATAATCTAGAATTACATAGTAAGATCCCATCTCTAAGGAGAGAAAGAAGAAAAGGTAGTGAACATACAATGTGGATGTAATTCTCAAGGGAGAGCTGCACCCGAGTACCTGAGCATATACAGCACGTTTCCTGTATGTCGTCATGTGTGTCTGCGCAGGCATGCTTGTGCACTAATGTTCACATGAGAAGACGATCTTAGCTGTCGATCCTCAATTTTCACCTTTAGAACATAGGTGCAGGGCTGGAAACTCTAAGCAGCTAAAGGCACATGCTAACTATGCTTCCAGAGGACCAAATTTGATTCCCAGCACCCATGTTAGACCCCTCATGACTACCTGTAACTCTAACTCCAGGGGAATCCTACTCCTTTGTCCTCTGCAGGTATCGGCACTCAAGATCTTATACCTACACACACACACACGCACACACACCTATTAAAAATAACACAAATCTTTTTTTTTAATCTCTTTTGGGGGCTAGAGAGATGGCTCAATGGTTAAGAGTACTGGCTGTTCTTCCAGGGGTCCCGAGTTTTATTCCCAGCAACCACATGGCCCTCACAACCATCTATAATGGGATCTGATGCCCTTTTCTGGTTTGTTGCCATACATGCAGCCAGAACATTCATACATAAAATATATAAATAAAATATAAAGACTTTGTTATTTTTCCACTGTGTGTAACAGGCTAGCTGGCCTGTGAGCTTTCAAAGATGCCTCTGGCTCCTCCTTGAATCACAGTGGAGGAGGGCTGGGATTACAGACCAGCTTTAAATGATTCTAGGGACCTGAACTCTGGTCTTCACACTTGCATGGCTCCCACTGAAGTTTCCCTTTTTGATTAATGGAAGTGTAGAATGGCTCAGTAGGAACCTGGGACAGGATTGCAATCCCACAAAATAAAACCACGGGTCAAAAGAGGGTTTTTTTTAGAGTCCGTATTCTGTCATGTACCCTTAAGCCTTAAGCAGGATCAATTGTTCTTACTGAATGAAAAAAAGAAAAGAAATAAAAAGGAAGGACGTGACTGTTCCTACATATGGTGGCGGTTCTAGAAGGTTTATTGCAGATGAAAGGGAGAGCAGAGGCAGAGACATCTGGGGAAGTCCAGAATGAACATGACCAGCTGGACCATGTGAGGAGAAGGAATGGGAGGGGCAAGCGGGGGAAGGGAAAGATGGGGGGAGGGGAGAGTCAGGTGCAGCAGCCAAGAGTGCAAAAAGTAAAAAATAGGGGTGGGTAACCAAAATGTCTGGATTATATAGGGAAGATCCTCTCGGGGAAGGGCAGCCCAGCTCCTGGGCTGGAGAGTTCAGGGTAGAGGGTGGGGCAAGCCACCCAGGAGGACCTTGTAACAAGCAGGGACTGAGGGATGCTGGGAGAACCTGGTAGCCAGGTCCACTTTGATATGTTAAGTGGGCACCTCAGCTTTTGTCCCAGGCTTTGAGACTTAACAATTAAACAGTCTTATTTAAAGTAAATTATTGGAAGGAAAAGGAATATTGTCCCTGTGGGCAAACATCCCCACAACCTTTGTTCATTCTGCTGGAACTGGTGACTCTCAGACGGCAAGAGACTTCCTCCACATTTGCCTCAGTTTTCCTTTTGGCCTTGCTATCTATCCTGCCTCAACCAGACCCAAACGTAGGCCCTATAGGGCTGTGAGTGTGTTGGGAACAGCAGGCGCTAAGGGCTGGTGTATGCTTAAGGCACCATGGAAGTGACGTCCATATCAGAATGAGTCAGCTCAAACATGGCAGCTGCTGGTCACGGTGCGTGGGTGGGCCTGTGAGTCAGCACAAGATGGCTGACGGTGAATGTCCAGGGAACCTCAAAAAGTAAACGGTGATATAATCTGTTATATAATTATTCTTGGCAGAGAGCCTCGTGTGTGATTTTGTATAAACATGGCCTTAAGGTCAGAGCCCTTATTAGCCATTCTCTAGCCTGCCTGTTTCTATTTGTTTTTAGGCTTGTGTCCCTCCCTCTGCTCAGTCTGTGTACTGGTCTGTGTGCTGGCAGAAGCCTCGGTGCCTTCAACCTCTCAGCTCCTGTGAGCCTCCACTTTTCCTGGCACAGGAGCATGGAACTCAAAGCGTGCTGTGGGCATGAGCCTTTCACTTACTGTGCTGTTGACTATCCTTATATTTAAATAAAAAGTTGGCCGGCCAGATGTGACCAGCGTTTAGTCCCCACTTTTAGTCCCAATACTCAGGAGGCAGAGGCAGGAAGATTGAACATTGCAGACCAACCTGGGCCACACGCTGTCGTTGCTATTTTAGAATTTGCATTGGAAATATTTCTATGTAAATGGGCAGGGGAGGTTAGGAAAGTGTTTAGTGTATTAGATGTGAGGGGTACTATGGGAAGAGACAGGGGACAGTTCCAGCCTGTACCTACCCCCACCCCATTGGAGTGCTCTGCCCTCCCCCAAGCCACACCCCCAAACCCTGAAGCTTTTAGAGTGGCTGGTAGAACCTCACTGAGAAGCAAGAATACATAAAGACACAGAAGAGCTGGGGGAGAGGGCCAGGCTAACCCCAGATGAAGCAAGGGTGAAGGCAGACACACACACACACACACACACACACACACACACACACATACACACACACACACACACCACTTGTGCCTGGGTTTTTTCCGAGAAAAGCAAAGAGCTACTGCTGTGGCTGGAGCAGAGTGAGTGAAGGGAAGTGTAGTAGCTGAGGGGTTGTGTAGGCTTCGACCTTTTCCAAACCTACTTTATGTGGGGTTCTTTAATGCTTACGCCTCCCTTCCAACCCACCTAGCCTAGATAGGAGAGAAAAGAGGCTAATGGGAACAGGAGAAGTAGACCTTTTTTGGACTCAGTTCCTGAGAACGATTGCCCTGGCATAGTCGGCAGGATTTCATCAGACCAGAAATTCAACCAAAGTTGCTGCTGGAACCTGGAACAGCAGCCGGAACCCGGAGCCTCAAAGCCTTCGCTGGGTCGGTTCAATCTAGGAGCATCTCCAAGAAGAGTGACAAACAACCAAGCAATATCAAGATCCAAAAAGCCCCCACCTCCTGTTTTGGGCTCATATATATAATATATATTTATTTATTTATATTTATATATCTTCTCAGAGTCTGTACTAAGATGTGTTTCAGCTGGTAAAGACCAAGCCCTTGCACGAGGTGGTTCATCTTCTAGTGGATAAAACATCACCTGTTCTCTCACAAGTCTGTTCCCCCTCCCACACTGATAAAAACAAAACCACGTGTACGTCCACTACAGGGGTGGAAGGCATTAAAGGGGAGCACGAGGGTGTCAGACCCTTAAGACTTAGAGAGTATCTTAAGACATTGGTTTTCATGGGAACCATGGGAGGACTCATAGGAGAGGAGGGGCCTGATGGAATGTATATTTTAACAAACTATCCTGAGAGCATGGGCTGTAAAGGTAAGGCAGCAGCCAGGAGGCTATTGGGGAGACAATAGTGCGTCCATATCCCACTTGATCGGCTCAGCAAGAGAATCACTGTTAGTATCAGGTAAAAGTTATGAGGTGGAGGAAGCCATAGCTCGAAGGCACCGATCTGTCCTGTGGGAAGCTCTGTGAGGTGCCTCGTGAGCCAGAGAGGGCATGCCATCCATCCTACTGTCACCTGTTTCTGCAAAGTTTTACTGGAT
Source organism: Acomys percivali (assembly GCA_907169655.1). Taxonomy (NCBI): domain Eukaryota; kingdom Metazoa; phylum Chordata; class Mammalia; order Rodentia; family Muridae; genus Acomys; species Acomys percivali. Next base: position 104,005,826 of record OU015748.1, read on the forward strand.
TGCAGCCATACCAATTGTTTAAACAATATGTCTGTTCTTTGCAAAAGAGTCAGGACAAAAGCCACATGGCAGGCTGGGCAGTGGTGGTGCATGCCTTTAATTCCAGCACTCGGGAGGCAGAGGCAGGTGGATCGCTGTGAGTTCGAGGCCAGCCTGGTCTACAAAGGGAGTCCAGGACAGCCAGGACTATTACACAGAGAAATCTTGTCTCAAAAAACCTTAAACATGGGGGCTGGAGAGATGACTCAGAGGTTAAGAGCACAGGCTGTTCTTCCAAAGGTCCTGAGTTCAATTCCCAGCAACCACATGGTGACTCACAACCATCTATAATGAGAGCTGTGTTCTCTTCTGGTGTGCATGTGTACATGCAGGTGTAACACTCTGTGTGTGTGTGTGTAATATATATATATTTGAAAGGACCAGACAAACTCCATTTTGAAAAAGAAACTCCATTTTGTGTTAAATCTGGCTAAGGCTGAATCCAGATACCAGAAAAAACACAAACTAGTCTAAACAGAAAAATATTCCCTGGCAACACGATCAGCTCACCTTGGGAAAGTCCAAATATACTCTCTGCTGGTCAAGCTGACCAGCAGGTGGTCTGGCATAAAGCAACAACCAATTAGGAGAAGCCAAGGCAAAGTTCCTAACACCCCTGTGACTGCTTCAACCAATCTTTTCTATAGGCCAACTTGTCCCTACACCTATTACCCAACCACGAAATGCCAAGGCTTGTAACTCCCTGCTTGCAGCTTTTCTGTCCAAACGCCATCCAGTCATATACTATAAAACCCATATCTTTGTCTAAAACGTATAAAAACCCCTCTCAATTGAGACTCAAGGCCACTTCCCTGCACCTGCTGTGCCAGTGCATGGGAGGGGTGGCTCAGGTTCGAACCTACAATAAAGACTTCCTTGCTATTGCATTTGGACTCGGCTCTTAGGTAGTCTGTTCGGGGACTCTCTCGAAATTTTGGGCATAACAATATATATATATATATATATATATATATATATTACACACACACACACACACACCACACACCACACACACACACACACACACACACACACACACATACATACAAGCCACATGGCTGGAAAAGTCTTAAGTATTCCTAGGCTAGCCCTTGATAGAAAAAAGAAAAATAACTGGCCCTATTATTAAATTAGGTTTCAAAGATTACATAAGAATTTGACAGCTAGCCAGGTGCAGTGGCACACAGGTAGGTGCATCTCTGTGAGTTTGAAGCCAGCCTGGTCTACAAAGTGAGTCAAGGATAGCCAAGGTTACACAGAAAAACCTTGTCTCTAAAAAAAAAAAAAATTAAGTAAATAAATAAAAATTAATGAATTAGAAATAGTTGACAGCTGCATTAGGGAAGTAAGAACGTTCGAGTTGAAAGGAGCCATGGAGGAGAGGTAAGGTCAGCGTCTTGAAATTACCTGGTTTTGGGGATGGGCCTTGCTGGAAGCTGGTATGTGAGCTAGTGAGCAGACCGTGGTGGTCAACTTGGGTCTAGAGTGGCTGGGGCTGGGGACCCATTCTGCAGGCAGTACGGTTGCTTGTGCAGAGAAGCAGTGTGGAAAAGCCTGTAGCTGTATGAAAGAGGACTGTGGTGGGGGAGGGAGGGTATAGAGACCAGAGGCAGCTGTGTGTGGTTAGGCTAATTATGTGGCTTCTGAGGGGCAACTGGGGCTGTGTCCTTCTGCCCTTCTCAGGAAGGAAGCAGCCGCCTCATGCACTCCCATCCTGAAGGGAAAACCTGGCCCTGGTCAGGAAAGGTGGGATTTCCCACGGAGGAGACCCTTGCCCACGTGCTCAGCATGTGACAGCCATCTGGCCGGCTTCCCTTTGTTCTCAGATGTAGGGCATAGTGGAAGCTCTGGACTCCTGAGTGCCACAGGCTTATAGGCTGCTCGACACACTCAGAGGCTGGTGGCTCCAGCTACCAACTGCAGGAAACGGGCTCCAAGTGCTCAGTTTCTGGGTTCTCTGTCTGAGTGGCACTTGGCAGGTAGTGAAGTGGTGGCGTACGCCTTTAATCCCAGCACTTGGGAGGCAGAGGCAGGCGGATCGCTGAGAGTTCGAGGCCAGCCTGGTCTACAAAGCAAGTCCAGGACAGCCAAGGCTACACAGAGAAACCCTGTCTCAAAAAACCAAAAAAGAAAAAAAAAAGAAAGAAAGAAAGAAAGAAAGAAAGAAAGAAAGAAAGAAAGAAAGAAAGAAAGCAAGCCTTGGCTTTTGCCAGCAAACAGCAGTAGCAACAGTCAGCACCAGCTGGTGGCACAGCTCCCCAGCACAGGGTGTTGAGATGTAGGACTTCCAACAGAGATTAGTGCCACAGCTGTGATTGTGTGTTTGTATGTTTTGGTTTTGTTTTTTTGTGTGTGTGTTTTTAGACAGGGTTTCTCTGTGAAGCCCGAGCTGTCCTGAAACTCTCTCTGTAGACCAGGCTGGCCTCAAACTCAGAGATCCGCCTGCCTCTGCCTCTGAGTGTTAAGATTAAAGGACTGCTGCCACCGCTGCCGCCACCACCATCTTTTCTTTGTGTTCCCAGCTCAGCCTACTGTGCACATGAAAATGATCCCAAACAGGCAAGGAAAATCCAGCTAAAGACCCTTTTCCACCCTCACTTGTTTGTTTTATGTGTACGTGATACGTGTGGTGCATGCCCGTGAGTATGTGGGCACACATACCCTTGAGCGTGCCTTCTGAGGCCAGAGTAGGACATTGGGTATCTTCCTTTACCCCTAGGAGGATACTCCATAGCTAAACCTTAAGTTCTCTGGGCTAAGCTGACCAGCCAATGATTTCTCAGGACCTGCCTGCTTCCACCCACTGCTGCTGGGGCACAGGCATGCCGCCCACAGGGATTCGACCTCACATCCCCATGCAGAGCAAGCATCTTTACACACTGAACCACCCCTCCCCACACCCCAGAGGCCTTTCAGTGGGCCTAATGATGCAACATCAGAGGCAGCACAGGAGGTTGCTGCCTCCCAGCTGGCTAAAAAAGCAAGTGGAGATAGGCATGATGACACATTTCTGTAAGCCTGGCACTTGGGGAGGCCGAGGCAGGAGGATTGCTATAACTTCAAAGCCAGCATGGCCTGTGGAATAAGACGTTATCTCCAAAACAAAACAAAATGAATAGTTTGGCTACATAGCTGTGTGTATGTGTGTGTGTGTGTGTGTGTGTGTGTGTGTCTGTGTGTCTGTGTGTCTGTGTGTGTGTGTTTTCACTGATCCCAGCACACTTCTTATAAATAACAGCTTATATTTACCCCAATCACAGCCTTTCTGCCTCTGCTCACCAAGGTTATGATCGTGTTATCATTGCTGTGAGGTTTGAGAGAGCCTGTTACCCCACTTTGGCCTTTCCATCGTATGTTTGGCAGGATTCAAGCAGAGTAGGCCTGCTGGAGATGGCATCTGTGGGTGTCCTGAACTTCCCAGCCTCCAGCACCACCAGCAATGAGTTTGTCAATTACCCAGTGTAAGGTGTTTTGCTATAGTAGCCTGAAAGGACAAAGATGGTGCTTGTGAAAATTAGGTCACAACCATGGGCTGATGCCTGGGGAGAGGACTCATCGGGCGGAAGCACTTGTGAGCATGAGCAAGGACCCAGAGCCCACGTCCAGAGCCTACTGTGGCCATGCGCTCCTACAACCTAAGCACTGGGAGGGGCAGAGGCTAGGGGATTGCAGGTTGCCAGCCTCACTCCAGGTCCAGGTCCTGTCTCCAGGGACTGAAGTGAAGAGTGACAGAGCAGAATGCCTGACATCTTCCTCTGGCCTTCACAGACTTGCAGGTATCACACACACACACACACACACACACCATGAACTGATTATGGGTCCTGTTTTAAATTATATTGGGCAGAACAGACAGAGGATGGATACTGTCATTACAAACAGTCCTTTGATTTTGGGGGCTCACCATAAGGTTACTTCTCTGTCCAATCTGAGGAGGAATGGGACCTCTTATTTATTGTTACCACTTAAGAGTTCAGGCTGAGAGGCCCCTGATAGTCACCATGGCAGATGATGAACACCTACCTCTTAAAGCTACCACTCAGGGGCTGGAGAGATGGCTCAGAGGTTAAAGGCACTGACTGCTTCTCCAGAGGTCCTGAGTTCAATTCCCAGCTACCACATGGTGGCTCACAAGCATCTATAATGCCTGCAGGTATTCATGCAGGCAGAGCACTGTATATATAGTAATAAATAAATCTTTAAAAGAAAGGAAGGAAGAAAGGAAGGAAGGAAGGAAGAAAGAAAGAAAGAAAGAAAGAAAGAAAGAAAGAAAGAAATCTACCATATCAGAAGTGATGTGATTCTTACAATTCAGGGGACTATGTGAGCCATGTACCCATATAGCCATATCTAACTTGTAAGGACCTGAAAAAAACCGAAGCAGAAAGAACCTAGAAAATCTGTGACTATCTCACCAGATCTGGTGGTGATCAATTCAGCAACAGGTTATGTTTAGTTTGCATGATCAACTGTTAGTCATGTTTCAGTCCATCTTTGAGCAGGTTTACCAAACCATATGCAAACGACTTTGACATGGCAATACAATCATTTATAGAGATTTCCATCAGAGAAAACTGAAAAAAGATAGGCAAGGTCCTATCTGATTAAACAGAAAGAGGCAAACACTGGGTGTGGTGACACATGCCTGAAATTCCAGCACTCAGGTGGATACAGGAGGGTTGCAAGTTCAAGACCAACCTGGGCTACATAGTGAGTTCCTAGCCAATGGAAAAGGGGACAGGGAAAGGAAGAGGGAGGGAGGAAAGGAAAGAGTTGGGATAGAGGAAAGGGAAGCAGGAAGAGGGAGGAAGAGAAAGGAAGAAAGACCAAAATGAGTCAAAACTTTGTATTATAAGCTACAAAAATCCAACTTAAATTGATGTAGGGAAATAGATAAATTGCCACAAAGTAACCAGAGCATCTTTCAGAATCCAAGGAGGAAGGAGCAGGGGGTGAGGGAGCAGAGGCAACAGTGTAGTAACCCAGGACCCTATTAGGTTTCACACACTGCTCTTGTGGTAATGCTTGTGTGAGTTTAGCTCCCTAACCTGCATGTACTCTACACACACACCCATCTCCAGACAATGACCCTAGCAACCTCCGACCCCACCTGTGTACACACATACACTAAATAAAATGTGTTTGGAAAAGAGGAGGAGGCTGCAGCCCCAAACAATAACAGGCCCACGAGACAGCTGTGGAAACACGGAAGTGAGAGAGGTCTTACCTTGAGGGATCTGGAAAGCTGCTGAGGAAAGCAACATCGAAGCTAGTGATTGCAAGACAATGGGGCCAGGAGGGCATGTCAGACAGAGGACTAAAAGCGTAGGACTGTAGAAGAGACTGGTGGAAGAAGAGCTGAGGCAAAGTAGGGGCAGATCCAGGAGGCCTGAGACTTGGTCCTATGTCAGGAGGGGGAAGGCTCTGATCAGCAGGACAGCCAGGACAAGCTGAGGTTTCCAGATGCTCCCCCAATCCTTTGCATGGATTCTGGGAGCACAGGGGACAGTTAGGTGGCAGTGGCAGTCATCCTGGGGGAGAGACACCTTGGCTGGAAGGGAAGCCATCGTTGGGAAAAGGGATGAGAGGACAGAAGGGAAGGTGAGAGCATCTGGGGCCTGTCATCAGATAGCTGTGGGAGTCAGGGCTTTCTCGCTGAAATGGCTAGGATGCACAAGGGGATGCCACTAAGCTGTTAAAGACACGGGAGGAGAACAGATAGCAAAGCGTGGCACTGGGAACTACTTAGACAATATTGAGCTGCATGTGGCATGAAGGGCAGAGGAAGCCAATGTGGCCTGAGAGACTGAGGTGTCATTAGCCTAGGATGACACTCAAAACCTGGGCGAGGTTCAGATGCCCTGGGGAGAAGAGAGAGGGCAAAGGCCAGAGCTCTGAGATACCACCCCTCCACCCACCACCCCCCACCCCTGCCTCGGAATGGAAAGGGGTGGGGCTGGACCAGTGAGGGGGACTTGAAAGCTGAGGAGGAAAGAGCAAAGGAAGGGACAGTGCACAAGGCTGCCAAGGATGTCACAGACCACGGCAGAAGGTGGACTCTAGATAAGCAACAAAGAGGTGGCGAGTGCCTCAGCAAGAGCCTATTATGGGATAGCACTGGCCACATTGGAGGAAGGGACTGAGATGCCTTGGGATGTGGCCACAAAGAGGGAAGGGAAATGGGATGGGAGCTGAAGGGAGGGAAGGGAGAAATGAAAACTTAACTACTAAGGCGACACAGGCTGTGCTGTGGACATGAGGGGCCAGGAAGAGGACAGGTGGAGATGTGGTTTGGGGATGACAGTGAATGGCTTCTGCAAGGGGCCTAAGTGGATGAGTGACAGGGAGAGGTTGAAGGCTGAAAGTGGGGCTAGTGGGAACATGGAGTAAGAGATGGAGTTTGGTAAGGGGCCTGGGACCTGCAAGAAGCCTCCTGACATCTGAGAGAGCTCTGGTGCCTCGGGGGATGACACTGTGTAGTCCCAATTGTTGCTAGAGCAGCTGTGGCAGTGATGGTGGGTTCTGTCGAGCCCAGCAATGTGGCAGCATCTGGGTCATGGTCTGCCATGCTCCAACAGGGCAAGAACTAGACACAGCGGCAGTGTCCCTAGTGCAGACTGGCAGTTCTGTTCTGACAATCTCAAGCTGGAAACACTCCCACATCTGAAACATTTTGATTGCCATCATAATGCCACCAGTGGCCCCTGATCTTCGGTGGCATTGGCACACTTAGGCAGGCTGGGGTATATAGCTCAACTGGGAGAGGGCTTGCCTAGCATGAGCAAGTCTCTGGGTTTGATCCCCCGTACTGCATGACCAAGCAAGGTGGCACATGCCTGTGGTCCTAGCACTTAGGAGGTGGAGGTGGGAGGCTCAGAAACTCAAGGTCATCCTTGGTTATATGGGTTCAATGCCAGCGCTCAGGAGGCAGAGGCTGGAGAATCAGAAGTTGGTCAGTTATATAAGAAGTTTGAGGCCAGCCGGGCCAACGTGAGATCCTGACTCAGAAGAAAGGACGAGCAAGAATAGGCTGTGGGCACAGCACAGTGCCTGGCACAGAGGAAACGTCTCATTAAGGGCACAACCAACGTTATTATAAATTGTCATTAATTACCAGTAGTAAGAAACTAGAGCAATGCCAGAGGTTGGTGGAAGCATTTTGAGCAATACCTATCTCTCTCCCTCCCTCCCTCTCTCCTGTTTCTCTCTCCCCCATCCCTCCTGTCTCTATCTCTCCCTCCCTCTCTCTCTCCTTCTCTTTCTGTCTCTCTCTCCCTCCCTCTCTTCTGTCTCTCTCTCCCTCCCTCTCTCACTCCCTCTCTGTCTCTCTCTCTAGGTTCTGAAGGAATCCCTTTTGGCACCACTTCCACTTGACAGACAGAGGGACCCATGGAAATGTACATGCAGGCCCAGTGCTGAATGGATGTCCTGATGCTGAAGGGGATCAAGAGGTCCAAATGACATCAGCTCACGGGGACTGGGAATCAAACCAGAGATCTAGTCCCACACTCTCAATCTTCAGGAGCAAACTGAGCCTAGAAAAATGAACAGCAGCCAGGCATAGTGGCGCACGCCTTTAATCCCAGCACTTGGGAAGCAGAGGCAAGCAGATCTCTGAGAGTTTGAGGCCAGCCTGGTCTACAAAGCGAGTCCAGGACAGCCAAGGCTACACAGAGAAACTCTGACTTGAAAAACTGGGGGAAAAAAAGAAAGAAAGAAAGAAAGAAAGAAAGAAAGAAAGAAAGAAGGGAAGAAGAAGAAAAATGGAAGAAGAAAAATGAATAGCACTGTAGCACTGCCTGAAGTAGACTGGGGTCAGCTAGAAATGCAATCCACACTGAACTCCTGTCCCTGAGCAACTTTCTCTGCTCCGAGCCAGAGTCTCATGGGCATCCATCGCTACATTCTAGCAGACAAATGGGAGACTAGCTGGACCGGTGGCAGTTCCGTAGGGCTGTGCAAGCAGAGAGTGACTCTCCCTCTAGAAACTGGCAACAAGGAACCTCCCGGCATGATGAGGTGTCCTGGCAGGGCGAGATCACACCCAACTTGGTGTGACTAAAGTCACTCACCGTGGGATAAAAAGGAATCTCAGAGGGAGCGTCGTAGGAGACCTGGAGGCCTCATCTGTGTCTCAGCCCAATATTACTGATCTTCTATTACATAATAAACATGGTATAAAAGGCTTATAGGTGTGAGTGCATGAAACTCTTTCTCAGCCCACAGAGCAGGCAGTTCAGGCATGCAGAGCAGAGGAGGTCAGCTGAGAGGGGCAGCCCAGAACCCACTCCATGCCTGTCTTGATAGTCTCTGCATGCTTTCATTAAAATATAATTCAAATTTTAAAGAAAAATTACAAGCTCAATTTTCTTATGATTGTCAATGACAGTCCCCAAATGTTGCTATTTTTGAGCAGTTTGGTGTATCACACTTCCTTCTATCTTTATTTTTTTTGATAGGCCTTCCCAAGTCTTTCTCTGTATATGGCACCCCTAGCTCTCTCAGTGTGTCAACATCCCTGCTTCTTCTAAGAACTGAAATCAGATGAAGTCAGGATCTACCCTAAAGACCTTATTTTAACTTACACTTCTTTAAAACTTTTTTTTTGGTTTTTCAAGATAGAGTTTCTTTGTGTAGCCTTGGCTGTCCTGGAATCACTCTGTAAACCAGGCTGGCCTCACACTAACAGCGATCTGCCTGCGTCTGCCTCCCCAAGTTCTGGGATTAAAGCCATGCACCACCTTGCCACGCTTTCTTTAGAACTCTTATAGAGGGATTGGGAGAGATGACACTTGCTGATATTTCAGAGGACACAGTACCCATAGGGTGGCTCACAACCATCTGTAACTCCATTTCTGAGGAATCTGATGTCCTGTCTGGTATCTAAGGTCACTGCACACCAAATAACCATATGCAAGCATTCATGCACAAAAAATAAAATATGTATATATTTTAAAAGTCTTAAGCCGGGCATGGTGGCACGTGCCTTTAATCCCAGCACTGGGGAGGCAGAGGCAGGCAGATCACTGTGAGTTTGAGGCCAGCCTGGTCTACAAAGCAAGGCCAGGAAAGTCAAGGCTACACAGAGAAACCCTGCCTCAGAAAAAAAAAATTTTTTTTTACTCCCAAGTTCAGCCACATTCAGACATGTTAGGTATGGGACTTCATACTTATCCACAATTTGATGATGCAATTTAGCCCACAGCACGATGTCTTAGGATTTCTCTTGTTCTGATAAACACCATGACCAAAAGCAACTTGGGGAGGAAAGGCTTGATCTTGCCTTACAGCCTGCCGTTCATCACCCAGAGAACCCAGGGTGGGAACTCATGGCAGGAACCTGGAGGCAGGGGCTGACACAGAGGCCATGGAGGAACAGGACTTACTGACTTGCCCCTTATGGCTTGCTCAGCCTGTTTTCTAGGACCAGTCCAGGGTGGCACTGCCCATGGTGAACTGCGCCCCCTCCAATCAATCAAGAGAATGCCCTACACACTTGCCTACAGGCCAATCTGGTGAAGGCATTTTCTCACTGAGGTTCCCTCTTTCCAATTGACTCCAGCTTCTGTCAGGGTGACATAAAACTAGCCAGCACAGGCTATTTATATGTCTGTATCTCAGTGCCTTCGGAGCAAACCAAAGACATGAGGGTCCTTACCTAAACACTTATGCATGTTTCCTAAAACCGCAAACACTCTCCTACACGTCACAGAACAACCACAACAGACAAATTGCCAATGCTATACTATGAGAATACGGTGTCATGGTCTCGAAGCCATCTGTTTGTCCCACTGCTGGTGTGTTGGATCACTTAGTGAAGGTTGGGCCTGCCAAGTTTATTCATTGTAGAGTTAGTATTCTCCTTCCATAGTTAATAATTAACTATTTCAGGCTAGTGGGAAAGCTCACTGTGTAAAAGTGCTTGCTTGCTGTGCTAGCCTGAGGACCAGGGTTTGATCCCTGGAACCCACATCGGAAGGAGAGAACTGCCCTACACATGCACGTGTGCACGCGCGCGCGTGCACACACACATACACACACCATAGTAATAAAGGAAATACAAAATAAAAACATAAAAATAATAGTTAATAGTTGTCTTGTGGGAAATCATCTTGAAACTATGAGAATCTCTTTTAAGATGTGTTTTTTTGTCTTTGAGTGTGTGTGTGTGTGTGTATGTGTGTGTGTGTGTGTACATGAGTATAGGTGCCAGTTGGAGGAAGAAGCCTGAGGTGTCAGATACCCTGAAGCTACAGTTACAGGAGGTTGTGAGCCACTAGATGTGGGGGGTGAGAACCTAGCTCTCCAGCCTGAAATGTCTCTTTTAAATATATTATTACTATTATTATTATTATCATTATTATTATTATTATTATTATTATTATTAGTTTTTTTGAGACAGGGTTTCTCTGTGTAACAGAGCCCTGGCTGTCCTGGACTTTGTAGACTAGGCTGGCCTCAAACTCACAGAGATCGCCCTTCCTCTGCCTTCCAAGTGTTGGGATTAAAGGCGTGCGCCACCATGAACAGCTCCCTTTAAAATTTGTTTTTGTATTTATTTGTCATCATCCTTTCTCTCTCCCTCCTTTCCCCACCTCTGTAAGTGTGTGTTTGTATATGGATATGATGTGTATGTGTGTGTGACATCCCGAGGTCAGAAGATGTGGGGTCAGTAATCTCCTTTGACCATTACGTGGATTCTGGGGGATTGAATTCTGGTTTTCAGACTTGAGTCACTGCATGACAAGTGCCTTTACTCGCTGAGCCATCTTGCTGGATCCAAACTATGTGAATATCTTGCTTCTTGTCAAATACAAACACCAGCTGATAATCCCTGTTGCAATGTCTTGTTACAGTGGGTTTTGGGACAGGTGGATCTCTGTGAGTTCAAGGCCAGCCTGGTCTACAAAGTGAGTCCAGGACAGCCAGGGCTACACAGAGAAACCCTGTCCCCAAACAAGAACAAGAACAAGAACAAAACAACAACAAAACACACACACACACACACACACACCAAAAAAGAAAGAAAGAAAACAAGAACAAGAATGGGTTTCTGTTTGTTTGTTTTTCTTTCTTTGAGACAGGGTTTCTCTGTGTATAATTGGCTATCCTGGACTCACTCTGTAGACCAGGCTGGCCTTGAACTCACAGCGATCTGCCTGCCTCCGCCTCCCTGAGTGCTGCGATTACAGGTGTGTGCCACCTCACCCGGCAGCTGTCTTATTACAATGGGATGGTTTGATAGTTATTTTCTAATGCCAGTGCTCTACTTGTCACACAAAACCATTGGGTTTCCCCCACTTTTGTCTATTTATTTCTATGACTGTAAACTCAAGGACTCTCACTTAATAGAATGTGATCCAATGCTGTCTTATTTAAATGCTCAAGTTGTTCCAGAGGGGCGCCACTCTACTTTTTTTTTGTTTTTTAGCCTACAGGAAGGCAATTTATTAACAGAAAATAAGCAGAGAAGTCCTGTCCACAGACAGTGACTTTACTTCCCGTGGGGGCTGTCAGAGCAGATGGAGGTGACATCCTCAACTAGCCTGACCCTTCATCTCAAGTGAGCAAGAACTCTGAGGTTTGACAGGTCCCAGGTCCGGGAGTCTTGTTTCCTCCTTTGGCCCAGAGCTGGGTAGGTGGGACAGCAGCGTGAGGTCCTTGGGGCCGACCTGACAGGAGACTGGGAGGACTCATCTTGGTCAGCTTTCATCTTCATTTCCTTACCAGAAAGATCAGTGACACGGACAAAGGCCTCTCCCGAAAGATGCAAGGATGTGACAGATACCAAATCATTCTCCCCTCTAGCCAGCCGAGCCCCGAAGCTGAGGACCTGTTTGTCCTCATTTTCCTTCCCCTTGCAAGGGTACCATTTTTGCGGGTTGTCTAGGGATTGTGCCACTGCAAAGACAGTGTGAGGAGGCCAACCCCATATTTAAATGCAGCATTGCACAACATGGCCATTCCCCAAAGGAGTTCTATTTCTGTGGGCTGTACGGTGTGGGTGCTAAAGCCTGACTCCCTTGTCCTCCTAGGCTGAGTGAGAGGGCATAGGACAATGGGTCTAGGTGCATGGGGTCCCCATGGGGCACACAGATCTATTGGATTTCTTCATTAGTTGAGCGCTCCTACTATCTGCCAGACATAGCCTCAGCTCTTTTTTTGTTTTGTTTTCTTCAAGACAAGGTTTCTCGCCTGTCGTGGTGGTGGACACCTGTAATCCCAGCATTCAGGGAGGCAAACGTGGGTGGAACTCTGTGAGTTCGAGGCCAGCCTGGTCTACAAAGGGAGTCCAGGACAACCAAGGCTACACATGAAGAAACCCTGTCTTGAAAAACAAAAACAAAAACAAAGACAAAGACAAAGACAAAGACAGGGTTTCTCTGTGTAGCCTCGGCTGTCCTGGACTCCCTTAGTGGACCAGGCTGGCCTCGAACTCATAGAGCTCCACCTGCCTCTGCCTCCCTGAGTGCTGGGTTACAGACATGGGCAGCCTATCCCAGCTTCTGGCCTCAGCTCTTTAGGAGGTGGGAGAGTGGGGGTGAACAAGATAGACAACTCATGATTGTGTACTTTTTATAAATGAGAACTTTAGTTTGGAGGTAATTTTTTTGTTTTGTTTTGTTTTGAGACAGGGTTTCTCTGTGTAGCCTTGGCTGCCCTGGACTGCTTTGTGGACCAGGCTGGTCTCAAATTCAAGAGAGATCTGAGAGATCTGCCTGCCTCCACCTCCCTGAGTGCTGGGATTACAGGTATGCACCACTGTGCCAGCAATCAGAGTTACATTTTTTATTTTATTTATTCTTTTAAATTTATTTATTATGTATACAGTGCTCTGCCTGTATGTATGCAGGCCAGAAGAGGACATTAGATCTCATTGTAGATGGTTGTGAGTCACCATGTGGTTGCTGGGAATTGAACTCATGATCTCTGGAAGAGCAGCCAGTGCTCCTAACCTCTGAGCCATCTCTCCAGCCCAGAGTTAAATTTTTTTTAAAAGTCTTTTTTATTTATAAATTTTATGTTATGTTATGTTAAATTCGTTTATTTGTTATGTGTCTGCATGTGAGTGCACATATACCACCACAAGTATGTGGGGGTCAGAGGTCAGCTTTCAGGAGTCAGTTGTCTCCTATTCGGTCAGTTAGTGACAAGCACCTTTACCCACATGGAGGAAGCAGGTGTCACTTGGGCGAGCGGAAGTAAGGCTGAAGATCTGGAGAAGATCAGTGAAGGCCCAGGGCAAGCAGTTGCTGTGGCTGTGGGAATACAAACCTAGAGCTCGCAGGTACAGAGCCCGCACTTAAAACCACGAGACTGGATGAGATCATCTGGGCAAAGGGTGTAGATCGAAGAGAAAAGAGGCCAGACAGTGAACCGTAAAGTGAAGCAAGTGACATCTCCACCCACGTCCTTCTCGACAGGCGTCACGTGAATGCATCCAAAGGACACAGTCCCCAGAACTGAGAACCTTGCGGGCTCTGGCTGTGGGCCCCTAGAGCCCAGCCTACTGGGGGCGGGACCTTAGCTCTTGGTTGCCGCTTGGGGGCCGGCTGGCGGCTGGGGGTGGTGACGTCACTGCATGACTGGGTTTTTATGAATGAAAGGAATCCTGTGCGTGAGTAATTCCGGGAAGCTCGCCTTACAACTGCGCGCAGCTCAGGCCCCCTGCGCCGTCCGCTCCATAACAAAACTCGGAGCGGCGGTGCGCGGAACCGGGTTCCCAGTGGACTGCGGTCCCGACCGGAGAGAAGTGGGGGCTCCAGAGTGGCCTGGGACTGCCACCGAGACAGCCGCGACAACCGCGCGCGGAGCGCCGGGCCTGGCGGAGAACGGTAAGGACGAGTCAGAGCCGGGGACCGAGCGCCAGGAATGTGCGCTCCGGGTGGTTCCTGGGCCGCGCGTGGGCCTGCGTCATCGGCGCCCCTTGAGCATCTGCTCACAGCGGGGCCTTAGAGGGGCTGGCTGGGAGGCGGTGCGCGAGCCCGGGAGGAAGCCGGGGCGGGGGCGGGGGCGGGGCGTGCACGTACGTGACTCGGTGAGAACAGTCCCTGGAGCCGCGCCCAGCACCGTGTGTGCGCGGTTTGTTTACGTCCCCCGGTGGCGTGCGTGCGTGTGTGTTCTCTTGGGGAGCGCCCTGGGTTCCTCGGGCTGCGTGCGCACCGTGTACTTCGGGGTTTGTGTGTGTGTGGCCGCACGCGCTCCCTGGAGACTGACACTAGCCCGGTGTACCTTGAAGTGGGTGCGCACGGGTGTCCACTGGAGCAAATGCGGAATAAGGAGCCGAGTGAAGGAAGTGGCCCGGTCGGTGGTCACGCCAGGTCTGGAATTTTTTTTTTTTTCCTTCCCTCCTCTCCACTCTCTGCTATCCTCCCCCCTTCCACCAGCCGGGACTGCCCGGCCCCAGTTGTCCCCGGAGTTTCCCCTGGTTGGAGCCATGTGACATCAGTGTTTGTTCCTTGCCCAGCGCGGGTGCCTGCAGCCTTAGAATAGAGAAGAGGTGAGCAAGCCAGCTTTCTCCTGGCCGCCTAGTGGATCTGGTTACCTAGTGCGTGGAAGTCCTTCCTTCGCCCCAGGTTTTCTGGCTCAGTATGCGTTGTTCATCCCTGTATTGTCCCATTCCTCCGGTCTCGGGAGAAACTGGGAGGGCCAGAAAACCTGTGGCGTGCCGTGATTGGGGAAGGCAAGGCTCCCAGGCTACTCTGGTGGCTATTGTGGCTGGTGTAGGTGTCAGAGGCTGCACCTCCTGGGTCCTGCCTGCCACGCTCCTGGTAGTTCCAGTTCTCAGACGGACTTCTCTGCGCACTGCTGGACCCCCCAGGGCTAGTGAAAGACTGGATCAACTGTCTGGAGTACCCGGATCAGCAAGATCGCTAGCTGGCAGTGCTATTCCCTGGTCTTCCTGAGGGAAGGGTTAATGTGGGAGGGGAGCGCTGCAGGAAAACACCTGTGGCCAGGGGGTGGCAGCTGGTGAGCATGCCTTTAATCCCAGCACTCAGGAGGCAGAGGCAGGCAGATCTCTATGAGTTCCAGGCCAGCCTGGCCTACAAAGTGAGTCCAGGACAAGCCAAGGCTACACAGAGAAACTGCCTCGGAAAAGAAAAGAAAAGGAAAGAAAGAAAGAAAGAAAGAAAGAAAGAAAGAAAGAAAGAAAGAAAACACTTGTGTAGGCCAGCAACCTGAAGGATGGCTGGTTCTGGGAACCCTGTGACCCCCCCCTAGACTTTCTCTTGCACCGTCTGGCCGCTGGGCTTGCCAAAGGGTAGAAATGTTAACTTTGAGCCCAGTGAGCTCTGCTGCCACTGTGGGCAGCAGGATGGCAGGAGAGGCTCTGGCAGCTGTGATGCACAGCCTGTTAGGCCTGGAGCCACCGAGTCCATAGAGTTGGGGGTTTGTAGCCAGGACCACAGGAATCAGGTGGGTCCACCCTCACACCTGATCAGGAAACATTCCCCACCCCAGGGCTGGGGGGGTCAGAGGTGAGGGAAGCAGCCGACAGATGGAAACTTAGTATTGAAACATTGTTTCCCCTTGAATCCCCAGGGGTCTGTTAAGGCCCAGTATCCCTAAATCATGCTTTTTAAAAAAAAATCTGTTTTGCCTGCATGTATATGTTTGCACAGTGTGTGTGTGTGTGTGTGTGTGTGTGCGTGCGTGCGTGCGTGCGTGCGCGCGCCTAGTGCCAACAGAGGTCAGAAGAGGATCTTGCATTTCTTTTTTTTTTTTTAATTTTTTGAGACAGGGTTTCTCATGTAACAGCTGTAATCCAGGCTGGCCTTGAACTCACGGAGATCTACCTGCCTCTGCCTCCCAAGTGCTGGGATCAAAGGCGTGCACCACCACTGCCCGGCGGTCTTGGGTTTTTTGAGGTTGTAGTTATGGGTAGTTGTGAGCCATCATGTGGGTGCTGCTCTTCGTCAGTGAGCCATCTCTCCACCGTATTTATTTTGGAGGGGAGGATTTCTTTAGACTTACAGTGTGAGGGGATGTGCATTCATCGAGGCAGGAAGGAAGGTGTGGCTGTGATAGTGTGTGGCCACTGGCTCCCATCTCAATCTGTCAGGAAGCCTTGCTGATGGTCAAGCCCTGGGCTGGACACTGGGGGTGAGACAAACAGACAGACCCAGACACTGCCTGCCTTCCGGGAAACAAATAAAAGAGCCAAAGACGTAAATACAGAGCAGCTGCTGAGATGGGAGAGTCACGTGGCCTAAGTAGTAACAGGGCTCCTACTTTAGCCAGAGCTATCTATCCTGGAGGTTTCCCTGGGGCGTAGGCTAGGGAGGAGGTGGCTGCCGGGGACTCTGGGATTGCAAGGACAAGGGCTATGATTCCTCTTCGGGCCTTTGGGGCTCAACACAGGGCCAGGCATACAGTAGGTGCTTCTTGGATATGTGGATAGGTGAGAAAATAAGCAATGGTGTGTGTCCTTGAGCTCAGTGACACAGAAAGAGGACCCTGGGATCCAGGGAAGCAAGCAGAAAGCAAGACTGTGGGCTGTAGGAGGTTTGAAGGAATTCCACCCCCATCCGCACCCCCCACCCCCCCACCCCCACCTCCATGTGAGCAGGTCCCTCAGGGTGCAGGCGAGTTCCTCCTTTACACATAGAGACTGTGTTCCTTTGGGCCAGTAGTCATTAGGAAATCCATTCCATTCATTTGTTGGTGATTAGCAACAAAGATGCTGGGAGGGAACATGTTAACAGCCGAAGGCTTCTTCGTGGCCTGGGGCAGATAAAGCATGGGCTCCGTGGTGTTGATTTTTTTTTTTTTTTTTTTTTTTTTTTGAAACTCACTTTTTCTTTAAGTAGGTGTTTGTGCCTTAGGAAATGTATGTGTTCCACATAAGTGCAGATGCCTGTGGAGGCCAGGTGGTGTCAGGTCCCTGAAACTGTAGTTACAGGCAGGTATGACCCACCTGATATGGTGCTGAGGATAGAACGTAGAGCCTCTGCAAGAGCAACAAGTGCTCTTAACCACTGAGCCATCTCTCCAGCCTGATTTTTTTGTTTTTGTTTTTGTTTTGTTTTTGTGTGTGTGTATAGGGTCCTGTGTAGCCTGAGCTGGCTTTGGACTTCTGGTGTTCCCGTCTCTGCCTCCTGAGGGTTGTGACCGACCACGGTGTACGTGACCACACCCAACTAGTACAAGGTCTTGAAACAAACCAAACATGGTCAAGTTTGTAGGTGTGTGTCTCTAGTGACACCCCCCCCCCTTTGACGCGAGTGGAGGTGGAGGCAAAGGAGCGGGTAGGGCAGTGGTGAGGCCACTGCGGTCTTGGTCTGGCTGGAAGAGGAAATGGCCCCCGAGCTGTGCAAGGTGGAGGAGAAAGGTCAGGGCTCGTAGTCTGGCTACTGGTGCTGTCCTGCTTCTGCCTCCAGGAGGCCCTCCGGGGTTCCCTTTCCTTCGCGCCAGTGTCTCCACCCTGCTGGAGGCTTTGGAGTTTTATGCTGGGCCGGAATCTGCTGCTGTAAAACATTGTCATTGCTGGGTGTCTATCTTAGGCTCAGGGGAGGTTGGACATGTTGGGAAATCCAGGCCCAGAGAACAGGAGTGACAACCTGAAGTCACACGGTGACGGTGTGGGTAGCAGAATGGGCCTGCTGCGACCCCAGCTTGCTGCTTCCCTGCACTGCTCAGTTCTCTCAGTCTTGCGCTCTTCCGGCAGGGAGGAGGCGCCCCGCGTGTGCTGCCAAGACCCAGGCAAACACATTTTTTCCCTCTGTCCTCACCAAGTAAGCACTATGGCTCAGCAGCCAGAGAGGAGCCCATGCCAGTGGGTGGGCCGTCTGCAGGATGTCTCGGGTGTACAGCAAGGGGCCAGAGACAGGGACAGGAAGGCCATGGCCCCTGGCTGGGCAGCCGTCATGTCCCCAAGAATGAGCTCACTCCTGGGTCTCTGAAGAATACTAGGAACCTCAGACCTGGAGTTGGCCCTGCTGGCTTCCCCAGGAAGAAGCGAAGCCTTGAGGGTGGGGTCCTTGGGTCAGGGCAACTGGTGCCTTGTGTTCTAGAAACTGGGGGCCCCTGCTGCTGGGAGCTGAAAGGCAAAGGTGATGGGAAAATCCCCATTCTCCTGTTGGGACTTTCCCTCTGTGACTGGCTTGACTGCTGAGCTAGGACATTCCTGGGCAGATGCGGGCCTCTGTGGACTTCTAGGATGCCACTGAGGGGCCTGAGGCTAGAATGGGGGTTGGTGGGAGGGAGGAGGATGGGCAGGTCCCAGCCTTCCTAAGGCCTAGCACTCACTGTCTGCAAAGAGAGAGGCTGCAGTCCCATCGCTGGGGGGTGGGGGGGGGCGGGGGGGACTGGCTGTGTGGAGAGGGATTCTGAGGCCATGTGAAGAAATTGGGGAGGTTTTGAAAGATTCAGGGGGCTGTTTTATCTCACTGGAAACAAGGGACTGATTAGAGTTGTCTGTGCTCAGCCAACCAAGTCCGACTCTGACTGGACCTAAGAGGCTTGCATTTTACACACCTACTCCACTCTACAAGAAGCGAGACCAGGTTCAGGAAGGACTGTCGACTCATGAGGAGCCAGGCTATGCTGCCAGGTTCTGTGGCCAGGCACTGCATCCCAGTCCTCAGCACCCAGCAGGTCTTAGCCTGTGCAGGGAGAGACCCTTTCTTCCGTCTCTTTGACAAAGCAGTTGTCCGCACCTCCCCCCTCCCCCAGCTCAGCTCTGCAGAACTGAGAACTGGCAAAGAAGGCCTGGATATGTGGTGTCACTTGCATGTCCCATCCCTAGCCAACCTAACCCAGACCAACAACCCAGTCCAAGTTGTTTTCTCTTCACAGAAGCGAGGAAACAGAGCTCAGAAAATGGCATACCGTTCAGAGGGCGTACTGTGCGGAGCTGTCTGGCTCACTCAGTGTAGCTTCAGTCCTGGGCTCTGCCCTGTGTGGCTGGGTCTCCTGTCACCCTCGCTGGGCATTACCTGACTGTGTTATCAGGAAGACGATGGAGGAAAGGATCTAGACTCAGTCCTGAAGGCAGGACGTGGTGGTGCACACTTTAATCCCAGGATTCGGGAGGCAGAGGCAGGCGGATCTCTGAGTTCGAGGCCAGTCTGGTCTACAGAGCAAGTTCCAGGACAGCCAAGGCTACATAGAGAAACTCTGTCTGGGGGTGGCCTCGGGGCGGGGGTGGGGGGGTGGGGGGAGTCTTCCTGAGTGTCAGAATCAGAATCCTGCTCCAATTGCAGATGGGCATCTGTGTGGCTTTCAGCAAGAGATGTGCTCACTCAGGTTGCTAACTTGGGGTAGTTTCTAGGCTTTTTCCTACCCACAGTTCTTTAGGTGACCCTGGCTGGCCATGCTGGCTCGGGGCAAGCCCACAGAGCCGGCTGCAGCCCTGACACTTGGTGAGGCTCAGCAACTTTACTACGTTCCCAGATGTTCTCTGTCCTTCTGTTTGTATGACAAGCTTCCACTATAACCGTGGAAACCCGTGTCCCACCCTACAGATGGGACAGTAGAGACCCAGCTACCACCTCAGGTGACACAGCCCGGAGAAAACACAGACAGAACTCAAACTCTAGGCTTGCCTCCTGCCCCAGTACCCCATGTCCTGGTCTGGGCCAAAGGTCACATGGGAGGGTCCCTATGCTTGCGCCAATTCTCCTGGCACCTGTGACATCTGCCTCCACAGGGAGGCTGCTGACAAGGAGAAGCATGAGGTGGCTACTTAGCAGGTTTCACTCACACTGTGTTCCCCAAAGTTAGTTTTGGAACTTGCCCGGGGACACTGACCAGCTGGGTCACCATGACAGAAATTCCAAACCAACCGCCCCCAACCCCCTCAACACCCTCCCCCATCGCCTGCTCCCTGCCCCTGTTGGGCCCTGGCTGGGCAGCCTCAAACACCCAGGGCTGACTCAGCTGTCTGGTATAGGGGACAGCAAGGAAATAGGATAGTTACACCACCAAGGGAGAAGGGCTGGGGGACAAAGGGCACCCAGCAAGACCTATGAGTCAGGGAAGGCTTCCTACCCTGGGACAGAGGGTGAGCGGGAACTTGGTGGACCAACTGAGGGCATAGTGGAGAGGTGTCAGAGGGTGGGGGTGGTCTGGAGGTGAGAGGGCAAGAGTGGGAGAGGAAGTGAAAGAGATGCCTGCAGGCTGGAGGCAGATAGAGGGCGGCAGGCTGGAGGAAGCAGGGTGGGGCTGGGCCTGCGTGGATGCCTGGACTCTGTCTTCTGCCTAGTAGGGATCAATGGGGCCCATGGGAGGTATCCACGTGGGCCATGACATGTCCGATTTTCTCGGTGGACAGGTACCACCCCCACCCCCCCAACTCCCCAGTGTGTGACTTAGGCAGGGGACTGTTTAAAGAAATGCCACTGTAACCGGGCATAGTGGCCCACCACACTTGTAATCCTGAGCGGTGGCTCAGGTGACTGAGGCAAGAGGATCGTTAAGTTCTAGGCTGTCCTGTAAAGCCAAGTAGAGTCCTTCACCCAGAATCAACATCAGAGCCTAGATCTGCCCAAGTCCTGGTCCAGGCCCCAGGCGCAGCTTCTTCCAGCTACATCCTAAGAGGCATGGTGGGAGGGTCTAGCTACATAGGCCAGCCTGGCCTTGAACTTGATATGTAGCCAAGGAAGAACTAAAGCTTTTCCTGCTTCAGCCTTCCCATCATGCCTGGCTTGGTGGCTGTTTTTTTTTTTTTTTTTTTTTTTTTTGGTTTTTCGAGACAGGGTTTCTCTGTGTAGCCTTGGCTGTCCTGGACTCGCTTTGTAGACCAGGCTGGCCTCGAACTCACAGCAATTCACCTGCCTCTCTGCCTCCCGAGTGTTGGGATTATAGGTGTGGGCCACCACACCCGGCTGTTTGTTTGTTTTTCTAGACAGGGTTTCTCTGTGTAGCTTTGCCATCCTAGACTCGCTTTGTAGACCAGGCTGGCCCCGAACTCACAGAGATCTGCCTGCCTCTGTCTCCCAAGTGATGGGATTAAAGGCATGTGCCACCATGCCCACTTGGTTGCTCTTTTTCAATTTTGTTATTTTGATTTCTTGAGACAGTGTCACGTGTAGCCCAGGCTGGCTTTGAATTCATGATCTAGCAGTAATGAACTTTTGACCTTCCTGTTTGTTTCCTGAGTGCTGGGGTCCTTGGCCTGAGCCTCTGTTCCCCAGCAGACCCTGTAAGACACTGCCAGCCTTCGGGCCACAGTAGCTGTTTCAGTTCAGAACAGTGTCTTGGATGGCCAACTTCCCTTTCCTGCCCCACTCCTTCCTGCTGACTGAGCTGCTAGACCCCCTGACCTGGTAGGAGTTCCTCAGAAGCTCCAGACGGTGCCCACTTCAGGCCTGAGTCACACTAAGGATTCCACAGTTGCCACATGAGCATGTTCTCTGGCCAGACCCTGTTCTCAGCCCTGGAGAAACCATTGAGGATTCGAGAAGGTCCCTGCTGCTGGAGAGGGACCATCCTCACAGGGCTGACACTGGGCAAGATGCTGCATGCATGAGTGTGCCAAAGACTTGGTGTGAGATGTGAGTGTTAGGTTGGCACAGAGTACCCTCCTAGACTGCTGTGGCCTTTGGTTGGACTATCCTAGCTAGCTAGGTTGCCTATCTCCACCTGGCCCACACTGGGACTACAGGTGGGGTGCCACACTCTCCTTGCACTTACATGGGTTTTGGGGATCCAAACTCTAGACCTCTTACACACCCTCTTAAATTCTTTCTTTCTTTCTTTCTTTCTTTCTTTCTTTCTTTCTTTCTTTCTTTCTTTCTTT
>OU015748.1:104027616-104077907 GCA_907169655.1 Acomys percivali
TTTCTTTCTTTCTTTCTTTCTTTCTTTCTTTCTTTCTTTCTTTCTTTTTCGAGACAGGGTTTCTCTGTGCAGCCTTGGCTGTCCTGGACTCGCTTTGTAGACCAGGCTGGCTTTAAACTCACAGTGATCCGCCTGCCTCTGCCTCCTGAGTGCCGAGATTAAAGGCGTGTGCCACCATGCCCAGCCTTTTTCTTTTCTTTCTTTCTTTTTCTTCTTTTGGTTTTTCTTGACAGGGTTTCTCTATGTGTATCTCTGGCTGTCCTGGACTCACTTTGTAGACCAGGCTGACTTCAAACTTAGAGTGATCTGCCTCCCCAGTGCTAGGATTAAAGGTGTGCACCGCCACGCCTGTCCTCCCTCTTAAATTATTAATGTTTACTTCATCTGCATGAGTATTTTTCTGCAGGTATTAACAACTTAGTAACTGAGCATACGTCACGCATAACCCGACTAACCAAAACCATAGGAAAAGAGGATTAAGGAACACAATAACAAAACCGTAAGGATATCAGTTCTGAGGAACAATTCTCCTGACGTGATCAGCAGGATTTCTTCTGCTGGAACCTGGAGTAACCAGAACCGGGAACCTCAGCAAGAGCCAGAGCCCTGAAGCCTTCCCTCGAGTGGTTCTCTCTAGGAGCATCTCAAAGTGCATCAATGAACAGCCAAAACTATCCCAAGTCTCCAAAAGGCCCCACCTCCAGTCTGGGCTTTTTTATATATCTCCTCCCAGAGTCTGTTCACGGGATCTTTTCAGCTGGCAACAATCAAGCTCCCACACGAGGTGGTTGGTTTTCTAATGGATTAACCTCACCTGTGTTCTCACAAGACTGTTCTGATCCCACCCTTGGGATCCTAAGAAACAGGTTTATCTCTCCTTCCCCCTAGTACAAAAAAAAGAAAGGAGAAGGGTTAGCGAGATGGCTCCGAGGTTAAGAACATTTATGTAATAGGGTCTCGTATAACCAGGCTGGCCTCAAACTTGCTATGTAGCCACCACTGGCCTCAACGGCTTTTTGGTCCTATCCCTCTCGAGTGCTGGCATACAGATGTTCACCACCACACACCAGCTTCCCTCCAGGAGTTTTTATTCACCTGTCTCCCCAGTGCTGGGTACACGGCAAACTGTAGCTAATCAGGAAAAAGTCATTGAAGGAGTGTGAGGCTCCCAGGATCACCGGGAAGGCTCTGGGGATGGATGGGCTGGCTTTAGGCTTGGGGATAGCTGCTATTCTCTCTAGGCGAGTGGTGCTTAACCTGTGGGTCGGACAACCCTTTTATAAGAGTCACCACACATCAGATATCCTGCATATCAGATATTTACATTACGATTCATAACAGTAGCAAAGTTACAGTTAGGAAGTAGCAATGAAAATAATCGTATGGTGGTGGTGGTGGGGGTTGTCACCACAACATGAGAAATTGTATTAAAGGGCCGCAGCATTAAGACAGTGAGAACTGCTGCTTTAGGACCATACTGAATTCCTGGTGGGTAGACTCCAGGTAGTTTGGGGAAATCTTTCTAAAATACGACCTTGGACAAATGCTGCTGGAAAGGAGACTTGGGGGGCTGTATCTTTATGGGGTGCTGGATAGATTCTGGACTTGGATGGGGTGCTCCTTGACTTGCATGGATTTGGGCACATTTCTGTTGGCAGCCTGTAATCCCAGCACCCAAGAGGCTGAGGCAGGAGGATAGTGAGTTTGAGGACAGCCTGGGCAAATGCCACACGTGAGATGGCTGTGTGGGCAAAGGGGCTTGCTGCCAAGCCGAAGGATCTGAAATGGATTCTGCCCTCCAGCCCCCACCCCACAGGTGGAAGGAAAAAAACTGACTCCTGTGTATTACCCTCTGACCTCCACACAACTGTCAATTGCAATGGCTCTGGTATACCTGACTAGCAAACATAAATGTAAATTTAAAAAATGGAAAGAACCAGCCTGGTCTACAAAGTGAGTCCAGGACAGCCAAGGCTACACAGAGAAACCCTGTCTTGAAAAACAAACAAAGGAAAGAAACCCAAAACATGCATGCCCTGGCCCATGCGGGAAAATTGTGAGCAGGACCAGTTCACATTTGTTGAGTACCTAGTGTATGCAGGTACTGACCTTGGTGTGGTGAGGCTGTGGTGAAACTGGCGCTTTGGTGGAGAAGGGGCTAAAAGGGACAAACCATCAAGTGGGATGGGAGGTGGCCAGAGAGGACAGCTCTGAAAAGGTGGCATTGGGCAGAGGCCTAGATGAGGAGTCACTATGGGGGAGTTGGGGCAGGACAGGGACAGCAGGAGCAAAGGCTGGACTGTTGGGGTCAGAGGAGGGTGATATGAATTCTGAAACAAGTGCGTTGAATGCCAGGGTATGGAGGTTGGATTTTACACTAAGTAAAACGTGAATGAACCAACCAAGGGTGACCCTGAACTTCTTTCTCTCCTAGGCCTCCAGCACTGAGGGCACCTTCTGCGAAAATGTCCGTGGATCCCTTATCCAGCAAAGCCCTGAAGGTGAGTGAGGCGCTAGCTCCTGCAGTCTCTCTCTGCTGCTGCTCCTGGTAGAGCAGCGACATCTTAATTCCCCTTTCCTTCCTGGAAGCCCAAAAGGGGACTCGGCAGCGACGGGGCTACGGGTCAGGTCACTTCCCGTTGCGAGGGGCTTTCCAGGCTCGGTTTCTCAGCTGGGTCCAGGTTTTGACGCTTGTGTAGTTTGAGCCCCTTGGTAGCCTCCTGTGTGATGACGCTGGGCCAGCTCACCTTCAAGGTCTTGGCTCAAGTCCAGTAACCTCCAAAACGGGGAGAGGAGGGCGCACTGGGAAATAGGGTGGTATCCCCAACAGGGCCATGTGCCTCTGTTTCCCCATGGCCCCGCAGGTCAAGCGCGAGCTGAGCGAAAACACACCGCACCTGTCGGATGAGGCGCTGATGGGGCTGTCCGTGCGCGAGCTGAACCGCAACCTGCGCGGGCTGTCGGCGGAGGAGGTGACCCGGCTGAAGCAGCGGCGCCGCACGCTCAAGAACCGCGGCTACGCGGCCAGCTGCCGCGTGAAGCGCGTGTGCCAGAAGGAGGAGCTGCAGAAGCAGAAGTCGGAGCTGGAGCGCGAGGTGGACAAGCTGGCGCGCGAGAACGCCGCCATGCGCCTGGAGCTCGACGCGCTGCGCGGCAAGTGTGAGGCGCTGCAGGGCTTCGCGCGCTCCGTGGCCGCTGCCCGCGGGCCCGCGGCGCTGGTGGCACCCGCTAGCGTCATCACCATCGTCAAGTCGACGCCAGGCCCCTCCCCTGCTCCTGACCCTGCCCCCTGCTCCTAGTACCCGCCCTACCCTTGGAAAACTTCCCTTCCCAAAGTGCCTGAGTGCCTTCCTCTCGCGGTCTCCCGTTTTATCTGCCACCGCTACCCACTGTGATGTCTTCACATTCCTTTCCTGGGCTCTTTCTAACTCTTGCAGGCCCTCAGACTGGGCCCTGATGGCCCTGGGAAGGGGCACCTTTGCTAAGTTGGGGGGGAGGGCGTTGGGGTTCTGGGTTTCCCTGGGTTGAAAGTCTGTCTCAGATTGGAAGGGAGGGGGTATAGACATGGCGAGAAGAGCTGGTGGGAGATCGGCTTTGGAACGTGCCAGCATGCCCTTCAGACCCTCCCAGGACTCAGGAGTAGGTGTGGCCTTGTGGGGCTGCCACGCCACCCCGTGAAGCAGAACTCAAAAAAGCCTCCCAACTCTGCTTGGGACCTGGGAATGTCAGACTTTCCCAGGCTAATTAAGCTCAGTTGACAGATGGGGAAGCTGTCGGGCAAAAACAAAAACAAAAAACAAACGGCCCAAGGCTACTCAATACCGAGTAGTTGAGCTGCAAGCCCAAATGGGCCTTCTCACAGCTGCCCTAACGAACATTCCAAGCACGGACTTCACAGGGGGTATAGGACACAGGGACCTAACAAAGTGGCAGGAGAGCCTCCCTGGCCCCGGAGACAGCTATGTGGTAAGGAGAGAGAAGCTGAAGGAGAGAGGAGGTGACACAAACAGATGAGGTGAGGAGCTGGCCAGCCAGAGAAGGGGCAATGGAGATGACCATTGTGATAGGTAGATGACACTACAGTCCTGATGTGGGGATTGGAGGGGGGGGAGAGTCCCTTGAAATTAAGGTCCGTGGTGGAGTGGGGGCTGACCACTGTCCCCCTGGGAAGTCCGGCCCTAGCACCTCCCCAACACTGTATGCAGCTGACCCCTCCACACTTATTTATTGCACGAACCTAAATTATTCTCGCCAGCCAGAGCCCAAGCCCTCTTCTCTGGGAAATATGTGGGCCTTGAGCTGGACTTATATTTTATATCTACAAATAAATCACATTTAATCGTATATTTAGGGAAAGCTGGATGGCAACAATAGGGTTTTTTTTAATTGCCCAGCTCCCAGAGTTTTATTTATTTTCTGATGTAAAGTGAGCCAGTTATCTATCTTGAGTATTTTGTAGACTTTCTAAATAAAGTTGAGTTCTCTTTTTCCACAATGAAGTGTACATCCTAGAGTGTTTTGTGTGTCCTTTAAATGAGCGGCCTGATATGGGTGGAAGGAACTTGTGGGTCATGGGGGGGGGGCTAAATCTCATTGCTGGCTTTTGCAAGCAGCTACGGATAGAGACGGGGTGAAAGAGCCGCGATCACACAGTACATAGTCCCAGGCAAAGAGCGGTTCTAAGCCTTGACATTTTCTACCACTTTCACATAGGCCTGATTTGCATAGTGAGAACTACTTCCCAGTGTACTTGAAGGCTCAGAGAGAAGTGGATTGCTAGTTTTAGGCAACAGGCTTCAGCCTTAATCGTAGGTTAGAGGGTATGTGTGTGTGCCATACTCATGGACTCTGCCATGCCTGGTGAGGGGAGCTGGGATTTGAACCTAAGTGGTCTTTTTTGGGAGTGGCACTTACTGGTTTCTTATAGCTCTAGTTTACTTTAAAACAGTGAGTGGTTCTCAATCTTCCTAAATGCTGTGACCCTTTAATACTGCTCATGTTGTGGACCCACAACCATAAAAGTCCTTGTTGCTATTCATGATTGTACGTTTGCTGTTAAAATGTAAATATCTGATATTTGACTTCTGGGAAAGGGGTGACAGGTTCGTGACCCACAGGTTGAAAATTAGTACTTTAAAATGAAGGTGCTTTGAACCACAGTCTAGAAAAGCCAGGAGGGCTGCAAACCCTAAAAACGTAACAAATGATAGTCCACAGAACTAGGGTGAGGACCTTGTTATGTGGCTGGACAGGGAGGCAGAGACCAAGGAAAACGGGCAAAGTTTGAGTGTAGGGAAGCGCCAATCAGGTGGCTTGGTTGGACCTACAGAACTCTCCCCTCAGATTGGGGCTCTGCCAAGACTCCTTCCTGAGGGGCTAAACTCAGGCCTGCCAGGAGGAAGGGGTGGCGGATGGGGTGGGTGTGTGCACAGATCACGGATGTAGGCTGTTTACCTTCAGGTTATAGGCTGCTTAGGAAGCTGCCCCGCCCACACACATTCCAGCCACACCTGTCACCCGCAGGCCAGACCCCTAGAAAGGCATGGTGCAAGCAGGGAAGATACCCATGCCTGGTACCCCTGCCCTATGCCTCCTGGTTCTCAAGGATGGAAGATGGGCTCAAAGCAGGTGCCCAGGTGTTTGATCTACTGAGAGATACCTACAAAAAGATCACCACCTGCCTCTGGAAAAAACACGGAATGTGGCCCAGCCTCCACGGGGAGGGGGAGAGGAAACCCCTTGTGGTCAGTTGTCTGAAGAAAGGAGAAACTGTTCACTAGGGATGTGGAACCTGATTTTAGTCCCAGACAGTGTAAACACCCTTTTGGTCCAAGAGGTCACTTTACATCAGAAAATAAATAAGATGTGATCTACATACACATCTCACACAGGAAGAGGATGGTCACCCTGCCCACCACCACTGCACTTCTCCCAGACAAGAGGGGGAAGGAAAACAAACAAACAAACAAACAAAAAACCTCACTAGTAGGCAAGAGAGATTTTGATACAATCTATATTATCTCATATATATATATATTTCTTCCTGACTTTATTTGCTTGCTTCTGTCACGCATTTAAAATATCACAGAGACCAAAATAGAGCGGCTTTCTGGTGGAACGCATGGCAGTCACATGACGAAATACAAAACTAGGGGGCTCTGTCTTCTCATACATCATACGATTAATTTTCAAGTATTTTCTTTTATGTACAAAGAGCTACTCTCTATCTGGAAACGAAATAAAAAATAAATGAGACAAGATAGGTTATGCATCATAGGAAGAAAGAACTGGGCAGTCGGGTACAGATTTCTGTCCCGTGTCCCCAGGGACCACTAGCTTCCTGCCACTGAGCTCTCCCCACAGCCTCACCCATCATGTCAGCAGGCAAGTGCCAGGTGGGTAGGGACCAGTGGGTACAGGAGCCAGCAACATACTTTGGCCTGGAAGGAAAGGAAAGGTCTGAGAAGCAAACTGATGGAAGCAGTCCCAGGTGGGAACCACTGCCAGCCGCCTTCCTGGGCAACTTGGGACCAGCTGGCCAGGCCCACTGGGTGGGGCTGAGAGCTGGCCTCTGGGCCATGAGGAGGGAAGGAACCTGTTTGTTCCAGAGGTGACCAAGGGGAGAGCTTCCAGTGAAGGCCACAAGACAGGGTTGTTTCTTCTCCATCACTGTTCACCTCAAGAGGCTGCTTAAGCCAAACCCAAGTGCTGCTTGGATTCCACTCACCAGGCCCTCTGCCACCCTACCTTGGAGGCAGCTCTGGGATGTGAGTGTAGAGGGGGCCAGGGGAGAGAGTGGGTGGTCCCAGACAAGGATGCCCAACCCCACGCTGCAGAACCCTGAGTGCCAGCAGCTCAATAAGGAGCCCCCGGAAGTGCCTGGAACTGATGAGAACTGGGGAGGGGCTTTCGTACTTGACTAAGGCACAGAAGAGATGGGCTGGGGGCCAGATGAAGCAGAACACCAGGCCCTGTAAGGCCAGGGGACCCAGGAGAGTCTGAGAACACCCTACCTTGGCCCCACTGCATAACCATCCCTCCAGCCTCCCTCTGTAGGTGATCTGAAATGTTGAGACTCAGACTTCTCCTGTGACTTGAGGGATAAGCCCCAGGGAGACCAGGACCTAGCAGGAGTCTGACTGCTCCACTGAGGAGGTGGTGAGGATCCCAAGCCCTGGCACAGTCAGGAAGTATGGAGGGGGCAGCACTGCCCCAAACTATCAAGAACTGGACCCAAGTGAGAGGGTAGGGTGGGCTGCTGGCTGTCATCTCAGGAGGCCAAGTGGCCATTGAGAGAACACTCAAGGGTCCAGAGCCACATGTGTCACCGAAAGGCCCATAGGCACGGAGGCATCCTTCTTAGGTGGGCCCTGAGACTCCAGGGGTCTGGCTCTGGTCCTTGCAGCATGCCAGGCAGGCCTAGGTTGGGGAAGGGGAAGGGTCCACAGGGCATTCACATCTCCTCCTGCCCAGAGTGAGACAGATCCCATATTGGACAAAGGTCAACTGGTAAGTGGGGACAGGTGGGAAAAGACCAGGTTGGGCCTGGGTATTGCACGGAGTAGGGTGGGCTGGGCCTGACAGCTCAGCAGATATCCTGTTGGGGAGGGGGCTAGGATGCAGCTTCTGGCCAACACACAAGCATCCGGGCCCAGGCATGGCTGGTTCCAGATGTGTTCCCAGTACAGAATGGGCAGCAGAGGTGTGGCAGCTACAGCCAGTCTTCTCTGCTCTCACCCCGAGTAGTGCAGGGTTGGCCATGTAGACATATTCCTGAGGCCATAGTCCTGCGAGTGTTTCTGGTCCAATAAATAAAAGGGCAACAGTAGCACTGTGCTGGCTGCTCCCCAGCTGGGCTCGGGGCTGGAGGGGGCACCGCCCCTTCCCCACTTGTGCCCACACCTAGAACTCATCATCAGAGCTGAGCAACAGAGTCTTCTCGTTGTCACGGGCACCGCTAAGGCTGTGGGACCGGGAAAGACTATGGGTGCCACCACGCCAGGTGGGCCCAGGCTCCAGCGTGGACTGCTGTGTGTACTGCTGGTAGGCAGGTGAGAAGTTGTGGATGGCGTCCTGCACAATGTCGTGTGGGTTCATGGTCTCTTTGAGGCTGCTGGAGATGCTCTTCATGGGGGCACAGCGGCCTGCAGAAAGGAGGCAGGTGGGGCCCAGGGCCAAAGCAAGAAGAGAACTTGATCAGTCCCTGCTGGTAGGGGACAAGGGAAGACCCCACCCCAGTGCTGCTGCTCGGGACAACAGTGCTGCTGCTGACAGGAGAGAACATGGGGCTGTGCCGGAAGTGAGACAACAGGGCAGAGGGCGCCCACAGGTGGGAAGGGACTGGCACAGACGGAGAGGCTGCAGGCCGTCATCTGGGACACCCCAAGCCCGACGGGGGGGGGGGGGGGCTGCTGGACCAAGTATCAGAGCCTCCCTCGATCCCAGGAGCAGGCTGGCCTGTTGGCTGTTCCTCTGAGAGGCTATGCTCCCAACTCACCCAGCTGACTCTGTGCCCCACAGTTTCCGGGGTAGGAGTGGAAGCACAGTGCAGGCCGCCAAGCCAAGCTAGAGGAATGAACACAAGCCTGGGCCCAGGACTTGGGACTCATAGTCTCTCTACTCTGCCCCCTGTGTTCTGTCTTGAAAACACTGCTAAATGCCCCTACTATTCCTTTAGTGGAGCACCGTGCCCCAGAACCTAGCAAGGTGTATTTCAAAACTAGAGAAAGGAACAAAGGCAGCCAAGCTCTACGAAGGGCAGCCCTCTTAGTCAGGTGTTCAGGGCTCACGCAGGAATACCAGCTGGGAGGAGACAGGTACACAGAGGATCTACAAAAAGACATGCCAGTGACAGGACCAGACTGACGTGCAGGACAGACGTGCAGACAGCAGAGAACAGACCTACCGTATGGGCCGTATGTCAGCACTGCCCAAGGCCAACCCCAGGGCAAATGCAGAGTAAAGGGGCAGGGAGAGAAGGCAGAGGGACAGAGAAGACAAGAGACAGCTGAGTGAAAGTTGCCCACTTGCCCCAGGCCCAGTGACATCCCCATCCCCTCCCAGCCCCAGACACCCAGGCTGCTCTGGCTGCCCCCGAAGGACAGTGCTCACACTAACAGCGGTCACCCAGAAGGCAGTGGAAATTCCATCCCACCTCTGAGGTGCCCTAATCCCACCCTCCCAGGAGGAGGGCTAAGCTACTTCTGCATGGAGCCCTGTGCCTTGCAAAGCTCCTTCCTCTCACAGCCTTGGAAATCAAGGCTCAGAAGACAATCAGGGAGCAGTGCTGGTTTTCACCCCAGCATAATGTGGAGCTGGGAGGCACTGGGTGCCGTGGCTAAGAGGATGGACTAGGACCCCACAGGCAAAGCAGCTTGTCCTAGTGGGACTGGTTCTTTGGGGGGGGGGGGGCTGCCTGAGGGAAGCACATAGACTGCCAAGTCACCAGTAAAGTACCCCTGCAGAGCCTCCAAGACACAGCACTCCTTTGCCACAGACAACCCAGCCTGCGTCCAGTGGCTCCAGGCCCAGGGCCTGTCCAATCAGACAGAGTTAAGGGGCTTGGATGAATGCTATCAGACAACCCCCACCCCGACCCGCTTGCGATGGGCACAGCAGGGGGCGAACCTGCCAGCAAGTGGTTCAGCACAGAGGAGGGATGCCATTAAGGACCAAGATGGCAACTAGTGCACCACAATATGGGGGGACAGCACAGTCCAGCAGAGGGGCTGGGCAGGGAGTCCTGTGCCTGTGGCGGCACACACCTTTAATCCCAGCACTCGGGAGGCAGAGGCAAGTAGATCTCTGTGAGTTCAAGGCCAGCCTGGTCTGTAAAGTGAGGCCAGGATAGACGAGGCTACACAGAGAAACCCTATCTCAAAAAAACAAAAAGAAAAGGAAAAAAAAAGACTCTCCATGCCATCACAGGGACCTATGGTGGGCACTGAAGCCTGAGGAGAAGGTTTCTGGCCTTCAGTCATGGAGGAACCCAAATAGCAACTGGATGGCAGGCGCCTTGGACAGGAGGCCTCCCTCTCCCGCCCCAGCAGTCTCAGGCATTCCTCTCAGAACAGGCCCTCTGCCCCCTTGGCCCCTGCTTCTCCAGACAGCTGCACAGGGTCTAGCCAATCACAGGATGCCCAGGGTGACTCCAACCCGCCCAGATCTTTCTAGGGCACTCTCCTGTACCCTATGGAATACTGCCTTAGCAACAGGATGAGAGCTATGAAAAGCAAGCTGTGGAAACTGCCCTCTGACCCTGCTTCTCTGGGGGAGCAGCTTTTCTGTTTATTCCTTGAAGAACCTCAGCAGAGAGACGACAGGACAGAGCAGATGCCACACATTGGTGTGCACTAGTCTCTGTCCTGACTTTTTTCTTTCTTCTCAAACTCACAGTAATCTTCCTGCCTCAGCTTCCCGGGTGCTGGGATTATAGGTATATTATACCATCTGTGGATCTCCACACTACACGGGTGAACTCAGCTTCTAGAAACAACTAGGGGTCATTCTGGGCTGTGACCTCTTTAGCCCTTCTTTCAACCCTTACAAGAAGCTGGGGGATGGGGGGCTCTGAAGCTGAACCCAACTCCTACCTTGAGCGTCCAGCCTCTTGTCGGCATAGACCTTGTAGGTGAAGGCATGCCGCAGGGCCAAGGCTGCGAAGAACATCTCAACACAGATGATGAAGTCCTGGTAGCCGGCAGCCACGGTCCCCTCGCCCACTGACACTCGGGCTGAGTTGATCTTGGGGATGGCCCCGCACTTCTCTAAGATGGCCAGTAGCATGCCTGGGCAGAGAGAAGCACTGTCTGGTCACACACTGGACCCCTCCCCATGCCCTTCATTCAGGTAGTACCACCCAGATAGCCACACGCCAGGGCACAATAGGGCTCATTTGCTCCTGGAGGCAGACCTCTGCCAACCCCACTCTCAGCTACCTGTCAGTCAGAAAACTGGGACATTGCTAACTGTACATGGCTGCACTGACGTTTCCTGCAAGCCTCACCCCTCCCAAGTGCCCAGTGGCCAAGGTATCTCTGAGTTCCAAGCCACGATCTTGAAGGACAACACTTTGGCCTGAGACCCACAGTTCTGGGAACACATGGGACTGAAAGGGAAGTGGGCATGGGGGCCATGATCACCAGGCTGATAAGGGGCTGACCTTGCCAGAAGGAGAGAAAGATGACGGACTTGACCATGAAGAACTTGAGGACAGGGCTGTAGGGGCTGAGCAGCTCCCGCGTGGCGAAGTAGAAGAGGAAGAGGGCGTAGAGGGCCAGGCTGACTGAGATGTTGTAGATGATGGTCACATAGAGGTAGCCACTGGTGACACTGTGGAACAAGCATGCTGGGGCTGGGACCAACCCTTCAAGGGCAAATTGCTCCCTCCTCTGCTCTGCCACAACCTGTTCCCCATGGGTCATGGCTGTGCTCTCTAGCAAGGCATAACCACAAACTGGAGGGGGAAACAGGGGATGGGGGACACACTGGGATGTGGCTCAGGGGTGTGCCTGTGCGCAGGCAGCTTTCCACCACCACTTCACTCACTCACAAGGTGGCCCTGCCCTGAACCTATTCCTCATGGAGGACACTAGAGGAAAGCTAGGGCTATGTAGAGGGCGCAGACTGACATGAGGTGACTCCTAAGCTTGCTCTCCTCCTGACCTTGGTGTACTCATCAACCTAGGTGGGCTATGGTACAGGTTATAGGTTACAGCTGATGAGAAGACCTCGGAGCACAGGGCCAGGCGAAGGCCGCTTTCACTAACACACAAGTGAACACGTGTGGCTGGTTTACACAGCTGGGCCTTTACATCCGGGCTGAAGGCTGCCTCCCCAGCTTCTTCACTTTCAGAAGCTGTCTTAAAGTAGGCTCCACCTTCTGAGACTCACCTGTATCAGGGCCAACTGCAAGGTGGCCACCGCCAGGCTCTGGCTCAGAGATTCAGGGAGGTCTGAGCCCTGTGCGGTTTAGGAAGATCACAGGCATGGGCTCTGTTGTCAAGGTAGGTCACCCACCCTGTGTCAATACTCCACCCACAGATCCCGGGGAGGACCCTGCTTACTCAAAGTCCCCATCCTGGTACTTGCCAAAGGCCTGTAGAATAACAGTGCTGACAGCCATGAGTGGCTTCACCACACAGAACTGTAGGGTGGCCTGTTTGGGAGACAGACAAGGCAGGATTAAGTAGGGTGTGGGATCTGACAGCTGGGCCTTTGCTGGTTGCTAGGAAGGAGGAAAAGCGAACTGTCTGCAGGGGGAGGCAGAGTGTGTGAGGAAACAAAGCGTGCTGGGGACTCAAGCGCTAAAAATATAGGGCCGTCGACCAGGAGTAGAAAGACACCTCAGAGAGCTTGGAGAATGAGGGCCTTCAGGGAGGGGCAGGCTCCAGGCAGAGGGAGCAGCTCCAAGCCAGTGAGATGGATCAGGAGGTAGAGGCACTTATTTGCCAAGCCCGCTGACCCAAGTTTGATCCTCAGAACACAGAGTGGAAGGAGAGAACCTCTTGAAAGTCACATATTCACACACACACGGGACACACACACACGGACACACACACACATGGACATGCTCAATCAATCAATCAATGGAGTGGCTCATAGAGAGGCTCACCCAGGGCAGAGTGTGAACAAGGACGGGGAGTGGGCACTAGAGCACAACAGCAGGCAGGTAGCTGGGAAGAACAGCAGATCCAGGACCTCACGCTCTAACGAGGAACTGGCCACACAGGGAATGAGTGGGAGCCAGGGCCTCCAGTCGTCTCATCCTCCGGTCTGCTGCTTTGGCCATGCTCTGGCCTGGGCCAAGGTTTCTGTGGAGCCAGGGTCTGAATAGGCTGGAGATAGCCTTTAAGAGTGGCAAGTGGGGCTGGGTGTATATGCCTTTAATCCCAGTACTAGGGAAGCAGAGGCAGGCGGATCTCTATGAGTTCGAGGCCAGTCAGGTCTACAAAGCGAGTTCAAGACAGCCAGGGCTACAAGAGAAACCCTGTCTCGGGGGGTGGGGGGCTGGGTGGGAGGAAGGCAGCCAAGTGGGGAAAGGATGCCCCTTTAATAGGTGAGAGACCTGGAAGGTATGTGGGAATTCAGGCCTGGTCGACTATTCACTGTAGTCACTCAGGCCACTCAGGCGGTCACTTGGTCTAGGAGTGGTAGCCATTTGCTTAAATGTTAAATAACCCATACCCACAGCACAGAGTTGCAAGTTTGGTGATGGAAGAGCTGGACAGAAGTGTCCTCTTGGGACTACCTTCTATGCACAGTCAGGCTTTTCAAAATTGCTCAACATGGGAGAATATGCTAGGCCAGCGCAGCAGTTCCTGCAGTCCAGTGGGGTATCTGTATGGCCCACAGACCTAAAAGCCGTCACCCTCATCCAGGAGCCCTGAGTGAAAGAAGGGAGGCAGCGGGCGCGTGAAGCTCCAGCCACATGGCTTGGCCAGCATAGGACCAGTGGCTGAGGCCGAAGGCAGCCTGGGGACCCATCTCTGCTCCACTGAGGACTTGGCCTGTGGGAGGACCATGGCAGAGGAACATGTGACAGGCAGAGCTGTGTGGAACTATCAGAGAAACGCACAGAATCTCTGGGCTTCAAATGCCAGTCAGAGGAAGTGTGGGGTAGGGCTTCACACCAAGGTGCTCAATGAGCTAGGGGTCTGTTCTGTGAGGTATTTTCATCACCTCAATTACAGACAAGGAAACTGAGGCATGGAGCTGAACTGGTAGACACAAAAACTGGAGCCCAAGCCAGCAGGCCTCAGAGGTGTTGTCCAGCCCTAGGTGAGTCTGAGGTCCATTGACCAGGTGAGACGTCAAAAGCACCTGTCAGTCCCGGTGGGTGTCCTTTCTAGACCTCTGTGGGGCTGGGGGGAGAGGGGCGTGTCACTGATCCAAGAATCTCTACTTCCCTCCCTCGCTCTCTCCTTTCCCTGCCTCTGCCCCTTCCCCCTTCCTCCCTTCTGTCTCCTCATAGGCAGTGGTAGGGACAGAGCCCAGGACCTCACACAAGCAAGGCAAGTGATTTTCCACCACACTGCAGCCCAGCCCAGGAATTTCCCCATTTAACAAGGGCTCCAAACGTCTCAGACACTGGGCTCTGGGCGGAGGACACCCTGGCCCACCCTATGTCTCTGGAATGAGGACAAGACTGTGAGAGCTGGGGCTCGCCTGTGGGAGCCTCGGGGTGTTCCTTTCCTCCCCTGCCCTCGCTGCCCTGTTCAACATGGGAGCCTCATGGCCCACCAGGAGCAGAATGATCTGGACCTGGTGGTGACTGAGATGAGGCCACTGTGCTCTCTGCTCAGAGAGCAAAACTTTGAGGACAATGTAATGATCAAAGGCAGCTATGAGTCACAGCTGGGCCTAGACTGGTGGCTGAACCACGTAAACAAAGGCTCTGCAAGCCCCACCCTGGCCCAGGCAGTGTTAACCCTTTCTGGGCTACTCTATGGGAGAGAAGCTGATGCTCCCTCAGGGAGGCAGAGCCAGCAACAGAAGGAGCTGAAG
The DNA here is from genome assembly GCA_907169655.1 of Acomys percivali. Taxonomy (NCBI): domain Eukaryota; kingdom Metazoa; phylum Chordata; class Mammalia; order Rodentia; family Muridae; genus Acomys; species Acomys percivali. The sequence continues at coordinate 104,042,122 of OU015748.1, forward strand.
CTCGGGCATGTGCGCTGACATGCTATTGTGTGGGTAGCCATGCTGGGGGCCCTGAGCCCTCCACTGAGGCTGAAAACAGGGTAGCCCTAAGGGAGCTGGCCCTGGACATGTGTGTGTGTGTGGGGGGGGGTCATTTCTTTCTTGACTACTTAGTCATGCTGGAGGGACTGACAGAGGCCAAGGACAGTCATGATTCTGGGTGTGGTACCTTCGGATACTATCTCCCTGATAGTACCTGTGCTAAAGGCTTACATCCACTGCCTTGTCTGTTCCTTTAGTCACCCCTTGAGGTAAGTGCTGCCATCCCCATTTTACAGACAAACAGCTCAGAGAGGCTAAACAAACGATCCAAGGTCACAGTCAGAGAAGTTAGAAATCCAACTCTAGCTAGGGAGTGGTGGCCAAGGAAACCAGAAGCTATGACACTATGATTGGAATGTGGGAGAGGGCAGGGGCTGCACGGTCCTGTCTGCTATGTACCTTTAATGTCTAAACCCTGTTGCCCCAGAAACAGATGCGTTTTCAAACTGACAGTCTAGAACCCCTGTGCCCTTACTGGTTCTTGAAAACATCAAGATTCAGTCCAAATGAGTAAGACTCTGGACCAGCCTCTCTGGGCCCAGGCTGCCCCTGATACTCCCAGCCTCTGCAGATGCCACTACTATGGTGTTTACAGAACAGCTTGGGAACAGCTGAGGGCCTGGGGTACTGCATAGGTCAGCATGCAGCACAAATCACCCCAGGGATGCAGATCTGAATCAGAGCCTTAGTGGTTGCTGCAGCCGCCACAGCACAGCCGCCCAGGGCTGCTCCTGGGCACTTACCTGTTTGCAGAACCGCAGGAATCCGATGGAGTAGGTCTTTCCCCAGAGGCAGCACGTGCCATACATACAGCTTGACCTGGGAAAGACAAGTAGAGAGGGCTGGGAGGTGTGAAGGGTGGGGCTGGGAAAGGCTGCCCTCCACATCAAACAAGCCAGGGGGTGGAGAGGACCATGTGTCCATACTCACTCAATGGCCTTTCCTCTGATCTCAGACATGATGGCGCTCTCTCCCCCAAGATACTCATAGCATAAGCTCAGGAAGTTGTAGATGACAAAGGCTGTAAAATCCAGAGCAAAGTACTTAGGTCAGCAGAATAGAGCAGCAAGGAGGGTGGCTGAGCCACAGCTATGCTTAGCCCCTGCAGTCTTCCGACGTCCGACCCTCTCAGGACATGGAGTGGCACAGAGCTGGGGCCAGCCTGCCCAGCTGTGGACCATGCTTCTATTACTTGGAGCTGTGTGGCTTTAGGCAGATTTCTCAAGCTCTCTGTGCCTGTTTTCTCATCTGTGAACTAGTAGCAATTGCTTCCTTAGGACCTGCTGTGGGGAGAAGAGCAGTGACCATTTGAGGGCCTACCGAAAGCTAGGGTCTCAGGGCAGTGCTCATTAAATAGAATGATACTCCCCACCCCACCCCCTCCTACTACGCAGTGAACACGCTGCGGGCAGGAACTGAGTCCTGTCCCAGTAACAACGCAAAGCCCTGGTACCTGTGCCCACACGAAGGAAGGTGAGTCAAGGAGATGGCTTTCATTTCATTTCATCCCAGATGCGGCTATGGCAAAGGCCCAGGGCAGGCCGCAGGCTACTCTCAGGCTGACTCTCACAGGCTCTCCCTCTGGCAGGCCAGGAAGGGAACCTTTCTTGTGGTGGATCCTCCAGAGAAGCCACAGGGCCCACCACCTCCTCCTGCCAAGCAGTCTCTGCGATACTTTGCTGCAGAGGACCCGCCACCTGAGCTCACATCCTTCCACTTCTAGGCAGCTGGTCAACCGTGACACCCAGCTGTGCGTGAGCTGCTTGGGCTAACGCTGTGCTCAGCACTGAGCTCAGGACTGTCTTCCTTAACAGGCACACAGGAGAGCCACTGTGCTGTTTCACACCAAAGATCATTAGTGCATCAATAATGGACCCCATCACTTCTCAGAGAAAGGAGATCAGAGACAACCTCCCTAGATATGACTTGACTGGTCAAATCAGGCCCCTGACCATCCCCTTTCTAGGAAAATGTAGGCCCACATAGAACAGATTCAAACATCCAGCAATGGTGTTTATGCCAGAGGCCTCGACACAGGCCAGAAACAGAACAGAGAGACGCTAACACACGACTAGGAGTGAGGGGTCACTCAAGCAGCAGGTTGTCACCCTGCCATACGCTAAACATGTTTCTAGACCTGGTCTCTAGGAAGGCCCTGTGCATTCTGAATACGTACCACAGCCTGTATGTCAGGCCGTGTGCTAGGCCCGGAGACATGTCAGTGACCATGAGATCCACAACCTAGAGGGAAGCGATGATCTCTCTCACTCCCACCCTGGACAACTCCTGCCCTGGGTATCTACAACGTTCTGCTCCATTCTAGACACCACATGTCAAGTTACAGACAAGGGCACACCATTGGAAGGAAAAATGAGGGTCAAGATGGAACACAGAGGCGTGCCCACACAGGAGCCAGGAGCCTCATGGTCACAGGGCATTAAGTCCCATGAGGACTTCACTTAACAGAACGAACAAACCTTTATTTATCCCTCCCTGGTTTTCACGACAGGGGTTCATCATGTAGTTGAGGCTGGCCCCAAACTGGCAGAGATCCTTTGGCCTCTGTCTCCTAAAAGTACTGGACTACACCATGTGTCATCATACCTGACTAATGAGCATCATCAGGGAAGGGGGCTGTGAGCTGGCCACTAAACACAGGCGTCAGTGGCAGGCAACCCTCAGCAGAAACGAGGTCCCTCCAGCCCTCAGTGGCAGCTTCTGTAGCTAGTAACTACCTGGAGAGGAGGCTACAGTCTAAGGCACTATGGCCCACTCAGAGTCTCAACTGTAGTCCCCACAAAGAAGCAACTACAGCACACAGCCTAGGAGTTCAGACAGAACCTGCTCAGACGTGTCCTCTAGTAGTGTCTGCAGCTGCACCCCAGGCCACATACACACACCACTGACTATAGTCTACTGTTTGCTAGGTACTGTGCACAGAACTGATGGTCCTCAGTGCACCTGGCTGCTCGCTCTCTCTGTCAAACTTGAGCATCTTCAGTTGGTCTCTGCCTCTGCTACACATAAACTCTGAGTTGATCTGGAGAGACCAAGTTATCTGGGATATTCCAGATAACTGAGGATATGTCTGGAAAACTAATTGCCTGCTGTGGACTGAAGTCTTTGCTGCTTGGTACACTGAGCCTCAGAACCTTCCCTTCTACCTTTCAGGGGCATGTGGCCAGTCACAGTACAATAGACCAACCGTGGAGGACAGGGACCCTGCCCCTGTGTAAATGTCCCCAGTCTACGGCTCCCAACTCTCCTCCCTCGTGGCTCCTCATCCATTGTGCACCCTGCTTGTTCTTCTCTCAGCACCCCACATGCTGGTTCTGGTCCCTCTTCCATCAGCCTTGTCCCTTTACTCAGCTCCACTGTGCTCTTATACTTATTTGTGAGCTGTGGCCAGTGGTGTCATTATCTGTCAGGGTGTCCTACTAACAGCACACTGGCTAATTTATTTATTTGCATATTTATGTGAACACGTGTGCACCACAGCGTGGGTGTGGAGATCAGAGGACATGTTGTAGGAGTTGGTTCTCTCTTTTCATCATATGGATCCCAGGGGGAAACTAGGGTCATTCACCTTAGCGAGTATCTTTAGCAAGCATCTTCAGCGGCTGAGCTGCCTCGCTGGCCCCTGGACCCTCTGTCAAGAAAGACGGTTCATTTGGGGCCACATGTCAAGATCCCAAGATCCGTTGTATCTAAAATTTGAACTCTGGGGCCAGATGTGATGTTGTCCAGCTGTAATGCAAAGGAGGCTGAGGCATGAGGATCACGAAGTTGAGGCCAACCTGGGCTACAGAGCAAGACCCATCTCAAAAACAAGAATCTGAACTCTGAGATGGGGTGAGAGACACTGTGTTCCTCCTATGCATGTAAACTCCTAACAGAGTTTGTACTTTTGGGCGGGGGGGGGAACAAGGGTCCTTTCCGTCTCTTTCACTATGCCTGGCTGCAAAGGACCAGGCAGAGTCTGTTGTTTCATCACCATCAGGTCATACTGGGCAAGGCCTGCAGCTATCTGCAGTTCTGTTTTCACAGGTGTAATGGGTGTGCGATACTTACTCCACCTGGTAACTGGGAGGTAAGAATGTGCTAATGATGATGAGGAGCCGGGGTAAACTGTGAATGCCACAGAACATTTGCAACAAAACACAATGAAGGGAGCGGAGGGAGCTGCATCTCCACCTCTGGTCACGAACCTCCCAGGCCCTTCTCTCACCCCAAAGCCAACCAGACACCAAAATGCATATGGCCCCGTGCCCGTGCCTGTGCCCAGTGCTGTGTGAACTACAGCCCTTATCAGATGGCTGTTGTATGGAGCCAGGGCATCCTGGGAAAGGTACCCAACATCTCTGAGGCTCAGCCCTTGCCAGGTTGCTAACTAAAACAATAAAAATTTAAATAATTTTTAAAAGGAAAGGAAAAATACCAAAAACACAAACAAGAAAAGGTCTGGGGGGCTGAAGAGATGGCTCAGTGGGTAAGAGCATTGGCTGTTTTTCCAATGACCCTGAGTTCAATTGCCAGCAACCACATGGTGGCTCAAAACCATCTGTAATGAGATCTGGTGCCCTCTTCTAGCTGTAGGCAGAACACTATAAACATAATGAAAGAAAGGAAAGGAAGGAAGGAAGGAAGGCAGGAAGGAAGGAATAAAGAAAAAGAAAGAAAAGAAAAAGAAAAGGTCTCAGGTACTGAGTTGGGGAGTCCAAGCTCACCAGGCTTCCAGCACAGTGATGATTCTATCTTCAGTCAGATTTTGGAACTTAAGATTGAAAGGAATATCTTAAAAGCCAAGAAGCAAGCAGCCAGGCAGGATCAGAATCTAGCAGACTTCCCAAAAGCAACCGCAGGAGCTAAAGCCCGTGAGAACCACAGAACCGTTCCCAACCTCGAAGTGTGGTCCCTTCTCACCAATCACAGAGTACCCCATGCACTTGTTTTTTAAGGATCCTGGCTGGTGGAAGATGGGCTCCAAGCAACAGGGAGAACAAATCACAAATGAAGGAGAGAACCAGTGCTCAAGATTCATAAGCCAGCCAGGCGTGGTGGTGCACGCCTTTAATCCCAGCACTCGGGAGGCAGAGGCAGGCGGATTGCTGTGAGTTCGAGGCCAGCCTGGTCTACAAAGTGAGTCCAGGACAGTCAAGGCTACACAGAGAGACCCTGTCTCGAAAAACCAAAAAAAAAAAAAAAAAAAGATTCATAAGCCGCAGCCTTAGGGAAAGCAGGCTGGTTATTTAAAAACCCAATTGTGATGATGTTCAGGGATAAATGAATGATAAGCACAGAAAACCAAATAAACCCAAAATTAAGACAAAATTATTACCTGTAGCAAAACTCAGGCTTCAACACAGAAAACTGGGAGAGACCTGCTAGGTCAGCACTCAGGAGTGGGGGCAGGAGGACCGAGCTGCATAAGGAGCCAGTCACAAAACCAAACAAAAGGCAGGAAGAGGGGAGTGTGGGCAGTGCAAGGCTCAGCTCTGGACAATCCTTAAACATATAAACGCAAACAGTGAATGCACACCCAGGAAAACACTGTAGTCCAGGCTCCTACAAGGTGAGGGAGAGAGAAGTGTGCGTGCGTGCGTGTATGCATGCATGTATGTGTGCTTTTAGTTTTGTCACAGAGGCAGAAGAGATGTGAAACAAAGTACAGAAGGACAGGTGAGAGTGAGGGCCAGGCTGCTGATTCAAAGACACTAAAGCCAGTGACTCAGGCAGCCTCAACTCCAGGCCCTGTGCTGTCGTAAACTCCTTGGAGATGACAGGCCAGAGACAACAGAGTTGCTAGGAGATAAGTGGCAGGCTTCCTGAGTGACCTTTCCTGAGTGACTGGCAGGAGGGCTGGCTGGGGTAGGAGGGAGGGACAAAGAGGCTTCTGAAGTAGGGATGCTGCCCACCGTCTCCTGCTGTACTGGGGTGTTGAGTGAGGACAGCCTGGAGCTCCCCGTGTCTCTACCTAGATGTCCTATCTGCAGGGCACAACCAAAGCCTGTATTTACCCTTAGACCACTAGGACAAACAGACACAAAAAGAGAGAGACACACACACAGCAAGGAACAGCCTTTTGCTTCTAAAAGAACCAGGTGAGCAGAAGCTGCCCCAGGCGCCCACCTGAGGCTGCACCTGCAGGAAGAAGGATGCTCAGCGCCTTCCTTCCCCAGACAAAAGGTTCCCAGGGGATTGTCTGCTTTCAGGAACACCAAGCACAGTGGAGCACTGAGCATGGCCCCATCTGCCTCTATGTTCTCTCCTGGAAGGAATCAGGAGGAGGGAGCCTGGGAATCAATGCTGCCCTACAGGGGTCACAGTGTCAGCTACTCAAGTCCCTTTATTCCAAATTACGAAGTTGGCTGCTCCATAGCTTAAAGAAGAACACGTGCCCGGCACATGGCTGGAGAGAAGACTTAGCAGTTAAGAACAGCGGTTGTTCTTCCAGAGGACCCATCCTGTTGGTTCCCATTACCACCTTTTGGCCTCCTCAGGCACTACACATTTGTGGTGTACAGACACACATGCAGGCAAACATTCATATATGTAAAAGACAGACAGACAGACAAAGCATATAAGGTGCACATCTTTATCCCAGTACTGAAGAGGCAGATTTCTGTGAGTTCCAAGCCACCAGAGATACAAAATGAGACCCTGACGCTTCCCCAGAAAAGCTTGAAGTGAGACCCTGTCTCAAGGGGGATAAGGGGGGAGAGGCCAACTGCTATCATGTGTCCAGCTCAGCTCTCACACTGAGTGAAGCCTCCTTGCAGGGCTGTATCCACTGAAGAGGCAGGCAATGGCCTGCGACCATGTATTCCCAAGAAGGATGTGACAGTTGGGAAGAGACAGAATGAGGGTCAGGCCCTCACAGGGCTGGAAACATCAAACCACGCCAGCTCTCACCACTAAGAAACTACTACTGGTCAGCTGGGTAGAGGCTGATGTGTCTCCTGAAGAGGAGGTGGTGGAGGTCACAGAAGTAAAGGGGGACGTGGCAGGAGGAGCTAAGGAGAGGGCACCAGTCCTTTCCTTTGAGATACAACAGAGCACCACAGGGGACACATGAGGCTGTAGGGCCAGCTGTTAAATCCTCCCACCATACCTGGGGTTTCCATGCATGAATGGACTATTTGGAAGTTGCCAACCCAGCTAGAGAAGCCAGAGATGAAAACTAAATGAGCCAGAAGTGGTGCTCCTGCCTCTGGGCACCTGTGAGGGTGTCCCAGAGTCCCCCATACCAAAGCCTGTATGGGGACCCTTGGGCTACACAGGGACAGACGGACAGCCAGGTGGAGAAGCGGAATCCAGATCAATCCGTGTCAAGTCCAGAAGCTCGGGGAAGGACCCGAGGAACTGAGAACCTGGAAATGAGTGAGGAGAGTGCATTCCCCTTGCTCCCCTGGCCCCAGCTCCCCGGCCCTCCCTCAAGCCCCACTCCACACTGTGTCCTCACCCTCATAGCAGTCACGGATGGTGCCGAAGTACACGTAGTACTGGTCATTGGTGAAGAAGAGAAGGCTGAGCCAGGAGTCGAAGGCGTAGATGGGCACGATGAAGAGGATGCGCACAATGTGGCGCTGTTCATTAGGGCGGCTGTAGCAGCGTAGATGCATGTAGATCTGCGTGAAGGCACCAAGTCAGGCAAGTCCTACTGCTCCCCACCTGCCTGTCCGCCCCATCCCTCCCGCCTGCTCCACATGTCCGCCTCTGCCCACCCTGAGCCTCAGTCCTGCTTTGTAAAAGTAGATGGTAAAACGTCCATTGTGAGAGTCAAATCAAATGGGCCACATAAAGCTGGTGTGGCAGCATCTACATGCCACCTTCAGCTACAGGGAGAGTAAGGCCGCAGTGTTGTTAATGCTGCGGTCCTTGTGTGTGCTCCTGACCATTCTGCCTGCCCAAAGCCAAGTTCCCAGGGTCTTGCGAGACTCAGCAGCACTGGGTTAACTCAAGGGCCAGTCAAGGGCCAATTGACGCCATCTGGCAATGGCCCCTCTGCCTTGTCCCTTAACGGATGCTAGAGAGGTGGGGCAGACGGGAGCATCACTCTGGAGAACACGACATACTTCCGGGCTGTGTGGCCATAGTGGTGTGATCACACCATGCCTGGTTCCTCAGTCTGCTGAACCAAGGCAGCACTGCAATGTCCCGGGGAGGCAGGAGAAGGCAGTGCAACTCTGAGGAAGCAGAACCAAGAGTAAACCCCAGTCCTGGTCCTGACTCTGACATCACTTTTGGCCCAGCCCAGCCCTAGCTGAAGAAATGGACAAACTATTCCCATCCCCCATGAGCCTTGTACACTAATACATCTAAAAGAGACAGAACCACACTGCAGCTAGTGAGGGGCTCAGACTCACCCAGCCCTCTAAATGGGGCGGGGGAGGCGGGGTCCATCAAGCCTCCCTCTTGAGTGCCCAACCTCCTGTGGAAGAATGTCTTGAGTGGATGTAACAACTGTCAATAAAACGCAGTTTAGCCAATAAGCGGGACAGAAGGACAGGAAGTGGAAGGCGGGACTTCCTGGTGAGGGGGCGGAGCCACGTTTGACAGTTGAGAGGGAAAAGAAGACAGTTGACTGTGAAGCAGAGAGAAGTGTCCGAGCATTATAGTGGCAAGTGCTTGGGATAGATGTATGTTATGAGGTTTAGAGTAATTTATGTTTGTGTAAGAGTAGATTTGTATCAGTTTAGATTCTGCCCTGCGGAGTGCTGGCACCTTTAAAGTACTTTTCAGTCTCCCTGTGTCAGTTACTGGCTTCTTAGGCCGAACTGATAAAATTTACTGTAACAATTTGTTGCCCAAAGTATTTAGTGTATCCACACCCTTTAAAAAAGGATACTTCGATATTTCGTTATGGTTTGGTGGGGGGTGGGGGATAGTTCCCTAAGAGCTAAGTCTCTATGGCAGAAGCTCCTGGATCCTTTTTGGCTTTTTTTTTTTTTTCCTTTTGCTTTTGTCGTTCAGGGAGAAAGGCCGAAAGCTGAGAGATGCCAGGCTAAGTTACCCACAATGAGAAGGAACGAAGGTACTAAACTCTTTTCCATAGAGTTGATAGCAGCTGGAATTCAGAACTTATTAGCTGCAAGGTGTTTGTCAGCTCTCTCTGCAAAGGGTCCGCCTACGCGAATTAGCAATAACTAAATTCAAAAGAATGATGAACAGGACTTCACTTACTGAAGCCTGAATTGGCACAACTGACCCAAGACTTAGAATTTTTTTTGTTAACTCTTGAATATTATTTAAGATATTTGTAGATTTTGACTGGAATTGAACAAAATATTTGTGCAGGGTGGGGGTGGCACACACCCTTAATCTTAACACAGTGGGGAAAAAAGACAGGTGGATCTCTGTGAGTTCTAGACCAGCCTGGTCTCCACAGGGTGTGACAACCCCTTCCCTGCACCCCCCCCCCCATAAGTTACTTGCAAAAACAGTCCAGGATTTAAACTGACAAATTTTTCCTTAAGAGACATGCAAACTGCATGCCTCCCACGTTGAAAAGCCTTTGTATGCTGAAATGAGGTGACACTGCTCTGGCAGCTAGCTTATCCCTCTAAACATGAGCTACTTTCACAGGGGACAGGTGGTAGTCACACCAGATGCAAAAAGACACCAAAGACTTGCAGGTGACAAAGGACACATCAGCTTAGCTGGGTCCCCAAAACTCAAAGGTTAAAATTCATATACTTAAAAGGGTAACCTTAATGTGAAAACCCAGGTACAAGATGCCTAGGGTATGCATAAACTCTAAAATGGGAGTTTATATAAAGTTTAAAAGGTGGAAGCATCCATCTCAATAGAAAGGGTGAGACAAAACCACCTTCAATAAATGTAAAAACCCAGGTACAAATGCCTAGGATGTGCATAAGTTTATTTAAGGCTTAATGACTCTTCTTTTGCTCAGGCAACTGGCTTGTCTCTAAAACGAGATACACATTCTGGGAGACAGGTAGTGGCCTGGCCTATACATCCAGCACCACAGAGCCTAGAGAAGGACACTTAGAACTCTACAATCTTGTTTTGATTTCAATTAAATAATCATTGTATGTTCTTTGGTAATGGTAATATATACTTCCTCTTTGAAAGAGGTCAAAATAAAACAGACCTGGATGAAAGGGAGACTGCTGGGCCGGGCGGTGGTGGCACACGCCTGTAATCCCAGCACTCGGGAGGCAGAGGCAGGTGGATTGCTGTGAGTTCGAGGCCAGCGTGGTCTACAAAGCGAGTCCAGGACAGCCAAGGCTACACAGAGAAACCCTGTCTCAAAAAAACAAAAACAAAAAACAAAAAAAAAAAGAAGAAAGAAAAGAAGAATGGGAGACTGCTAACTTAAATCAGTCTATACGTACATGAATTCAAACTACAGAACCAGCTTCAATTGTTCTGTGCATCCTGCACACCTCATGCATTTATAGTTTTATATCTGTATAACGCTTGTGAGAAATTATATATTTTCAGAACAAAAGTACCAGACACAGATGCTGGATCAGACCCAACAGGATTCATCCTCCAGCATGCTGAGATGATGACGTCCTGCATTCCTCATGTTCCATCCACAAGTGCTTCGGTTGCTGTTCATCATCAGAACAGAACATCTCCCAGGACAGCTTCAAAGAAAGCTCCTGATTCCAATTGGTCCAGCATTTCAGACTGTCCCACACAGGACTGTTATTAAGCCTGAATCTCTCAAGATTCAGAGACTGGACCACAAATGCTATCTCAGCTTGTTTAACCATTTTCCCAGTTTTAAGTGGGCCCCTACATAGGCATTATTCATCCCAAATCAGCCTGAAGAAACCTTAAAAAGAGAACACCATCCCATTTCCCTTAAAGGGGGGGTTGGGTAAGGTTTTGGGCTATGGATGTGTATTTTCATTGGGAATTGTGTTACTATTGGTTATATTCAGAGAGAGAATGAGGTTGGACTCAGGGATTTTTCTCTGAGAATATAGAAATATATAGGAATGATAGGACAAAAGGTAGATTATTGAATCTACTCTTTAACTTAAGGCCTTAATTGTTACTCACAAGGCTATTTCTAATTCATTGGTATAGAATATTATATATCAATGTAAAATACATTTATTTTTAATTCATTGTATTATTCAATTTTATCACAAGAATATACATCGTATGTTCAATAGATAGATAAGGTAAAATATTCAGATAAGGTCTTCAAAAACCTTAAGAGACCTACAGAATATGGCATTTAAAGAATTTTTTTATTGTTTTGAGGATTCTTTGAAAATGAGACAGGTTGACTCCTGGCAATACTCACCCTGTCTCAAAGAAAGTAATGAGCATTAAGGAACCTTCTTTATGGAGATGGCTTCAGATGTGGCAAACCAGCCACTGGGCAAAAATGTCCTTGTTTTATGCCACAGACAGAATTCTGCCTGAAATGGGCAAGCTTGAATGCAGGTGGAGTTGATAGCCAAACTCTGCCATGACAGGGTAGGCAAGTCCTCAATAGTCCCTGCTTCACAAATATGTCTGTCAGATATATGGGGCCAGAAGGCTGAAGATGATGCTCCAACATCTTAAAGAGTTTTGACTGTCTGTTCAGGCAGCAACGTGTCTCTGTCATTTTTTTCATTTTGGAAGCTGCTAAACTGCACTTCCTATTTACTCAGCTAATTAATTTTATTCCTTCTCAAGTCTCTGGTGGGGTTGAAGACAGCAAAACATTATGAGTGTAACATGAATATAACACTTGTCTTGTGGTTCTTGTGAGTGTATATTGTATACTGGTGTAATAATATAAATATATAGGTAAAAGGGTTTTTTTTTATTATTAGACTAAAAAGGGAAATTGTGAGGAATGTCTTGAGTGGATGTAACAACTGTCAATAAAGCAAAGCACTGTTTAGCCAATAAGCAGAGCAGAAGGACAGGAAGTGGAAGGCGGGACTTCCTGGTGAGGGGGCGGAGCCACGTTTGACAGTTGAGAGGGAAAAGAAGACAGTTGACTGTGAAGCAGAGAGAAGTGTCCGAGCATTATAGTGGCAAGTGCTTGGGATAGATGTATGTTATGAGGTTTAGAGTAATTTATGTTTGTGTAAGAGTAGATTTGTATCAGTTTAGATTCTGCCCTGCGGAGTGCTGGCACCTTTAAAGTACTTTTCAGTCTCCCTGTGTCAGTTACTGGCTTCTTAGGCCGAACAGATACAATTTACTATAACAATCTCCCATGAGGCAAAGAGTACAGGAGACCTGACCGCCCTCCCTGACCTGCCGCCCACAGATAGAGACCAGCTCCTCTGCCACCTCTCTCAGGCTCTCAAGTCTCTCCTTTGAAAGACATGTCCAACACGTAGTTCTGTGGCTTTGGCTGGACACGGGCATGGCCCAAAGCTACTTAGCATAAGATCAAGGTGGGTAAGTATCTGTGTGTCTCCTCATATCCCTGCTGCTCTGGTCGCTACAGGAGTGAAGATGACTCCAGAGCCACCACCTGCTGCCGGCTGAGCCAGGGTGTCAGAGAGCACTCCTAGGAAGCAGAGCTTGCGCTGCTGCAGCCTGGCTTGCCTAAAGCATGCTTTGTTGGACTAGAAACCACCCAGGACACTTATGGACGTTACTCCTTCACACCCAGGTACCTGGTGGCAGGTGATAAGTAGAGCTGTCCATACAAAGAAGCCGGAGATGGCCTGGGCGGCGGTGGTCATCAGGAACACAGGCTGCTCCATTGCTGTAGGACTGCCCTCGGGGGTGGCAGAGACACTAGGTGAAGCTGCTGCGGTTGTGGGTGATGCTGGGTCTGGGGCCAGCGCAGCCCCCCTCACTGTCATGGCTCCCAGCAGCAGCACACTCCCTGAGAGAATCTCTTGGATGAGTGATGGGCTGGCCTAGAGAAGAAATCAGAGTGAGCAGAGGTGTTAGAAACAGCCTTTCCAGAACAAAGGAGAGATCAGGAAATCATCTGAGCAGGCCAGTCTAGATACAGCCCCAACAACATTTCCCAGGTCCTGGTCTTCACAGAAGGGATACTGGGATGTGAACCAGTTACGTTCACAGGGAAGGTGGATAAAACTGACAGATTTGCTTTTTTGTCATTACTCGTTGTTTCTGCTTCTTTTAAAAAGACGTCTCAATCTCTGAAAGCAAACCCTTTGGCCCCTCCCACTGGATTACTTATTATATTTTCATAATGAAATGTAAAACTTCAGAATTGGAAATAAAGCTGATTTATGCCCTTAAAAAAAAAAAAGAAAGAAAGAAAGAAACAGCCTTCCAGGTCTGCGTCACTGGGCCCAGCTACGCCCTCCTTTGCCCTCGCCCTGGTTTCTCTAGGCCAATATGCAACAGGGTTGTGGTGTTCTGAGACCATAGTCAGAACAGAATCTTTGTCTACCCAAAGTCTTCACCATTCTCCATGGAATTAGGAGATCAAAACATGGCTGGGAATGCAGAGGTACAGAAAAGCACCCCTCTACAACTGTCAAGAACAGCTTGGGCCACCTGCAACCCTGGCAGTCCCTAAGCGCTGCTGCGGCAAGGTGGAGCCCTCATACAGTACACAGAGCTGCCTCGTGGGCCCTCTTGTCACTCTCCTCTGGAGGCAAGGTCTTGCTCTGCATAGCCCATGCAGGCCTTGAGCTCACAATCCTCCTGCCTCAGGCTCCTGAGGACTGGAATTACAGATGTATACCACCCTGATGTGGCAAAATTATTCTGTGGTTGCTGCTGTTGTTTTTTGGAGACAGGATTTCTCTGTGTAGCCTTGGCTATCCTGGAACTTGCTGTATAGATCAGGCTGGCCTCGAACTCACTCACAGAGATCTGCCTCTGTCTCCAGAGTCCTGGGATTAAAGTGTGTGCCACTATCACCTGGCTTAGCAAGATTATTTTATTGCTATGCACATCTACCTCAAGGGTTTGGTTTTTGAGATCGCTCTCTGACTTTCCTAATGAGTAACAGCTACCCATCCCTTGGACCCAGCTGTGCTGTCTTGGGAGACTTTGTGGCTCTTCTCAATTTGTGCACCTTCAAACTCTAAACTCTAGAACCCAGGATTTCATACACTCCAGGCAAGTGCTCTACCACTGATGTATACAGCAGTCCCTAATGACCACCTTCTAACTTAGCATAGGAACTCTCTTTCCTAAAACCCTGCCCAGACAGCTCCCCCAACCGGATACCCCAACCCAACTCACATGCCCTTACTAGTCTCTAAGGAGCACATGGTCTGCATTCTGTCCACGTCTCTATCTTCCTGCCTGCTCAGAGGCAGTAAGTACCCTATGCCCATCTGTGAATGCCCAGCACCACGCCCAGACCCAGGGAGTTTATAATGCTCGACTTCATTACTGTCTTTCAATCCGTATTTCAAAAGAATGTGAGTGAGGTGCCCCACATAAGGAACAAGCAGAACTGAGGAAGTGGGGGCAACAAGGAAATTTCCGGTGGGCAAGCAGAGGGTAGATGGCATCCCTGTGGAAGCAAAGCCTTTTAGATAGAGAGCTGGGGTCCCATCTCACAAGAGAATAATCCTCACATGGCCCAGAGACCAGAGCTACTTTCCAAGAACGAAGCTTTCCAGGGCTGTGGGGATGTGTTCTTAGGAGTGTGGTGCTTCAGACTGACTGCCACAGGTACAGAATTAGGAGGCGGGGCCTTTGGGGGTGCTTAGGTCAGGAGGGTGGAACCTCATAAATGGGATTAATACCCTGGTGTTAGACCCTTTGCCTTTTCTGCAACTTGAAGACAAAGAAGAGATGTCTGTGACCCAGAAATGGGCTCCACTGGACAGCGTGGTCAGTGCCTGGATCTCAACTGCCCAGCCCCTAGAGCAGTGAGAAATAAGCCAGTTTCCGGCATGCTGTTATAGCAGCTAGAGAGGCCCACTCAAACTGCCTGACCCCACCACCACCACCCAGCGCCAGTGTCCTACAGGCCTCATCTGTCCTCTTCAGTACTGCCACCTACTGACAACAGTCCATGCCACCCACCATCAGGTGACCAGAAGACCAATTGCCCCCTCTACCCACTGTCAGGCCCTACAGGCCTCATCTGTCCTCTTCAGTGCTGCCACCTACTGACAACAGTCAACGCCACCCTAGGCATCAGGTGACCAGAAGACCAACAGTTCAAACCAATAGCGCTGGCCAGGACCCAGCCTGCCCCAGTGCGCGCACAGCTGAGAGGGATAAGCTGAGAGTCGGTGCATATCACAGACACTGGAGAAGAAGCTAACTGAAACCTGGGTCCCCAGGTGACCAACCTCACGGCCCCTTCCAAATCCTGGAGCTGACATCCAGGCCAGAATGTAGCGACACTGGAAGGCTTCCCAGCCTCTTCATGGGGTCCAAACAATTCACGCCTGCCCTCGATGCACCTGCACCTCCTCCCAGGCTCCCGCTAACATCCTGTCCACACATCTACCTGTCAGTTCCCACAAACGCTGGGACCCAAGCAGAGCCCCATACGTTGCTCGTCTCCTTCACATAAACAATCCCCTAGCCCACCAACTGCAAGACAGATTCAAGACTCAAAATCTATATATAAAGACTGGTGGCAAGTTCTGGAAAAAAAAAGACACCATGACAGCCTAATAATAGCTGCTGTAGGCACGGCTGCCAAGTTGAAAGCCCCAGAGCCCGAGATATTTCTTTAGAAAGGTTTGCACTATAAAGCAACGTCTTTGCCTGTCACCCTAGATTAAAAGAATAAGCATGGGGGTGAACAAAGCAAGAACAAATACCCTGAGTCTCCAGCACTTCCCTCAAATATTATCTCATGTTTGTTTTCTTTCCCTCGTGGCAACTTTGAAGTAACATTATCTGTATCTTGGAAATAGGAGAAAAAAAAGAAGATGTGAACTTGGCTTTCAGCCCCTCCCAAACAATCTGAAGTGTCTAGAACATTCTCTCAGACAACAGTTAAGGCAATGCCCTCACTCATAGACATTGGTCCCTGGTCCCCTTGAAAGGCAGGTGTGGCAGCTCCTCCACCCAGACCCAGGGCCCACGTGGCTGCAGATCACAGCTGCAATCCAGTCTCCGTCATTCTGAGCTCAGCGAACTGCTCACTTGCCTACAGAGGGTGAGGAGGGGCGCATCCTGTGTCCTGCTGCTCCACACCATGACATGCTCCTGGAGGGAGCACTTGCCGGCCTAGATCCCAGAACAAACAGAGGGCTGGCCTGGTGCAGGACCTGAGCCTTAGAAAAGCAAGAGTGCCTGTGGCTGGGTAACTGCAGCTGGCACAGCCCCTTGTAATCCACATGCTCTCTGTGGCTTCCCTTTTATACTCCATGTTCAAGGTAGGAGGAGACATACCAGACAAGGCCCAGAGTTCCAACTGCTCTAGCAGGTTCCCCTTTTTTTGAGGGGGTGGGCGCTCATCTATGTACAGGCATGCTTGTATGGGCTTGTGGCTTTCCAATTCAGCTACCTCTTCTCCCTGTTTGTTCATGGGTTCTGGGATCAAACTCCAAAGCTCACTCTTATGTGGTTCACCATCTCCCCCGCCACGGATCCCACTCTTTTTTTTTTTCTTTTTCCGAGACAGGGTTTCTCTGTGTAGCCTTGGCTGTCCCGGACTCACTTTGTAGACCAGGCTGGCCTCGAACTCACAGCGATCCACCTGCCCCTGCCTCCAAGTGCTGGGATTAAAGTCGTGCGCCACCATGCCCGGCTCCAGATGAGTTTCTTGATCTATAGCATTCCAAGGCAACTATGCAAGTGACAAGGGGTTCCAGTTTACAGAGTCCCAGTGATAAGCAGGCTTACAATTAAAAGTGTCTATCTCAAGACTGGCAAGATGCTTGGATAAAGGCACTTGCTGCCAAGTCTGATGACCTAAGTTCAATCCCTGAGACTCACATAAATGTGGACGAGGCCCTGATCACTCCCCACATCACTCACTCTCACACACACTTACACACTCTTTTGTGCAACTGTGCGCGCACATGCACACACACAGAGACTCACATACACACTCACACACACACTCTCACACAAAGTAATAATAGCAATTATTACAACAAATAAAATAGCATTTTAAATGAATTCGGACATAACTGTGGGAACTGTGGCATGTACAGAACATGTGGACTACAGCAACCAACAGCGTACTTGAAACAAAGCCAAGATAATTACTCACCCTGATAAAGGAGAAAGAAGATGCAAAAAGCCATCTTGGTTTTTTTTGAGACAGGGTCTCTCTGTGTTAGCCTTGGCTGTCCTGGACTCGCTGTCTTTTAAGACAGCACTGAATGCCGCCTATCCTCCTCTCTTGATCTACAATGACTCCTTTATAAAAGACTCTAAGCACACGACATGATGTGTCCAACTGCTCACAACCACCAATTAGTTTGTGTGTGCTTCGTCTTTTCCTCTTGTTATCGCTCGGTGTGGATGTGTGTTCAGTTAAATATGATTTGTGTCATTTTATGCTAAACCTCAAATAAATGCTTTTGGTGGTAGTGGTGCTGACAAGAGTCTTACCTGGTATCCCTGGCTGTCCTGGAACTCAAAGAGATCTATCTATGTGTCACTACTTCCTGGACACTGGGTTCAAAGGTGTGTGTCACTATGCCTGGCCCTAAATAAGTGCTTCTTTATGTGAAAAAAATTAATGCAAAATGGACTGTGGATTTTTCATTTGCTTTGCGACAGGGTCTTAACATGTAGCACAGGTTACCTCGGATTAGCAGCAATCCTCCTGCCTCAGCCTCTCCAGTGCCGGGACTATAGACATTACCCACCATGTTCGCTTGGACCTTGGGTTTTACTTTATTATAAATTTTTATTTTTTTTAATGTATGAGTTGTATGAGTATGCTTGCATGTATATATGGGTACCACATATGTATCTGGTACCCTTGGAGGTAAGAAGAGGGCATCAGGTCCAAGAACATGAATTACAGATAGTTGTAAGCTACCATAGGGATGCTAGAAACCAAACCTAGGTTTTCTGATAGAGCCACGAGTGCTCTTAACTGTTGAGTCATCTCTCCAGCCCCAAACTGGGGCTTTAATACAAAGTGTAAAACTATAAAAGAGAGGCTGAACGTGGTGGCACTTGGGAAGCAGAGCAGGCCGATCTCTTAGGTTTCAGGCCAGCCTGGTCTACAGAGTGAGTTCCAGTCATTCATGGCTACATAGTGAGAGCCTGGGTTGCCCCGAGGGCATTACGCTTAGTCAGAGTAGCCAATCTCAAAGTCAGAAACTGTCTAATGAGTCTATTTACAGAACAAAACTATGGAGGTGGAGCTCAGGTGAGCGGCCAGCAGAGAGCAGGGACAAGGAGGACAAGTGTTGTGCAAGCAGGTTCCTCCACTGATGCGACAGCTGGCATCTTGACAGTAGTGATGGGTCCACACATGCATGAGAGATAAACCACACAGAAGCACACAGACACATGCCCACAGGCGACAGTACAGGACTGACTCCCACTGTGCTGTCCTCCGCGAACTGCTCTGATACAGCCATGGCCAAGGAGGACGTCACCAACGGAAGGAGCACTACGCCGTTTACACCAGGCCTGTAACTTCCTGTGGATCTCCATTTGTTGCAAATAGAGAATCGGTTTTTGTATTTGGGTCTGTTTTTTGTTTTTAGATTTTTAATTTTTATTGTATACGTGTATGCGTATTTTGCCTGCTTTATATGTTATGTGCACCATGTGTACCTGGCGCCCTTGGAGACCACAAGATGGTATCAGATCCCCTGGAAATAGAGCTACAGGTGGTTGTGGGCCACTGTGTGGGTGCTGGGAACTGAACCTAGTTCTTCTGAATAGAAACAAGTGTTCTTAACTGCTGAGACAGCTCTCTAGCCCAAAATAGAGTTTTAAAATCTCCAGCATGCAGAGACGCATCTTGGTATATCATAAGGGTAAAGAATAACAGCATGGTATTCTATCCCACCCATCCCCACCCCCAGCGGTGGCCATAAGTCCTGTCCTGTGCTCAAGGGATGCTCCTGGGCTGGGGTGAAGCTCAGTTGGTAGAGTGCTGCCAAGCGTGCCCGAAGTCCTGGCTTTAGCTCTCAGCACTGCACAGAAGTGGGCACGGTAGTCCAAGATGGAAAGGCAGCACTTAGGAGACAGAGTTCAAGGTCATCTCCTGCTACTTAGCAAGTTCAAGGCCAGACAGGGCTATGTGAGACTGTCTCAAAAAGGGGGAAAAAAATCCTCCTGCCTCAGCCTCCTGGAGCCTGAGCACTGCATCCAGCTTGACATGGTTCTTTTAGGGAAGAGAGACAGATGAGTGTGGACACGGACAACTGCAGAGACTTGGTGTGGGCTGCGGACAGCAGAGGCCTCAGCAGGTAGGGGATTTTCCATCAGGAAATACTTGTAAGGCAGAACATCAAAACCCCCACAGAAGCTGAGGGCAAGTGACTGAGGAAACGCCTAAGGGGGAGACTGTCTCCCTGCTTTGCAGAAAAGCATCTGAGTATCCAAACCAAACAATAAGGAAACTGAGGCTAGACTCTGTGCTTCTGTCTTAAGCACTGAGAAGAAGGGAGCAAACTGTCCCTCGTATGGACATTAGTTCTACACTACTTGTAGGAGGGCAGCATCCTAGAACTGCCCTCAAAATGTCCTCAGGCATATCACCCGTGGCATTTCTCCACTGGACAGAACTGCTGTCTGAGAGGCCCTATGATACCACCATCAGAAAACGCAAGTATGGAGGCTCTACACAGGGCTTTGTGACCAAAAATAGTGTATTTGGTACCAATTTTTTAAAAGTTCTCAAATCTGGACTCCTAAGATACTACGAAATAGAATTTTCTAGCTGATTAAAAAACAAAACAAAGCAGTAAATCTGAGCGTATTTTGAACGACTCTGAGCAAAGGCCTTCTGTTTGGTTTATAAAAACATCTGACTGACAGAGGAAATGGAAATGTACCAGCTGAATCCTGACAGTTCTGTGCACAGTCTGTGGCTGAGATGGCCCAGTGAGTAACCTGATTTGAGAGGAACCAAGGAAGATGCTCGGCTGTGCTGCTGCAGGGCACGGAGCTTTGTGAGGGAAGGCAGCCACGAAAACCAGGCATGGGAACACAGGAAGCAGGGCTGGCCTTCCAGATGTCCCTCCACAGTGCTAAAGCTTGCCTGCCCAGAACACGCCAGCCTAGGAAGCCAGAGAGCAGGTGCCATCATCAGTGACACCAATTTTAAAGCTCATGACATCTTCTGCTTGTCCTCTGCCATCTATGCAGAATGGGTCTTACAGATACAGGGTCACGGGAAGGGTAAGCTGTATAGATACTTCTCAGCACATCAAAACCCCAAACAGCCTGGTGTTTACTCATCTGTGTGTGTGTCCACCTGGGTGCCCAGGTATGGAGGCCAGAGGAGAGTGTCCAGTCTCCTCTGTTGCTCTCTGCCTTATCCCCTTGGGACAGGTCCCTCACCGAATCTGGAACTTACTATTTTCTGGCTAGATTTACATGCAGCCAGCCCCAACAATCTTGCCCCACTTATGCTAGGGTTACCAGCATGTGCAGTCACAGCTGGCTTTTACACCAGTGCAGGGAGCCAAACATGGGTCCTCACAATTGCAACAGAAAGGGCACTGCCCACTGAGCCATCTCACAGGCCAAGTTTGGTTTCGTTTTGTTTTTAGACCGGGTCTCACTAGGTAGCTTGGCTGGCCCAGAACTCAAGAAATCCATCTGCTTCTGCCTCCCAAGTGCCAGAATTAAAAGTGTGGCAAGTTTGGGGGTTCTGTTGCTGAAGAATGTGTAATCAATAGTAGAGCAAGCCAAGACCACTGATACTGCCTTTTTTTTTTTTTTTTAAGGTTTTACAAGACAGAATTTCTCTGTGTAACAGTCCTGGCTGTCCTAGACTTGATTTATAGACCAGGCTGGACTTGAAATCACAGATCCATTTGTCTCTGTCTCCCAAGTGCTGGGATTAAAGGCGTGTGCTACCATGCCCAGCTGACACTATCAATTTTCTGTAGTCTGTCCTTATTTCTCCCAGCACAGCCCCTTAGCCCTTCAATAAAGTGAAGCAAGGACTGTTGGTCCTCCCAGTGGCCTACCTAGCAGTGAGTGCTGTCACTCCACCAACCACCACTCACCTGGCAGCAGGCAACTCTAAAGAGGCGAGGCCTCAAGCTGGCACTTTGTCCCAGCTCCTCAGTTGGGTGGTGGAGCTGGAATCCGTGCCGTCACCTGAGCCGGGCCTGAACAAGTGAGCAGGCTCGTATCTTGGGAGCAGGGCAAAGGTGGGTACTGTCCTGTTGCTACGGCCTTTGAGCCAATGGACTTAGCAACCTTTCAAAAGGATGTAGGGCTGGAAACGTGACTCAGTGGGTACTCTGGATTCCATCCCAGGACCACATAAACCAGATGAGGTGGCTCATGTCTGTAATCCCAGCACTAGGGAGGTGGAGGTAGAAGGATCGCAAGTTTAAGACTAGTGTTGGCTACAGAGTGAGCTGAGGCCAGCCTGGAGTGTATGAAACTGTTTCAACAAAGTTAAATGCATAAGGAAGTAAATAAATACAGAATTGCATATGGTCTAACATTCATACAGGGACTAGGCAACCCCCCAAACCTCCTATGCACAGCATTCCCATGGAGAAAAATGCAGCTTACCCGCCTAGGTAAAACCTTTTAAAGGATATAATTAGTCTCACATCAATTCAGGTCAGATTTTTGCTGTGAAATGAGTCTGCTGCTGACTGAGGAGAAGCCGCTGGGGTTTCTGTGAGATCTAGAGTCTACCCTGGTGAAGAAGGGGCATGGCTGTGGAGGCCCTGGAGCACAAGGACTGACTTCCGTGCTAACAATGCCCCCTCTAATCCTGAAACCTACTCAACACTGTCATGGGTGGGCTGCAGTCTTAACTCCCCAGCGACCACGGTCCCAGGCCTCCTTCCTGACCTCCTCTTTGGGCATCAGCGGCAGAAACCCCATCGCCCTGCACGTGTGAGCACATGTCTAGTGGTCAGGTGCTTCTCCTCTGCCCTGGTTCTCATGGTCCCAAGACCACTAACTCTCACCTGGCCATAAAAGTCACCACACCCCCTAGGCCCCACCCACTCCAGCAGAGCCTGACTGTGCTAACTGCTCAGTGTTGAGGCCAACACTCCTGTCTCCCAAATTCTCTGGGTCCCAGACGCCAGGCAACTGCGTGAGCAACGGAGTAATAGGAAGCCTGGCCTTGGAGCCACCCAGCCCGCTCTGTGGGCTGTCACCTGGACCCTCCCCACTGCTGACACTGCAGCTTGGCTTGAACATCTGAGAGTTTGGCTGGAGGGAGGGGATAGGGAGGGCAGAGGATGGGAGCTGGATCACATCAGCTGCCTTCCAGCCTAGAAAGGCCACACCAAGGAGAGCAAGGACTATCACAGCTGGAGGCAACGTGAAGTCAAGTCTGTGACAAGCACGCTTTCACTGGCTGGAACACTCAAGTAAGGGGCTGGTTGCTTTTGGAACGAGGAAGTTCCCCCGAGTTAGGGACACTGACAATAGGTAGGCTCACTCCTGCCTTCTCTATGACAATACTACAACCTTCTGGAGTCAAAGTTCATGCCTAAGGGCACCTGCTTTGGGGATTGAAATGTTCTGCCATTCTCAATGAAAAGCTCTGTCCCCAACTGCTCACACATGGCCACCTTCTGTCACATCCATGGCTGTGACATCTTTGCTGGCTTGGTCTTTTCTCTCATAGCCTTTTCAACTATGCTGCTATTTGGTTACTTAACATCTGCCTTCTGAGTGAAAGGAGCTCCAGGAGATCAGGGACCATGGCCCTGAGGGCTGGCTGGCTGTGAGGGGATGGGGGCTAGAATGTACCTGGCTCAACAATTACGTGGGGACAGGAGACAGGGGGCAGGACAATAATGTGGAGCTAGCCTGTGCCCTCTTGATATTTGAGCAGACTTGTGTCAAGAATGCCTCACACAGGGGCAGTGCATGTGGCCCTGGGTAGCTCACAAAGCCCTCTGGCCACACGTGATATAGCTCTTTTCTGGTCAGAGCACGCAGACAAGTGAGTGCCCTGGCAGAGCCCCTGTGGGGCCACCATGACACAGGGCAGGGCTCATGTTGGGCTTCTGGCCTGTGGCTAATGGGAAAGAAGGAAGCAAGCTGGGGCAAACCCAGTTCATAAAACGAGGGGCTGCCCACACAATACTCCCTCCACCTCACACCAGGCAGTCAAGAGAGCTGAATCCGACCCAGAACAGGCTTGAAAGCACAGAATCAGAAGGAAGCAGGATGAGGGTATGGAATAAAATTCAACCATTTCCTGGTCAAAGAATTGCGCCAAAGTCAGAAACCCACTCAGTAAACTTCCCCTCCCCTAGTACATCCCACATTTACAGCCTCCTCTGGGAAAAGACAGGCCCACTTCCCTCTCAGAGGGGACACCCTCCTTATGTTGCCCTCTTCAGACTGCCTGGCCCTTCTTCAACCTTGAGCCCTGGAGCCACATCACCTACACCTGACTGCAAGCTCTGCCTCTCTAGCTGTGTGTCAGAGGCAAATTATGCAACCTCTCCCTGCTTGGCACGAAGGGCACATAGCCACACCCAAGTCAGAGGAGCTTCCAGGAAAGAACAAGACTTGAGTACTGCATGCTGCTGCCATTACTATTGTTGGCCTCACTGTCACCATACCCTCCTATCACAGAGGGGTGGGGTGGAGTTGGGAGTGTCATATTCTCTGAGCCCAGGCTGGCCCTACCGCTGGTCACTGATTTTCTCTAAATCCTGTGTATGTGCATGGTGTATGTGTTTGTATATAGTATATGTGTGTATGATTTGTGTGTGTGTGTATGTATGTGTGTGTGTGTGTGTGTTTTATATGTGGATATATATGCGGTGTAAATGGCGTGTCTATGGTATAAGTGTGTGGTATATGTGAATATGATATGGTTGGTGTGTGTGTGTGGTTAGGTATGTACATGGTGTGTGTGTGTGTGTGTGTGTGTGTGTGTGTGTGTGTGTGTGTGTATGCATTACACATGTACAAGATGAGACCAGGAGGTGTCAGGTCTCTCTCTGAACCTGGAGTTCATGTGTTTGGGCTAGGGCTGGCAGCCAGCAAGCCTTCTGGCTCAGACCCCCACCTCCTTATGCTCCTGGCACTGGGTTGACAAGTGCATGTGAGACCACTGCCAGGTCCTCATGGCTGTGCATGTAGCAATCACTCTTAACCACCGAGCCCTCCTCCTAGCCTCACTTCATCCCAACTTCACCCCCTTTTCTTGAGACAAGACCTCACTGTAGCATAAACTAGCTTA
This sequence comes from Acomys percivali, assembly GCA_907169655.1. NCBI lineage: Eukaryota > Metazoa > Chordata > Mammalia > Rodentia > Muridae > Acomys > Acomys percivali. The sequence goes on from OU015748.1 coordinate 104,066,432, forward strand.
AACTCAGGACAAGCCCCTTGCCTCAGCCTGAGTGTTGGGTTTATAAGCATGAGCCACAACCCTCAGCCAGAGTTTTGTTCATTCAATTCAAATCTGAATCTTCCCAAGCTATAGCTAAGGAGTGCCTGCTCAGGCAGCTGCCACCCACAGGCCTGGCTGCAGTGGCAACAGGTGGGCAGGAGCGGCTCTGGAATTTGAATACACCGAGAAGGAGTTTTGTTCCTGTTTGTTTTATCCCCTGGAGGAACATCCATTTTACACGCCTCCTCCCCTCTCCCGAAAGGGCTCTCTTGAACACTGCATCTGGGCTACCCACCACTCCCCCCAGCCTGTAGAGCCCTTGGGCCTCTGGGGGCTGCTCAGCTTCATCAACCTCCAGCAGCTGCCTTTGGAGGGAAGCTGACCCACATCAGAGACAGAGCACACAGACTGGCCTTCTCCAGAGGGGATTAGACAAAGAGTGCCTGGCCAGCAGCTGGCAGCTTGGCCTGGCGAGCCTTCTGAAAAAGGTCACATGCTTCACGACAGGACAGGGGTCCACTGCTCCCACAACACTGCTGCCATCCATCAAGATACCACCAGACACACCATGTCTGAGGCATGGAGGAAAACTTACCCACCTGGGCCTGGGGGAAGTAGCAGGGATTCCAAGTCCTGCAGCAGAGGATTACTAAATCCCTCCTTGAACTCGGTGGGTTTGTTTGCTTTGGGTTTCTTTGGGGTTTTTCACTGTTGCTGTTGTTCTGTTTATTTTTAAAGATTTGATTGTATGTGTATGAATGTCTCTATGTACCATATGCATGGCTAGAGCCTGTGGAGGTCAGACGAGGAGAGGAATCCCCTCAACTGGAATTAGGATGGCTGTGAGCTGCCATGTAGGTGCCGGAAAAAGAACCCGGGTCCTCTGCAAGATTAAGTCCCTTAACCACTGAGCCATCATCTCTCCAGCCCTGAATTCAGTGGCAATTCTTGTGGTTTTGTTGGTGGTGGTGGTAGTTTCTCTAAGTCAGGGTCTCACTTACGTAGCCTGGCTGACCTATAACTCTCTATGTAGACAAGGCAGGCTTGTCTCTAATCTGCCTGTCTCTACCTCCTGAGTGCTGGGATGAAAAGTGTGGTATCATCATGCCCACTGACATCGGAGTTTTGGGGTTTTGTTTTTAAATGCACCAGCCTGAATTCTGGTCACTCACTCCTCTTCCACACTGAGAATAGATCAACATGCAGCCTCCAGGGCTGAGCTTTGGAGCCTCTCTACAATGCCAGCTAGCGATCCCACCCAGCACCAAGCACATGGCTGCAGAACCCTGAACCCCAACACTCCCACTGCCTTGTGAGCAGGCTGCCTAAACAAAGACTGCTACAGTTGCCTTTCCCTGAGAGTCAGCACAAGTCTCAGCAGGTGGCAAACCCCAAGCAAGAAACTCCACTCACAGACACATAGTGAGCAGGCAGCCCAGCCTGGTGCACACCCACGACAGAGGAGCAAGGGGCTCAAGAGAAGAGCAGAAAAGGTCACAGCGCAGATGCCGGGCAACACAGGTCTACACAGTGAAAATGTCGGCCGGTGAACACCTCCACAACAGTGAAAAAGAACAAAGGACTGTTCTGCAAGGCCAGACAGCCTCACTGATGCTTGGAGGGGAGAAGCCAGGTCCCAGAGAGATCTGCACAGCCATGCTCGCTCAAACCAGGCAGAGAGAATTGTAGGCGCTGAGTGGTGACGAGTTCTTACCTAGGATGGTAAGTGACCACAAGGAGGCCCAGGAAAGAACCAGGTACCTGGGACACAATGTAGAAAATCCCAAGTGACAGCAGCAGGGAACAGACAAGGCTGTGTGAAGGCCAGAGGGCAGTGCAGAGCAGACTCTGAAGGACACTGACCTGGTGGCACCTGGAGTTGCTATGGAGGGACGGGCAGCAGCCAAGGAGCCGGGTGAGCACAGGCATGGAGGTGGGGCGCCAAGGGCGCCAGTGGTGGAAAACCCAGCTTCTCAAGTACTCATGGCTCAGGGGCCACTACAGAGGGATCCTGGACAACCAGGGCTTTAGCTGCCCATGGGAAACCCTGAAGGGTTCAGAGGAAGGGAGCTGACCACTGCAGCAGGGATTTAAAATGACAAAGCAAGCCAACAACAGTGGGAGCCTGAGGTCCTGTTTACTAAGGAAGCCTCGCACCTTGCTCAGACTCTTTGTGTATTTTCACTGGATGAGGTCAGGGGCTAAGTGAGGCTGGCTGTCTATGAAGGGCTGGCCTGGCCTGGCCAGCCTTCACTGGGCAAAGGAAAAGCCTGTTTGATTTTCTGCAAGGAATATAACCTTCACAGGTTTCAGCCATCGGCAATACACGGGGAGCCGGGCTTGGTGGCATCCAAGAAGCGGAGGCAGCAAGATCACTGAGCCTAGGAGTTCAGAGCCAGCTTTGGGCAGGTTCAGGAGCCTGCAGGTTCCCTGCAGGTGGAAGAAGGCACACAGGACATTCAGCAAGCAATGGCCAGCACCAGCACACCCCACCCCAGAGGCATCGCAGTCCCCAGAGTTCCTCTACAGACTGGAACACTTCCTGCATGTCACGAGGGGCTTCTAGACATAACATGCTCCACCTGCCACTTTGACTCAGTGGCTTATCTGCACCAGCCTCTGAGCCCGCTGTTGCCTCTGCTGTGACTGCACAGTAGTCCATGGTGGCACAGATCATATTGTGCCTCCCTGTAAAGACACACTGAGGTTGAGTCCAATCTTCAGCTATTTCAAAAGCAGCAACAATGCCCAGCCGTGTAAACCCATGGCTCGATCTGCTTACATGGTAACAATTCTGCAGGCTAATCCCTCATGCAGCTTCTGGCGGTTCAGAAATGCACATTTCAGACAAGTGAGGCAGAGGTGGAGTACACTTAAGTTGTCCACGTAGGAAACAAACCTTGGTGTTGGGAACGACACTTGAGGACTCTGCTGGGGAGATGGAAGAGAAAACCTGAGTTTTCAATAAGCAGGGCTCTGCGTGAGAGGATAGTACAGACCTAGCTCAGACTCGCCTTGCTCAATGCTCTGCCATAAGCTTGCTATCCCCACTTACACTATAAGGAGACTCGGGGCTGGGGGTGTAGCTCAGTGGTAGAGCCCTTGCCTAACAATGCATGGGTGCTGGGGTCTATCCCCAGCACTGCCAAAATGGAAGAATGAAAAGATTAGGCCTAGACCATCAGCCATCCCTGGCTCCAGCTCCGGTGCCCTGATGGACACAAACAGGTCACAAGACACCCAGAGAGAACTGCCATGCCTGAGTGAAGGAACCACTCTGCAGGGGAGTGTCTGGTGGGGGGGGGGTAAGGGAGAGTGGGACAGAGAGCGGAGGGTCTCTAGCTTCCAGTCTAGCCTCCCCAAGAAGGAGAAAAGCACCTCTCATCACGTCTCCTGCCAAAGCTGTGGGGACATCACAGTCATGCAAGTGCTCACACTACACGACATTCACCCTCCCTGCTCCTGGTCCATCACTAACTGTTACATAACTCATGTGCCCAACAGCCACCCCACCTAAGCCAGCCAGTCATGGATGAAGAAAGTGCCCCCTACCCAAAGAATGAGGGCAACTGAGAACCTGTAACCAGCAGGGTGGGGCTTCCTCTTCCCCAAATCAGGCCCAGCTACTAGAAAGTGTGCATGAAAGGAAAGGGTCCCTGGCCCCAGCTGAGGAGGCGAGACCTCTGCTAGAGAGAAGCAGACAGCCCACACGCGGGCTCTGCTCCCACAGTGACAATTAGCAGTCCCCTGGCTGCACTAGGGCAGCTGTTTCATGAAGCAAAGATTCAGCCTTTATAGATCCAGATGGTCACATTCCTGCTCCTTTCAACCGTAACACTCAATGCATCACACGATGCTTCCTGGAGGTGAGTCAGGACCCCAAAGCACTCAAGAAGACTCACCCTTCCTCAGTGCTGCCCCAGGCCTCTATGTGGGTTCCACATGGCCCCCTGTCTGCAGAGCCTCCCTCCCTCTCCAGTTAACATGATCCCTACCATACAGTGCTGGCTCATCAGCCCACCCTAGGCAGAGCAGACGGCCGCTACCTCCTGGCTGCTACTTTTCCATCTCTGGCAACTTGGTATGCCAGGCTTTCCCAGGAGGCTGCAGGCTCTGGGGAAGAGCAACACTAGTGGTCACTCAAGCCAGGAAGCGCCAGAAAGCCTGGTACTTCCTTCCTAGGCCATAGGCAATTCACCCTCTGAGTCTCAGAATAAGAATAATGATTCTTGGGGCCAAGGCCACCGAGAAGTGTAATTTACAAAACCCTACACAAATCATATTGAAGACAGAATTAGGGTAACTACATGCCAATATTAATAATATAAAAGAGATGACATACCACACCTTTGCCAACACCCATCACAGTGCAGTGCAGACACCCACACTGGGTGCTGCTGGGATCCCCCACTCACGGCTAACAGGATATAAACAGAGATGGAGACCAGGCTACTTCAGCACCTTCAGAGCTTTTCTAAAAATGACCATGGGCCCTGGAGAACAGCTGTACCCAGAGTGGAGGTCCTCGCCGCCATTTGCCACAGGACAGAGCCTCTCTTGGTGCAGCTTGTTTGCGTGGGTTCATCAGGAAAAAAGTAGAGATATATGTCACTTAAGGTGGAGAGGCCGTGTGATCTAAAAATCCCCTCTGGGGTGACAGATGTAACTATCTCAGGATGGAAGGGGAGAGGTGGGAGCAGCCATCTTGGGATAGGCCATCACACCCAGGTCAAGGACCTGGTAGTCTCAGCAAGAGGAACAATCTTCACAAGATCACCATTCAGACTCGAGGTTTTGAAGGAAACAGCAGATGTGTATGGACCCTTCTTCACAACCATGTGACCTGCCAACCCTCGAAACCATGACCTCTCACCCTGGTGGGCAGAGGGGGTAAGATGCCCACTGTGGAGTGAAGCTCAGAAACAGCAAGAGGCCTGCCCAAGGCCATCACTCCGGTTTCTGGCTCTGCCGACGTCCTGCCCACCCTCCACACCTCGGCGTTGGCCAGGATGGAGGCTGGGAGCCTCATCTTTCCCACTGAACTTCAAGCAAAGCACCAGAACCTTCACTCTTCTCTACCTGTGGCGAGACAGTGTAAGCTCCCACCTAGAATGAACATCACACTCAAAGGCAATTCTTCCTACTCCGGGAGGTGTGGAGGGGTTGAAATGGGGTCCCAAGGAGCCCAGGGTGCTTTAATCAACAGGAGCCACTCCACTGGCATCGGCAGGTCACAGGCTGCAGCACAGACCCAAACCGCAGACCTCCCCATCCGCGTTCACCTCTTTTCATGTGACTCTAGCACAGAAGAGCTGGAATTGATGTGGTTTAGACACAAAGGCCTTCTGGGTGGGATCTTCCCCCTCCGGTTTCCATCCCTGAGAAGGAAAAGGAGGTGTCTGCTGGGCTTCCTGCTTCTCACAAGCCTGAGACTTCCCTCACCCCTGTAGGTGGATAAAGGGCACTGCTGGCCCCCAATGTTGGAACCAACAATCCTGTTCTGTGTGGGCATGGCAGTGCATACCAGCAGTCAGGAGGGCAAGAAGATCAGGAGCTCCGAGCCAGCCTGGGCTACATCACACCTTGCCTCAAACAAGCAAACCTAGGCAGGATAGTACACACCCTTAAACCCAGAATTTGGGAAGCAGAGACAGGTAGATCTCTGTGAGTCTAAGGCTAGCCTACTCAATGTAGAACATTCCAGGCCAGTCGTGGATACACAGGGAGACTTTGTCTAAAATAAGTAAATCGGGGGCCGGAGAGATGGCTCAGAGGTTAAGAGCACTGACTGCTCTTCCAAAGGTCCTGAGTTTAATTCCCAGCAACCACATGGTGGCTTACAACCATCACTTCTGGCCTGCAGGCAGAATGCTGTATACATAATAAATAAATAAATCTTTAAAAAATAAAAAATAAAATAAGTAAATCATTGGGCATGGTGGCGCACACCTTTATCCCAGCACTCTGGAGGCCGAAGCAAATCGTCTTTGTGAGTTCAAGCCCAGCCTGACCTATATAATGAATTCCAGGACAGCCAGGACTATACAGAGAAACCCGTCTCAAAAAACAAAACAAAACATAAATAAATGAAGGAAACACACAGGACAAGCCTATTCTGATGACCATGGAGGAGCCATCACATTTCAAGGGTAATTTCAGCTTCCTCCTGAGTGGCAGTGCCATTAGCCATCCACTGTTCCATTTGCTCACTCAAAATCGCCTCAGCACCTGTACTCAGGCAGTGAGCCGCTGCTAATTGAAGGCAGGAAGGCACCCACTGGAAGCCACATGACAGCGGGCTATGTTGCTCTCACGCCACAGCTTGGGTCATGCTACCACAGCTGCCTGAGTGATTGGGCTAGGTCCAGCTCCCGAGCACCCTCTGCACGTGGCTTTCTCCTTTCTGGGGCTTTGAAAAGCAGAGTTCCGCCATCCTGGCACTCGGGAGGCAGAGGCAGGCGGATCGCTGTGAGTTCGAGTCCAGCCTGGTCTACGAGTCCAGGACAGCCAAGGCTAACACTGAGAGACTCTGTCTCGAAAAACCAAAAAAGGAAAAGAAAAAAGAAAAGCAGAGCTCCAGGAGTGGCTGTTGAGACTACTGCTGGCTGGGGCTGGAGAGATGGCTTAGCGCCTAGGAGCACTTGCTGCTCTTGCAGAGGATACAGGTCAGTTCCCAGCAGCCACATGGCAGCCACAGTTACCTGTAACTCCAGTGCCAGGGGATCCAGTGCCCTCTTCTAACCTCCCTGGGTATATAGTACACATGCACACATACAAACACTCACACATATAAAAGTTAATAAATCTTTAAACATGCGGCCAGCGACTTCTCAGTGTATGTTGTACAAGGCATCTATTCATAACTCATACAGCAGGAACAGCCCAGGAGGAGAGAGGAGTTAAACCCAGAGGCCTCCCCGGTTCCCTGCATGGTGCTCCTCACTCTACTTCTCCCCTTTCTGGCCTCTGTGAAGCAGGAAGCACCTTCAGTGAGCGAGCGTGGCAGGCCTGTAGGGCGGTGTGGCTGGTTTATGGCATGGGCTCAGGTCACTGTGTGAGCTGTCCCCTCTGCCTGAACCCACTTTCTCTACCTTTCCACTTGGTGACATCGTAACTGTCACTGCATCAGTACCAAAGTACCCTCAAAACACCCATGACAACTGTAATCATCCTGCAGCTGCCCACCCTCTCCCTAGCTGGATGCTCCCCACATTATGCCTGACACACAGGACTCCTAGAGAAATTAAATAGCCTGTGGGGAAAGAGCAAAACCTGGTGAAGACGGGAAAGAGAGCTTGGTCGGTAAGTACTGGCCACACAAGCTGGAGAACCTGAGTTCGATCCCCAGCATCCACACAAAAAGCATGTTTGTGCATGCTTGTTATTCCAGGCTAGAAGGGAGAGACAGGCTGGTCCCTAAGGCTCCCTGCCAGCCTACCTAGCGTAGGAGCCCCAGGTCCTAGTTAGAGCCCCTGTTGCCAAAAAAAAAAAAAAAAAAAAAAAAAAAAACAAGGCAGTTGAGGAACAGCATCCAAGGCTGACTTCTAGCTCCTATCCACACACTGTGCACTGGTACAAACACTGGGTCATGGTGGTCCTATAATGCTCTGCTGTTGGTACCTGCATTCTACAGAAGAGGCAAACTACATACAGCTCCAGTCTTTTTCTAGGCTGGCCTTGAACTCATCCTCCTACCTCAACCTCCCAAGAAATAGGATTACATAATGTACAACAATACCACTATCTTTTTTTAAAAAAAAAGATTTATTATTATGTATACAGTGCTGTCTTCATGTACACCTGCAGGCCAGAAGAGGGCATCAGATCACATTATAGATGGTCATGGGCCACCATGTGGTTGCTGGGAATTGAACTCAGGACCTCAGGAAGAGCAGTCCATGTGCTTAACCTCTGAACCATCTCTCCAGCCCCAATACCACTATCTTAATTTTATCTATCTATCTATCAATTGCTTTATTGTTTGAGATAAAATCTCACTATGCAGTCTGGCTGTCTTGGAGCCTACTATATAGACCAGGCTAGCCTAGAACCCACAAAGACCCATCTGCCACTGCCTCCAGAATGTTGGGATTAAGGGCATTCATCACCATGCCTGGCTACCATGAATTATACCTGGTAAGCAAGGACATGGTGCTAATAAAAGCAAAGATTTGACCTGCAATTCCTAATTCTCTTTCCAGGTCACCGGAACTGCTCAGCTCATTAGCTCCCTCTCTCCTGCTCTGGCATTTTCAAAGACCCTACTTTTAAAATGTAGTTTTAATACTACTATTATTTGTGTGTGTGTGTGTGTGTGTGTGTGTGTGTGTGTGTGTGTGTGTGTTCTACACACATGAGTGCCAGAGGACAACTTTTTATCTGACTGGCTCAGAGGACAACTTCCGGGTGTTGGTTCTCTCCTTCCACCACAGGCTCTTGGGATCAAAGTTGGGTCTTTAGCCTTGCACAACAAGGGCTTTTACTCACCAAGCCATCTCACTGGCCCAGATCCCTCAACTCTCAACTGCCTATCCTAAGGCACCCAATTGGGCATTCTCCCCCAACTCTCAAGCTCGCTAGTGTCCTTCAGACCATCAGCCCCACCTCCTCACACGGCTGTGCTCCAGCAGGACCCCCACAAATAGCACCAGTAGAGTACAATCTCAGCCTCTGTCCAGAGAAGGGATGACATCCAACTCCTTAAACTCTGGACCGACTGGCAAGTCACTGAACCAGATGCCAGCCAGCCTGGCACCTAGCAAAGCAGAACGGGCAAGTCTTCACAGGGCTACACCAAGCTTGCCTGGCCCCAATGCTGGCTCCAACCCCTGCTCCTTTCTGCCTGTATTCACAGAGCTGATGGCTGCAAGCATGGTGGATGACAGACCACACCACCCAAGGTGACACCTATGACCCCAGGAGACCTGGGAGAAAAACAAATTCAGGGCTGGCTCAGCAGGTGAAGTGCCCCCCACGCCCCCACCCCCCCACATGTGAAGGACCACATAAATTGGGCAGGTGGCTTATGCCTATAATCCTAGGCATCGGGTAATAAAGGCAGGAGGACCAGAAGTTCAAGGTCATCCTCAGCCACACAGTTAATTCGAATCTTGCCTGGAATACATGAGACCCTGTCTCAAAAGGAAAAAAAAAAGTCTTAGTTGTTGTCAGTGGAGCCAGATGTCAGGTGTCAGAAGAGGCCAGCAGGAGAGCAGAGGCCTGGCCTGGGGCACAGTGACCTTCAGCACAGAAGATGCAAAAGAAAAACAGAAGCAGACAATAAAGAGACCCCAGGGACCAAAAGGCAGCAAACAGGAAGGAGGCAGGTCATCTTGGAGTTATGTGCCAGAACGAAGGAAGCAAGATGCAGGGCTATGATACGGCCTTTACAACACAGGGCTGTGCGCTCACTTCCTCCAGAGCGGTCAAAGGCTCTTTGTTGACCACACCAGGATCAGATCAAAACCCTCAGAGAGGGGAAGCATTACAGGCCTCCACGTCTGTTTAGGGGCTCCTGCTGCCTAGAACCCTCCTCAGCCCTGCATCCCCAGTCCTTCAGGACCAGGAGGGCACTGGGCACACTTTTAGGGGGAGAGGGGAACAGCAAGACTCGCAGGTCGGACCAAGTGACCTGTGATATAAAAGGTGGCAGCCCTACCTCAGGGGATGGTGAGGCTGACGTGAAAATGAAAACACTTCGTGAAAATGAAAACACTTTGACCTGTGCCTGGCACGCAGTAAGTGCTCAAGAAACAGGCTGTCGGCGCTATTGTCCTCTGGGCCCCCTCAGAGCCCTTTTCCTACCCCAGGTAGAACACTGTTTCAAATGTATTAGTTACATGCTAGGCTACCTTAGCCAACCACTGTCTTTGACAGGGGGAAATCCAGGTCTCTGGCATCTCTTCCCTGGTGGCCAGCAAATTTGGGGCACACAGGAGGTATTCAGTAAGCATTTCTACCCCCAAAAGCCTAGGCCAAGGTCTTGGGTCAGACCCCACACAAAACCCTACGGTTCAACTCCAGGCCTCCCAGCACTCACACCAAATTCCCCAGTCTCATTTGCTGCTACTCGCTTTCAAAACAATAAAAGGGCTGTACCCTGCCTTGCCTAGCAGTTTCTACTCCAGGGAGCGTACAGAGAGAAATGAGCACAGCAGGGACTGGAAATAGCACTGAGCCCCTCTCGGGGAGAGAACTGGGCAGGCCAGCTGGCTAACAGGAGCAAAACCTCAAAGACACACAAAGTGGGAGAGGGCTGAGGGCCTGGCTCAGGGGCGCACTGCCTGCCTGGAGTGCCTGGGGACACGAGTGAGTACACCGGACAAAAAAGACGGGGGAATGAAGAAAGCAGCCTGCTGATGGGAGTCCAGGTCCACAGAACTCAGCCAATGGCCTGAACTGGGACAAGCCGGTCATTCACACCCTTCCCACTTGGAAGCTCTTCTACTTTCTACTACTACAACCCCAGCACCCTGGGAGCAACTTAAACCCATCCCCAAGGACTGCGTGAGGACACCCAGGGCACCTATGGTTCTTGGGGGGCGATATTTAGTGCCTCTCTACTCATATTGGCCAATGGGGTCACCATGTATGTCTACCTCCCCAGCAGACTGGGAGCCTCCAGAGGCAGGTACCACAGCCTGCTGCTCCATGTTCTACTCCGGGGACGTCAAGGAAAGCAATGGGCGCAGCTGGGACTGGGGACAGCCCTCAGCCTGGCACACAACAGATGCTCAGGAAAGTTACATGGCAATTTGGGAAGACGCAGGCCCTGCCTCAGGGATGACGGACCCTACCAGAAACTACTAGTATCACGATGACAAGTGAGTCACCAGTCAATCCCCCAACACTCCTCTCGACCTGCTGCCTCAGTTTCCTCAACCACAACTATGCACGATACTTTACTCACACAGCTGCTGTGAGAACGAACTGGGAAAATATGCATGGAAAGCAAAAAGGCTCGAAGGAATGTCAGTCACCCAGCGTCGGCTCAACTGTCTCTTTGTGCTGAAGTATTATTTATTTATTTATTTATTTATTTATTTATTTTTGCTGGCCTGCCCACCTCCCCCCCAAGTCAGCACTAAACCCATCTCTGCACCACACCGCTTTTGTCTTTTGTTTCTGGGATCCCTGTAGTTATTTATTTCCAAGTCTGATTCTGCCCAAGCATCTGAGAGCTCCCGGACTCCTGGCTCATCCTATCTGTATGCAGGTGAGCATCCAGCCTGGCTTCTGGGGCTCCACCCACCCACCCTAGGGTTCCAACTCCAGCACCACACAGAACTTTCAAGATGTTCAGATGTGCAGAACCCCAGGGCCCACCAAACTTGTTGACAAAGGAGAAGAATGTCATAACCAGCTTGTCAAGAAAACTAGACCTCTTGAGACCTGCACCTCCCCTGCTGGTGTGTGTGTGTGTGTGTGTGTGTGTGTGTGTGTGTGTGTGTGTGTG
>OU015748.1:104091976-104105367 GCA_907169655.1 Acomys percivali
AGAGAGAGAGAGAGAGAGAGAGAGAGAGAGAGAGACAACTTTCAGGAGTAGGTTCCTTCCTTCCACAAATAGGTGTCCTGGGAATTGATCTCAGGTTGTCAGCCTTGGTGGCAGGTACCTTTATTTTTTGTTTGTTTGTGTTTTTTTGAGACAGGGTTTCTTTGTGTAGCTTTGGCTGTCCTGGGCTCACTTTGTAGACCAGGCTGGCCTCAACCTCACAGAGATGCACCTGCCTCTGCCTTCCAAGTGCTGGTCTGTTTAGAATCTTAACTATACTCAAGAACATAGCAAAAAAAGACATGTTCGTGTCATTACGAACCACGATTCTGAGCCAGGCATGGTGGCACATGCCTGTAAATCCTAGCACTTGGGAAATAGACCTGAAGGTAAGGAGTTATAGGCCATTCTTAGCCTCAGAGTGAGTCAGTGACCAGCCTGGGCTATGTGAGACCTCTCTAGAGCAAAAAGCACCCTATAGCTCCCACTGCACAGTATGAGAAAGTATAAAGGAAACTGGTAAGCGCTGCGTTTCCTCAGGGCCTCGCTGTGCTGCAGCCCTCCTGGACAGAGAAGTGCGGGCAGCATCTCCCCAGCACACCAGTCAGCGAGGATGTTGCCATTCAACCTAACTCCAAGTCATGGCTCTTTGGGTGACACAATCTAAAGTCCATGTTGTGTAACAACCCCTGTCCCCAACACTCACACAAGAGGGGCCAGCAGGATCGTATCCCAGGCCAGGTTGTAGAGGTCATAGAATATTCAAATATTAGCCCAGGAGGGTCTTTGGGCTAAGCCCAGGACTCTGAAACACCTGGGGGGAACCTCCTGGGGTCACCTTCCCTCCCAGGGCACACCTGTCACTGGACAAGTTTCATTCTCTCTGGGATAAAAACTGTAGTAATGGCCTCTGTGTTATGGAGACATGGATTACACAGTGAGATGGCGTGGGTGAGGGTAATGACCCAGCATCAGGACCTCAGCAGGGCCAGGGGAGACCATCTCTCACAGAACTCCATGGTCAGTGGAAGGGAGGTCAGTCGGCCTGGGCTCTGCCACCAAGGCTGTGACCCCAGGCTGGTTTCTGGTGGAGAAACAAGTGTCTCAAACCCACAGAACTCTCCTGTAAATAACGGGATAAGCCTCAGAGATTTGCTTTTCATGGTACAGACCTGGATCCCCATACCACCTAGAGTACACTCCTCACCCAGCCAGAGGTCAGAGGTCATACTGTGTACCTTGGGTTCTCAAAGCCCCCTGCATGTACCCAGTGACAATAGGTCATAATGGTCCCAGCCACAGCTGCCTGAGGCTGCCAGTTTCTTTCTGATGGGCTGTCCCTGGTAAGTCAGCTGCTGAGAAACTCCAAGAGCAAAGAGGTTGGACAAAGGGTGGCCTACATCACTTTGTCCTTTTCTACTTTATTACTTCAAATTAACAACCACAATAAAGCTCAAAAAAGTCCAATATTTACACAGGAAAAAAGTACAAAATTCCCCCCAAAGTTCTTGAGTAATTTTTTTTTCAGTTTTTTAAATTACAAAGTAATAAAAAGTTTTGCTCTTTAATTAAAAAAAAGAAAGGGAAAAAAAGAGGTAAATAAATTAGGAAATACACACACTGAGAAAACAAACAAAAATTAAAAAAAAAAAAAAAAAAACAGGTGTTAACCAGGAAGGGAAAATTCAACATTTAGCCCTGACCCAGGGTCCTACTCAGAAGTCAGGCCTGGAAAGAGAGGTGACCACAGGTGACTGTAGGGCCAGGTAACTAACTGGTAACTCAGAGCTGATGCCATCTGGGAGTGGACTCCAAGAACTTGCCTAAGATCAGGAATGGAAGATGGGGATGCCACACACTGGCATCTGGGGACAGACAGGTGGTGGCAAGGACTCTATGCCCTGAGGGATGTGGAGGTCACTGTCCACCCCACTTTGACTTTAGGGGGATGAGAACAGAAACTTGGCCAGGCAGGTGTGGCAGGACACCTGCTGCTCTGAAAAATACAGGTGTGTCTCTCTCTCCCTCTCTCTCTCTCTCTCTCTCTCTCTCTCTCTCTCTCACACACACACACACACACACACACACACACACACACACACATACACACAAAGGCATCATGGCCACCATCTCACCACACCCTCAAGGTCTCTGCAGAGGTGACAGGTGTATGTGTGGGAAGACCAGGATGCTCAGGGGGACTCTGGGAAAGCCTAATACCACACTGGCCACTGTCATCGCCAAGGGGCTGCAGCTGTGTGTGTGTCTCCTTGGATCCAAGGCTCATGAAATCTCACGGAACTTGTCTTTAAGTGGCCAAACCTCTCCCTGATGCGTGAGCTCTTCAGGCACCTCCAAACGGCAGCGCGGCACGTGGTAGGCGGTGGTGAGAACAGGCGGCTGGAGTACGACCCAATGTCCTCAGAGGCGTGTTGGCAGCCTTCAGGTTAGGAGCAGTGGGCAAGGCGAGGGGCAGGAACCCTCAGTGCTAAGGACATCTTGTCCTTTTGCCATTGGCAAAAATAAATCAAAGAAACAAAATCCATTGTCGACTTTGTGCTGGGTTGTGTGTGTGTGTTTGTTTTCTTTTTGTTCATTTAAGTGGTTCTTTCTGTCCTTTGTTTTAATATTTTTTTTTAAAAAGAAAATGCAGTGAAGACACTATAAGAGAAATAAACACATCAGGTCAGGTGCCTGGCTGCCTCCATCTACCCAGCCACCAGGTCCCCTTCTTGTCCCTCTTAGAACCCAGGGTCTCGTTTCAGGCCCAGCCACTGTCCCAAGAGGGGGAACCAATGTGTCCCTCGGGCCTGATGGGCTGAGCGGCCATCCCAGCCACTTGTCTGCCTGAATGGACTAGCTGTCTGTAGGGGAACTCTGCAGCCAAAGGGCAGAGGTAGGCTAAAGTCCTGGAAGCCCACATGATGGCCAATAGCCTGGTCGGAAGAACCAAGGCTGAAATAGAGTTTCCGGGAACTGTTACTATGTACAGATTCTGCAATGCTTGGAAGAAACCATAGCCTGGATGGGGGAAGCGGAGGCCCATGGTACCACTAGTTTCCCTCCCCCTAGGTCCCACACCATCAGACACTACAAGCACTTACCTAAGCAAACACTGGTCCGTGGTGGCTCTCCTCACTTCCCAAGATGGTCAAATGGCACGCTTGTCTTCAGGTGGTGGAGGGCGGGGAGAAGAAAGATAGGGGGATGTTTCAAGACAAGTCCTTAAAGAGGTGGCCACAGTCATTCCCCCCAAATCTCTCCTACCTCAAGCTCCATCACAGGAGGCCACTCAATCTGAGGGCAGGTTGTGTGATCTCAGGGGCCTGAGGCTGCCCTTGGCTTTATAGCTGCAGCGTTCCTTGGAGGTCAAGAATGGTTTAATCCCAGGTCTGCGTTGGGGTACATCTACTTTTTCTGTTTGTCATTTTGTCTCTCAAAGACCGGGTTCTCTGTGTAGCCCTGACCCTCCTGAAACTGTAGACCAGGCTGGCCTCAAACTCAGAGATCTGCTCTGCCTCCCTAGTGCTGGAATTAACGGCGTGTGCCACCACATCCCGGGCTGGGTAGAGTCCAGATGTGGCCATTAAATGGGGCTACCAGACAGGACCTCTTTCCCTGCACCATCCCTTGCTGTTACCAGTACTGACAGGAACGACTGAGAGCTTCCTCGTGGCACGGAGTGCAAGTGACTTTTCTGAGCCCCCGCCCACCCCCTCTAAGAGGACAAGAGGCTCAAGATCCCTCCTGACCAGACTGGGTCCTGGTGGTGTGTGCTACTGCTCACTGCCTCAGTTTCTCACTTTGCTCAACAAAAGAAGGCTCCAGGGTGATCAGAGCCAGGGGAGGAAAAGGAGGTGTCAACCGACATCAGGAAGATCCAGGTAGCTCACCTGTGAGGCTGCAATCCGGGAGACCTCTTGCCGCCCAGTGAGGTCTGAGGAGGAGACGTTGGCAGGCGCACCTCTGTGGAGCCGCATGCTCACCTTCCTCTCCCGGTCGGCCCGTGAGATCGCTCTGGGAGAAGTATTGCCTGGAGGGAGGGCAGGGAGCCACCCTCAGTGTGGGCACAAGCAGCCCCCTAACCCCAGCAGGTCCAGCCCATGGCCCAAGATCCTTACTGACCAGCTTGTTGGATGCGGGAGGCTGAGGTGGAAGTCACAGGCTCGGCTGCACTTCGGAGTCGGTTGGCAGTAGCCCCTGTAGGTGGGCCAGGGGGCAGGGCTCTGGTCGCGGACCCCCGCAACTGCCCCATCCTCTCTTCCCGTTCGTGTTCTCGCCGTTCCCGGTCTACATCCTCGGGATTCCGGGCTGCACCCTACAGGGACATGAGAGGGGATTCCAGTCAGCCCTGTGAGGGTGCTACAAATGCAACCCAAGAACCTCAGCAAGACA
The DNA here is from genome assembly GCA_907169655.1 of Acomys percivali. Lineage (NCBI taxonomy): Eukaryota > Metazoa > Chordata > Mammalia > Rodentia > Muridae > Acomys > Acomys percivali. The sequence goes on from OU015748.1 coordinate 104,096,369, forward strand.
GAGCAGGAGGGAGAGGTGTGTGGCCGGCTTACGAAAGCTAGTCCACCTAGTTCCTACACTCCAAGAAGGGCTGGAGATTACCCTCTACCACAGCGCACAGGGACCAAGCCACCCAACACCTAGGAGGAGGAGCTGCCATGGTGGAAAAGCACGAGCGCTCAGCCTGTCCTAGCTGATACCTTCACTATGACCAAGGGTACCTCTCGGCCCTTCCAACCTGGCCCCCTCTATGTTCTCAACCAAGCAGGAAGGGCATTCAGAGGCCCAACTAGCTGACAGATAGGCCATAACCAGAGAAGAGAGGGCAGGCTCAGAGTCACAACTCCAATGAAGACAGAGCAAGCACTGTCCCAGGGTTCCCTGGTGCCCAATCACAGGACCGCCTTTCCCTGGCTCCTGGGCCTAGCCATTATTCCTACTATATGGGGGTGACAGCCAGGAGACCTAGGGGACCCCATTAATACTGTTGCCTGGAAGCCAGAGGAAAAAGGAAGAAGTCTAGAGGATTCATGGAGGAAAGCGGTCCTCAGGCAAAGCTAGAAAAGGTGCCTAGGGCCCCCAGGGGGCCTGTCCTATAAGCTGCCACCCCGAGTCCAATAGGAAGGAAGAAAGGACCAGAAAGAAACACAATGTGGGAGCAGCGGCTGGCTGAGTTACCTAGCTGGTCCTGGGGCCGTCCACAGGGAAGGGCAGGGGGCTGGCGGAAGGGGGGCCGCATCTGTGGAGGAGAGAGCTACAGGCTGAGTTGGGAGCCTGCTCGTGGGCTGTATGTAGGGTATGGGCTCTGCAAACCTACATCTTCCCAGGTACTGGCTAAGAAGCCCTGTTGCTCTGGGAAGTGTGGAGGGAGCGGTCTTCAGGGACCCCTGGACCGAGTGGCTTGATTCAGAATGCTCCCTGAGTCCTATGGGAGAGGAGCCAAGCCAGGCAGGCGCAGCCCCACCTTACTCCCACAGCTAGCATTGTTAACTCCTGTCTGAGGCCCCTCTGAAGGGGAAATGCTTACATCTTTTGTCCTCACTTGGCCTGGCCAGAGCCTTGTGACCTGCCCAGAGTTACAAAGCTCATACAGTTCTGGGGATAAACACAGTCCTGCCACTGAGTCCCATTCTGTCCCTCAAAAGGACACTGTTCAGAGACCTGCCTTGGACACCCCCAATCCTCTGCTCAGAAACCAAGGCTCAGGACCGCCAGAGTTCTGTCCACTCACTGGCTGCCTGGTTCATCCAAAACGCGGCCCAACTGGAGAGAAACAGGGCCCTGTTGCACTCACAGTCCCTCGTGCAGCAGCAACGACTTAAGTCTCTTAGAGAAACTGAAGTTCCATGAGACTAAGCCCTTCAGTTAGGGGTGCAGAGCCCTACCAGGTGGATGGCTGGGGTCTCAGCACCTCCAGCAGGCTCAGGCCAGACCTGGCCCCACAGGCATCTACCCAGTGTGATGGACGCATCAAAAAAATGCACCGCAGAGAGTTCTCATGGCCTTTATTTGCCCACAAGAAAACACCACAAATGTCAGAGTCAATGCCGTATAAGCCTCTGGCTCCGCCGTACCGACCTCTGACCTTGGCTGGGTGGAGTCTCCTCCTGGCTAGAACAGTGGCTGTTTTCTCAGACAGGCATCCCTGGATTCAAGCATCTGGGGATTCCAGTCCCCTGCGGTGGAACATGGGAGGTCATTCCAAGGTCAAGTGAATCTTTCCAGTCTGTTGCTCACGGAGCCCTGTCTGCAGGGTACTGGTGATGGCTTGCTTATTGCTTTGCAGGAAGGCCTGGTCTTGGGGTGATGACTTGTGAAGGTTACCACTGTGTGTCCTGCAGATGTCCTTGGCAATAAAGCTGGTAGTGTGGTGATGGGTCACACATGGCGGAGGCAAAGGCTGCCCAGCTTTGAACTCTAGAGTCTACTTCCAAGAAGACTGCGGGGTGGGGATCGTGGTCCCAGCAATGGGGCAGGAAGTGTGCATCTGGCCCAGTTTGAAATTTTGTCAGCTGGCCAGTCACACAAGGAGCACTGTGAGGTAAACATCTACGCAGCTGTCCATAGAGCCTCCCAGGATGACAAATGTTCACAAATGTTCACATTTGCCACTCTGAATGTGGCAGCCACTTGTGGCTTCTGAATGAAATCTGGTGGATGACTTGAGGGGCCAGCGTCCATTTCCAACAGTCTGAATAAGTGGAAAGTCAGCACTACCCAGCCACAGGCTACTACAGTGGGCTGCCTACAACTAGAGAACTCAAAATCCATCCTCCGAGCTTCGTTGAGAAAAAGGGCCACAGCCCATCTCCAAACCGGACTTGTCCAATTTTCTGTAGCACATGTCTGGTGACAAAGGCCTTGACCGTCCTGTGATCAGAAGAGCTAGCAGCAGGCCCAGGCCCTTGGCTGACATGCTCTGAGCTGGAAGGAGCCTCGCTGCCCACCTTTAACTCCAGACCCAGAGATAAGACTTTGTGCCCCAAAGTCCCCGGGGCTCTGACTGGGGCCCAGAAAGAAGAGAAGCCCCGAATCAGTGTGCCCATCTTGGTGTCCGGAGGACAAAGCCTATATTCGTTCTTAACACTGGATGGAGTGGGCCAAGGGCCACTCAGTAGAAAGAGAGGCACACGAGGACAGAGGGAAGGGAAGTGTTTAATGAACTCAGAATCAGTACAGGGGCCAATGATGGGGTCTAGACGGGACTAGGGCCTGAGACATGTCACCAAGCCCCTCCTAGGCAGCGTCCCTGTCCCTTCTTCAGGCTCATCTTAGCCCTCACGCAGCTGGTTCATTCTTGAAAATCCCATGCAGGGACTTTTTGTCACTCCCTTTCCACTGAACCTCTTTGGAACAGGGTGTCACCCCCGCCATCCAGTAGGATGCTTCCTCAAGCTTGGCCGAGATGGGCTGAGAAACCCTGGCGGTGTCAGAACTGGGGGCCTGGAGTCCAGACCATAGGCCAGTATCTTTGGGGGGGGCAGTTGCTCCACCTCCTCCACCGGCCTATCTGGGGGTCCTTGGGTGCCCAGGGGCGCCGGGCACCTGGAAAGGACAGAGAGAGCGTAGCTGAGGCTAAGCCTGCATGCTTGCTGGGTAAGTTACAAATCTTGGAAGGGTCAGGCTTTGCGAGACGATCCTTACCAGTAAGTGGGTGAGTACGTGGGCCCAGCGCAAGGCCAAGGGCGGGGGCAGGGTGATGCCAGAGCTTCGTTGTCTCGGGGCTGAGCCTGGCTCGAGGAAGCCCCCTTTTCCAGAAGAGATGTGAAACAAGACACACAATTTCACGGACTCCAGCGCTTGAGGCATGATTGGTGAATGTGTCTCTCTACTCCTCCCCTCCCCGCCCCCCAGGACCCTCAGAAGAGGGAGACAGAACAGCTGCCTAGTAAGACCCAGGGTCCTATAACCAGGAACAAAGACGCCACTCTGACGGGGTCCAGGCTGGCCATGGAGGCCTCAGAAAGGGCCGCCACCGCCTGGGATACGCACAAGAGAAGCAGCAGAGTGCAGACAGCTATCAGGGCTGCGGGGGGTCCAGCCAGAGCCATCCACGTGCCACAGCTACACAAGAGGGACTGGAGGCTGGGCCAGGTCCTTCCCCACCTGGCAGAAGGTGGCCCCTTCCCAGGGCCCTGCCCCCCATGGCGACACATCCTGCCTATGCCAAGGTGGCTGGAGACGAGGGGTTCTGGGACCCCTGTGAGGTCACTCACACTGTCCAGCTCATATTTCCCATTCAGTGGAAGCCCCGCCCCCCACCAGGTCACTCTGGCCTTATGAGTCAGGGCCTGCCCTGTCCAGTCCCCCAAGCCCGCCTTGGACTGCCGGTGACTCACGAATTTGAGCATGTTCCAGTCGAACACGTAGTCGTAGGAGAAACCCTGCCGGTGAAAGAGATTGCGGAAGAGCTGGCGCAGGTAGGAGTAGTCAGGCTTGTCATCGAACCGCAGGGAGCGGCAGAAGTTGAGGTATGTTGAAAACTCAGCTGGTGGGTCACAAGGACAGAAGAGGCCACTGTGAGGCTCACCCTCACTGGGAGCCTCAGCAGCCACCACTGTCCCAGGTACCCACTGTCCCTGAAACAGTGTCAATCTAAGAGGGGCAGGATGAGTCCGGGCCACTCTCAAACAGAGGTGTTATGGGGCTGGGTGCACAGCTCGCCAGTTGTCTGACGGAGCACTCCGGGGTCACAGCCACCAGGTCAACAACTGCCATAAACTCAAAGGCTGTTCAAAAGCCCAATGGGATACAAGGTCCCCTCATGACCCTAAGCCAAAAGAAGGGAGCTTGCACTTCCTCAAGTCATCCAGGCTAAGAGTGGACCTTCCGGAGAAGGCAGGAAATGGGGCTAGGGGACACCTGGTATGTAAGAGCTGGGTGTGGGGTATGGGGGGAGTTCAGGCATCCTAGCTCCTAGGCAGTGAGATCCCAGTGAGAGTCTGTCATAAGCATCCTGATGCCAAGATCAGGGGTAACCCCATCTAGGCGTGGATGGCCCCAGCTTGCCCTTAGAAGGAAATACCATGCCTCCAGCTACTCACAGGGGTAGCCTTTGCAGAGGACCTCAATGGGCGTTGACATCTTCTTCTCACTAATCCGCTCATATTTCTGACGCTTGGTGGCTGCTTTGAGGCCCTGCCAGGGCAGGGAGCCCAGGTTGAAGTACATGAGCACATAGCCCAGGCTCTCCAGGTCATCTCGACGACTTTGCTCTGCACAGGTCAGGAGGTCAAGGGGCCAGTCAGACTGCACTTATCACCATGTGCCCGCCCTCCCCTTTCCTCAGTGCCCGCTGGCTCCCGGACACCCTGTTATAACTGGTACCCATCCTCGATCTCCTCCTCCTCCTCCGGACTGCCTGAGGCAGAGCTTTCTTATGTCTGTTCCAACCAGTTTTTCCAGCCCAGGTGCTATTTCACTCAACAACTGTGTGTGGGCACCCACCACCCCCTGGCCCGGCCTTTCTTGTGCTTAGGGCTCACAGGACGTCGTGAGACAGGGCTGGACTTCACTAAGCAGCACGCCCTTAAACAGCCATGTTAGACCTTTGGGCTTGAATCTACAAGTGGGGAAACACTGCCACCCACTTGAGCAGACTGCGGTAAACAAAACACACAGCTCTGCTTATAAAAAGGTCCATATGGTACATGTCCAGGCCTGGGCCAGACAGAGCGGGGATCATCTCAGTGAGGCTCTCCAGAAAAATTGCTGGGGTATCCACCCAGGGAGGGACATAGGCCCATCCTGGCCAGTAGTCACAGCGTGTTTGCTCAGGCCCAGCTTACTCACCAATGCCCAGGTGGGTGTTGATGGAGGCATAACGGGCAGTGCCAGTCAGATTCTTGTTTTCCCGGTAGGGGATATGCTGGTGGGTTCGGGCATCACGGTATTTCTTGGCCAGGCCAAAGTCAATGATGTAGACCAGGTTGCCTTTCTTCCCCAGGCCCATGAGGAAGTTGTCGGGTTTCACGTCCCGGTGGATGAAGTTCTTGGAGTGGATGTACTCGATGCGGCTGATCTGAGGAGGGATCGAGGAGACAGCAAGTCACTCAACAAGAGATGACAAATGTACACGTGGCTCCTGCCCTGGCTAGGGAGAAAGGCCTAGAAGTGGCCAGACTTCCCTGAGCAATGAGGACAGACTTCGAAGGAGTTCACAAAACATGAGAGACAGAACACAGAAGGGCAGGATCACCATCAAGAGGTAGGCACAAAGGCAGCCGGGTTGACCTGCACAGAGACAGAGTCAACCAGACACGGAGCAGAGCAAGAGAGATGGGGCACAAGGCACGGTTTCTCGTTATCACTCAGCTTCTAATCACCACCAAAAGCGAAGCAGACACACAGCACACTCTCCTTTATGAGATATATGTAAGTATGTATGTGTATATATATATATATATATATATATATATATATATATATATATTTTTTTTTTTTTTTTTTTAAATTAGTGAGTGATCGCCACCCACTGAAGGAGTGAAACCCTGTCTGAGACAAGAGAATTTTTAAAGCTCAAATTAACAAAGCACGCATATGAAGTATCTTCCGGCAGGTTATGCTGACGCAGGCCTCATGTCTCAGCGTGGCTGGTGCCTCAAGGAGGCTTTTGGGTTTCACCCCGTGAGAACTTGACCCGTTCTCCTCTGTATGCATACATGTGTGTTAAAAACACACGGCAGCTGTAGATCAAGACCTAACGCCTGCAGCAAGATCTACACCTTCCATGGCAGGTACAGATTTCTAAGATTCCTTATTATTTATTTGTGTTTGCGTCTGCCTGTGGACGTGGACGCCAAGACAAGTGCGTGGAGTTAAGACAACACTCTGCATAGGTCAGTTCCCTCCTTGTGGGTCCCAGGGGTCAGACTCAGGCCACCAGGCTTGGCAACAAGCAGCTTCATCACTCAGCCATCTTGCCGGCCCTAGGCATCATGCAGTTATTTGCATACGTGTGTACAGGTTTGCATGTATGTGTAAGCTTTGGTGATTTTTTTTTTTAAATCATACTGCAGATTGAAGGTAGGGAGGGCCTCCTGAGAATCACAAAAGCAACATTCCCAGCTCTGGTTTTTATCTTTGAGGCAAGAGTCTTACTAAGTATCACAGGCTGTCTCCAAACCCCTGGCAAACCCTCCAGCCTCAACCTCATGAGCACTGGGATTACTGACATGAGCTACTACGACCTAGTTCTGACTTTGGATTTTCACTGTTGTTGTTTTTTAAAAACGAACCAAGCCAAAAAAAAAAAAAATTCATTAAAAAGGTTTTATGCTGAGATACCAACAGTCCCCAGCACCCACATCGGTTAGTTCACAACTGCTTCTAACTCTAGCTCAGGATCTGACTGACACCTCTGGCCTCAGCAAGCACCAGCATAGACACACCCATGTCTGTCTGTCTGTCTGTCTGTCTGTCTGTCTGTCTGTCTCTCTCTCTCTCTCTCTCTCTCTCACACACACACACACACACACACACACACACACACACACAGAGACACGTAACTAAAATTTTTTTTTTTTTGGTAACTAAAAATTTTTTTGGCTTTTCTTTTTTGTTTTGTTTTCAAGACAGGGTTTCTCTGTGTAGCCTTGGCTGTCCTGGACTCGCTTTGTAGACCAGGCTGGCCTTGAACTCCCAGCGATCCATCTGCCTCTGCCTCCCAAGTCCTGGGATTACAGGCACACACCACCTGGCCTTTTTTGGCTTTTCAAGACAGGGTTTATGTGTGTGGCCCTGGGTGCCCTGGAAGGGTGAGCTCAAATTCAGAGATCCACTTGTCTCTGCTTCCCAAGAGCTGGGATTAAAGGTGTGCATCACCGCCTGGCTACAAAAAATTTTAACACAAATTTAGGCAAGGTCCTACCAGAAATAGGGGTGCTCAGAGAAGGGGTTGTACCAGCTAGTTTTGTCAGCTTGACACAAGTTAGTCATTTGAGAGGAGAGAGCCTCCATTGAGAAAATGCTTCCAATAAGATTGGGCTGTAGGCAAGCCTGTACGACATCTTCTTACTTAGTAATTGATGTGGAAAAGCCCAACCCATTATAGGTGGTGCTATCCCTGGGTTGTAGGTCTTGGGTTCTGTAAGAGAGCAGGCTGAGCAAGCTATGAGGAGCAATCCAGCAGGCAGCACCCCTCCATAGCTGCATCCACGGCTGCCTCCAGGTCCCTGCCCTGTTTTGAGATCTCACCATGGCTTTCCCCAATGGACTGTGACTCAGGATATGCAAGACAAACTTTGCTTTTGGTCACGGTGTTTCACCACAGCCACAGTAACCCTAACCTAAGATAAGGGTGGGCATACCAAAGAGTGGGCCTGATCTCCTGGAGGGTGTGTGGCCTGGTTTCACCTTTCAGAGAGAGCTTTCCCCATCAAGAGCCATAGGACCTGACGCTGGCCCTGGCCCAGGCACTGCGCAGCACACTAACTCAATCTCCATGATGCAAACCAGGTGGCTGATGGCTCGGGCGACTTAGTATTCCCTTCAGACCAGGCACTGAGATAGAGTTTGGCAATACACAGGACAGCAGCCACAGGCCTAGCAGGAGGGTCACTCAGCAGGTATGGCCATTTAAACGGGCAGGTCTTTCAAAGGCTCACAGACTTTAAACACTTGGTTTCCAATTGGTGACACTCTATAGAGAGGTTATGGGGGGGGGGGCAGCATTACTGGAGAAAGACCATGGGGCGGGGGCGGAGGGTGTGATTAAACTTCCAGTTTACTCTATGCTCCATGCTCGTGATTTGGCGTGATCTCTCCGCTCCTGCCATCATACCTTCCCCGCAGTTAATGGGCTCCCTCTCTGGACCCTTAAGGCAAAAATCAATTCTTTCTTCCTTACATTGCTTTGGCCACATGTTTAATCAACAGTAAGAGAAAAGCACTCAATGCAGCCGGTTTAGAATTGAGCCTGGAATCTACATGTCACAGCAGCACCCTCTGGGTTCCACCACGGGCAGCCAGTGTCCCCCACCCCCACCGGCTCCTGAACAGGTCCAACCTCTGGAGGTGGGACGCAGGGTTGGTATATGGGGCCCAGCGACGGAGTGGTTGACAGAGTAGTGGCTCACACAGAGGGAGCGTCACCCGGCAACTGCAAGAGTAGGGACTCACCATCTGGTCGGCCAGCAACAGCACCGTCTTGAGGCTGAACTTTCGGGAACAGAAGTTGAAGAGGTCCTCCAGACTGGGCCCCAGCAGCTCCATGACCATCACATTGTAGTCACCCTCGGCCCCGCACCATTTGATGGACGGGATGCCCACTGGGCCCGCGGAAAGGAGAGTTGGTCAGGGGTAAGCACTCCCCACCCACATCCTCAGCACTGTCTGCTTCCTGCTCTCAACCAGGACACCAGCCTCCCGTATCCCCTACCAGGACCCCTAGCCTCCCCTACCCCTATACAGACCCCCAGCCTCCCCTATCCCCTACCAGGACCCACAGCCTCCCCTATCCCCTACCAGGACCCCCAGCCTCCCCTATCCCCTACCAGGACCCCCAGCCTCCCCTATCCCCT
>OU015748.1:104105467-104123834 GCA_907169655.1 Acomys percivali
TCCCCTACCCCCACCCGGACCCCCAGCCTTCCCTAACCCCCACCAGGACCACCAGCCTCCCCTATCCCCTACCAGGACCACCAGCCTCCCCTAACCCCAACCAGGACCACCAGCCTCCCCTAACCCCAACCAGGACCACCAGCCTCCCCTAACCCCAACCAGGACCACCAGCCTCCCCTAACCCCCACCAGGACCACCAGCCTCCCGTATCCCCACCCCCACCCCATCCCTTTCCTTCTCCACCTCCCTCCGTCTCCCGGCCCTGGCCCAGCCTCACCTCCTCCTTGCATCATCTTGTAGAACTTGCTCTCAATGTGTAGCTGCGGGTGCTTCGTCTTCACACATTCGAGCTTGATGGCTACTTCCTCACCAGAGGCAATATTGGCACCTGCCAGTGTCAGAGGAGGCAGAGGACCAGGGTCAGTCTCAGGGAACTAGGTGGTCCCCCACCTACTCAGCACTTGAGGTTGCTGGAACTCAGGCCTTAGGCTGTCTGGGCATCAGTAGGCACTCGATGAGGCCGAAAAGAAGCCAGGGGTTGCTGGACACAGAAAAAACCAGGGTGTGTGTGGGTAGGGGTACCCCTGGGAACTCCTGGGAACTCCAGAGGCTTTCTTTCTGAGTGGTATATGGGAAGGAGATGGAAGGGAAGGAGATGGAAGGGAAGGAGATGGAAGGGAAGGAGACGACACACCCTAAGCTGCTTAGAGGCCACAGGTCAGGTGCACCCAGACAGACTGACACCTGTCGGGGTTGGGGAATGGACGGTGACTCACAAAAGGCTTTGCAGATCACCAGGGAACAGAACTTAACCCTAGAGATTGGCAGGTCAGTGGGTGTGTTGGGTCTCAAGGGTCCCAGAGAAGAGGAGGGTCTGGGAGCCCAGGGAGGACTGGAGAAGCCAGGGATACCCAGGAGCCCAGGGAGGACTGGAGAAGCCAGGGATGCCCCACAACTCTAAACAAAAGGTAGTTCAGTAAGGAATGGGACTAATGACCAATTCCTCACTCTACAGCACAGGAAGGCCCGAATTCGACCCTAGAATCTTCTCTTTAGCTTCTCAACCCCATTATATACAGATGGGAAGACCGCGAACCCAGTTCTTCTGGCTTCTGAGGCCAGGCGTGAGGGGGCCTGTCTGCATCAAAGCTCCAGCCCGCCCCCTTTCCTGGTTTCTCACAGCTGGAAGCATGATGCTCTACTTAGAAAATTACACACTCCAAGGCCTAGCTCTCAGCCTTGGGCTGTGCCTCAAGGGGTCACGAGGCAACATGGACGTGGTGCAGTGGCTCACACCCGTAACCCCAACTCTGAGGAGGCTGAAGCAAGAGGATGTTCCGAGTTCAAAGTCAGCTAGGTTTACACATGCGCCAGCTTGGGCTACATAATGATTACTAGCCTGGGCTATGGAGTGAGACCCTGTTTGGAAGGGAGGGAGGGAGAGAGAGGATGAGTCAGAAGTGGATTCTTGTAGAAGTTGGGAGAACTGTAGTTACTAGGGGCTATGTGGAGGAGAAGACCTCCTGTGTGGAGGTGAAGGAAAGGGTTGAGAGGCAAGCCAGAGGCTGGAAGCAGGTTTGTAGCTGCAGCGGGCTGGGAGCTAGAGGCAGCAGCTACTCATGGGAATGACAGAAGTTTGAGACTTACCTGGGGACAGCACAGCAGTAAGAGCCACACAACTGCACACTGGCTGAGTTCACACTATGTAACCCAGGTTGGCCCAGAACATGTGACCTTCCTGCCTCAGGTGGAAATTACTGACCTCTAGTCATATACCACATGTGCCCACACACACGCACACAGAAGAAATCAAGATGTGACAGCAAACAAAAAGGAAAACCAAACACATTAAAATGTTGTTAAAGGAGGGGGGGGCTGTCCCTCAAGGAGATGGCAAGATGATGCAGGAGGTAAAGGTGATGGCTGGCAAGCCTGATGACCTGAGTTCAATACCCAGAACCTACACAGAAGGAAAGAACTACTTCAAAAAGCTGTCCTCTAACCTCCATGCACACAAGCAGACAAATACACAGATAAAGATAAAGGGGGGGGGGACGTCAAAGGTCCCCCCTCCTTCAAAAACATTCAAAACCCCTTCACACTGGCCAAAGCACCAGAAATAAAGCTGAAAGAAAAACACAATTCTTATCACAGGCAAACAGCTAACGGACAGGAAAGACTCAAGGGGAAACGAGATGGAGGACGTGAACTGACAAGTGCCCACAGGGGAGAGTGCAGCCACAAGGACAGACTTGTACAGCCGGCTTCACCTAGCACAGCCACAAGTCTCACAATGCCAACGTGCTCACACACCTGGCTGAGGGCACTGGGCTCTCCTTCCTACATAGCCAGAGGGTGTGCCCATGGCCCAGCTGTAGCCAGCACAGCTAGCTACATTAGAAGGTTGACCACCATTCTTTAATTTTTTTTTTTTTTTTAAGATTTTTAATTTTTGCCAGGTGTAGTGGCGCACACCTTTAACCTCAGCACTCTAGAGGCAGAGGTAGGTGGATCTCTGGGAGCTCAATGCCAACCTGATCTACATAGCAAGTTCTAGGCCAGCCAGGGCTACATAAAATGACCTCCCCCTCACCGAGACCCCCCCCCCCACATATGTAGCAGATGTGCAGTCATGTGAGTCTCCTCACAATGGGAGTAGGGGCTCTCTCTGACGCTGCTGCCTGCCTCTGGATCCCTTTCCCCTGGCTAAACTGCCTTGTCCGGCCCCAGTGGGAGAGGATGCGCTTAGTCCTGCTGTGACTGGAGGTACCTGGGTGGGTTTGATGCCCCTTGGGGGCCTCTCCTACTATAAAAAGAAAGAGAGGGGGAAATGGGGAGGGGGGGCATGAGGGCGGGGCTGGGAAGAGAGGAGGGAAGCGACTAGGATAAGACTGTAAAGAGATTAAATAATAAACAAATAAATAGGAAAAAGAGCTTGTCTCCCCTGCAAAAAATGTGTGTGTGTGTGTGTGTGTGTGTGTGTGTGTGTGTGTGTAGGGAAGCAACGTATAGATCTGAGTACCCACAGAGGCCAGAGCATTGCATTGGATTTCCCTGAAGTTGGAGTCACAGATAGCTGTGAGCCGCCTACTGTAGGTGCTGGGAACCAAGAGCCAAACTCAGGTCCTCTGCAAGAGCAGTATGAACTCCTACTTTTCCTTTCTTTCTCTCTCTTCCTTTCTTTGTCTTTGTTGTTACTGTTTTTCTGTTTCCAGACAGGTTTCTCTGTGTAACCCTGGCTATCCTGGAACTTGCTCTATAGACCAGGCTGGCCTCAGACTCAGAGACCCAACTGCTGGTATTAAAGGTGTGTACCACCACCGCCCAGCACATTTTCTTTTTTTGTTGTTTTGTTTTTGTTTTTGTTTTTTGAGTCAGGGTTTCTCTGTGTAGCCCTGGCTGTCCTGGACTCACTTTGTAGACCAGGCTGGCCTCGAACTCACAGCGATCCTCCTGCCTCTGCCTCCCGAGTGCTGGGACTAAAGGCATGCACCACCGCCTGACTCCAGCACCTTTTCTTTTTGAAGGCAGGGTCTCACTATGCAGCCGCCGGACCTGGTACTCAGAGAGTCATCTACCTCCGCCTCCCCATCTGGTGTGTACACAACTGCAGAGCCATCTCCCCAGCCCAGTTTACCAGCATCCTTGTATGATGCAAGAGCCTGGCTGAAGCCGGGCGGTGGTGGCGCACGCCTTTAATCCCAGCACTCGGGAGGCAGAGGCAGGTGGATCGCTGTGAGTTCGAGGCCAGCCTGGTCTACAAAGTGAGTCCAGGACAGCCAAGGCTACACAGAGAGACCCTGTCATGAAAAAAACCAAAAAAAAAAAAAAAAGAGCCTGGCTGAGGCTGTCCACTGTAGAGTGTTTGCACTAAGTAAAAGCTTGAAAACCACCCACATGTTCATCTTTCAGGACCGGCTAAATAAAGAATAGCTGAGCCCTAACAGAGCACAACGGGGAGAAAAGGAGGAAGCTCGCTCTGTGTAGCAGTGGAAGGTCTCCAAGATACAGGAAGTGAAAACACGAAGCACAGATCACGTATTCCCTGCTCTCTCAGACAGGGAAGCTTCTGTGCTGGGTGGCAGTCACATGACGAGAAACAAGAATGGCTGCCTCCTAGAGAGGCGCTTCACAGACGCCTTATCATGCATCGCTTTTGTTGAAATGTAACATGTAAACTATGAGATACGGTCATGGGCACAGTGAAAATGTTTCTTGTTAAAAAAAGAAAGAAAGAAAAAAGAAAAAAAAAGAAAATGTTTCTTGTTTAGATGTCCACAGGGTCATATAACCCATCTCACAGTCAGTCTGAGAAAGTGTCTGCTACAGCCTTCAATACCCATGCCTTTCATTAACCGTGCCCCCCACTTCCTTCCTCTAGCCCCCCAGCCCCACCCCCAGTGACCACAACCACTTTCTGCTTATGGACTTGCCTAGCCTGGACACTTCGATGAAATAAAAGCACCCATTATGTGGTAACCAGTGTTCCACACAGAAACCCTGTCTCAAAAAACAAAAACAAAAGAAAACAATTAAAGCTAGCCAGCATGTGCCACTACACCTTTAATCCCAGCACTCGGGAAGCAGAGGCAGGCGGATCTCTATAAGTTAGAGGTCAGCCTGGTCTACAAAAGTGAGTCCAGGACAGCCAAGGCTAAATAGGGAAACCTTGTCTCAAAAAACCAAAACAAACCAAACCAAAAAGACAGACATTTAAAGCTATTGTTATTATGTTACATTATATTGTTACTATTATTATTTGTGTGTTGCCAGAGCTTGGTGGTGGAATTTTCCTCACCCACTCTCCAGCTTATTAAGACAGAGGCTGGAGAGATGGCTCAGATGTTAAGAGGATGTGCTGCTCTTCCAGAGGACCCTAGTTCTGCTCCCAACACCCACATGGGAGCTCACAGCCATTGGTAACTCCAGTTTTGGGTGATCTAGCGCCCTCTCTGGCCTCTACAGGCACTGCACACAGAATGTACAGACATACATGCAGGCAAAACACACAGACTCATAAAATAAAAATAAGTAAATATTTTGAGCAGGGTCTCTCACTAAGCCTGGAGCTTGTCCAATCAGCTAGACTGCCTGGTCAGCAATCTCCAGAAGTTCTTATCTCTTGACCTCTGCATCCCCAGCGCTAGGATTACAAATCTGAGCCACCAGGCCCAGTGGTTTTTTGCTTTTTTGTTTTTTAAGCCATGTGTGACTAGAGGACTTGCTCAGGTCTTCATGCTTGCAAAGTAAGCACTTCACTTTTCCCCCAACTCCTCGTTTTGTAGAAGCATGTGGAGAAGGAAGGGGGGTGCCCCAGGGGACAGAGAGAAAGACAGGGTAAGAGACAAAGTAAGAACCTGTTAAGTACTTTTTTTTGTTTTGTTTTTTTGTTTTGTTTGTGTTAGCTTTGGCTGTCCTGGACTTGCTTTGTAGACCAGGCTGGCCTCAAACTCACAGCAATCCTCCTGCCTCTGCCTCCGGAGTGCTGGGATTAAAAGTATGCGCTACCATGCCTGGCTCTGTTAAGTACTTCTGACACATCAACAGTCATCATTCCATAGAGCCCACAGTTTTCTGGGGGGAGGGGGGGGCGGGGGTCTTGAGGATATGGCACAGAAAGGGACCTGGAGTCCTGTGGTGTACCCTGTCCTGCCTCAGGCATCAAAAGCAGGAGAATATGGAGGGTGTGAGTAAGCATGATGGCATGGAACTTGGGAGGCTGAGGCTGGAGGATGACGAGTTTGAATCCAGTCTGGCTACATACCATAAGCCTGTCTGCTACAGAGCCAAGTTGCTGGATGCTAGGTCCTGATCCCGTCACTTCCTGGCCATGGGACGACATCATCATCATCATCACCATCATCACTATGGTATGTGTGTGTGTGCATACAGCTGCACACATCTATTCAGAAGCCAAAGTTGGTGTTGGCAATTTTCCTCCATCGTACCCTACTCCACCACCCCCCCCTTTTTTTCCTGAGACAGGGTTTCTCTGTGTAGCCCTGGCTGTCCTATAACTCACTTTGTAGACCAGGCTAGCCTCGAACTCACAGAGATCCACCTGCCTCTGCCTCCCTGTGTGCTGGGATTAAAGGTGTGCCCCATCACCGCCCAGCTTCCACCTTATTTTATTTTATTTTTTTTTTAAGACAGAGGCTAGAGAGATGGCTCTCATCTACTTCTGAGCCCAGGTGCCTCTCCTGCAAACCGCTAGCTGAACTTGGTGTGCAAGTACTCCACAGTGAGGGCCACTGAGCGACCCATCCCGGCCAGGGATGGAGGAATGAGGTGCCAGGGGAGACAACTGTCGACATGGGCGCAAAAGAAGAGGGAGAACGCGGAGTCCGGGTGAGGGAGCATTTCCCAGGACAGAAGGCTGTTTGTCGCGCTCCTGGGACAGGACGGAGCTTTGCCAGACACACCGGAGACATGGACTGTGCAAAGGCAGGAAGGGAGCAGCTGAGGGGTCTG
Source organism: Acomys percivali (assembly GCA_907169655.1). Lineage (NCBI taxonomy): Eukaryota > Metazoa > Chordata > Mammalia > Rodentia > Muridae > Acomys > Acomys percivali. The sequence goes on from OU015748.1 coordinate 104,111,939, forward strand.
GCGCAGGAGGACCAGGGACAGCTGAGGAAAGGTGACAGCACAGGTGAGAGCCGAGACCCGAGGGGGTAAGAACTTGGTCACCCAGCTGTGGGTCCCAATCTCAACAGTTGTGATATTTGAGTTAGGACACCCTTTCTACACTGTCAGGGGTTTAGTAATATCCTTGGCTCCTCCGGACTGGATGCCAACATCACACTCCCACACTCCCATGTTGTAATAATCAGAAGTGTCTTCAGAACTTGCCAAAATGCCCTCCAAGAGACAAAAGTCACCCTCACTAAGAATCGCTGGTGTACAAGGAAGCGACTGAGGGGACTTGAGGAGCGAAAGGAAATCTGAGAGGCCATGGCAGGGGGTCATGCCTAAGCAGAGTGCAGACTTGATCTCTACTAGCACGGGGTGACTCAGCAATCACGCAGGGAGCAGAGACAGGGGCTTCCAACCCTTTGAACTCTGACACCACCCTGCCAGTGCTACAGTTGTCACTGCTTGATACAGGGAAAACCCAACACATCAAAGCTTGAATGACCATATGCCACACCACTGCCCAGGTTAGGGACCCGAGACCCAAGCTATTAAACAAAGCCTTCTGAACCCCCTAGACACGGGCCTCTGCTCCCTCCCCCTCCCCGACTGCCAGGCCTTTGGCAGTCTGGTGCCCATCAGGAGGCAGTCAGTCTTTTCTCTGACTTCCCTTAATCTTGCCAACTCCTGAGAAAAGGTTTAGTGGGGCTAAGTGACTGGCCTAGGCCAGACAGAACTGGCTGGAGTAGAGCCAAGATTTTCCTAGGTCTCCCAACGCCTCTGCATCTTCCTCCATTCCAGTTCCCAAGCACAAAGCTGTGGACCGCACAGAGCCTGCCAGGCCGTCCTGAGGCTCGGCTCACCTTCTGTGGGGGTGACAGAGGGCAGATGGCAGATATGGGTGCCTGGCTGAGGGGCTACCCATACGAAGGCTTGGAAGCCAGAAGAAATAACCTGCTTCCTGGTCCGCAGGTCCACACAGCACCAAAATGGAGGAATTGATTGGTCCCCAAAGCAACCTTGCACATAGAGAAGGCGTGACCCTGCTTGTCTCCAGACGGACTAGAAACCTGGAAAGAAGCTGGAGGGAGGCAGGGGGTGAGCAGTCCCTTGAGCTCACTATGGCCACCTATGCAGAAGCACACTTGGGGAGGGGTGTGCCCACCCCATCCAGCCTGGCACCACCAGCAGCAGCCAACTCTGACTCCCATATTGAAAGGCTGAATGGTGCCCGTGTGATGTGCAGCTTTAGTCTCAGAACAGGGAGGCAGAGGCAGTCCGATCTCTGAATACAAGGCCACCCTGGTCCATATAGTGAGTTCCAGACCAGCTAGGCCCACACAGTGAGAATCTGTCTCAAACAAACTAAAGGCCACCCCTATATATAACTACCTGCTCCCTAACCCTTGTAGGTTTGAGGCCCAGAGCCTCCCCACACTTTAACAGATCTAGAGAGTGCCCCAGGATGCACAGTCAACCTCAGATCCTAAAGAGAAGGGGTTATGGATGGACTCGAAGGAGGGCTGAGGGCCTCACAACCACCCCCACAATCTTCTCTTCCCAAGACTTCCTCGAAGCCAATCCTGGAAAGCTAGATGTAGAAGCCTAGCCTGGCCCCACCTGTAGAGGCCATCTGTAGTCAGGCCCTGGCCCAACACCATGATGAGAATGTGGCCAGCACGCTGAACAAAGCGTGCCCGCAAGGCCAGTCAAAAAGGACCTTCAACCACCACTGTTCCCACACAAGGAAGATATGAGTCTAGGATGGGGCTGGCATGAAGTTTGCACCACACAGACCCCAACATAGGTGCACCTAGTCAAAGCTGGACGGGAGGTGGAGGGCTCCCCTCCTCTTAGGCCCCCAGAAGACTGAGTTCTTTATAGAAAGAAACAGCTCCTAACAGAGCTGAAGGTGGGTACAGTGTAAAGGCACAAGCGTCCATGCCTGCACAGGCAAGGGGTTCACACAGCACAGCTGTTCTTCTCACAACTCTATCTCAGATGGGGAAGTCAAGGCTGGCAGGAAACCAGAGCTTACAGCTAGCAAAAAGAAAAGACCCAGGGTCAACTTATTCCAGAGCTGACATAAACAGGGTAAATCTTGACCTGGCGGTTACCATAATCCAGGGGACACCACAGATAAACAGGAAGTCCTGCCCCCAGGGAGGTAGACCACAGGAACTAGGGCCTCTGGCCTCGGACTGTGCCTCTCCATCCACAAGCTTTTACATCCCTCCTGCAGAAGAGGGGCCAGCACAGGCTGCTGTCTAATAGCTGGTAGATGACCATGTCTCAAGAGCTGCATGCACATACACACACACACACACACACACACACACACACACACACACGGGGTGGGGGTGGGGAGAAGGGGTTCCTCACACCTATTCCAGGCTCAGAGAGCGGGACAGCCCAGATCACACAGTAAATAAGGACCACCAAGAACCAGAAACTGGACCACCAATTCCCAAATCCCTACTCTCTCTCATCCTAGAACATCAAGGCTTTTACAGCCTACGCCCCTTCTCCTTGCTCTTCATGTCTCAAGCCTTCACTGGATAGCCACCGTGGACAGGCCACATTTTGGGGTGGGGTGTCAGGGAGCAGACACAAGCTTATACCAGCCCCTCCTAAAAGGAATGAGAGATCCCAGAAAACACCCTGATCTCATATTGCTTATTCTTCTAGCAGAGTTATCTCACTACACTGAGATGGGCTCAGGCAATCTTTGTGCCTCAGCCTCCAGAGTAGCTGGCCCTGCCGGCACACACCACCATACCCCATAAACACCAAGGTACAGTGACCTACTTGATATGAGACACAACACTGCACTTGGTGGCTGCTTTGCTTGTGTCCTGCAACAGTGCCTGGTTACCTGGGGACACAGATGGGGGGGGGCACTGAGGTCCCAGGGCAGCTGCCCAAGATAAGGTCTGGAATCTAGGTATGGCCGTCTCCCATTCTGTCCTCTACCCTTGCGCTAGTTTTCTAGAGCAATCCCTTTAGCTATGCTGGATCTTCTGCCATCAGAAGTTCTGGGGTGGCCTTGAGGATGACAGTGTTCAGAAAGGGGCCTGCAGATAAGAGCTAGGAAGGCCTGGGCACCCCTTAGCCATTGTCTCTGAGGCTTGCTGAGTGGCAGAATTCATACTCGAAGGAATGAATTCTGAGGAACAGGAACTCTGAGCAGTAGCGGGGGGTGGGGGGGTGGGGGGTAGGGGGTGGGCTGGGGGGGAAGCAACCCTTGAATGGACTGATTAACGACTACAGTGTTCTGACTTGTTCGTTTTCTCTGCCCAGGGCAGAAGTGATTCATTTTCATTCTCTGAGGAGGAAAACAAGAGGCAGCTGGGTCCTACTCCTGAGGGCAGAGGGGCAGCACCAAGGATGGCATAGGAGGCTTGCCTGCCATCCCATTATAGCAACTTCAAGACTACCAACTCCATCTGTGCAGTTACGAAGCTAACTCTCCCCTCCAGGCCAACAACACTCAATAAGGCGTATGGCAGAGCTAGGAAAGCAACACTGGGGGAGGGGGTGCTCATTTCTCCCTCACTGGAGGCTGAGATGTCAGAAATCTGCTTAAAATGACATCAAGGCAAACTCAGATGTCCAAAAGGAAGCACATCCAGGGTACGGGGAGCTCCCAGAGGGATGAGACCCTCCGTGTGACATTCCAAAGCAGGCCCAGGCATCACTCCAGAAAACCACATCTAAGGGAGAGGTCTGGACTTCCTGGGAGCGTCCCCAGGGGTCCAGGATGGCGGAAGCCTTTCCTATCTATCCTTCTGCCAGGGGTGGAGATGCCATCCCAGCCAGGGCTTTCCCATGTCCCGATGGAGACGCAGGTCAGCTGCAGCTGGAAATCTGCTAAATATATCTCCTGTCTACCATTGCAGCCTCCTGAGCCCCGCCTACCCAGCTGTGAGCGGCATCCCCAGATCACCTGAACCTCCTTCTGGACCTGGGATGACCCTGGAGGCCTGCAGGCCATGCCACGTGACCAGAACGAAGTTCTGCCCCCCACATCCCAAAATCCCAGGCTCTCCTCTTATCCTCATCTCCAGAGCTGCCCCAATGGGCCACATCTTACTTACCCAAGTAGATGTCGCCGAAGGACCCGCTGCCGATCTTTCGGCCCAGGCGGTATTTATTTCCCACACGCAGCTCCATGCTTCAACCTTGCTGCGGGAGAAGCAGAAACAGGTCAGAGACAGGACCTCGAGCACCCGAGGGCCTGAACCCTTCCTCCGCTGGAGGCTGGCATTCTCCCTCCCACAGTCTGGGAAGCAATCTGGCTCCACTTTGCTCAAGGGCAGCCAGGTGTCAGGGAACCCTCATGCCCACACACCTGGGCACAGCTGAGGCAGGTTTAGAACAAGTTTCACTTAGTCCAGAAAAGGTGGGATCTGGGCCAAGGCGCAGGAAGAGCACGCCAAGCAGACCCTCCAACATGAGCCTTCTCAGGGGGAGGCTGATCACAATGGGCTAAGGCCCTAAAGTAAGATCAAGGACAAAGTGGGCAACGGGGAAGAGCCAGGAGACCCAAGTCTTGCATCCTGGGCTCGCTCAGCAGTAAATCTCCACCGTCTCTCCAAGGTGTTTTATCTGCATGCACTCTGAAAACACTTAAAAATACCCCCAGGGAGGTCCTGGGCCCCAGAAATCTGACAGAAAAGGAGGAACAGGGTCCATGGGAGCAAACCATCCTGAAAACTACCTTTGCCACCACCAGCCAAGTCCCAACCTCCAGGAGGGGAAGGACAGGTACCCCCAGCAAAAAGACTCCTGAGGACACAGGGTACCCATCACCATCCCCGTCTCTGAGTCGCTTGGTTCGCACAGGGCTAAGCTGGCCAGTCCCTGCAGACCCCACCTCAGAGAGCGGTTTCCTTAAAGACTAGCAGGGAGGGTTTCCCTAAGAGAGAAACACCAGGTATAGCAAGATTTTAAATCATCAGTCCCCATGGGGCTGATCTGCCAGAGACACTCTGGATGCCTCCTTAAGCTCATGGGTAACAAGGACGGGGGCCATCACAGCAGGGACTCCTCTATGCTGGCCTGGTAGAGGTCTGGGTACCCACGGTCCAGGCCAGAAAAAATAAATAAATAAATAAAAGACTCAGGGAATGGGGAAGTTTGGGCTGCTGGGGGATGGGGAAGCAGGGAATGGTAAACTATGAAAGGGGCGGGGAGTGGGGGGGGTTGGTCTCCGGAGACCTCTGTTTACATACAAGCTAGTTTGAGAAAACAAGAGGGGACTCCTTTTGCGGATGGGAATCCAAGCCTAGAGTGGCCTTGCAGCCACCCCCAACACCAGCCAGCAGCAAGTCAACAGCATAATTTCACCTAAGACCGAAAGGGCGAATCAGGCTGGCCTGCCTGATGGTCTCCTACCCAAAACATTTTATTCCAGGCTTGAGAAGTAGAACCAGAAGATGAGACCTTAACTGTGCTGGCGTGAGGGGGGTGCCTGCCCTTTCCCTGGGCTAAGCCTACCCCACCCCTGCCAAGCCTAGAAGGAAGCCAGGGGAGACTCACTTAGGACTCCTTGGTCAGCCTAAGAGCCAAGAGAACCAAGCCAGAAGAGACACCCCAGCCTAGTACTAGCTCCCAGAGAGCCACCACAAGGAAGGGCCCACGGGGTACCAGCCAAACTCTGAGCTCTCCATCATGGGCTTTTGCCCACATGGCTGGGGCCTGGCCCAGCTGCGCTGCCCTGGTTGCCAACAGTAATACTGCATATCTGCAGAAAACCCACTAGCCAGGCACCACAGGTCCACACATGGTCTAACTTGCTAAGCGCACCCGCCAAGGAAGATGGGTGCAGAGGCTCACACTTTAAGATCCCTACAGGAAGTGTGTGTGGGGGAACAGGACTGGGTGTGTACGCACAAACACCGCCCCCACCCCCAAAGCTGGGTTTCCACCAACGCCAACTCAGAGACCATACATGGCAGCTGGGAAAGCCACAGGTTAGAAAAGGCACATAAATATACTGCATCCTATATTACATAAATACCCACACCAGGTTATATAAATACCAGTGCCCTCTGTCTGGGAGTCTTACATAAATACGCTCGATGCACATGACCCCCTCCACTCACAGCTGTCTGCACAGAAGAGCAAAGGGCTACAAACTATCAACCCTGTAGGACCCCACCAACGCTAGGATCTCCCACCCTGGGGACTCAGAGCCGTAGAGTGAGTCTAGCCTGTCTTAGCTCTCCTCCACTTAAAAGACCCCCCACTCCCAAAAAATGACTTCTTTGGGGGCTTCTTCAGGGGATCAGAGTAGCTTTCCAATTCTTCACTTCCTGTCCCCCTACTGGAGGGATGGGGGAGGGGGAATAAACAAAGTTAAAAAAAAAAAAAAAAAAGGGTGGCCATGAGGAGTCAAGACTTCTCTGCTGGTTAGAAAAATTACAAACTACAACCAGCCACATGGACAGTCCTTTCCTTCCCCCCCCCCCCCCCCCCCCCCCCGCCCCACGCAACCTCCCGACTCACACATGCCACCCACCTTCCCCAGGGCCAAGAAAGACCCTGGTCAATGAACCAGTGAAATAAAAACTGAAGGAATATCCTAAGCCTAGGAAAGGTGTCCCAAACACAAGTATTTATCGGAACTGTACCCCTTTCTGTCTCTCCAAACCCCTTTCCCAGGGGAGGTTATGCCAAGGAAATATATGGGAAAACTCAGGACAAAGTAGGGGGAGGGGGCTGGCCTAAGTCGGAGCCCTGCCTCTGAGGCGCCCAGGCACCCAGCTTTCAGAGGCTTGCAGCACAAGGCTGTCTCACACACCGCAATGAGAATCCAGGCGATAAATAACCCCCTCCCTTCTTCTCGCCACAAAGGAAAACAAAGCCGGTGGCCCGGGTGACCACGCACCCTATCACTTAGGACCCCCCCCAGGCGCCCCCACACTACACGCGAACGGCCTCGCTGACCCGGAGCCCAGGGCACAGAGGAGGGGTCGCACCCGGCCCGCAACGCTTGTGCCCCCAGAACCCCAGGCAGGCCCCTGCCGCAGGTCCCCCGCCCCAGCCCGGGGCCGCCTCGGTGCAGCCTGCGAAGCGCCCATCCCCTCCGCGTCCCCGGCCGCGCCTTTGTCCTCACGGGCGGCGCCCCCAGCCCTGCGCGGACGCGCGTGTCCGCCCCGCGCTCGCGCAAAAAGAAAACACAAAGAGGCGGAGGGAACCCCGCTTTCCCGGACCCCGATGCTCACCGCGCCGGGGCGGCCCGCCGGAGCGGATGCCAGAGGATTCGCCGGGCCGCGGGCGCGCCAGCCTCTCCCCGGCCCGCTGCGCTGCGCTCGGCCCGGCCGGGCTCAGGCTCCGCGCTCCGCCGCCGCCGCCGCCTCCCGCTGCCCGCCCCCGCCGCCGGCTCGCGCGCTCCCGATCCGCGCGCGCGTCCCCGCGGCTCCCATTGAGCCCCGGGCCCGCCCGCTGATGTCATCCCCCGCCCGCTGCCGCCGCCCCGGAGAATTTAAAGGGCCCGCAGTCCCCGGGAACGCGCGCTGACGATGCTACCCAGGGTGAAGGGGCACACAAAACTTGGATTTCCTACACTTTGTCCTTCTGGCCCTATCTCCAGGCAAAGCTGCGGGGGTTGGGGGGAGGCGGATGAGGAGCGGGAGGAGCTGCCGCCACTCCTGGCACTGCAAAAAGAGATGTAGGGCTCTGGGGCCTGGAGGCAGCTGAGAACACTGGCTAGGCGCTTTTGGGCTAGGTTGGAGCGGGGTGGACAAGGGCCAAGGAGGTAGCCTAAGAAAGCTCAGGGCAGACCCTTTTCTCTTTCCTCCCTACGGCTCGCCTCCACTGTGGCAGGCCCTCAGATCCCAATGTAGTCTCGTCTCACCATTGAGCCCCCTGCCCCCACCAAGAACTCACACGTGAGTCAGGGGCCCAGAGGAGCTCATTCAGCCAAGTCATTGCCCAAACAAGGCCTGAGTTTCCTTAACTACAAACAAGGAAAAAGGACTATACCCTCCCCAGGTCACGGGAGAGTTAATGAAGGCTTCCCACCAGCTTCCAGCACAGCTATGAAAGGTCCCAGCACAAGGAGGCTATTAAAATGATGATATTTACACTAGGTCATGCAAAGCTCCAACTTATGACACACCTACATTCTCTCTCTCTCTCTCTCACACACACACACACACACACACACACTGTGACTGTGGACACAGGATACCTCTGATCACCCCAGGAAGCACATCTCTCTGAAAGAGTCACTTCCTAATACCTGCATCTTCTCCCCAAGGCCGAGGGACTTACTCAGATGCTCTCCAAATTGCTGGGAGTCCTACAGACAGGTCCTATCACAGGACAGGATACTGTGGCCCAGAGAGAGCAAGAGGTTTGCCCAGGCCCATCCAGCCCAGCAAGATGGCCAAGGTCTTCTGGTGGTCCTGGAGATGCTGTCCAGAAGAGCAGGAGAGAGAGGAGGAGCCACCCCCAGAAGGCTACTGGGATGGTAAATGGGGCACTGGCTCTCTGTACCACCTTTGCCCAGGCAGGGACCATCAGCCAGATGGTGGGCAGAGCTTGGCCTATTTGGTTGCTTCTTGGCTTAGTTTTTGTCAGTTCGTTCACAATTGGCAGACTTTGCATGAGAGGCCCTCATTCTCCCAAAGCTTTGACCACACTGGGCACAAATCTTCACCAGAAGCAGCTGCTCTGGACAGCAGTCAGCCCCTGTGGTCAGAGCCCAGGCAGAGACTGAACAGAACACAGCAAGTACCAGTGGTATCCTATCTTCAGTGCCCCCCCCCCCCAACCTTCCAACCTGGGCCCAGCTTTCCAAATGTGGACCTGCTCTTCCTCAGCCAGGAGAGGCATCTGGCTCACTTAACCCCTTCCAGTGAGGGCGGCAGGCAGGACTGACATTCACTCCTCAGTTTCCAGAAAGGGGACTGGAGGCTCCTCAGCACTCACTCAAGAGCGTGGGTCAGTGAGTATGGGGGGCCGGAACCCAGGCAGCTCAACCTAAAGCCACTCTCCACGCCCTTCCTGATCCCTCGCATGCCCACTGCGCAGTCTGTAGTCCACTCTCCCAGCTTCCTGTCCTTATGCTGTCTTCTGCCCTCCATTCCAGGCCTTGCAGCCTCTCCCAGTGGCCCACACCCTCTCCCTGTATAGCACCTCAGCAGGGATCCAAGGGTAGCTGATCTTAAGAGACCCCAGTTCCAACGCACAGGGGCACAGGGGGCCTGGACCCTCCTAACTCCCTCCCGGGTCTGCCCCACCCCCTTGGGAGGATGCTCCCCACACATGTGCCTGATCCTCTTCCTTCCTACACCCCCAGAAGTCCAAGCTGTGAGTCCTCTACAGAGCTCTGCAGCTGAGCTCTAAGGGGAAACAACTGTGACGCAAAACCCAGTAGAGAAGGGGGGGCACCTCCTCCCAGCAGAAATCCTGCCTAGTTCTAGGAGCCAAGGGCCTGCCTTCAGCTCATTCTGTGTTAGTTCTCTGAAATTCCCCTCTCCTCAACTTCCAACTATGGAGGCCAAAGGTGTAGCGGGATGGCATTCCCCTAGCTACCCTCCACTCACAGCAAGATGCAGGCAGACAAACCCAGCTAGCCAGGGGCCACACCTGCTCATTCTGTGTGGTCAGAAGCAACAGCTCGCCCCCCCCCCCCAATCCCCCTGCTCCTTTCCGAACAGGACATTTGTACTGTGTCTTGATTTCACACCCTTCATAACCACTGGGCACTCCAGAGCACTGGGCTCGGAGCTCAGGCACAGCCTTAAACTTGCAGCACGGTGCAGAGGAGTCCTGCACCTGGCAGAGGAGCTGGCCTCCTGACTGTGGACATTCTGACTTGCCAAGTGCTCAGGTTGGTCCTAAAAATGACCTCGATTTGCATGGCCTTGCCTGCAGCTCTCCGGACAACCCGGTTGCTCCTCTGTTGGGAGCCCCTGCCCTGGTCCTGGCCATTCAACTGCCTGCTACACTTTCACCATGCCCTTCCCTGGGGCTCCATGCTCAGGCCTTTTAAGAGAAGCCTTGCCTGTCTCCTGATTTAAAATTCTACTGCTGGCCGTGCAAGGTGGCTTATTGAATAAGGCGCTTACCCTACTAAAAGCCTGAGGACCCCAGTGTGATCCTCAGAGCTCACAGATGGGCATGGTGGCGCACGCCTGTAATCCCAGCACTTGGGAGGCAGAGGCTGGCAGACCTCTGTGAGTTCGAGGCCAGTCTGGTCTACAAAGTGAGTCCAAGACAGCCAAGGCTACACAGAGAAACCCTGTCTCAAAAAATAAGAAAAAAAGAAAAGAAAGAACAGTAGGAGCAGGTTGATTTCACAGGGCTGTCCTCTGACCTCTACATGGGCTCTGAGGCATGTATGTACACCCCCACCCACCCACATATGGTCCAACAAAAATTTAAAATCAATTGTATAAAATTCATTCCGGACCCTGGACCTGAGACCCCATGGGGTTGCCGCCTTTCCGGCACTCTGTTGTCTACAAACACTCAGTGCTATAACACACTCTAGGTGCTACCTTCGTTGCTGTTCATCTCTGTCTCCCGCTTAGAGGACTAAGGTTCATGAAACCAGGGAGCTGATGCTATTTTGAGTTCCACTGTGCTGTGAATATCTATAATAGTGTCTGGCACCCGGGAGAAATTTAACAAATAACTGATGAATGAATGGGCTGTAAAGAGGCCTCTGCCCTCCCTCTTTCATCCAAACATGAAGGGCTAGCCCCTGGCATAAAGGCCCTAGCAACAGACCACATTGCCAGCCTCAAGTCGCAAAACAGTCCCATGCATCCCCAAGGGAGGCAGTGGCCTTCCAGAGCTTCTTCACCCAGGCTTGTGAAGGACTAAGTCCTTGGCACTCTTCTTCTGGCTCCTGTTCCAAACAGTCCAGTAAAGCAACTCCAAAGCCATGGAGACGGTACAGGCACGGGCACGGGCAGCCAAGCCAGACAACCTGCATCTACTTCCTGCCACTGGAGTGGTAGAACGAACGGACTCCAGCAAGGTGTCCTCGCCTCCTCGGCCCATACACAATAAATAAATGCAAATTTAAAGTACTAAAGTGGCTGGAGAGACTGCTCAGCAGTTAAGGGCCTCTAGAGCCATTTCTCCAGCCCCCATAAACATAAAATTTTTTTTTAATAAAAAATAAAATTTTGGACTAGGCGTGGTGGTACACGCCTTTAATCCCAGCACTCGGGAGGCAGAGGCAGGCGGATCTCTGTGAGTTCCAAGCTGGCCTGGTCTATGGAGTGAGTTCTAGGACAGCCAGGGCACAAAAAGAAACCGTGTCCTGAAAAATGTTGTAGTAGTAGTAACAGTAGTAACTATTTCAAAACTCTGGTCTCCCAGTTAGAGAACTGTGGGGTCCCAGGGGCTTTTTCATTCTCTTCCACTGACTTCCACCTACAGACTGATATCCAACAAGGGTAAGAGCCTGGCTGGGGACTGGAAGCAGGAATCCTCCTTGTGATGTTAAGAGGCTGGCTTCTCAGGGTAGGCGTAGTAAAGCACACTTTACCAGCAGTTCAGGAGTGAGTATGAAGCCAGCCTGATCTACCTGGCAAGCTCCAGGCCAGCCAGGGCTGTATGTCAGAGACCCTGACTCAGACAACAACAACAACAATGACAAAACCAAGAGAGCAGAGAAACGGACGGCAGTTAAGAGCTCATGCTGACGGCTCCCACTTCAGCCAGCACACAGTCACCAGTAACTCCAGCCAGGGGAGCCAACAGCTCTTCTGGCTTCCATGGGAGCTTGCACTATGTGCACATAATCCCGCCCCCCACATAATTAAAATTTTTAAATAAGTATTTTTTTTAAAAAACAAAAGAAGAAGAAGAAGAAGAAGAAGAAGAAGAAGAAGAAGAAGAAGAA
>OU015748.1:104123844-104153632 GCA_907169655.1 Acomys percivali
AAGAAGAAGAAGAAGAAGAAGAAGAAGAAGAAGAAGAAGAAGAAGAAGCTGTTTTCAAATAATGAATTTTCCACTTTCTAATAGGACAATACTAGGCAAGTTCCTTCCAGCCTCATTTGTAAAATGTAGGATGATGCAGATTAAAAACCCACAAACTCTGGAGGCAGAGGGAGGCAGATCACTGTGAGTTCGAGGCCACCCTGGTCTACAAAGCAAGTCTAGGATAGTCAAGGCTACACAGAGAAACCCTGTCTCAAAAAAAAACCCCAAAAAAAAAAAAAAATCACAAAACCAACTTTGTTTAGAGGACTAGGAAGCAGTCGTAGGTATCTGCTCTTTGGAAAGTTGACTTAAATCAAGGCCTCTTAACTAGGATTCCTTTTAGCGTTGTAAGCTACAGCTGGTCACTTCCTGCCTCCTTCATCCTCCCTCCAAAGGACCACCATCTGCCCCTTGAGGGGCGGACCAGGATGCAAGGCTGTAGGCCTACTTGCACTCAATTGAACCACTAGCCTGGCCCGTCTTGCTCTGAGTTTCTGAGCCTCCAGCAGTCAGCCCTGGGTGTCTTTGTAGCTCACCCTTATTTCGAGATCCCCCAGGGGCCTGCCAGGCTGTGGCTACTGCCTACTGCTCAGTGGGGCCCCAGCTGCCTGTCTTCAGATGTTTCAGGAGGCCCTCTAGATGTTATTCCAAGCACAGGCTGGGTCTTTTGTTTAACTATCAGGCTGCTGGGGGTCTCATAACAAGCCTCCCAGACCAGGTGTGGTGCCACAGCCTTTCATCCCAGCACTAGGGAGGCAGAGGCAGGTGAATCCCTGTGACTTCCAGGTCAACCTGGTCTACAAAGGGAGTCCAGGACAGCCGAGGCTAACATGGAGAGACCCTGTCTCAGAAAACAAAACAAAGCAACAACAAAAACAAAAAACAAAAACAAGCCTCCCAGGTCAGGCCCCTGGCAGTGGCTCCTTCTTCCGAGCCAGGAGGCAAGGCTGCAAGAAGCCTAGGTTTGACCTAGTCTCTGGACTTCAATAGAATCCTGCAGAGTTCAGGTCTCTCTCTGGGGGCTGAGCAAGATGACCTGCACCAGTCTCCCCACCCTGTGCCCTGGGCTGGGATGGATAGGGACCATCTCTGTGTTCCAGATCCAGGGTTCTATGCCAGGGAACTCCCTGAGGACACATGAGCCCAGGCTCTGTGGAGGAGAGCTTGCCCCTTGCTGTCCCCTACTCAAGACTGAGCTGGCCTCTCTATGTATGTCCCTACTCCACTCTGAATCCTTACACCACCTTCTGCCTCTCACCTGGACGCTACAATAGCTGTATAGTCGCTAACACCCTACCCTCAGCTACGGATACACCCACAGATGAAATCCACAGCTGAGCGGTGGTGGCACACGCCTTTATTCCCAACAGGCGAGTCATTGCGTATGAGGCCAGACTGGTCCACAAAGAGAGTTCCAGGATAGCCAGGGGCTACTCAGAGAAACCCATCTCAAAAAAAAACAAAAGAAACAAACCAAAACAACAACAACAACAACAACAAAAAAAAACCCAAACCAGAAAACAACAACAAGGGCTGGAGAGATGGCTCAGAGGTTAAGAGCACTGCCTGCTCTTCCAAAGGTCCTGAGTTCAATTCCCAGCAACCACATAGTGGCTCACAACCATCTATAATGTTATCTGGTACCCCTTTATGGAGTCCAGGTGTACATGCAGGCAGGACACCATGTACATAATAAATAAATAAATATTAAAAACAAAAAAAACAAACCACTTGCTCCAGACCATGGTGATTTGCCTCCTAAGTGCCCCAGGCCTCATTTCACACCTCACATACTGGTCTTTCATGTGATCGTACATCAAAGCTTTTGCCTAGACTGACCTGCCTGAGACTCTTCAGTGGCTGCCTGTACCCATGGCTCAAGTCACTTCTCAAAGACCTTTCTTGACCATGCAGCACCCAGCTCTGGCACTGTGGAGTTGCACCTAGCACCTTGCAAAGCTTTGGCCTGAGCCCTCTTTGTACTTTTTGTTTTGAGGTAGAGTCTCACTAAGTTGTCTGGGCTGGGGACTGGAGAGATGGCTCAGAGGTTAAGAGTGCTGCCTGCTCTTCCAAAGGTCCTGAGTTCAATTCCCAGCAACCGCATGATGGCTCACAACCATGTATAATGAGATCTGGTGTCCTCTTCTGGCCTACATGCAGGCAAAACACTGTGTATATATGACAAATAAATAAATCTTAAAAAAAAAAAAAAAGTTGTCTGGGCTGGCCTTGAATTTATAATCCTCTTTATCTCCTGAGTACCTGAGAATCCAGGCCTGTACCAATAGGTTCTTTTTAAAAAAATATGTATTTATTTCATGCATATGACTGTTTTGCCTGCATGTATATATGTGCCTATGGATGTATATGTGTGCCTATGGATGATTATGAACTACCATGTGGATCCTGAGAACTGAAACCCGGTTCCCCCACACAAAACAGTAAGCGCTCTTTTTTTTTTTTTTTTTTGGTTTTTCAAGACAGGGTTTCACTTTGTAGACCAGGCTGGCCTCGAACTCACAGCGATCCACCTGCCTCTGCCTCCCGAGTGCTGGGATTAAAGGCGTGCGCCACCACGCCCGGCACAGTAAGCGCTCTTAACTGCTGAGCTCTCTCTCTGGCTCCCAACCACAGGGTCAGAAGTGGACTTCTTCTCTGTCCTTTAGAAGATAGCCTGTTTTATTTTCTCCATACTGCTGAGACAGGCTGAAAGACCGTTTTCCGTGTCCTTGAACATAAGGTCCAAGAGAGAAACCCTGGGCCTGGAGAGATGGCTCAGATGTTGAGAGTGCCTGCGGCTCTTCCAGAGACCTGGGGTTGAGTTCCCAGCATCCGTCGGGTAGCTCACAAATGTAACTCCAGCTCCTGGGCATCTGATGCTTCTGACCTTTGAGGGTACCTGTGCTTATGTGCATATAGCTCTGTGTGTGTGTGTGTGTGTGTGTGTGTGTGTGTGTGTGTACGTGCACGCATACACACACATACTTGAAAAAAATAAAAAAATTCAAGAGAGATAACCCCCACCCCATGCATGCCCACAGAGGCCCCACAGTGAGAGCGTCTGTGTGAAGACTGGAGGGAGAAGATGGAAGACACCTCCCACCAAGGCAGTCTTTCCTCACTCTTTCCTCAGGGACTGCCCTGTGCTCTTTCTTTCTCCCCGTGGCTCTCTGTCATCCTTCTGTGCTGGGCCAGAGGTGAGCAAACCAGCTGTGGGTCTCCTACAGGCCATCAGTTCCTAGAGGGGCCAGCCGTACCCACCACAAGAAACTCTAAAATCTCCCCCGTACCCCAAAGACCCTTCACCCTCCCCTCGGCCCCGCCTCCCTACAGTTTGCCTGTCACCTCGTTGGTCCTCTGGACTCCTCTAACGTCGTCCCTTGCTTGTAAGGCTGGCGACAGTCTGCAAACATGTGCTTCCTCCTCTCTCTGGGAGGCGAGGGTTCCTGTCCCAGGGACTCACAACCACTTATTATCTGGGTTTCCCTCCCCCCCCCATGAGGATTTCTCCTCCTCCTCAGCTCAGTGACTCATGTGACTCTTGCCCTGGCCATGTCACATGTCTGTGGACATAAACACTTCCTGATGCCAGCTCCTTTGAGGGGCCTGACAGGTCCACTCCAGCCTGCTCATTGAGACTTGAAGATCACCCACAGAGCTCGTCATTCATAAGAAAGATGGGCAAATAGTATCGAGAGAACATTCTAGACAGGAGTTGAGTTACCCTCTTGCTCTGTACCAGAGCATTCCTGTTGACGGTGTGGTGGGAGGCAGCTGGTGCAGCATGGAGAAAGGTAGAATTTGAGCGGTGGAAGACAAGAAGTCTGGGGAGGTCAACCCAGCAAGCGCTCTACTTCAGCCACTCTTGGGAAGCCAGTCAGCTGGCATCCAAGACCCATTTTCACCCTTTCTTCTGGTGCCGATGGTCACACACACTCCAACTCCAGGACTCTGCGGGAACATCTACTAGATTGCTCAGAGCAGTTCTTTGAATCTGCGTGCAGAGTGGGGTTGAATGAGAGAGGCCAGGGAGCATCAGAGTTGGTGTGTATGGGATTGACAACGTGCCTGGCTGCCCCCGAGGCATTGCTCATGCATTTGGTTTAATTCCACTCTAGTCCCATGGGTGGAAGGCAACCCTACTTGTACTCATGAGCTCTTGTGTCACAGAGCTCATGAGAATCTGAGCTGATGTTCAGGAAGACTGTGAAAATCCAGAGAGCATCTGTAGACCTGTCTCGGAGGCTGGAGCCCACTCTGCCTCTGCGTCCTTCATATTTGCCAAAGGGGACCTGCCCCTGGTATCTAAGGTCCTCACTGAAAAGTCCCCTTACCCTTCTACACACCACAATCCGCTCCCCAGGGATGCTGGTGACCTCTCAGATAGCTGTGCCCATCCAGTGTGGTGGTGCATGCCTTGAAGTTCAACTCTCAGAAAGCAGAAGCAGGGAGATCTCTGAGTTTCAAGCCACCCTGGTCTATACTGTAGGGAGTCCCAGGCCAGCCAGGGCTACATAGTGAGACCCTATATCAAAAGAAAGAAAGGAAAGAAGGAAGGAAGGATAGAAGAAAAGAAAAGAAAGAAGCCAGGCCATGGTGGTGCATGCATTTAATCCCAGCACTTGGGAGGCAGAGGTAGGTGGATCTCTGAGTTAGAGGCCAGCCTGGTCTACAGAGCAAGTTCCAGGACAGCCAGGACTACACAGAGAAACCCTGTCTCAAGGTGGGGCAGGGAAGAGAAAAGAAAAGAAAAGAAAAAGAGGGGCTGGAGAGATGGCTCAGCAGTTAAGAGTGCCACCTGCTCTTCCAGAGGTCCTGAGTTCAATTCCCAGCAACCACATGGTGGCTTACAGCCATCTATAATGAGATGTGCTGCCCTCTTCTGTAAAGCACTAATATGCAATAAAATAAATAAATAAATCTTTGGGGGGGGGGGAAGAAGAAGAAAGAGGAAAAGAAGAAAAAAGAAATAAAAACCACAAACAATACAAAATTAGCTGGTTGAGTCGCTGTACCTAGTAAGAGCCAGTGAGCATAGACAAAGAAAAACTACACCTTGTGTTCTTCTTATTCAGCTTCCAACTTAGTCTTCTAGATGTCACGTGTTTATTCGCATGTGTGTGCAGGTACATGTTCACATGCGTGTGCATTCAGGTGGAGGCCAAGGAATGGCGTCGAGCATCTGCCTCACCTTCTAACTTATTTATAATTTTTAATTTGAGACTGGATCTCTTTGTAGTCTGGGCTATCTCAGGACTCCTAGGTAGACCAGGGTGGCCTTGAACTTCTGCCTGCCTCTGCTGAGAACCACCTTCTTTGGGGTCTGGAAGCTACAGTAACTTTTGACATGGGGTCTGTCAGTGAACCTGGAATTCTCCAATTTGCCTAGACTGGCTGGCCAGCAAGTCCTAAAGCTCTGCCTCCCCAGTACCAAGGGTAGAGATGGCAGCCGCCGCCATGCACGCCTTTTTCACTTGAGTTGCTGGGGCTTAAACTCAGACCTCACATTTGCATGGTAATCACTTTACCAACAAAACCATCCTTCCAGCCCTTAAGTATTCTACTGCAATATTTATAATACATTTGGCAACATGGCAGAGCTTATATGCTATGAACATGTATATAAAAGCACAAAATGCATGCTCAAAGTATTTCTACAGGACTAGACAAGCGGGCCACATATGTCCACATCTGTGTGAGGACACTAGTGCCTCACTGGCTACTCCAAGGTAGCCGGGGAGGCTGGGATTAAAGAGTCTTTCTTAACCTTAGTTTCTTGTCTCAAAAACGGCCTGGTGAGATGACTCAGTGCGGAGGAACCCTGACTATTTGAGTCCCATCTCTGGAACTCACAGTGGAAAGAGTGAACTAACTCTACAAGTTGTCTTCCGAGCTCCACAGGTATGCTGTGGCATGCACCCCATTCAGATGCACACATTAAACAAACAAACGAACAAACACATAAAAAAAAAGTTGTAAAAACTGAGGGGCTAGAGAGATGGCTCGGTGTAAGAGCACTTGCTACTCTTACAGAGGACTGGAGTTTGGTTCCCAGCACCGATGTTAGCCAGTTCACAACCACCAGTAGCTCCAGTTCCAGGAGACCTGATGCCCTCTTCTGGCCTCTGCCGGTATCAGGCATGCAGGTGGTACACAAACATGCGTGCAGGCAAAACACTCATATGGATGGAATTTGATACACTCCCAGAAGCAGAAGCATACTGATATAAAATGGCCTGGGTTTGGATCCTGGCTGTACTCTGTGCCTCAGTTTCCCTCTCTGTAAGATGACAACATACTCTATTTTCATGGCATTGCTCTGAGGGCTAGATGTACTCGGTGCTTAGCAAACACAAGTCCCTGGGTTCAGTTCCCAGCACAAGAGTAAACTATGAACTGGGGATGGAGCTTGCTTGGGAGGATGTTTGCTGAGCATACAGGAAACTCTGGGCTCAAGCCCTATTATACTGGGCATGGTAGGTAGCGCATGCCTGTACTCCCAGCACAAGAGGATCAGAAGTTCAGTGTCATTCTCAGCTATATAACAGGCTCAAGGCAAGCCTCAAAACAAAAACAAGCAAACAAACAAAAAACAAAGCAAAATGGAACAAAAAGCCAAACTTGGCATTGCTGTAAAAGACGTGGAGAAATGGCCAGGCATGAGGCTTGCCAGCAGTGTCAGTGGTCTGTTTCTTTTATTTTGTTATTCTCTGGTTTTTGGTTGGTTTTTTTGGGGAGGGAGGTTGAGACAGGGTCTCTCTGTGTAGCCTTGGCTGTCCTGGACTCCCTTTGTAGACTAGGCTGGGCTCGAACGCACAGTGATCTTCTTGCCTCTGCCTCCCCATGCCTGGTTATTCTCTGTTTTGTTGTTGTTGTTTCGTTTTGTTTTTGTTTTTAGACAGGCAGTGCAGCTAAAGATAGTGTGGAACTCTCAAGCTGAAAATCTTCCCCTTGCCTCTACCTCCCAAGTGCCACTCCCATTACAGACGTATATCTCCAAGTCTGACTGGAGATATGGGTCTTGTCCACATCAGTGGAAGAGAAGTGAATGGATCCCAAGCCCAAGGCAGGCCAGATGGTAATGGCATACATCTTTAATCTTAGCACTCCAGAGGTAGAAGCAGGTGGATCTCTCTCTGTGAGTTCAAGACCAACCTGGTTTACAGAATGAGTTTCAGGATAGCCAGGGCTACAAAGAGAAAACCTATGATAGATAGATAGATAGATAGATAGATAGATAGATAGATAGATACATAGATAGATAGATAGACAGATAGATACATAGATAGATACATAGATAGATAGATACATAGATAGATAGGTAGATAGATAGATAGATACATAGATACATAGATACATAGACAGATTGTAGCTACAAAAATCAGACCTATTGTCTGTGAATGGCCTGGTGACTACCTCAACTCTCACAGTAACAGAACCCCCTCCCTCTTAGATTTCTGGGTATAAGGGGCCTAGCTACCTACATCCTGAAGCATCAGGCAGAAGGAGACTCCTGATAGACTACAGACTCTACCTACAAACTCCTGACACTTAGGGGCTACCCCAGGCCTAGGCAGCCTTTCTTTCTCATCTGGTGGGAGCACGAAGGAGCAGATCACAGGAAAAAGCTCAGAGTCCCAGGGGAGGCAGCTGCAGGGCTGGAAGCAGAGGAAGGAATAGCCGGAACTGCCCCGCACCCCACCCCCATCCCCTGAGTCCACACGGCTGCTTTACCTCAGCAGTTAAGAGCACTGACTGCTCTTCCAGAGATCCTGAGTTCAATGAGTTCAATTCCCAGCAACCACATGGTGGCTCACAACCATCTATAATGCGATCTAATGGCCTCTTCTGGCCTTCAGGGTACAAGCAGGCAGAACAATGTATACATAATAAATAAATAAATCTTAAAAAAAAAAAGAGAGAGAGGCAGGGTGGGGTGTGTGACTAGAAGTTGGCCAGGCTTCCTAGGCATGGCCAGGCAGTGAATACAGGTGGGAGCTATCGGACCCATCTCACAGAGGAGGAAGTGGAGAATTAACAACAGAGACTCCTGTTTTCTCTAAGCAAACCTTAGCTGGTCCCAGGGCAGTGATGACTCACCCTTGACCCACTCTCCTCTTGCCCCAGTCAAGCTTTGAGATGCTGTGCCCGTGTGCCACAGCACGCTGTGTGGAGGGCAGGGGACAACCTTCAGGAGGCAGCTCCCCGCTCCTACCAGGTGGCTTCAGGGAGTCACATTCAGATCTTCAGCCTTGGCAGGAGGCCATTTGCCTCCTGGGTCATCTTGCCACTACATCCCTGCCCCCAATGTGGAATTTTGCTTTTATTCTGGCATGTGTATGTGTATGTATGTATGTATATATATATATATATTTTTTTTTTTCCTTTCTGTTTTTCTAGACAGAGTTTCTCTGTATAATAGCCCTGGCTGTCCTGGACTCACTCTAAAGGTGTGCACCACCATGCCTGGCACTTAGAAAGATCTTTTTTAATGATTTATTCATTCTTATTTTATGTGCATTGATGTTTTGCCTGAATGTATGTCCATGTGAGGGTGTCACTGGAGTTACATAGAGTCCTAAGCTGCCATGTGGTTGCTGGGAATTGAACCTAGGTCCTCTGGAAGAGCAGCCAGTGCTCTTTAACCACTAAGCCATCTCTCTAGCCCAAGTTAGGGGGCCAGGGGTGGCTGTTTATAAGCCAGGGTTTCACATGTCTTAGGCTGGCTTTCACACTCAAAATGTGGCTGCGGATGAGCCTGAACTTTTGATCCAGTTCTGCCTCCACATCCAGAGTGCTGGGACGACAGGGGTGTGCCACCACACGCAGCTGGAGTAGTGCTAGAGGTCACTGTACAAGCTGGGCTAGCACCCTACCCCCTTAACCCTCCTCCAGCTCCCCACCCCCAACCCCTGCTTCGTGATATTTTTGTTGGTTGGTTGGTGGGTTGGTTTTTGGAGACAGGGTTTCTCTGTGTAACCTTAGCTGTCTTGGAACTCAACTCTGTAGACCAGGCTGGCCTCAAACGCACAGTGATCCACCTGCCTTTGCCTCCCCAAGTGCTGGGATTACAGGTGTGCACCACTACGTCCTGGCTGCTTTTTTGAGACTTTAAAGACAAAGGCTCATGCAGCCTGTGATGTAGCAGAGACTTACCTTGAGCTGCTGATCCTCCTGCCTCTATTTCCCTGGGGCTGGGACTACAATCCTGAACCATAGTGCCCGCGTAAATGTTGAACAAAAAAAAAAATTTTTTTTTCTTCCAAGACAGGGTTTCTCTGTATAGCAGCTCTGGCTGTCCTGGAACTCGCTCTGTAGTCCATGCTGGCCTCAAACTTATGAAGATCCACCTGCCTCTGCCTCCCCAAGTGCTGGGATTAAAGGCATGCACCACTGCCAGCCTCTTTTTCCTTTCTTTTCATCCACTCTGAACCTCTTCCTTAGGCTCAAACCAAGAGGCTGACACAACATGCCTGATGGTAACTGGTCCTGCCTCTGCGACACGGTGTCTGCCCCACAGAGTGGGCCTGCACTGTCCCTCTTAGGGTCTACCCATCTGTTCCAGACCAGAGACCCGCATTCTGTAAATCCTCCCTGTCCTCAGCCCCAACCACAGGCCCTGTTCTGATTATATCAGTTCCTTTAATCCTCACATACCTGAGAAAGTAGCTCTGCGTCTCAACTCCTCAGAGCAAGAGGGTCTTTCCCAAGCTCCCACTGCAGGGGCTAGGCCTCCTGACCTCTGCCCACAAACGCTGCTTTCTGTACCATACCCGGCTCCCCCACTTCCTTCCTCTGGGATTCAGAATGGCGCCCAATCACCACTGCCCATCCCTCACTGTGCAACCATTTAAAAGAATGATTACACACACATGACTAATAGCAACACCAGAAGATGCTTATACAATGTTGAGAGGAAAGCAAGACATAGGAACTGTAAATACAGAATGAGAAAATGACGCCAAAATCCCCAAGTACAGAAAAGACTGCGAGGACATAAGCTCAAATCCCACGGCAGATCAGTTTGTGTTTCAGTGACACCGAGGACTGCGTCCCTAGTTTCCTTCTTTAATAGTCACCCAGTGCACATTTCTTTCTAAGGACAGCATCATATAAAACAGTAATAATGTATTTGTGGTTTAAGTATTTGAGACCAGCTCCTTCCGGCGCAACTTCCCGAAATTCAAATCCCTCCAAGGCCTATGTTTAGAGATCCAGGTAAATGTGTCTAAGAGACAAGGACGGAGTTTGGAAGCACGGTACCTCCAGCCACCAAGACCCAGCTCCTTACACGCTTTGCCATGCCCGGCTTCTGAGCTTCTCCTGCGGGGCTTACCTGATGCAGCGAGGTCAGCCTCGGCGGCTTCCAAGACGCGCACACCTGTCACTCCAGGTGAGGACTCGCTTGCCAGCCGCGAGCCCTGGAGGAGAGAGTCGGAGAGGGCGGGGTTGACGTCACACCCAAGCCCCGCCCCCTGCTTCCTGGCCCCGCCCCGGCTTCCCAGCCCTCGGGGTTCGTGGTTCTCGTGCTTGTTGGGTGAGATGCTGAACACTTCTGTCGACACTCACGCCCTGCGTGCCTGGGCTCCTGGCCGTCTGCCCTGTCTCCTTACCCCCACCCACTCTCCTGTTAGTAAAGAGACGTCAGACTCTAGGTTGAAGCTAGCTGGAGTGACTTGGGACAGAGCAGGAATCTGTTCCCAGAATGTTTTTAGTTTTAGAGGCCCCCCGCAGGCAGGTGCGGGCTGAAGCCCCAACGGAGAACTCTACCCCCAGTTCGTTCACTAGCTTCCATAGGCTTTCTGACTAGGCGTGGTGGTAAGATCAACACTTGGAGGACTAAGGCAGGAGGATTGAATTTTGGTGAATATCTTTGACAAACAGCTGGTGCTCGCTAACCCACCACCCCGGGCCCCCCCACCCCGCGACTTTCCCCCATTCCGCCTCCCCCTGCTAAGGGATCTGGGAGACCGGATTATGGAACCCTGTGGGTTAGGTAAAGGTAGCGTGGTTGAGAATGTCTCTTTAGTCACACCACTATACACAGGTGGCTCAGGTAAAGAGGTAGGCACCCCCAAAGCTTAAAAAAAAAGTGTGTGCCTTGGACCAGCAAGTCAGTTTTTGGTAGTCTGTCCTAACGAAGTCATCTGGAATACACGTATTGTGGAGTTTTTGTTTTCTTGTTTGTTTGTTTGTTTTTTAAATTTTATATATACTGGTTAAAACTGGAACTAATCTAAATGCCCAACGAAGTGAGGGGGTTGCTGAACAGCACAAATACACAATGGAATATTATGCAAGCATCAAAGGGTATGTTTACAAATAGCTTAGGATAATATGAGGAAATGCTATAATATTAAGAGAATTAAAAGCAGGATGTAGACACAGTCACGGTCTAAAACAAAACACAATTTGTGCACTGGGAAGAAAATGCTCGCTGTGCCCTTTGTGGGTGGAGCACGATGAGGCTTGTCTGGCCTTGCTTCTTAACTTCCAGTGGGCTCATTTCCCTCCATAAAGCTTTTACTTCGCTCTCTGCACTGAGGCCTTTGTGAATAGGAGGGGAGCGTTCCTCCACCAAGCCACCTTCCAGCCTTCACTTTCTAAAAAGTTCACATTAGTCAACCACAACCTGGAGAGCCCCTCTGACAAACAGCCCTGCACACCAGAAGGAGGAAGCTCTTTACACTTCCCTGAGTTCAGAGGAGGAAATGAAGGTCTGAGAAGCCGAGTCTCCAGTCACATGACTCGAAAGGGTCAGAGAAGGGCTACTCTGTCCCAAGGCCAACCAGACCTCTTAAACTGAGCTCTGGGAAGTCACCAGGCCAGAAGGGTCACCAGCTTCACTGGGCTAAAGGAATTGGGAGGTGGTAATCCTTGGCAAGAGCCTCAAAGGAGTCCATGACTTGGAAACCACCTGGTGGGGGCACAGTTCTAGTTCGCTCTCCTGTAGAGGGCAGGCCTCTTCAGCCCCAAGGGGTGACAGTTGCAGCAATGGGACAGAGGCCCCCCCGCAGGCAGGTGCGGGCTGAAGCCCCAACGGAGAACTCTACCCCCAGTTCGTTCACTAGCTTCCATAGGCTTTCTGACTAGGCGTGGTGGTAAGATCAACACTTGGAGGACTAAGGCAGGAGGATTGAATTTTGGTGAATATCTTTGACAAACAGCTGGTTCTCTAAGATTTGAACACCAATCAGCACACTCCATCTCTCCATACTCCTTGTCAAGTTCCCCTAACCACACCATACCACATAACCATACCACCACACCACACCACACCACACCACACCACACCACCACACCACCACACCACACCACACCACCACACCACCACACCACCACACCACCCACCACCATACCACCACACTACCACACCACACCACCACACCACACCACTCTGCCACACCACCACACCACACCATACCACACCACCATACCACATCTATCACCATCTCACCACACCATACCACACCACATTACACCACCACACCATCACACCACCCACCACCATACCACCACACCATACCACACCACATCACACTACCATACCACTCTGCTACACCACCCACCGCCACCACCATCTTCTCCCCCTAGGGCCTGGAGAGATGGCTCAGCACTTAGGAGCACTGGCCACTCTTGGAGAAGGACCCAGGTTCAATTCCCAGCACTCACATGGTGGCTCACAACCATCTATAACTCTAGTCCCAGAGGATCTGACACCCATTTCTGACCTCCATGGGCACATACGGGCAAAGTACAGAATAAGAGAATTTAATACATGTTACACTAAAAATAAGTAAATAATACCCCTTCCTCCCTGACTCCTCCACCTCTACTCTCCTGACAACTTAATGAAATCTATAGAAAGGTTGGGTATCACCCTTAGGCTCACCCCACATCCTCCCCCACCTCCCCCTAGCCACCCCCTCATAAGGGGTTGCCAGCTCCAGTCTGATTTTTTTCTTGTGACTCGTAGTCATATTTACATTATATTAGTGGCTTATTTTTTTAATTATTTTTTCTAGGATCCTTTAGATATTAAAGAAAGCATGACTTGTCCTAATTGTTTTCTTCTGGACCCCAACAGAGACAGTGGGTGTTTCCAGGTGGAGTTGCAGGTCTCATTTTAGATCAGTGGTCCAGGGATCTGGGCTTTGGCTCAGGGTCCTGGCCTGGGGCCTTTTCCCTTTCTGAGGAAGATCTGCCGACCCTCTCAGCTCTAGTTCCAATGTTTCTTTTTCTTTTCTTTTCTTTCTTTCTTTTTTTGTTTTTGTTTTTGTTTTTGTTTTTGTTTGGTTTGGTTTGGTTTTTTGAGACAGGGTTTCTCTGTGTGGTCTTGGCTGTTGTCCTGGACTCACTTTGTAGACCAGGCTGGCCTCGAACTCACAGCGATCCGCCTGCCTCTGCCTCCCAAGTGCTGGGATTAAAGGCGTGCGCCACCACGCCTGGCATTGTAGTGAGAATTTTGGTATCTTCAAAAACCCAGTTACAACCTGGGTGTGGTGGTGCTTGCATGGAATCCCAGCACTGGGAAGGTAAGAGGCAGGTGGATCGCTGTGAGTTTGAGGCCAGCCTGGTCTACAAAGTGAGTTCAGGACAGCCAGTACTACACAGAGCAACTCTGTCTCAGGGTGCGGGGGGAACAAACAAACAAACAAAAACTAATAATAATACTAATAACAACAACCCAGTTATGTTATATAAACATGTTTTTGTTCTAATCCCAGGTGTGGGATATGGGGGCTGCTTCGGACTGTCCACAGCAGTTGACTATTTGCTTGGAGTGTGCTCTGGCAGGGGCATGATTCTGCCAGCTGAAGATAGTTTAATTCTGGGGACTCTAGAGAGTGTCTAAAAAGATCAGAGCCCCAAGACAGGGAGCAGGGCTGTGCCTCCTGCTGCTCTGTCATGTGGTCATGAGGGAAAAAAGATAATAAGAAGTTGGAAATATCCTGATGAGACAAAGACTGGGCTTCCCCCAAGGAACTCAATGCCCCTAATCAGCAAGAAGTAGTCAAAAAAATCTCACATACAGCTGTGGTGGCGGTGGTGCCGCACGCCTTTAATCCCAGCACTTGGGAGACAGAGGCAGGTGGATCGCTGTGCGTTGGAGGCCAAACTGGTCTGCAAAGTTAGTGCAGGACAGCCAAGGCTACACAGAGAAACCCTGTCTTGAAAAACTGAAAGAAAAAAAAGAATCTCACACTGCCCCCTCCACAACCTTCTATCTCTCCTACCTAGTGCTGGGGTGTCGGGAGAGATTGGGGTGGAAAAGGGTGGTAGATGTACGAACGGAAATGAAGTTTTGTAAACAAATACACCTACACTATGTTAGACTGCTTTGGTTTTAGACAGGAGACCAAGCTGGGCTGGCACTTACAATGATTCTTCCAGCTCAACTTCCTGAGTGCTGGGGTTATCTGTGCATGATTATTCGTCAGCCAGCATGTCTCGGGGACAGGACCCACACCCAGGCACAGACCCAGACTTTGCCCTCAGCGTGTGGAGCCCTCATCCTCTGACCCCTGGCCAGGGCCCAGGATGCTCCTCACTCCACAGCAATGTCCACTCACCCTGAGCATGCCATGGGCCTGGCTCTCCTTCCTCCTGCCCAAGGGTAGACAGTTGTGCTAAGTTGTCCTTGGCTACAGCTCAAATCACGCCTCAGTCTTTACTCAGGTGGCAAAGCAATTCCTCTGCCTTTACTCCATCAGGGCAAACTCCTACACAGATTTGAAGGCCAGCTGTGGGTCTCCTTCCCCTGGGAAGACTTTACCCTCTGAGAAGAGAGACTTTGATCTCTGACAGCCCCTCCAAGTCTGTACTAACCAAAGCCAGAGTGAACCAAACAAACCCCTGACGGGAATTTCCAAATGACTCATCAAAGGCAGGAGGCCCCCCTCCTGTTCCGAGCCTCAGTCTCCTCATTTACAAAGGTCTGTCATAGTGTGTAGCCAGCCACAAGAGCTGTGAGAGAGATCTGACTGAGGAGGCAGTTTGAGGTGGACGTTCAGCCTAACAGCATGGTAGGGGCCCAACAACGCACCTCCCTGGCAGGAATTGGCTTAAAGAATAAACACTATGGGCTGGTGAGATGGTGATGCAAATAGGGGCACCTCACTCACCAGAATCTGATACCCAGACCCACATGGTGAAAGGTAAAGAATTTAGAGTGAAGAAAACAGGCAAGCTGGGCATGGTGGCGCACGCCTTTAATCCCAGCACTTGCGAGGTAGAGGCAGGTGGGCTATTGTGAATTTGAGGCCAGCCTGGTCTACAAGGCAAGTCCAGAACAGCTAAGGCTACACAGAGAAACCCTGTCTCGAAAGAAAAGAAAGAAACAAAGAAAACAGGTGCCAACGTACACGTACACGACAGAGCCATTTCGCCCACTGGGGTAGTATGTGGCCTAACAGAGGCAGGGGTACAGGCTGGCTTCCGGTTCCTATTGATTCCCACGCAAAGGCAGGAGGATCAGAAGTTCAGTCTAGATTTTCTGGTTGCTGCTCAAAGTGGGCCATTGTTTACCTAGCTCACACTGCATTTTTGAAGAGCTAAGCAGACTGAGTGTCACAGGCTTGTAATGGCTGACCCTGGCTCACCAGAAACTTCATCCAGCAACAGTGGTTTGGAGTTTACACCAGGTCAAGCCAGCATGTTCCAGCTTTCTGAATAGGCCCAGATTTACCAGGAAATGTAATTAACTGTGGGTTTTGTTTTTTGTTTTATTTTGTTTTTTGTTTTTGTTTTTTTTTTATAAAATCACCAGGGTTGCTTCCCTGATTAAATTATGGCCCCTCCTTTCAAGATTTGGGTTTCCCACCTCTCTTGAATGTTTCTAGATCTTTCTAAGGAGTTCCTGAGATTTCCTTGGTTGGCTCTGAAGGCTGTCTCTCACTAGGTATGGCAGGGACCTCTCTGAGCTGCCCCACCCCTGACTGAGGCCTAGAAGGTCAAGGAAAGCCATGGCATGGCATATGGGGGGGTGGAGCCCACCCTCTCTGGAATTCCAACACCACTAGCATTTGCCGTGAAGCCTGTCAAAACAGAGAGAGGAGACCAGGCTGCCCCTCTGCTCCAAGTCACTCCGCAGTGTAGAAAACACCAACTTTTCAGGCTGTGAATTGCCCTAGGAGGTGCCATTTATTTATTATTTTTATTATTTATTTATTTATTTATTTTTATTTTTGGAGGTGTCATTTATAAGCAGTCATTTTTTATTTTTTATTTTTAAGACAAGGTCCCAGCTATATAGCCCTAACTAGCCCAGAACTCTCTGTGTAGACCAGGCTGGCCTGTGCTACAAACGATGAATAATCTCAGCGTCTCGCAAAGGGACACAGGAACAAGGCGGAAACTCCAAGAGGCAACTGTTTTTGTGAAATGTGGGCTCCAAAACTCATGTGGGGCTAGCACACACCACAACCAATGTGGCTTCTGTTTTTTAATGCCTGACTTAGGTGGCAACTTAGTCTCCTCTTTTCAGCAGGAGCTCTGACAATCTGACATGACTGGCTAACTGATGTGAGAAGGTTCCAGAAATATGAATCCGTTCTGTGAAAAGAAAAAATACTACTACTTCTTTTCTTAAAAATTAATTAATTAACTAATTAATCATACACATATGCTATTTTGTCTGCAAGTACATTTGCATACTAGAAGATGGAATCAGACAGCTGGCTGCCATGTGGGTGCTGGGAATTGAACTCAGGCCCTTTGGGAGAGCAGCTAATGCTCTTAGCCGCTCTCCAAGCCTTAACAAGCTACTTCTTTTTTTTTTTCTTTTTTTTTTTTTAAACAAGCTACTTCTTATGCCTGGAGTTCACCACAAAGAGCAGGCTGGCCTCAAACTCATCCAGAACCACCTGCTTCTGCCCTTTCCCCTGGGTACCGGAGCCTAAGGTGTGTGCCGCACGCAGCCAGCCGCTTTTGACTCCCCTTTTGGGGAGAAGGATGACAGCAGCCCCTGGTGGGCCCAGAAAGAACACTTCCTGACAGGTACCACCCAACCAGTGCAGACCAATAAATGGCCTGTTCCTGGGAACAGAGAGGGGGTCCAGAATTGAAACTCTGGGGTCACATGGATCTATTAAGTTCATATTAGGTACACCAGGCCTGGGAACTCATCAGATACCCTAAACCACAGATAGAGTGTAACCCCCTCACCTGGACCCCATCCAGTGATGGACGCTTAACTCTACAACAGCATGGCCCCACACCAACCATCTGACACCCAGGGTGTTGAGGACAGAGGACTTGGCCCCCACTATTGGTGATGTCTTCTTTGTTGTTGTTGTTGTTTTCTTTGTTTTTGTTTTTTGTTTGCTGTTGTTTTTTTTTCCCCCTTGAGACCAGGGTTTCTCTGTGTAGCCTTGGCTGTCCTGGACTCACTTTATAGACCAAGCTGGCCTCAAACTTACAGAGATCCACCCGCCTCTGCCTCCCTGAGTGCTGGGATTAAAGGTGTGCTCCACCACCACCCAGCTCTGGTGATGTCTTCTTAACTGCATCCTAGGTTAGACCTGGATCCTTGCCTTTCCCATCCTGAATCCGTTCAACCTTTTACCTCACAACTGAATGCTGTAGCTTCCTCAAACCTGACCCCAGCAGCATTACAGAGAGTCTCCAGCAGCAGCATCTCCTTTCCAGATGCCTTCTCAGCCCAGTATGAAGCCTCCAGGATGCCCACCGAGGCCTCGTCAACTTGGATTCATTCTTAACCCATATACATGCATCAAGACACAAAGGTGTATTTGTTGTGTGCCATTATGATTTGAGAGTTAGTATTGCTCACTAAGACAGGAAGAAAAGCACCTGCATGTGCCTCAGCCTGGCTCCCAAGGTGGGCGGAGTATATGACAAAGTCACTGTCATTCAAATCTCTAAACTTTGTAAACTTATTCAAAGTGTGCTCCTCTATTTCTGGACTGGGGTGCTCAGGACATAAAGTGGATATTTTCTATTTCCTTTCAGATATAGATATTGTATGATTAAAATAGCAATGACCCAGGCTTCAGACCTTGGGTAGGGCCTGGTCCTTTCCCAAGATGTTTTCTGGCAATCCCAAAACAAGACTATGAACTTTGTTTACAGTAAAAGCACGGATATTCTCACCGTGGACTTCCACCTCATCCACTGCCCACCCTTCCACTCTTCTTGGTTTTCCCCCTTGCCTGGGAAGCGCAGGCTGGGAGTAAGCCCTGTCCTTCCCGGTGAGAGCTCCAGGCCTTAGTTTTCCCACCTGCAAGCTGGGGGTAAGAATTCCACCTTGGGGGGCTGGAGAGATGGCTCAGAGGTTAAGAGCACTGTCTGCTCTTCCAAAGGTCCTGAGTTCAATTCCTAGCAACCACATGGTGGCTCACAACCACCTGTAATGAGATCTGGTGTCTTCTTGTGGTGGGCAGGCACACGTGTGGGCAGAATACTGTATAAATAATAAATAAATCTAAAAAAAAGAATTCCACCTTGACGACCTCCCAGAGGTGAGGCCTAGTGCAGGCCTCCAGGAGGGACCCTTCTCCCTCCCATCTGAGGAGGGCAGGAGCACAGTCTGAGGAGTCTGAGGTGCAGGCAGCTAGCCCTGTCCAGAGATCACCTTGAGGATGCCCGGCTGGAGGCCACTCTGCAAAGAAGGAAATTCTTTGAACTTCTTAAGGATGATGGGATGGGCATGAAGACAATGATGTCATAGCTCTGGTCACGCCCTGACATTCCAGCTGCTGGGGCTGGCCCAGTGAGTGCTGAGTGAGTTGAGTGCCCAGCCAACTGCTACAGGGATGATGACCTTGGCGCTGTCCCCTGGCATGTCCCACCCACAGGCTTTGAATCCAGGTGACATCCTCTCCAGCTGACAGAGCACATCCTGTGGGAATGACTGCCTGGTAGGTCACATTTTCTAAGAAGATCGTAAGGAAAGCCCAGAGAAGGGGAGACACTCACCTGAGGTCACACAGTAAATGTGGGCCGGGGCTGGTACACAGAGGATTTGCCGGCTCCTGACTGTAGGCTCAATGCATGCTGAGTAGGATGTAGAATTTGAGCTGGAAAGCACCGGTGTCCACGGGGGCAACTCTCAGATTAAAAAGCAAAGTCAACCTTGAAGGCTGGAGGTCATATTCCCAGAGAGTCCAAATTGCGGCAGGGGCTCCTGGGAGGGCCACCTGGGAGTGCAGGTGCAGGTGCAGGTGCAGGTGCAGGTGCAGGTGCAGGTGCCCATAGTTCAAGGTCTGGCAATCCCGCCTCAGAGGGGTGCACAGCTGCTGGGTGGGGAGAAGAATGGGAAGACTCCCCAGCTCCCCGTGTCGAGGGGTGCAGGGATACCACCCTTGTGGTCTTGTAGGGTCTTGTGCAGTGTGGCGCGCAGTGTGGAGGCTCTGGGTGCTGAGCTAGGGGACCTGGCAGGATGCGGGAGTGTTCTGGCTGTGGCTGCCAGGGCCACCAGCCCCATTCTCACTCACCTCAGCACAGTACGTGTCCACACTCGTTGCCTTTTCCTTTTGGAGACAATCTGTTTCCCTTTCCACACTTTTAGGGAGCTACTTTATTTATTTATGCATTTTCCAGAGCTTTCCACTGTGTAGTGTGGCTGTCCTGGAACTCTCTCTGTTGTTTTTCTTTTCTTTCTTTCTTTCCTTTTTTTTTTGTTTTTTTTTTTTTGTTTTGTTTTGTTTTGTTTTTTGAGACAAGGTCTCTCTATGTAGCCTTAGCTGTCCCGGTCTGGCTGGCTTCAAACTCACAGTGATTCACCTGCCTCTGCCTCCTAAGTGCTGGGATTAAAGGTGTGCGCCACCATGCAGAACACTCTATGTAGATCAATAGAGCGGGTTAATCATCTTGGAACTCAGAGGTCTACTGCTTCTGTCTCCTAAGGGCTGTGATTAAAGGCATGTGCTACCACCACAGCTCAACTCTTATTTATTTATTTTTGAGAAAGAGCCTCATCTATCCCAGGCTAGCCTTGAACTCCTGCTTCTCCTGCCTTGAGCTCCTAAGTGCTGAGTTTATGGGTATACGCCACCACAAACAGCTTTCTGTTTATGTCTTTTTAGTTTTTTAAACGAAAGTAACTATTAAAACAGTAGTGGCACAGCTGCCACGCGGGGCTTGCTATTTCTAAGGTCTAATGATGTCATGCACATTCACACTGCTCTACGAACGTCACCAGCATCTGTCTCTGGAACTTTCCATCACCTCAAACTGAAACTGAACCCTTAAAACACTGGCTCAGAGCTGGGCAGTGGTGGGAAACCCCCCCCAAAAAAACCAAAACCAAAACGAACAAAAACCTACCGGCTCGGAGGCCACCCCCAGCCCCTGGAAACCAACCTTTCTCTCCCTGTCTCTGTGAACTCATCCACTCCAGGTCCCTCACAAAAATGGACCCGGTCACACAAACTCCCCTTCCTTTTTTGGGGGGGAGGGGCTGTGTTAGGGTTGATCCTAATACCTTTTACATGCTAAGTAAGCACTCTGCCACTGAGCTTTCCAACCAGCTCTAACCTGTGCAATTCCTAAGCCCTGGCACAGGTGCCTTCCCCTAGGAATAAGACCAGGTATTCCAGCAAGCGTTAGGCCTTACTGGCCCGAGCCCAGACCCCAGCTCTGGCTGAGGCCTCAAGAGTCTTCACCAGACTTGTGACTCTTGGCCCTCTCCTCACAGAAGAAATTTCTTCCCATTGCTTTGAATTCCATGACAGTGATGATGATGACGACGACGATGATGATGATGATGACAATGAGGATGATGAGGATGACAATGATGATGAGGATGACAATGATGATGATGGTAATGCTGCTGCTGCTGCTGCTGCAGCTGCTGCTGCTGACAATGAGCAAAAGGAATCTCGGCCTCTCATTGTCACCCTATCTGGAACGGACATCCTTCTCGGCCAGGGTAGCCTCTAGAAACCAGCATCATGTCTTTCCCATCCTCTGACAAGATTGAGCAGAGCCAAGTTGCATGAGGAGATGGTAAAGGAAGGCACCAGCTCATCTCTGCCCCACCCCCACCGCACTGACACTCTGCTTGTCCCTGCCTTCTTTTTTTTTTTTCTCTTCTCAACCTTGGAGCCTAGAATCCTGGGATGTTCCCAGCCCCCACCCACCCCCATTGCTGGTCCTAGGTTCCTGTGGCTGAAGGGCCTTCAGGCTTGCCTTGGTCACACAACAGCAGAAGTTGCTCACAGACAGCCTGCTCTGACAGCCCAGCTGCCCCAGCTCTGTCTGTAATCATCACATGCTGCTACCTAGGCCACTGGGGAGGGCTAGGGAAACTGAGGCATGGAGCAGTGTGTTCTCTGGGTCATCTTTGATAAAAGTACTCTCCTGAACACCCTATGGGGTCAGGAGACACACAAGGAAGCAACTCAGTAGGCCTAGGCAGAGGCAGGATCAGTCAGCCACCTTTCCAGGTGGTGCCTAAGCCTCAACTTTAATAGGATGCAAGATGGCCCCTCCCCTCCGTGGGTGGAGCTGGGGAACCCAGCGGGGGGGGGCGGTTCAGGTCAGAGCCAGACCCAGAGAAGTGCTCTGTGACCTCTCCCCTTGCTCTCCTTATCTGCGCCAACTGTGAGGTGACAGCTCAGCGTAGACAGGCCCAAACACGTGTGTGTGTGTGTGTGTGTGTGTGTGTGTGTGTGTGTGTGTGTGTGTGTGTGTGTGTGTGTGAAGTTCTGCCTCTGTCTCTCTCTCTCTCTCTCTCTCTCTCTCTCTCTCTCTCTCTCTCTGAACCTCAGGGTCTTTCTCTGCCTCTGATGGCTGATGCGCTGTTACCCAGGGATGGATGGGTCTCCGAGCTACAGGGCTGTTCATTCATCCTAGCTCTGTCCTTCCTCCTGAGATCAAACGGTGTTGCCTAAGGCCGTTGCCTGGATGTTGGAAGGTAAGAAGAGCCCCTGCAGCCGTGAAGGGTGGTAGTGAATGACTCCAGAACCCCAAGCAGCCCTTCCTGTGTACACCAGGGTCTGTAGAGAGCGAACTGACAATTCAGAGGGACAAGTAAGGGCTGCCAAGACCTCAGACCTTGAAGGAGACAATCTCTCTGCTGCTCAGGATGCCCTAGCCTGTCCTCATGTTAGGAGAAAGAGGTGGCGACTTCCTATCCCTTTCAGGACTCTGTTTTGGGTTTTCCTTGGACCAAGTCCTGAGCCTATGGTTATGAGTTTTCCAGAAACTGGGTTTCTGCCCCCATCTCCTCCCTTCCCTCTGCACATGCCAGGCATTTGTGGGACAAAGGTCCAATCCCGCTTTGTGAGCAGGGACACTTAACCAACTCCTCGGGGATTGACAAATATAAAAATCCCCTTGCACTCAATATAGCTTATTTGATATATGGGGAAACTGAGGCTCTTGGGGTGGTTTAAAACACTCAAAAGACCTTATTGCAACCCTTTGTGGCCAGTCCAGACTGGAGCATTCAAGCTGCACTCGGCTGCTGCCCCCGTGTGGTTGCCTTGGGCACTACAGGCAGCTGTTTTCTAAGTCAGTTATATGATGGAGAAACGTCCGCTTCCTCTTTTGCTCCTCCAGAATCCTGGTGTACATTTGTGCAAAGTAATCCCTCGGTGTTCCAAACAGAGCTAACCGGGAGAGCCCGGACCTGTTGTGGAGATGGCGTTTCTCCCCACTACCCTCCAGTCCCCCCTTTACAGTTGGTACGCTTAGAACCCAACCAGCCTGTGCAGCAGTGAAGACAGAGGACACCTGGGGCTCTTGCTGGGAGAAGCTACGGCCCTTGGAGGCTGGGAGTGAGACCAAGAAAAGATGACTCTAAGAGGGCATTGGGGGTTGTGGGACTAGCCCTGAGGAGAGGTGAAGAGAGCCTAGAGGAAAGGTGAGAGGTACTGGTACCCTTACAAGCCCTGTCCTGGCCATGCTCCATTGTCATGAGATTAAGGTCCAGAGATGTAGGGGAGAGTAAGCCAGGCCAGGCACCCAAGGCCTCCAGTGATGAGGACTGGTGAATTTCACCACCCAAACCTTTGCCATGTGGCGTTGCTGCCGGGGGAGCCAGGCTCTGAGGCAGGAGCCTGAGGAGAGGCCAGGGCAGACGCAGAGCACTCACAGAGACAACTCCATGCCTAGTCTTGGAGTTGCCTCACCTCTTGGAGGCACTGTTCTAAAGTGAGAACGCTCCTCAGCCAGGCATGGTAGTGCCTGCCTTTAATCCCAGCACTCGGGAGGCAGAGGCAGGTGGATTGCTGTGAGTTTGAGGCCAGCCTGGTCTATAAAGCGAGTCCAGGATAGCCAAGGCTACACAGAGAAACCCTGTCTCAAAAAACAACAAAACAAAACACAAAAACCAGACAAAAAACGCTCCTCTCAGATGGAGAGAGCTGGTCCAGCCCCTTACCTGCTGCAGCACTCTGGAGAGTGGGCCCTGAGCCTTGCCTGGGCAGCACAGCAGAGCTGGCCCTGATGGCCACATGGGCGGAGGTGGACCAGCCCTGAGGGCATGAGAGCAGGAGAGCCGGCCCTACCCCTTGCTGGCTGTGATATTGGATGAACTGGCCAGGGCAGTGCTGGAGAGTTCACCCCAGTGGTGTGGATGGGGGAGAGCTGACAGGCTGACCAGCTCAGATCCCTCCCAGGCCCAGAACCAGGACTTTGAATTGGCCCACCCCAACATCTACCCCCATCAATGAGCTGCTGGAGCATGTGAAGGGGCTGGACCTGGAGATGCGAAACCACAGGCTCTCCATGACCCAGGGCAACAACAGGATATCTGAGAGGAGTCTGGATGAGGCTCCAGCATTGATAGAACAGCAGAAGCCAGAGGCCTCGAACCAGACCAGTGACTCATTGCCATGAACACTTGCAAGCAAAGGATTGTGGACAAAAGGGTATACTGTAGGACACTACATAACAAGATTTTTTTTCTTTTGTGGAGAGGTTGCAGGGGTGGAGGACAGGTATAAGGGGACAGAGAGATGAGTAGGATTGGGGTGCATGATGTGAAATTCACAAGGAACCCATACAAAGTTTTTTTTTTTTTTTAATCCACCTCTCTCTAAAGAGCTTGGGAAGGGTATATCTAAACTTTTCTGTGCTATGCTGGGACCTTTTGGGTGCTGGCCAATGCTGAGCCGCACTCCCAATCCTTGGGTTGGGAAGATTAGAATCTAGTGTGTGTGTGTGTGTGTGTGTGTGTGTGTGTCTAGATTTTTAGAGATAGGACTTCTCTGTGTAGCCCTGGCTGTCCTGGAACTCACTCTGGAGACCAGGCTGGCCTCAAACTCAAGGATTTGCCTGCCTCTGCCTCCCAAGTGCTGAGATTAAAGTCATGTGCCACTGCTGCCTGGCTTAGAATCTATTTTTAAGGTAGGTTTTATCTATCTATCTATCTATCTACTTATTCTTTTTTTTTTTTTTGAGACTATCTTAGAACTCACTATGTAGATCAGGCTGGCGTTAAACTCTCAGAGATCTGTCTGCCTCTGCCTCCAGAGTGCTGGGATTAAAGACAGGTACCATTATGTCTGGCAATGGATTTTTAAAAATAGATATTGAATTTTATTTATGTGTATGTGTATGTATATGCTATGCATACATGTGTACAGGTACCTAAAGAGGTCAGAAGATGGCGGCATCATACGTGCTGGAACTGGCATTGCTGGCAGTTGGGAGCTGCCTGACATGGGCACTTTGAACAAAACTCCACTTCTGTCCTCTTCAAGAACGGCAAGCGGGGCTGGAGAGATGGCTCAGAGGTTAAGAGCACTGACTGCTCTTCCAAAGGTCCTGAGTTCAATTCCCAGCACCCACATGGTGGCTCACAACCATCCGTAATGAGATCTGGTGCCCTCTCCTGGAGTACAAGCAAAACACTGTATACTTAATAAATAAATCTTAAAAAAAAAAAAAAGAGGCTGGACACGGTGGTACATGCATTTAATCCCAGCACTCCGGAGGCAGAGGCAGGTGGATCGCTGTGAGTTTGAGGACAGCCTGCTCTACAAAGTGAGTCCAGGACAACCAAGGCTACACGGAGAAACCCGGTCTCAAAAAACCAACCAAACAAACAAACAAAAAACAAACACAAACACAAACAAACAGAACAGAACAGTTTTTTAACTGTGAA
The DNA here is from genome assembly GCA_907169655.1 of Acomys percivali. Taxonomy (NCBI): domain Eukaryota; kingdom Metazoa; phylum Chordata; class Mammalia; order Rodentia; family Muridae; genus Acomys; species Acomys percivali. Next base: position 104,148,965 of record OU015748.1, read on the forward strand.
CAGGATTTCATGTATTGCAGGCTGGTCTCAAAAAAATTTTTTTAAAGATGTATTTCTTATTTATACGGTATTCTGCTTGCATGTACACCTGCAGGCCATTCTCTCTCTCTCTCTCTCTCTCTCTGACACACACACATACACACACACACACAGAGTTTCTCTGCCTAACAGCCCTGGCTGTCCTGGACTCACTCTGTAGACCAGGCTGGCCTCGAACTCACAGAGACCCACTTGCCTCTGCCTCCCCAGTGCTGGGATTAAAGGCATGTGCCACCAAGCCCAGCTGTAGCACATGCTGCTTAAATACTGAGCCATTGCTCCAACCCAGTCTAGACTCTAGAGCGTGGGAATTCCAGACTCAGTGGCATATGGTCAGCAAGCTTTCCCTTCTCCCTTCCATTCAGAGGAGAGCCAAACTCCCCAACCTCCATCCAGGGCCGCTGCCCTAAGCAAGGCTTTGTCTCTGGGAAGGAAATGATCATTGACCCAAGAGGCCACTCCTCTCACTGCCTGAGACCTTGACCCACAGCTTGGCTAACCTGGGAGGAGTGGGGCTATTATCAACTTTATTAGTTAGTTACTTTTCTATTGCTATGATAAAACACTATGACCAGGGAATTTAGAGAAGAAGGAGTTACGTGGGCTCACAGACCCAGAAGGATAAGAACCCATGACCTGAGCCGGGCACACGCCTTTAATCCCAGCAATTGGGAGGCAGAGGCAGGCGGACCGCTGTGAGTTCGAGGCCAGCCTGGTCTACAAAGCGAGTCCAGGACAGCCAAGGCTACACAGAGAAACCCAGCCTCATGAAAAAGAAAAAAACCAAAACCAAACAAACAAACAAAACCCCCATCACCTTCACACTGGAAGGGCATGCTGGCTGGGACGCTTGGTGGCTGAGCAGAAAGCTAAGAGTGCCCATCTGGAGCCACAAGAAACTGAAAACGGCACCTAACTTTAAGTTCTTAAAGCCGGAGGTTGACACATTTGCTCTGATGTGGCCACACTTCCTAGGGCTCCCCTAACAGCGCCACCAACTGGGGACCAAGTATCAAACGTCAGAGATGGAGTCCGAGTCCTGTGGAGCCCAGGCATCTGGGCTGTATAGGTCTGTAACCATGATAAGACATCGCCTGTGCGAACACTTGGCTTTGTCTCCAACCAGACTCCCTGGGAACTGGACTTTAGCATTTCCTGGTGCCCAGAAGTGTGGTACTGCGAAGGCCCTGGGGAATTCTGAGTGAATGGCCAAAGACACTAGTAACAGTTTGGCTTCAGACATAGAGGCATCACTCTGAGACTCTTAAGAAGTTGTGGGTTTGAGAGACCAGAGGCTGGATTCCGTGGGAGCCTGCAGAGAAGCTTCCAGAAGGACACACCTTCTGGAACTGGTACTGGTTGTTGCCTCTGCGGACGGGGGAGGAGAATGCAGAGGAGGAAGGCTTACTTTTCTGTTTGAATGTTTGTATTATATATTGTAATGTGCGTAGATCCTAATGTGTTATAATTATAATGCATTCCCATGTGCGTGTTTAATAAATGGATGCAGAAATAAACACTCACCTGGCGAGCTCCCTAAACATGAGCTGCAGCCCCAGCAGGTCTGGGGGTGGCAGGCAACCAGGATGCGCTCTCCAGGTGATGTTGTCACAGGTGGCCCTGGACTACACTTGAGGAACAAATCACCAGCTGGGTCCTCTTCCTGACGGCCACTCAGCCAGACTCATTTGCATGATTTTTGCATATATTTGCATGACTTCCCTAGTTCCAAATAAAGCCTGTATTATCCTTGCTTCTGCTCCCCTAAGGAACACTTTCTCTCTCTCCTCCTCCTCAAGGCTTGACTGGACAGATTCCCCTCACCCTCTTCATGCAAGCCAAATATGTCACCTACATTCCACGTCCTCCTGGTCCCCTAAGGCCCAGCACAGATGTCACCTCTTGTGAAACCTCCCCTACCCCAGCCCTGTGTCTTTAACCCTCCTCTGAATGGCCCACACACTCCTCCCACTTTGCCATGTCTGCACACCTCATCCACCTAGGCTGCCAGGGATGAGAGCCCGTTAGTTCCATTTTGAAGCTTCAGACACTGGGCTCGGTGAGGTCACCTGATCCATCCCCAGAAAGGGGTGTTCTGACATCACCTCAGAATTCTACTCTTTTTTATCCATTTATTTTTTTGGGGGGTCACACATATGTCACGGTGCATAGTAGTGGGGGTCAGAAGTCAGAAGACAAGCAGAGGTGATGTCAGAACAGCTCCCTTTCTGGGAGTAGGTCAGTTCTTTTCTTCTACCATGTGACCTGGGAATCGAACTCAGGTTGTCTGGCTTGGTAGCGAGTGTCTTTACCCTCTGAGCCATCTTTTTTGTTTGTGTTGTTTGTTTTTGTTTTTGTTTGTTCAAGACAGGGTCTCTCTGTGTAACAGCTTTGACTGTTCTGGACTTGCTTTGTAGACCAGGCTGGCCTCGAACACACACTGATCCACCTGCCTCTGCCTCCTGAGTGCTGGGATTAAAGGCGTGTGCCATCATGCCCGGCTTGCCATTTTTTTTTATGTGCTCAGTTTGTGTGTGTGTGTGTGTGTGTGTGTGTGTGTGTGTGTGTGTGTGTGCATATGAAGACCAACATCAGTTGTTGATTGCTTTTCTGCCTTATTTTTGATGTTTTTGTTGAGACAGGGTCTCTCAGTGCGAGTTTCGGGGATCTATTTCCACTCTACCCCAGCTGTGGAATTACAGACTTTCCCAGGTTTTCATGTGTGGTCTAGGATCGGAACTCAGGTCCTTTGCTTGCTAGTGGCAACTTTCCTGACTTAGCCATTTCCCAGTTACCAATGTTATTCATTTGGTTTGTGTGTTTTGGGGTGCTGGGGCCTTGAACCTAAGGCCTTGTGCGTGTGAGGTAAATACTCTACCACTGAGCTGCATTTCCAGCCCAGAGAGTCAATGTCATTTGGATTTGTTTTGCTCTACTTGATTTAATTAGGTCTAAAATTACCAAGTCATTCACACTTAAGTAAAAATATTCCAACACTGAAATAGCTGGGGGGAAAATAGATTCCTCTTTCTTCCCCATTTCTCCCCCCACTGCACTCTCTAGGATGAGCCACTGTAGTCTTGGGTCTCCTGCCATACCTCATTTGCATTTATATGCAGATATGACATATGCAAGTGTATTAGTTTATTATAAGACAGATGTACAAAATACATATAAAAACAATACAGGGACTGGAGAGACTTTTAGAGGACCCAGGTTCAGTTCCCAACACCCATGTCAGGTGGTTCACAACCACCTGTAGCTCCGGCCCCTTGGGGGATCTGATGCCCTCTTCTGGCTTCTATGGGTACTACACTCATGTACACATTACCCACTCCCATATAGTAAACAGTACAATTTTTTTTTTTTTTTTTTTAAGAAAAACAATGAAGATACTCACCTATGGGTTCCTGGCTCCTGAAAGTCACACTTTGGAAGCACACCCTGAGCCTGCAGAAATGCCTCCTCCCTCCTCCTGTGATTTTTTTCCTTACAGATGGACCACAGAATATATTTCCCTAAATAATCAATTTGAGATGAGAATTACTAAATTAGCATGTGTGGAACATGTTAGACTTTATTAGGCAAGACTGAACTATTTTCCAGGGAGGGTGAGGTAGCTTACACTCCCACCCAGAATGCATGAGCATCCCCGAGGCTCTCCATCCTCACCAAGTCTGGCATGCCTCAAATTAATAATTTCTGCCAAACTAGTGGGAGTAAGGTTCCAACTCGTTGTGGCTCTAATTTGCATTCCTCTGATTACTAATGACACTGAGTTTCTGTTTTTTTTTGTTTTTTTTTTTTGAGCTCTTTTATATCTTTAGTGATTTTTTTTTCATATTTTTCATCTGTCAGTCACTGAAAGGCTGTAATAAAAATCTGTAATTTATGTGGGTTGGTCTTTCTTTCTTTCTTTCTTTTTTGAGACAGGGTTTCTCTGTGTAGCCTTGGCTGTTCTGGACTCACTTTGTAGACCAGGCTGGCCTGAAACTCACAGCGATCCACCTGCTTCTGCCTCCCGAGTGCTGGGATTAAAGGCGTGCACCACCACGACTAGCTATGGTGGGCTTTTTCATGTCACCTTGTTTTGTCCTATATATACATGTAGAAACATATTTAATTTTTAATTATGTGTATGCAGTTCTCTTAGACACCAAAAGAGGGAGTCAGATCCCCTCGGCACTGGAGTTAAAGGCGGCTAGCTGTAAACCCTCTGATGTGAGTGCTGGGGCCCAAACTGCAGTCCTCTGCAAACACAGCGCACACTCGTCAGCCCTGGGCCGTCTCTCCAGTCCCCTGCTAATGTTGGTAAGTGTGTAAGCAGTTAGAACTGCTACCTCTTCCTGGTGGTACCTTCCTTTGTCTATTCTAATAATGCCTTTGCCTTGAAGTCTAGTTCGTCTGACATCGTGATAATGACAATTCTTTTGATCTTTTTCCAAACACAGAAGGGCAATTCATCGCTGCCTCCTCTTCTTGTCTGAGTCAAATCACTTCCAAGTTGCCAGGTGGCCTTACTAAGAGGTGACTCAGTTTCTTATTTAAAAATATTTTTTAATGCCGGGCGTGGTGGTGCACGCCTATAATCCCAGCACTTGGGAGGCAGAGGCAGGCGGATCGCTGTGA
>OU015748.1:104161005-104244037 GCA_907169655.1 Acomys percivali
TCTCTCTCTCTCTCTCTCTCTCTCTCTCTCTCTCTCTCTCTCTCTCTTTTCCCTCTCTACCAGCCTACTTCTAATGGACCATATGCTTTATTAAAAATAGTTACAAATGCCATCATCAATCTGGGGACTGGAGGGACTGCAAGGAAGGAGGGGTATTTATCCTGCCTCTGAGGTCCCCTCTACCCAAATCCAATACCATACAGGACTGGCTTCGAGGGTCTCAAGGGACCAAGCCAGCTGGGTTGGGCTGAGACTGGAAAGGGGTGCACAGAGAGGGGTGGTGGCTTCTGTCTCACAGGTAGACATGGGCAGAGGTGGACTTGTGTCTCCATCTCTTCCATTTATAGATATTTACAAAAGAGAGTCAAGAGCACAGACCACAGTCATGCAAAAGAAACACACCCCTCCCCCTCCCGGGACCCACCCTGCCCACCCAGGACCCCATGGTGCCCACCCTCCCCCAGCAGTCCAGCCGCCTTCCCCAAGGTCCTGAGAACAGAAGGGGCCCATCCTTGAAGGGTCAGTGGGAAAAAGGTGGAAGATCTGGGGGGCCCAGAGCCACCCGTGGGGAAGGTGCCAGGGGGCTCAGGCTAGCAGGACTGAGTTCCTGGGTCCTTCCCTGTCCTGGGCTCTGCAGTTCACAGGAAGGGAATCTCCCAGTCTTTAAAGCCCCCACCTTCCTCCAGGTCCACGGAGCCAGGTTCAAAACTGTCCTGAGAGCGGGAGGCTCATCCGAGCACCCCAGCCCTGGCAGAGGCAGGCTCTTGCAGGGGTAGAGGATGGCAGGGCCTGGAGGTCAGATGGCAGACTCCCTGCGATAGGAAATATTGTCCAGTGGCAGGGTGGCTTGCATGCGCTCCAGATCCAAATGGCTGCCAAACTCAAGCATCCGAATGATGCCTGCCTCCTCTTTGGAGCCTGCCTCCAGGCCCAGGCCCGCAGCCACAGCTGCTGCGGCAGCAGCCTCCTCTTCCATCTCTTCTTCCTCCTGGCTCATGAGGGCCAGCTCATTCTCATAGCAGAAGGCACTGGGAGGGGGCGGCGGGGCGGGCAGCACCGTGATCTTGCTTTCCTGCAGCTCGCGGGCAGAGCAGCAGGGCGTGCCAGCTACCTCGTAGGTCTTGTGGAACCTTGAATAGTCCACTTTGTAGTGGCTCTTCTCTTCGAAGACCACAGGCTCGAACCGGTGACCCCACAGGATCTCACTGGCCAGGTAGGAGCTGCGGGCCTGTGTGGTCATAGCCGTGGCCTCCACCATGCCCTCGAGGATGACCACAATCTCAAAGTCTTCCGATTCCAGTTCCTCCTTGCCCATGCCATAGAGCGGACTGTCCTCGTCGATTTCATGCACGATGATGATGGGTGACACCAAGAAGATGCGGTCCAGGCCGATGTCATAGCCCACGTTGAGGTCACGTTGGTCCAGTGGCAGGTACTCGCCCTCTTGCGTCATGTAGGGTTTGATGAGCTGGGCCCGGACATGGGCCTCCACAATGTGGCTCTTGCGCAGGTTGCCCACCCGCCACATGAGGCAGAGCTTTCCATCTCGCACTGAGATGACAGCATGGTGGCTGAACAGCAGCGTCTGGGCCCGCTTCTTAGGCCGTGCCATCTTGGCCATGATAGTGCCGATCATGAAGGAGTCGATGACACAGCCCACGATGGACTGGACCACTACCGCGATGACCGCCAACGGGCACTCCTCTGTCACGCACCGGAAGCCATAGCCAATGGTCGTCTGTGTCTCCACTGAGAACAGGAAGGCTCCCAAAAAGCCATTCACGTGCATGATGCAGGGTTTGGGGGCCGTCGGGGCTGCCCCGCCATTGCCCCCCGGGCCTCCTGCAGCAGGCACCGAGGGGCTGGCCTCCAGGTCGCCGTGGAGGAAAGCAATGCACCAGAAGAGGAGGCCGAAAAAGAGCCAGGAGACGAGGAAGGCCGCGGAAAAGATCATGAGCATGTAGCGCCAGCGCGTGTCCACGCAGGTGGTGAAGATGTCCGCCATGTAACGCTGGGACTTGTTGCTCAGGTTGGCGAAGTAGACGTTGCACTGGCCGTTCTTCTTGACGAAGCGGTTGCGGCGTTTCCGCCGGGGCACGTGGGCCTGCCCGTTTCGGCTGTGTCCGTGCATGGCCTGAGGCCGGCGTGGTTACCTGGGGAGATGCAGGGCCTGCGGAGAACAAGGGACAGGTGAAGGGCTGGAGAGCGAGGGGCTCCTGTAAAGAGACCACCCACCAGACTTTACACAGAACCTCAAGGCTTCCTGTGACCCTGATTGGTGGTGGTGGGGGCGGAGTGTGCCAGAGGGTCGTTTTGAAGACCAGACCTAAGCCCTTGTCCTGGAAGCCGATCCAACCCCCTGGACTGGGGTCCGCCCAATGAAGAACAGGATCCAGCCAGTTCCTAGACCCTGATGCTCAGTGTGGGTCTGTGCCAGCTTGCCACCATTCTGGAAGCTTCTGTTTGTGTGTATTTTCTATTTTTGAAGCAGGGTCTCAACCATGTTGCCTCAGCAAACCTGGAACTCATTATGTAGACCACCCTGGCTTCAAACTCAAGAGATCTACCTGCCTCCGCCTACCACATGTGAAACCAAACTGGCGTACCACTATACTTACCCTTCAACTTACTACTGTCATCATCATTGTTGGGGGAGGGGAAGATGTGCTTGCCATGATGTGGGGAGGTATGCTTGCCATGGGGTGGAGGGAGAGGCATGCTTGCCATGACTGGAGGGGAGGTGTGCTTGCCATGATGGGGGCAGGAAAGACGCATGCTTGCTGTGATGCGTGTGTTAAAGACAAAAGGACAATTTACAGGAGTCAGTTCTTTTTCCATCTTGGTTTCCAAGGCTCGAACTCAGGCTGTCAGGCTTGCAAGCAAGCACTTTTATCCGCCAAGCCCTCTTGCCAACCTCTTTTTATTTTCAGTGGTGCCAGGATTGGGGCAAAGGCCCTTCAGGTTGCAGCGAGCGCTCGACCTCTGAGCCACACTCCCATCCTGATGTTCATCTTGATTCCGTGTCCTGCATGCCCAGAGCTTTGAGCCCATTTGCCTCTCAACTTAACCTTCACACTGGGGGCTAGAGAGGTGGCTCAGCGGTTAAGAACACTGGTTACTCTTCTAGAGGACCTGGGTTCAATTCCCAGCACCTACATGGCAGCTCACAACTGTCTGTAACCCTGGTTCCAGGCGGCCTGACACCCTCACACTGATATACATGCAGGCAAAACACCAACTTATGTTGAAAAGAAAAGAAAAGCTGGGCGTGGTGGTGCATGCCTTTAATCCCAGCACTCGGGAGGCAGAGGCAGGTGGATCACTGTGAGTTCAAGGCCAGCCTGGCTTACAAATGGAATCCAGGATAGGGAAACCATGTCTCAAAAAACAAAACAACAACAACAAAAAAAGGAATGTACTCTCTGTACTGACTACTTATGGTTGGTTTTGTTTTTTATTTTCTTTTTTGTTTGTTTTTGTGTGGTCTTTCTGTGTTAACCTTGTCTGTCCTGGACTCGCTTTGTAGACCAGACTGACCTCAAAACTCACAGTGATCCGCCTGCCTCTGCCTCCCGAGTGCTGGGACTAAGGGTGTGCGGCACCATTATTTTCATTAAATTTCAGCTCATCAACTGTAGTGGTTTCACAAACTATGGCTAACAGTTACCACGGAGTGAATGTCCCCAGACAGGGTGCCACTTATCCTCACATTCCTGCCCTGTCCCAGACTTGCCAGGAGCAGGACAGGGGCTGACAGACAGTGACAGGACAGTGTGCTAGTCAAGATGGAGGAAGGGAGAGCCCTGGACCTTCTGTCCCTGTCTGGGCACATGCAGCTGACTGAAAGAGGGAAAATGGGCAGCTGGGGAGACAGTGGATCCAGGCTCAGGAGGTGCCGCCTTCCGGGAGCTCCTGGATGAAGACTGGGCATAGGTGAGGCGCTTGCCACTTTTGCTGCCTACCCAGACCACTCAGTTTCCTTTGCAGAACCTCAGTTTCCTCATCTGCAACCCGAGGATCGAAATCCCTACCGTACAAGACCCTGGAAGACAGAACCCACCATCCCACTACTTCCCGCTTGCTGGGTGCCTGTGAGAGACAGGCGGGCCTGACTGTGGTTGCCAGCTGTTCCAGCAGAGGCTTGTCACCCCCGTGTGGCATGCCTGTGAGCTGGACTCACAGAGGGCACATTCTCTCTTCTGTGTTCCCTGCTGTTGATGACTGAGCACAGGAGCTGCTGTCGTCTGGGGAGGGGGGAAGTGGGGAGCCAGAGGCCACACGGCCAGGACCCAGCCTGGGTTCCCGATAACATCTTGGCCTAGAATTATATAAGTCTGGAAGCTTCTATTTTCTGTTCTATTCTTCCTGGTCTAATTGTGCATCTGTGGCAATGTTTACACACTTCCCTGGTTCAGGACAACTCGGTTGCCGCAGCAACCGGTGCAGGCCAATGCTATAATTTAGATATCAACAGTCTCTTCCCCTGCTTTTTTCTCCAGAGTCTCCCTCTCCTCCCCCAGGCCACCCTACCCAACCCCGCTTTTCTCCCGCACCCCACTCTACCCCACCCCAAGGGACTCCCTAGGTCAGAGTTCCATATCTGCCATGTGACTTGGTGGGACCTTAGTTGCCTGACTTGGAACATTAGGCATCTCAGGTATGGTCCAGAATGTGATGATGCTGGCCCTATGATGCTCCTAACTTTTTATTTTTTATTTTTATTTGTTTGTTTTGGTTTTTCAAGACAGGGTTTCTCTGTGTAGCCTTGACTATCCTGGACTCACTTTGTAGACCAGGCTGGCCTCAAATTCACAGCAATCTGCCTGCCTCTGCCTCCCAAGTGCTGGGATTAAAGGCGTGTGTCACCACCGCCCAGCGTGATACTCCTAACTTTATCTGGGGTTCCCCTGCTGTGTTCTACCATGCCCAACCCCTTCATTGGCACCAGAGACACTTACAGCTGAGGGACACAAGGTAGGCACGTTCAAGACCACTGTCTTATAGCTAAGGCCAAGAAGGCCAGGAAGGAGCCATTGGGGGTCTCAGAATGAGGCAGGTGGAACTGCCCTGCCTAGGGTGCTCACACCCACCTGGATATGTTGAAGGATGGGCCTTTGGCTCTTCTTCTCCTGAGGGGCCAGGGGGACCGGAGCCCGGAAAATGTGGATACTAACCCCACTATGACAGGGTCTGAAGCGTAGCCTATGCCTCCCCAAGGGAGAAAGAGGGCAGGGCCAGGCACCTGAGCCTTTGATGGACGAATGCCACTAGCTGTCCGAAGAGGATCCTGCCAGAGGCTCCTCTCAGGGTGCCAAGGACCTCCGACTGTCCGCTGGTAGGACCAGCTCATTTGTGAGGGTCCACCCTCACAAGGGGCCGTGAGGTGAGCAGCTGAGGGAGCCCCCATGCCTCAAGGCTATTGGAGTTCCCTCCCTCAGCAATGCCAAGGGCTCTCTCTGATTAGTGGGTGAAGGTGAGGGAGCCTCTGCCAGCAGCTTTCGACACTCTGAGTTGGCCATATCAGGTACTCACCTCCCTGCTCAATAGGCACTCTCCGGAACCTCCCATCACCCACTCCACAGTTCTGCAGGCCTCGTGCCTCTTCTCAGGACCCCAGCAGGCTCTTGGAGCAGCTCCCGTGCCTGCCTCATGTTGAGCTCTTAAGGCTCTTGCCCATCCCAGTGCTCAGCTGGGTTGTCCTCTCAGCTACAGCGAGGAGCAGCTGTGTACAGTCTAGCCTCCTGAAGACCCTCCTGTTCTGACAAGCAGCTGCCGTTGCCACCACAGGCGTGAAAAGTGCCAGCCGGGCATTGCGTCCACATGATAACTGTATGCGCATGGCCAGAGATCTTTCTCTGATCACAGGAGGCTTCTGGGAAAAGATACAGATGCCAGAGGGAAAGCTCAAAGGAGAAGGTGTATGGATGACAGGATGGGACACAAAGCACGGATCAGCATTGTCCTCCTTTAAGAAGAGCCCTGCTTGTCCAGGGAGCTGTGTGATCTCAGCCCATACCGTCTGGAAGGCAGGGGACACATCTCCAACCTGTCCATCAAGGATTCACTAAAAGGATGCCAGCTGTGTGGGGGGAGAAAAAAAAGGAGGCTGGACCCCTCTGAACTGCCTTGTGGAGGGACGCCAGGCAAGTCCTTCCCTTTTCCAGCCTTGCATTATCCCCCCAAGCCTGGGGCCACTTGCCCTCTTTTGAGGACTTTTTAAGGCCATGGAACTTGAAGGAAGACAATAGAAGCAGGGGAAGGCCATGTGGCCCAGCCTCCAAGAGCATTCCAGCAAACTGGGCAGCGTGCATGGAGACGCTGGCCTTACTCAGACTGCATCTTGCTGTATGTCTAGAAGCAAAGGTTCTCTTAGGAACCTCACAGGCTGTGAGGACAACCATCCCTAGCCACTCCCAGCCACACACATCCTGGCTACCCATGACAGAAAGAGTGAGCAGATGCTATGCACTACCTCCCTGGGAATCTCCCTTTGGCCTCGCCAGCCCCGACAGCAGATGGGCAGAGTGCAGCGGAAGGCATGCTGCGGACAGCCAGCCTGTCGAGGCTATTTATCCTATTCTGAATCTTCTAGGTCCCTGCTGGTGGTGAGGCAACATGGGAGGTGACAGGACTCACTGGAGGGCTCACACCTCAGTCTCAGGGCCCTGTCCCTGAAGTGTTTGAGTGAAGGAATGCTCCGGAAGTACGGGCTCCACAGCAGCCGTGGCGTGGCCTATCTCGCCGAGGTATCGCTGTGTCTTTGTTCAGCTAACATGTATTTATTAAGCAGCTATTGAAACACAAAGGGTTTCAGGCTGCTGTTTCCCATCTGGGCTGCAGAGCCGGGGAGAGGAGCCTGGGGGGTTGCACAGCAGAAGCAGCAAGGTAGGACTCTCACTTAGCCTTGGTCCCCAGATCACTCTTGCCCTTGCCCTTCCGGGGCCCTGAGCCCTGTACCCTTTTATCTGCTGTGACATTCTACTTAGCCTGGTTCCTCTGGGAACAAGCCTCCTCCCTACCTCCCCCACCCCTCACTGCCTTAATTGCCCTTCAGGTCAGCCGTACTTTCTCCGTGCTCCTTCCCCTTGCATTCTTGCACCCACTTAGCATCATCAGATCAACTAAAGAAATGACCTGCTGGTTGCATTCATGTGCTTGAGGTGTCAAGACCCGGCTCTAAGACTTCTGCTTTGGGACTTCATTTCCCTACCTGCACACAGGGGCAATGGTCCTCTGACCTCTGCAGGCCATCCTTAGGATGATTTTTGAGAATTGTTACACTGGGGACAAACCTGATGGTGGGAGGGGCCGGCCTGTAGGCCGCCTCAAGTAAACCTCCAAAGGTGACAGGACGGCGGTGACTAAGATACAGTGACTCAGGGACACAGAACAAGAGCTTGGAGGGGACTTCTGGCTTGATTCTACCACACAGGTGCTCTGGGCAGACCCACCTACTGCTGCCTGCAAAGTAGGGACCTTTCACGACTCCCTGGCGAGAGGGGATATGTGCAAGCTGTCTAAGACAACGGAGGGCAGGGACTCTCTGTAGTTCCCTGAGCCTCTCAGGCAGGCAGTGGGAGTGGGGTCCTGCCTCTAGAAGGTGGGCAGTTTCCCTTGGGGAAGTGGGGAATCCACACTGGCAACTCATATCCTAACCCTTGAGAGTGCCCTATGCTTCGGCTTTGAGGCGTCCCTGGCTTGGACTTGCTGCAATAAGTGGGGAGGCCTTTCCAGTTCATTCCTCAAAGGAGGCATGGGAGAACACACCTTTAGTCCCAGCACTCTGGAGACAGAAGCAAGCAGATCGCTATGAGTTGAAGGCCAGTGAGTTCCAAGCCAGCCAGGGCTACATAGTGGGACAGTCTCAAAAGAAACAATGGGGGTTGGGGGCAGGGTGTCACCCTCTGCAGGCCCTTGTCCTGTTCCTCTGACCCTGGGTAGTCAGATTCCTTTATCTCCATCTTTCCCTCCCAATGATGACACCCCAAGGACAACTGTGATGTCGTCCATGGAAACACTGGCCATCTTCTTTGTCCACGGTCTCCAACTGGCCTAGGGGATCCACACCTAGTCTGGGCTGACTGGCCAGTGAGCCCCAAGAATCTTCCTGATTCTACTGTGCCAGCACTGAGACTACAAGCACCTGCCATGACACCCAGCACTTTATGCAAGTTCAGGGTCTCAAACCCAAGCCCTCACACTTGCAAGGCCAGCTCGTAGTTGACTGATCTCTCTCCAGTCCTTCCCGGTCACGTTCTGTGTGACTTCAGGTCAGATACTTGACCTCTCTGGACTCTGTATGCCTCATCTGTACGGAACACTAATATGGATCTCACCAGGTAAGACTGTAAGAATAAATAGAGTGTGCCGGGCCGTGGTGGCGCACGCCTTTAATCTCAGCACTCGGGAGGCAGGGGCAGGTGGATCGCTGTGAGTTCAAGGCCAGCATAGTCTACAAAGCAAATCCAGGACAGCCAAGGCTAACAGAGAGAGACCATGTCTCGAAAAACAAACAAACAAACAAACAAACAAACAAAAGCCCAAAACAACAACCAAAAGAAAAAAAGGGAATAAACAGGATGGCACACAGCGCATGCCTGCACAGGGTAAGCGACACGTATGAGTGTGTATCACTCGGTGAAGGAACACTCTTGCTCTGAGATCCAAGGAGGAACCTCAAGACCCAACCATAGCCACCCACCACATCTCACCCAGAGAGTATCCAATGCCCTGAGAGCAAGTGGCCCTGGAATCAACTCACACACACTGGCCAGGTGGGCTCTGGAAGGTTCTCTTGTAGCTCAGCCTCAGCATCTCCACTAGCAGAAGGAGAATAACAACACATTCCTACCTGCAGGGTGGCCGGATGTCACCAAACCCCACGCCACACAGTGCCAGGCATGCTGCTTTCCTTCAGACCCTGGAACCCCTCGGCACACGGCCCCTCCCCCTGGAGCAGCACTATCGTGTTGCAGGGTCCACACAGAGCATTTAGCAGGCCTTCACTCCAGGCAGGAGCCATTCTGAGTGCTTTGTGCCGATCGATTGCTCTCAGCCCCGTGGTGACCTCGGGAAAGGCACCGTCATCATTCTTGTTTTAGAAGCAGGAAAGCCAAGACACAGAGAGGGTTGCAACTAGCCTGGAGTCGGAGGCCAACCTGGGCTACACAGCAAGTTACACAGTACAGCTTGGACTCAAACATCCCTAAGAGGTCCCCGGTCATTCCCACCTTTGAGGTCTGAGGCTCCAGGTATGGTAGGGAGAGTAGGGAAGCAAGAGGTGACAACAGTGGCTTGGAGCTGGAGAGAAAAAAAAAGGGGGGCTGGGAACACTCCAGACAAGGCCCACAGGGTTTGGCGGTGGCTAACCGGGTGACAGAGTAGGTGACCTGGGGCCCCCAGCAGACGGAGCTGTCCAATAGGGATTAACTGTGAGGCTCTAGACCTCCTGGATCACCATGCAGAGCAGGTAGCTAGGTGTGAATGGACAGAGGAAAGCGAGGGTCTCAGACCCACCGGGAGGCAGCTCAGGCAGGGTGACCCCCCCCTGACCCACTCCGCCCACTGATCCCTTTTATCCAAGGCTCAAAATGCCTCCTGGGTCATGAAGGGTGAAGCTGGAGAGAGAAATCAGGATCATAGATGGCCCGGAAGAGTCCACATCTGCCTTGTCCCTGCCATCCACCTGGGTGGACTTGAGGACCCACTCACTGCCTTGTCCCTGGGTCTCAGCAAACATGGGGGGTGTGGGGACCCCCGGAACTTTGAGGAGTGGATACTGGCTGTCCCCTCAGTGCACAAGCTGCCCCCAGCAGGCACCACATCCAGAAGAGGCTCTAGCACAGCACACTGTAATCTCAGCATGTGGGAGGTAAAGGCAGGAGGATTGAGAGTTCAAAGTCATCTTTGGCTCTATAATGAATTCCAGGCTAGCCTGGACTACATGAAACTCTGTCTCAAAAGGTAAAAATAAAAGCTGGGAGTGATGGCATAGGCTTTTTAATGCCAGCAACTTGGGAGGCAGAAGCAGGCGGATCTCTAGGAGTTCAAAGCCAGCCTGGTCTACATAGAGCATTCCAGGCTAGCCACGGCTACGTGGTGCAGTGAAACCCTGCCAAAGAAAGAAAGAAAGATGAAAGAAAGAAAGAGGGAGAGGGAAGGAGGGAGGGAGGGAGGAAGGAAGGAAGAGAAAAAAGGAAACGAAAAGAAGCCAGAAACAGTATAAGAGGAGGGTTAGGGTATTCAGAGCCAGGGCGGTGCCTCATCCTGCCTCCTCCCCCACCCTGGGTGGTTCTCTATCCAGGCAGAGGGCACCATGAAACTGATGCTTGAGCCATCTCACAGCCGGAGACCATCACACAGTCACACGCATGCACGCGGGGAGCTACGCAGGCAGCCTTCTAGTTGAAGCGCAGCTTGGAAGCGGCCCAGCTGCCCATCCACTGCACCACGCAGCCACAGAAGCCAAGGAGGCCGCTCTTTCGGGAGCCTTGTGGGCCTGCGAGATGTATTTTTAAGTGAAAAAAAAGGCAACAGTGATGAGCGGTGAGTAGAGTCGCTACCTTGTGTGAAAAAGAGGAGTTTATAGCTACGCATATTCGCTTCTCTCTCCCAGCTTGTCTGGATGGAGACCCAGGAAACTGGTGACACGGACTGCTCTGAGGGAGGGGGAGCAGGTGGCTAGGGATGGAGGAGGGTGGCAGAATACTCCCTGCTTTTTCATTTGCCTTTTAATTTTAGAACCATATGAGTGTACCACCTATGGAAAATACCCATGAGTTTTTAAAATTAGCATGATGTATGTGTGTTTGTCAGAGACGGGCCACAGCATTCATGAGGTCCTCAACAAATAGTATGATCCCAGACAGCCTAAGAACACGTCCCCTAGGGGCTGTGGGGCCTTGGGAGACAGACCTTATCTTCTGAGTCACATCTACAAAATGAGGAAGGATCATACCTGCTATACAGGCATGCTGCAAAGATGAACAGTGGAGGGCGAGGGGGTATAAACTGTAAAGTGCAGAGGGCAGAGAGTGTACATGGCAAAGTGTAGCCATTCTGTGATGTGTGTGTGTGTGTGTATGTGTGTGTGTGCGTGCGTGTGTGCGTGTATGAGTACGCACTTGCTCTTGTGACTCCTGTGAACTCATGTGGCTCAGGGGGGCCAGAAGTTGACATCAGTTTTCTTCTTCTACCCTTCTCTGCCTTATTTTTTGGACACAGAGTCTCACCAAACCCGGAGCTCACTATTTTGACTGGCCTGGCTGGCCCACAGCACCCAGGATCTGCCTGTCTCTGTGCAGGGATAACACGCACACTGCCAAAGCTTTCGGTTTACATCAGGTCTGGAGATCTGAACTCAGGTCCTCACGCTTGCATAGCAAGCCCACAAAAGCCCTTCGCCCACAAAAGCCCTTCTTGAAGGGCGTAGCATGTACCTCCCTCCCAGTCTCCCCTCTACCCCCAAAGGAGCCTGCGGTCAGTCCCCACCTTGCTCCTGACTCCTCCAGGCCTGAGAGCCCTCTCATGTTGCCCACTTCCCCCTACTTCTATAAGCCACACACCCTGGGAGCATAGGCTCAGTTACCAGTCACCACCACCAACACCCCTCAGTCACTGACCTCCCTCCTTGGCTCCTCTACAGCCGCTCCTCCCTCCTCCCCTCCCCCAGTGATCTCATCCAGTCCCGAGCCTTAAAATACCAGCAGCCACATCTCCCTCAGAGCACACTCACTCTGGGTGTCTGCTGGATGGTGCCCATTGCCTCCCGCCTTCCCCTCCTGAGTCTGTGAGGCCTCCCGGGGTGGCTCACCCCTAGAACCTAAGGGCAGGGAGAGAACACTTTTAGTGAACCATTACGGACATACACTGGCCACATAGTGGTCCTCGTTCCAAGCTGGAGTGGTCCTGATTTTATCTCTCATGGGGAGCTGAGGAGCAGGGCCCACAGGATGGGATGCTGGATGCTCTATCCCATGTCCACAGATTTGAGCCCAACCCACAGCCTCCTCTGGGCTTCCCCAGCCAAGGATTCCTATCGCTTCCCAGCTCTGCTTGTCCTCCCTACCCCCGACCCCGCAAGGTGAACTCTGGGCCCAGATAAGCTTTTGCCCTCACACTGACCTTGCCCTCCTCAGTTCCCTCCCCCAGTCCTCGCCACATAGCCATATGGTCTACCTCCCTGTTCCTTCTAACACATCAAGTCTCCCTGCCTTGGGGCCTTTGCACTGGCTGTTTCTGCTGTTCTCACTGAAATTCTGTGGCTCTTTAGCTTCTAGCCTCTCCCACTGGAGTTCTGTCTTAGAGGCTTTAGGCTCAAAGATGCCTTGTGCTTTCCTGCCTTGTCCTCCTCTTCCTTACAGCCCTTGTGGACTTTATGTCACTGGCCCACCCAGGCAGGGCTCTGGACTGTTCACATTGAGGCCTGGAACCGGGCATGCAGTAAACACTTCACACACAACAGACAAGGGACAAGGACATGAGATCCTGTGCAGCCTGTCATAATTCCCCGTGAAGGGCCTGAGCAGGGCGATGTCACAGAATGTGACAAGCTATTTTTGATGCTATAATGAGGGAGCAGAGGTGGCCCCAAGCACAAACCAGGAGGACCTTCTGTGCCATTGCACCATAGGACACGGCACAGTAGCTGTGAGCAGAAGGGACAGGGGACAGACAGGACAGCTCAAGTCTCAGACCTCTGCTCCACCTCCACAGAGCCCTGTCCTGCATGTCCTGGGGCAGAGGCGTGACATGCATCCATCCCAGCCATGGGATCCTGTGCTCAAAGGGAGAAGCTTACAGAATGATGGTTTGGGAGGTAGGCAGGGCCTTGGAGAGAGGGCACAGCAGAGGCCTCAAAGGGCGAGGGGCTGTGGTCACATCCCAAGATTGTTCAGCCACAGGCAAGGGACTGTGGCCAAGAGAGCATCTACCTGTCAGCTGAGTGCGGACTCACAGGTTCTGACCAGCTCCCACCAGCTCCATGCACCCATTCACCACCTAACAGCATCCTGAGCTGGCTCAGCCCCTGCCTTCCTACCTGGCTTGTCTGCAGCTATGCTCTGCAGCGTGCAGGGCGGATAGCAACATCTTGAGTACTCACTATGGGCTGTGGGAGAAGCAGCGAGTTCTGAGCTGGGCATGGTGACATATGTCTTTAATCCCGGCACTCAGGAGGCAGAGGCAGGCAGACTCTGAGTTCAGGACAGCCAGGGCTACCTAATGAGACCATGTTTCAAAAAGGAAAAAGAAAGAAAGAAAGAAAGAAAGAAAGAAAGAAAGAAAGAAAGAAAGAAAGAAAGAAACGTAAACTCTGAGCAGGCCCACTCAGCTCGGGGCTTGTGAAGTGACACGTCCTGTGCCAGGACAAGAGCCAAGGAGTCTACACAGTCAGAGGCCTAAGAAAGGGTCCCTGGAAAGATGTTTGAGTTCTAGAATGCAGAGGAAGCTGGGCAAGACAGAGCTTGAAATACAGCTTAGGTAGGACTGAGGCCCTGGGGACAGCTGGCTACGGGTGCGGAGAGGAGGGTATTTCAAGGCAGAGCAACCACTTCCTAGAGGTCTTGACACTTGGGTCCCCACGAGCTGAGGGAGAAAAGGGAGCCACATATCCATAGACGCTTCTACGAGTTCCATCTTCAGGACCTCTACAGAAGGCACTGACTTTTCCAGCTCCAAACAAGACCCAGAATAAAAACAATATACCATGTATAATGTATTATTAATAAATACGTGTGTGCCTGATGCACATACACATACACCAATGACATCCTAAAAAAAAAAAACAACCCACTTCCCCTCACACATGCCTAGTGTTCTACAAGCCAGTCCCTGTCTATGACTCGGTCATTAATCTCACTCTGTAGCCCGGGCTGGCCCAGAAACTCACCACACAGCCCATGCTGGCCTTAAACTTGCAGCAACCCTTCCGCCTCACCCCATCAAAGGGTTAGGATTAAAAGTCTGAGCCACGTCACCTAGATTTTTCCTCATGTGGCCTGCGCTGAAGGGTGATGAGAGGGCTGACAACTGGCAGAAATTGGAACTAGGGTTTCCCTCAAAGCCAAGTCCGGTGGTCTGGGCCTGTCATCACAGCTACTGATGAGGTAGAGGCCGAAAGAGCACAACTTTCAAGGTCAGCACGACCTGCAGAGTTCAAGGCAGTCTAGGCGACTTAGTGAAAAACACATGGAAGTGGACAGGAGGGCAAAGGATGCTGAAGCAGCTGGCATGCTTGAGGCCTGGACTTCAATCCTTAGAGACCTAACCAAGCAAACAGGAACACCTGCAGGGTCTGCCGCGGGCCCTGGGAGGGAAAGACGCAGATCTCATTGGAGCCATAGGAACACTTGAGGCAAAGGAACGTTTGTGAACCCCCCGCCCCCCACATACACACACACACTGCAGTCTGTACAATACGTTCATTTGGGTTCTGGGTCCCTTCCATTGCCTTGTGCCAGAACTCTCTTGCTCTCCCTCAGCAGGTGCCATTCGGCGTTTGCTCACAGACCTCCTAGGACAGGCAGCCCACTTGACTGCGAGGAACGAGGCTCAGCTGGCTCAGGGGTTCATCTAAGGACTTGGGGACCCAGGACAGCCCTGAGATGTGACCCTGGCTTCTCTGCCCTAGCTGTACCCTCTACTCTCCTGTTCACTCACTGTCTGGTGTCTGGGGCCGGCGGGTGGGGGTGGGGGTGGGGGTGGGAGTGGGGGGGGGATGGCCCTGCTGCCAGCTAGGACTTCTCCAAGGTCAGGTGGTAGCCTTGATCTGCAGCTGTGTGCCCTGGTGCCCACTGCAGCAGGTCTAAGGACAGGAAGAGAGAGCTGGGGTGCAAGAGCTGGGCTCAGCAAGGACGGAGGGACACCAGGTGACTAGAGACAAGGTATCTGAAGGTAATGGTGTCTGTCTGCCCCGCTGACCCCCATCCTATCTGTTCCCATATCAATGACCTTTCAATATGGGTAGGGCAGAGCGGAGGGATCAGTCAGGGAAGTGAGAAGAGGCTGGGGGGGGGGGAAGCCTGGTGCCCACTCTGCTGCTTCCCTGAGATGGCAGGACCCCACGGGACACCTGTCCCATCCTCCTTGTCCCTTCTCATCCCTGATCCAGTGACAGAGAAGGCTGCAAGGGAAAAGCTAGGCACACCTTACTGTCCCAATGTCCCCACTAGTGGCCCTTGCTTCACAGACCTCAGAGGACCCCCCCCACCCGGAAAGTGACAGTGACCTGGCGAAGGTCACAAAGGCTTTGCGAGTGGCTGAGCCTTCCTCCTACCTCTATGACAGGGTCTGCTTCTTTTCTTATCTCGCATCTGCAGACGCACCCAGGAGAGGAACACGGAAGGAACCATTCCCCTCTCCCCTCCCTTGGTCCCCAAAGATATAGGCACCCGAAAGGAGGGGAAGGTGTCTGGGTGGGGGGCCCTGGAGGCCTTTAGGAGCAGAAGCAGGACCTGCTCCAACTCTGCCACCTTCACTGGGCAAATACTGTCTAATGCCATGAAAAGCCCATGTGGTCCCTGGACCAACTGTCCTAGGTGAGTTGCTAGAGGAGGGAAGGTATAGGAGACAGGGCTAAAGCTGACGTGAAACTTCTTTTCAGCCCCGTCCCAGGAGTTTCTCTGGCTGCATCTGCACACCCCAGTTCATCCCTGCCCAGCTGGAGCGTCCTCCACCCCCCACCCCGGCCCCCAGGCATCTTCAACCCACGCTCTCAGCGGTAGATCACCATGACAACACCACCTCTCACAGCATGGCTCTAACAGGGGTGAAGAATGCAGAAGTTCACCTTTCTTGGTAGCCTATAAGGGTCTGATGGTATCTCTCCCAGGGGCACTGCACGTCACCCTGCCTGCTGAGGCCACGTGTTGGCTAAGGACTGACCACAGAGAAGAGAAGAGAAGAGGAACTAGGGGCAGAGAGAGAGAAAGAGAGAGAGAGAGAGAGAGAGAGAGAGAGAGAGAGAGAGAGAGAGAGAGAGAGTTGTGTGTCCTGGGGGAGCAGCGTCAGGTTGGAGGCAGGAGATCAAATAAAGGGGTTCTTGGCGGATGACATATATGTAAGTCCAAAGGACATATGTGGGGCCTAGGACAAACTCTTATTACCAAGCTTTACTTTTCTCACATGAAAACAGGGATGTACCGGGCATGATGGCGCATGCCTTCAATCCCAGCACTTGGGAGGCAGAGGCAGGTGGATTGCTGTGAGTTTGAGGCCAGCCTAGTCTACAAAGCAAGTCCAGGACAGCCAAGGCTAATACAGAGAGACCGTGTCTCGAAAAACCAAAAAGAAAAGAAAAAAGAGAAGAAAAGAAAGAAAGAAAACAGGGATGCTGTGCTCATAGGGCAGTGCAGAGCCCTAACTGAGACTGCGTAGAAAGTCCAGCACCTCCTGATTGATCACTCCCTTGATACAACCTGTAAGGGCAGGAGGAGCAGCAGCTCAGGTGGTAGAGTGACAACTGTCCAGCGTGCATGAAACAGCCCCCAGCGATGTATAAGCCAGACATGGTGGCCCTCAGGAAGTGAAGGCAGGAGGATCAGAGGTTTGAGGTCACTCTCTGCTACATACCATCTCTAGGTCACCAAGCAATAGTACCATCACCCAGGCAGGGTTCTTTGTGCACCTGTTGCACACAGGCGAGAGATGACTATGAGAAGGTTATGGTGAGAGACCTGTAGTGGTAATGGCCCAGCCCCAGAGTCCCCTTTGTCCCTGGCCTGTGTGTCCTGAAACAGAACCGTGGCTTCAGAACCGGCCAAAAAACTCACTTATCCAGCCCCACACATTCCCAGCAGCCATGTACTCTCATGGAGCCTCAGTTTCCCCTTCTGTGAATTGAGAAGTAACCATGCTCTATGTCTTACAGGCTCGCCCACGAACCAGAGGTCAGTTTACGGGGACTGGCCCTTGCAAAGGCCCTTGGAAGCAGGGGGTCAGGATCCAGAGCTAGCCCTAGTGTGAGCCTCCTGCCCCCCATGCCTCACCCCACCCACTACCCATGAGCAGAGCGCGCGCACGCGCGCGCCTGCTTGCGCGTGCCTGTCGGAGCGCACACGCGCTTGTGTGTGACTCAGGCTCTATTCATAGCTGAGCTCCACCAGCTGCAGTGTCACAGGCAGAGGGGCCTCAGCCCATGTTATTATTACAATTACCATGTGAATTAAAAGTTTGAGCAGCGATCAGCCCACGTCGCCGCTGGGGAAGAGGGAGCAGGAGAAAAATAAAGATGAAAAAGAGGAGAAGCGCTGTGCCTGGAGATCACCCCCCCCACACACGCCCCAAGGAGGGCTGAGTCGGCCTGAGGAGGGTTAACGGTTATGCCAGCCCCCAGGGTTCCTGTCTGCCCCTTCCAGGGGCTAGGGTCCTCATGAGGAGGGAGGAGCACTTAGAGACACACAGCCCAGTGGTAGTTACTTGAGGGGCAAAGAGATTTTTTTTTCTTTCCATAACTATGTCACCTCATTGGGCAGACCAAGCTCAGAGAGGGCAATTGTGGGTGGACCTAAGATCACACAGAGAACTACCATCAGTCTCTTAGACTGTCTCGTGCCAGACAAGTGTCTCACGCCACAGCCCCGAATCTCATCAGGCCATGATGCTGATATCTGCAGGTGACCTGAAGGCAGGGAGCCAAGCCTACAGTCAGGATCTGCCATGCCTGCTTTCTCTGCTCCGTGGAATGACAGAACCTGGCTCTTCTGCAAGTCCCAGCCTGGAGCCGCCAGCACCTCAGGATTCCGAGCCCACATCAACATGGCAAGCCACCATCCATCGAAGATCCCTTCCCCTCACCCACTAGTGCAGGGACAGAGTCCCAGGCTAGAGAACTCTGATGCTCTGGTCACCTTGGGCCAGCTCAGTCTTCCTGTCTATACAATGATCTCTCCCCAAGGGTTCATGACTGTGTCTGTCTCCAGGATAGGAGCCCCCAGAGGATCCCTGAGGGGGCGTCAGGCTGTGGGGGCGACAAGACCATCTCTTGCCAAACCCCAGCCCAGGGGAGGAATATTTTCCACTCTTTCTGGGGAAGCCCCAGAGGCGGCCCCCACGGAATCAGATCAGTCTAAACTCAAACCCAGTCCCTCCATACTTGCTTGCTGTGTGACCTTAGGCAGGTAGCACAGCCCCTCTGGTGTAACATGGGAAGGTACATCATCAATGGAAGGCTGCTTCCTGGATTAAGTAAGAATCTGTGGAAGGCCCTGGCCAGCCACTGTATCTTCTAGGTGGGGAGCGGATGAGTGGTACACACGGCCTCCTAGCATCTTTGGGAAATATCAAAGACCCAAGGATTCCTGAGGTGAGGATGTCATTCACAGTCACCATTCAAAGTCACCAGGCAGGAGGGCCGGCTCTACCTGATCAGCCCTTGGGGCAAGATGCTCACTTTCTCACCAAACCTTGGGTACCCCCATCTTTCTCCTGGATAACAGGCCATCCCTCTGGCTGACTCTGAGTAACTTGGCCAGCTCAGTCCTTGTCACTAAGCCTGTCTTCCCATCTATAAAACTGAGTTCTTCCCAAGAGGATCCCTGAGGGGGGGGGCTGTCACGTTGTTGGGGGCAACTGATTAAAACTTGACCAGGGAGAAGAATATTCTAGAATCGAATATTCTTGCATGGACCGGAACTTTTTTTTTTTTTTTTTTTTTTTTTTAGCTTAACCCGAAATCCAGCTTGTCCCTTACAGGGACTGCCTAAGATTAATTAGTCTTCAATTGAGCTCTAAAGGAACCCCCCCCCCCCAAGAAGAGCAAAGTCCCCTGGTGGTGGAGGTGGGCAGGGAAGAAGGAGAAGGAGAGGAGGGGCTAGGCCTTCAGGGCTCCTGTTTTGCCTGGCCACAGTGAGAAGAAGGTATCTCTTGCCTGCCAGCCTCCAAGAAGCGCCTGAGAAGTAGGAGCTGGAAACCTGCTTCCTCTGCTCCCAGAGGCCATCACTGTGGCCCCAGGACCCACTTCAACCTCAGTTTCCGCTTTTGTGTAATGACAGCATCAGACCAATGACACAAGCACCAAGTGTCTACAGGCAAAACACTAGCCTCCCACAGCGCCTGTGGCCCTTGGTGGCCAAGGTGGCCTGCCCCCTACTTCTGGCCATCATGTAGAGGGCCATAGGGCTCCTACATTATCTGTGGCCTTCAGGCCAGGGCCGGGCAATCTCTTCTGTACCACAACTCATGCAGAGGGCCGGGGTGGCCACCATCCCCACGTCACAGGTGAGATGGAGGCACAGGAAGGAAAGCTGCTGCTCAAGGTCATAGGATCCGTCCTGGGCCCTGGAGAGCCAAAGTGGCAGAGGGCACCTCCTCTCAGGGGAACTGCCAATACTCCAAATGGCCAACACTCACCATACAAACAAACGTGCACTCTACACAGGGGGATCTGCCCAAGGTCACTTGGCCAGGCCATTGCAAACGAAGTCCTGAGAACTCTCTGGCCTCAACTAGCCAGAGGGACAAACAACAGGGCCTGGCTTCGTGCCCTAGCCACGGGGACCTCCCCTAGATGAGAGTCCTGATCCCACCTCTAGGCTCAGCCTGGCCTTCCCCAAACTCCCCCTACACCTAAGAAGAGCAAACAGGAGTCAAGCAAGAAAGTTGAAGTCTGGCTGCCGCCCTTCCACCTCCAGCCTGGCCCGGTCCTTGGTCCTTCCCCTCCCTCCCTCAGTGCAGGGGGGATCAGGCGCTGATGTAATGCACTCGGCTTTTCGTTCCCGTGCCAATCTCAGAAGAGAGACGACAGATTGCGTGAGCCAAATTTGGCTTCCTAGGGGGAGAGGCATGAAAAGTGGAGATGTGGAGGAGAAGAGGAGCCTAGGGAGGTATCAGAGAAGCCCCCCCCTGCCCAGCAGGCCCCCCTAGGTGCCTCCTCTTTCTCTTCTTACACTCCCATTCTTGCCCAGCCTGTCTGGCCAGCCTGCACCCCCTGCAGGCCGGCCAGCCTAAACCACCACGGACCCTCCAAGGTTGGGTGCTGCCAGTCCGCGCCCTCCCCCCACCCCAACACACTGCTCCAGCTCCATCCCCACCGCTAGTTTCCTGGTTACCATGTTGCTGGTTGTCATGTCGCTTACATGTCCTCGTGACTCAGTGGTCCCCGCAGAGGGGCCCCCTCCTCCTCACACCCCCCTTTGCACTCGCCCCCGCCTCCCCCAGATCCACATTAAGAACCAGCCCGCCCTGTGTAAGCCCACACAGTTCCTCCTCCCCCTCCTTCTCATCCTGAGCCTGAATCTTCCCACAGCATCCTAGAGTGACTTTGTCCTCCAATCCACAAATGTCTCTTGAGAACCTGCATGCCTTGGCTCTGCGCACTCTTCCTGGGGCACTGACACCGTGTACGAGCCACTGACATCTCAGTGAAGTCCGTGCTACACTCCCATTCTCCACTTGTCGTACAAATGGCGACTCAGAGAAGTCAAGCCAACTGCCCAAGGTCACCCCAGCAGAAGCCCACGGACACTTCTGTCTGGCTAGTCACCTCTATGTCTTTTTTCTCCCCCCCACCCCCCTTGGAGATGTTTCTTTAAAGGTAACACATAGGATCATTAGGTACAGCTCTTAAGTCCCAGGTTTCCCCTCGTACACCCAGACACCTCCACTATTGTCAGTCTGTATTTCCAGCCATATTCTTGCCACTGCTAGCTACTTATTTTCCCTCAAAGTAAATTGAGTCCTTAACTCCCATCTTCCCAGGCCCCTTCTCCAGCCTACCAGGCTGTCTTCTGCTCACAGAGCTCAGGGCCCTGCATTGGAGGTCAGTGGGGCAGGTTTGGTGTCTGCATTCCACAGATGTGTTGGCAGAGGGTCAGGGAGCACAAGTTGCCCAGTATGTTAGTTACTCGGCTAGCTGGGCTGATTCCTGAAGCCTGGATCAAGTGATATATAAGGCTTGACGCCCAGCATGGAAAACTCCAGAAAGAGAGACCCTTCTCCTAAAGGAGGGAAGAGCTGCATGTTCTAGGTTCAGCCCTCCAGGCTTCAGCCCCATGGCCGGCAGCTGCTGCTTTCTACCATGTTGCATGCAATTCCTTGCCTCAACTGTCCCATTTCCCCATTTGCTTCCCTCAGCAGAAGCCAAGCAAAGGCTCCTAACAGTCCTGGAAGGTGCAAGACTGTATAGGAGTGAGGGTGGAGTAGATATTGCAACCCTGGGTCCAGCCCCATCTCTGTCCAGGGCGAGACACTCCCTCCAGTTCCCTTCGCGTCCCCCCCCCCCACTTCAACCTACTACTTGGCGGTCTCCTGCTCTTGAGGCCCTGTCTGTCAGTGCAGCCCAGCCACCCTGCTTGTGGTGCCTAGAGGGCACTGCTGCCTGTTTCACTAGGCTACCTCTCCCTGCCCTGAAGTCAGGGTCTCCATGCATAGTTTGCGTGTGTGGAGGGTTGGCAATAGGCTGACCCTGGTTAGCAGGCATTCTGCAGGTGGTGGGGGAAGTTCTCCCTGCTTGGAGCTCACAGCATCACTCTTTGCAGAAGAAAAGCATTTTCTTCCTCTCTCTACAGCCTCAGTTTCCACCACTATAAACCCCCGGAATGCATCATTTACTGCACTCTTCTCACATACCCTGGAGTTATCTGGCACAAGGCAGGTGCTCAATACAGCAGAAGGGGGGGGGTTGTCATACTCAGAACCATTCAGAGACTGCAGGTGGGAGGTGGGAAGCAGAGACACCCCCTTCCCACCTTGCTGCAAGTCACCTGCCTTGCAGCTCCTGGCATGGAGGTGGGCGGGGGCAGGGAAGGGCCATCTCCAGGGCAGGAGGTCAAAGTCTTTCATCTATCTCCCTTCTTTTGCCAACCACAACCCACAGGCGACGCTCGGGTGGCCAAATGGACAGAAAGCGCCAGCTCGTGGAAGTCACAGGACCGCACAAGGATCCTTCCAGGACCCGGGTCAGAAAGATGGGTGCAGGACATCCAAAGCGGCAGGACAGACACTCCCTCGACTAGACAGACACTGGGACCAACTGACAGAAGGACAGCGCTCGCGTTGAACGAGCCCGAGCTTACCCCGGGGCGCAAGGTCTGAGGAAGGTCTGGGTAGCTAGTGGCCGCTACATCCCCCGGCGCAGTCCAGCGTCCGGGGCGCGGGGCGCGGGAGCCGCCTGCCCGCGATGTGGCCACTGATCCGGGCGGCCAACGTGGGTCTTGGGGTCTCCGTGCCGTCCCGCGCCGCTCCCTGTGCAACTTTCAGCGCTACTCCGCGCCAAGAGCCGGGCGTCGCCCGGGAGGCAGCATCTTGTAGCCCGGGCTTGGGTCGTGGGGTCCCGGGGCCCAGGGCGCCCCGCCGCCCGCTGTCACCCACAGCTCCACGACCCTCTCTCTGTTCGGCTCTGGGGTCTCCAGGCTCTGTGGCCACCTCGCACCTGCCACAAAGGTCCCCGCCGCTGTGTCCCGGTCCCGCCTCTCCTCCCGCAGGGCTGTGGCACCTGGTCGCCGCGCTCCGGCCCCCTGCCCCGGCGCAGCCTCGCCTGCCTCTTCGGCCGGCTGTGTCCTTCTCTGTCGCCGTCCCTCCCACTCCCGCCGCCGCCCCCTCCGTCTGGGTCCCGGTCCTCGCCGCGTCCCCGGCTCGCCCGGGTGCCCGAGCTCCCGCCGCCAGCGGCGCGCCGAGAACTCCCAACTCGCAGCACGCGCCGGGCTTGGGAGACTTTCGCCCCTCCTCACACGTGACCCGCACCCCGCTGCGGAGGCTGTGCGCCCGGGTTGCTAGCCCCGGGCGGACCCCGCCCCGGCCCTCCCAGTGCACCCGGCCCACGCAGGCAAGCTACTCTCGCCCTGGACCGGCGACTCCGACGGGTTGGGCAGGGGCGAGAGGGGATACACCGTCCGGTTCTCTCATAGATCCTGCCCGGGTTTTCCTCCTCGCCCCGCAACGCTTCTCCCGGAACCCGTTCCGAGATTCCGCTCCCTGGGTTGCGAGGGCCCCAGGAGCAGTTGGGGAGGGTTCTAGGAGCCCAGGAGTGGGTAGGTGGGAACTCGTCTTGTCGGGGGTCCCGTTGGCCTTGACCCTCTCCTGGGCGGTCTGCATTCTTTCCCAAGCGCTAGCAGCTAAGGGCCCTAAGAACCCCCACTTTAGGAGACAGAGGTCGCTCTTTTAGAGGGACTCACCATAGTCAGTAAGGCTCCGGTTCACAGAGGAAGAGATTGAAGGCACACGGGGCGTCCATAAGTTTGCAAAAGATCACCCAGTAGAGTGCAAGTCAAACAAACCCTAGTCTCTGTTTTCTTCTTCATCTTACTAAACTGTTTTTTCTTCTTTATGTGTATATGTTTGTGCCTGTGTGCGAGTGTGTGCAGGTGTGTGTGTGTGCGGGTGCCTGTGATCCCCTGGAACTTGAGTTATAGGCAGTTGTGTGCTGATACGCGGGTGCTGGGAACCGAACTTGGGTCCTCTGCAAGAGCAGAGCTCCTTAACTACGGCGTCTCTCCAGCTTGGGGAGAACTGATTGATTGAGTCTCCAATCTCTTTGGCCTCCTGTGCCAAGCCAACCTTTCATGACAAGACTAACGATGCACAGAGCACAAAACCATTTTTTTTTTCCCCTGTGGGCTCTCCCTTTCCCAAATGATCTGTGCCAACTCCTCAGTGTGGTACACTGTCAGGCTCCTGCGCACACCGTATATTCACACATGTCCTCCCAAGTCCCACGGACTCCAGAACGTACCAGATGCCTTCACACCTCTCTCTGCCTCCACACTCTGTTCCCTGCCCCACCCCACCCCCACCTGAGATGCCCTTGGTCTTCTATACCACAAGTAATTCAGTACCCATTCATTTAGTTGGCCAGCGCTGGGGGTCCATCAATTACCAGGCCCTGGACTAGACACAAGTGTGCTTCTTATTTGACGAGTCTGAAAATCAGACCAACATGGCTTCGGAAGCACTTAGAAACAACACAACCTTGAGTGAGATTCTCTATGAACTGCCCACAAACTGTGAGCACTAACACTCACACTGGCAGCAGGTGCTCACTACTACATCCTCACATTGCAGACCTTCACCGTGCATGTCCGTTCTCTTTGCCAGTTTCCCTCCTTACCCTGCTGTGCCCTCAGGCAGACAGCCTGGACTGATGTTTGCTGGTGTGTGTGCATGCGCATGTGTGTATGTGTGTGTGTGTGTGTGTGTGTGTGTATGTGTGTGTGTGTGTAAAGTGTTCACTTAGCAGCCGACGTTTGGTATCTACTGCACCTCTGTGTGGACTGAAAGCAGCACGGTGGAGGGACAGCAAATAATCTGCCATCCCAGTCGTTCCCCTCCCCCCATTCCCCATCCCCATCCCCCACCCCCCACCCATGGCTTCCCCTGGGGTGGTAAGTGCCTGAGAAAGAGAGAGCAGGAAGATGGAGGGGTGCACAGAATCAGGGATACCGAGGTCCAGGACAGCTGCTCCCCCAGGCTATGTGACCCTCACCAGGTTGCTAGGCAAAAGTCTGAGGGAAGGATGCTGCCACTTTGCTGGGCTTGGGCTGCACTCTGGGGTGCTGAGTCCCTGGAAGGTGGCTGGGCTGAAGCTAGGTAAGAAATGATAGGAAGGCAGTTCCAAGCCAAGAGAGGTCCAGGGACACCAGGAAAGAGAGTCCTTCTTTCAGCAGCAAATAAACACCCCAGTGACCCTGGGCAGGCATTCTCTTTGCTCTGGATCTTGTTTCTCCCTGTGTAATGTGGGGAGAATAAGACAGCTCCCCACTTTGAGCAATTGTTCTGAGAATGACTGAAGGCTTCAGTAAGGCCATGTCATGGTCCAGGAGCTTATGCCCTGCTTGATATGGAAGGTTGGAGGCCTGCAAGTGTGTACGTGTGTGTGTGTGTGTGTGTGTGTGTGTGTGTTTGAGCATGTGTGTGTGTGTGTATGTGTGCATAAGTATATGTAAAGGGTCTTGGTCCAGTAGCTTATGCCCCGCTTGATATGGGAGGTTGGAGGCCTGTCAGTGTGTACACATGTGTGTATGTGTTCGAACGTGTGTGTGTGTGTGTGTGTGTGTGTGTGTGTGTGTACATGTGTGTGTAAAGGGTCTTGGTCCAGTAGCGTATGCCCTGCTTGATATGGGAGGTTGGAGGCCTGCCAGTGTGTACATGTGTGTGTGTACGCGTTCAAACATGTGTGTGTGTATGTGTGTACATAGTGTGTGTAAAGGGTCTTGGGGAAAGGGAGGAGAATGGCTTGGGTGTTAGATCCTGTGTGACCCTTTGTTAAGTTGCATATCTTCTCTGGACCAACTTCCGAAGCCTCCTCTGTAATGGGACAGTCTTCTCTAGCCCTGAAAGGCAGTGGACTTGTCTTCATCCAATATAGAAGCAAGCCTTGACAGGGCAGCCTTGATGGCGTGGGCAGGATTGGGCAAGCAGTCTGAGACTCCACAGACTCATCCCACGATCCTACCATCATCTCAGGCCCTCATAAAGCACTGCCTCAATCTCTAGGAGAACGCTATGCTTCAGGGGCTACAGTTCCTGTGGGGACACTGAGGCAAAGGATGGTGCCGAATGCATAGCTTCAGTGGCCAGCAACAACTAGCGCTGAAACGCAACTGTCCATTCCTTGAACCGCAGCCCCCTATTTTAGCTCCCCATTGAACCTCCCAATTTTGTGAAGCCGAAGCTTTGACTCACCTCCTTTCCTGGGTACAGAGACAGACTCGGGTATAGAGAGAAAGCGGTTTGCCTCAGCTCACTTGAAATAAACAAATGCAGAAGCCAGGACCGAAAGTCAGTTTGAGACCTTCCTAGGTTCTACAGAAGGGTCACTCCAGGTTGGCAGAGAGCTCACTAGCTTACCCACTCTGGGAGACTGCTCAGGCCTCCCTAGTCCCATGGTGGTCTCCAGAGCCTATGTATAAGGCTGGGGAGAGTGAGGGGAAAGGGGAGCTGACTGGTGGGAGAGCTGGGGTTAGGGGCGCACCTAGAAATGTCAGTTATCACTCAGTCCAGAGGTTTTCTTGGCTTAGAAAGTTTCTGAGAGTCCAGCCAGCCTATTCCACAGATGAGGCAAACTGAGGCCGCTCAGCTGTTTAGATGAGAAATCAGATCAGGGCACAGCTGGCCTGCTTCAAAGCTCCACGGTGCTGATAGCTCTGAGAAGAGAGGTCCTGAGTGGGGAAAGGGCTTTTGGGAGCCCAGAGGGCCAGCATCCAATCCAGTATGGCAGCCCTTGGGATGGAAGGCTGTAGGGGTCTTTCCCACCCTCGGTCCCCATCCTCACCCACCACCCAGCACTCAGTCACCAGGGTGGAATATTTTAGCACCTATAGAAAACCCGCCACAGACGGCAGTGGCAGCTGTTGCTAAGGAGATGCTCCCAAAATAGCCCCCCTCCGCCAACCTTTCCTGCTGCTGCTCCTGCTGTGGGGAGGGGAGGAGGCCAGGCAGCGAGGGGTGTCACATGAGCCCTGGCCCCAGGCTCACCCATCCAACCTTGCCTCTGGTGGCAACTATGGCCACAGACCTGAGCAGCCACAGGTCTGTGGAGGGAGCAGAAGCTGGCCTTTGCCCGCCCAGTGGCCTCAGCACAGCCCTTAGTTGGGGAAGAAGGTCACCAGGTGAGCAGAGAAAGAAGGGGGAATCCTCTACTTCCAAGACCCTCAGCACATCCCGTACCACTCCTATACCCATAGCACCTAAGAATCCAGCCGCTAAGACACATCCACTCACACATACCATGAGCACAGCCCACGCAAACCTATCGAGATATGCATCCGCACCAGAAAGACACACATAGATGCCCAATAAACACATATGCCAGGAATGAGCAACACACCACATGACACTCCACACAGCCATAAATACACACATTCACATACACAGACTCACACATCCATCCAAAGTGCACACACACACCCCAAGGCCTGTCTTGCCAGGCACCCAGACACACACCCATGTATCACACACACACACACACACACACACACACACACACACACACATCCAAACACATACCTAGTACATGACTTTCAAAGGGCGCTCTGTCCCAAAGCAGCTCTATCCAGGGGCAGGTTCCTGGGGTTCACACAACCTCCATAAGTGAGGAGCTTGGTCTGTTCAGCCACAGAGGAGGGGAGGCCGGTAGGTGTGTAGGTGAAAGGGCAAACCTCTGTGAACCCCTCTACACCTGGGGCACACAGAGTCTTAGGTCCCAGGAGAACAGTCTTGGGCTCTGTCCGTGGAGAGAAAAGAGAAGGGGGTGGACTCACCTGCTGGCTTAAAACCTCTAGGCATGGAAAGTTCTGAGACCAAGCTTCAGGGTGCAGCTGGCTGTCACAGGGACTGCCCTTGGGGCTGGAGTGACGGACAGGACCAGGACAGAAACGGAGATAGCCCTTGGCATGTGCGAGGCACTTTGCACTTCGACGGCTTCTTTTAAACTTGGTGACTATTTCACACACTTGGTGAGAGCTAATCGGAGACATTGATGGTAGTGTTCCATCTCCTAGCCCTGGAGAGGAGCGGGGACTTCAAGACCACACAGCAGGTTATTAACTGGGCTAGTCTCTGAACCTTGAGGAGGTGCCTGTGGCCTGTCTTCTACTTCTCAGCACAGTTCTCTGTCGGGTTGCCAGCCACCGAGGGCAAGGCCTGGCTTTGCCCACTTCACCCAGTGATACTGGGGTGCAAACCAGCCCTCCGTCTCCCCACCTGGAAAGCAGGAAAGGAATCCCCAGGAGGGTTTCCAGCCTCAGCAGGTGGCCACACTGAGGCCCAGATGACTCTAGGACAAGGACGAAAGGCAGCGACTGTCCCCCTCCTCACTTGGCCAGCCGCGATCTCTCTCCAGCTTCGCTCCGTGGCTCGGCTCCAGAAATCCGGGCTCCGGGTCTTGGCTCGCGCCTCGTCACTCAGGAGACGCCGGGAGCGGCTTGCGGTTGCCGTGGGAACCTCGCCCGGGCCAAGCCCGGCTCACGACTCCAGGCGCTAGGATGGTGGAGGCGCGACGACCACAGCATTTGGGGTATAAGAAATCGACACCTGTCCCCTAGAGTAACTTTCCAAGCGTGGCTGCTACACACCTCAGAAGCACAGCTCGGTGATGTGCACACATCCGCGTCACACCCACCACCAACTCCTCACCCTTGTCAATTCCAAGTTCTCCTAGCTAGCGGGCAAAAATCTAACGGGCCAGAAAGGTGCTGCTGAAAGGGAATCGCCCTCTGTGGTTGCACCGGTTCCGTATTTCTTCTCGGTCCGCCTTTTTTGGACCCTCTTTGGGCCTCGGTTTCCTGCAAGGGGGGAATCGAGCAACTGACATGTATCCTTGCCTATTCCTTGCAAAGCACTTCAGACACTTTGCTAACTTTGGCCCTGTCGCCATTCCCCCCCCGCGGCCCCCCCCCCCGCCCGTCAGAAACAACCCCGCCCCCCATATCCTGTGTGGACTTAGCTTCTCGACTGGTGAATCCGAGACTCCCAATTCATCTGTATAGCCTGAAGTTCTTCTGTTTCTACTTCCCTTTGCTGATCTCCTTTAAAGAGCACTGCAGACAGGACACAGTGGGGCAGTGGCCCGTAGTCTAGCTCCTTGTCCTTGGGCATTTCTTTACTTCCTGGAGCCCTCTCTCCAGGTTTTATTCTTGAGGCAAACTCCTAATACTCAAAACTCACTTGCCTTGACACTTTCCTTAATTACAGGGCTGCTTACAACTTCCTCAAACAAGAGTTCTTCCTCCATCCCTTGGGTCTTGCAGGCTTCTCCATCCCCACTGGGCACCCAAAGAAATCCTGCAGGCTTCATTGATTTCTCAGCCCTCAAGGCGCCTGGCACACAGCTCGTTTTCAATAAATGTATTTGGCACTAAATGTGGAAGGAAGGTTTCATAACCTTGGCTGCCTGATCAGTAAAATGCCACTAGCCCTGGACCTGCCAGGCGTAGAGCTTCTGGGACACCTGGGGCCCAGCTGCAGGGAGAGAAGGGCAGCTGGGGGCCCACTCCTGGCTGGGCTGTTTGGGGCCAGGACACATGGAACCCTTGGTTAGTCTTAGGAGCCCCCAGAATGGATTCTTCTTGTTTTCTGGGACTGTGCTGGGAAGCCAGTCCACACTCTGCAGGGTATTTAACCCAATGGTGAAATATAAGAAAATGCCACAACCAGTAAAGAAAAGAAAATATTATGAGTGCATATCTTCTTTCTTTTTTCTTTTTGTTTGTTTGTTTATTATTGTTGTTGTTTTCAAGACAGGGTCTCTCTGTGTAGCCTTGGCTGTCCTGGACTCATTTTGTAGACTAGGCTGGCCTTGAACTCACAGAGATCTGCCTGCTCCTGCTTCCCGAGTGCTGGGGTTAAAGGCGTGCGCCACCACGCCCCACCTTCATTCTCTTTCCCACAACTTGACCTTGAATATTCCCACTACTTAGGAATGAGAAGGAACACTCCTCACACTTTGAGCTGAGGGAAATTTCCCTCTTGCTTCCCCTTGGCAAACACACCTTTGGGTGTGTGGAAACTGAGGCATGGAGGGTGAGGTGTCAGGGGCTGACGGGGAATGAAGACAGCTGGAGGCAGGGAATAGGAGTGAAGTGTTTTGACTAACCATGAATTCACTCCAGAAACTCTTCTTCTTATCTATCTATCTATCTATCTATCTATCTATCTATCTATCTATCTGAGAGAGGGTCTCAGAACTCAAACCAATCCTCCTGCCACAGTCTCCCAAGTGCTGGGATTATAGGTAGAAACTACAACACCTGCTTTCTGGTGGTGCTTTAAATGATGTTCCCCCAGCTGGGTGTGGTAGCGCACACCTCTTTAATCCCAGCACTCGGGAGACAGAAGCAGGTGGATCACTGTGAGTTCGAGGCCAGCCTGGTCTACAAAGTGAGTCCAGGACAGCCAAGGCTACACAGAAAAACTCTGTCTCAAAAAAAAAAACAAAAAACAAAAAACAAAAAAACAAAAAACACAGAGACAGAGAGAGAGAGAGAGAGAGAGATTCCCTGTTCCCTTTGGGGATGGGATGGGTGAGATGAGCTCATTGTTAAACAGAGAGTGACATAACCCTGGGGAAAGGATGCTACTGCAGGCTGCAGGCACCAGACCCATTATTTCTTCATCTGTGAAATGCAGACTTAGCATTCATTGCACAGAAGCCGCAGGAAGACAGGACACCAGAATGACTGAAAAGCATCCATCAATTCTATCTTCATTTCCATCTAACAGCCAGGTGAGCTGAGGCCCAGAGAAGGGCATGCACAGCCTCATGGTCATGGTGGCAGACCCTGGGTAAGGCCCGGGCCCTGCAACTTCCCAGCCTTAGTCTTTCCCTTCTCCACTGTGATGGTCACTGCTCAGGCCTCTCAGCCTTGGCCAGTCCCCCCCTGCCAGTGTCTCCTTGGAAGAATTAAACGAAAGGGAAGACAAAGCCCCAGCCCAGTCCCCAGGCCCCACTGACAGCTGCTTCTCAGAAGGACAGATGTGATGCACCTGCTTCTCTCTGGCTTGAGGAGGAGGTGGGGAGATGCCAGCTGGTTGGGCAGCCTCACCTGAGGGATTTAAATAGCCACTGCCTTCTGAGGCATTGACTTAGGGGAGGCACCTAGGGAGGGAACAGAAGGCTGAGGGCCATTTATCGTCCCTGAGGGCCACATGCACCTCACTTGTCTCACCTCAGGTTTCATTGCCTGCCCAATGGGCTCTAAGGCTGAACAGTGAGGAGCTGCCCAGCACGCCTCATGGTGCCTAGGACCCTACTGGTATGTAACCTTCTCACACACGTGCGAGCCTCTGTAGCTCTCATTACAGGAAAGCTCCTTGTCAGGTGGGACTCTTTGCTGACACAGGGTCCCACCCCCTCACTCAACCTCTCCAGGCTGGAAATTTCTACCCTGTCAGGGCTACTGGCAGAGCATGGCAGTCAGATCAGGGCTGGGCCTCTGGCTCTAGGCTGCCATGGTGTCTGCGTGGTCATCAGAAATGATTTCACCTCTCTGGGCTTGGGATTCTGTGTACAGTGTGAGCATGGCAGTGCCTATGTGGGCACGTTGTTCAGACAGCGACCCTCAAGCCTTTCTTGTGCTCAAGCCTCGTTTCAGATCTTTTCTCAGCTATTCCTAGTAGAGTGTGTGTGTGTGTGTGTGTGTGTGTGTGTGTGTTAGGAGGTTTAGCTTTTCGAGGCAGGGTTTCTCTGTAGCCCTGCTTGTCCTGGAACTCACCTTATAGGCCAGGCTGGCCTCGAACTCACAGAGATCCACCAGCCTCTGTCTCCTGAGTGCTGGGATTAAAGCTGTGTGCCAGCACCACCTGTGTGTGTGTGTGTCTGTGTGTGTTTTATTTTTATTTTTTGTTTTGGCTTTTCAAGACAGGGTTTCCCTGAGTAGCCTTAGCTATCCTAGACTCACTTTGTAGGCGAGGCTGACCTCAAACTCACAGCGATCCACCTGCCTCTGCCTCCTGAGTGCTGGGATGAAAGGCGTGCGCCACCACCACCCGGTGTGTGTGTGTTTCATATAAGCTTCCTCTGAGATGAAAAATTCCATTCTGCAGGAAAGCTCCTTAAGCAGGGAGGTAAAACACACACACACACACACACACACACACACACACACATACACACACACACACACACACACACACACACACACACACACACACTAGCTTGAAGAACTCTCTGACTAGATTCTGTTGGCTCCTCCCTGCTAGAGTAAGCAGAGAAAGTCCAGCTGCAAGGAAGCCTCTCAGCCAAGAAGAGCTTTAAGTCAACCGAGGCACCTGGAAAGGACCCTCTCCCACCTGTTGAGCTGCCTGCAGGCTGTGCAGTGCGCTGCAGGTTCCCAGCTTTGGTGAGCTGCCACTCATGCTGGGGTGATGCAACCGTCTCTGAGTCATTTCTTCTCCTGCAAGTGGCCCCTCACCCCTATTCTTGTAAGCAACCCCAACAAAACTCACAGGTTCACCACACCGGATTTTGGTGGTGTCTCCTCTTTGGTCTGTCAGGGGCACCCTATCTGGGGTGAGTGGACAAGTGTGCTTCATCTCCCTGGGAAAAGTGTTGACACAGCAGTGTGTGTGTTTGTGTGTTAGTCACCTTTATTCCTGTCACTATACAGCCTTAACTTCTGATCTTCTGGCCTCTACCTTCCAAAAGCAGGTGAAACCCATCACACCCAGCTGTTTGTTTGTTTGTTTGAAAATTTGAATTTGCAATTGTGAGCACTTGTGAAGAGGATAACATTCAAGGATTGCGTCTCTCCTGCTAGCATGTGGGTTCTGGGGTCTGGGCTCAGACTGTCAAGTTCAACAAGGGGCTTCCTCACCAGCTGAGCCAGGACCTATGCCCCGTTTTTATGTGGTGCTGGGGATTGAACCTTCCTGTGTCCTTGGTGAACATGGTGGTGACAGCTTCATCCTAGCAAAGCCTCTCTTGCAAGCCGTGGGAGGGGGGGGAGGCCATTTGTTTATGGAGAGATGAAGGGCTGCAGTAGTGGGAGGCATGCCCAGAGAGGTTGGCTGCCCTACTGAAGAACACACAGCAGCAGAGGCCTCAGTGGGTCTTCCCATCCTATCCCCGCCCACCTCTCTGACACTTGGGAGGTTTTTCTGGTCAGTGAAGTTCTTTCCAGCATCTTCTCACACGAAGAAAGGGGGAACAGAAATGAAGGTGGTGGGGATGCCCTGACACGCTTAGCCTCTTTCACGCTCTCAGCCACCTCCATTGTAAGGAGGTCAATGCTTAGGCCCAGAGATGGGACACAGGGTGAGCTTGTCTCCACATCCGAAACCATCAACAAGGTTATTGCAGAGCTATCCAGATTAAAGGTGAGAGGGGGCCGGGTGTGGTGGCACACACCTTTAATGCCAGCACTCAGGAGACTGAAGCAGGCAGATAGCTGTGAGTTCGGAGGCCAGCTTGGTCTACAGAGCGAGTCCAGGACAGGCAAGGCTAACACAGAAAGGCCCTGTTTAAAGTAAAAAAAGAAAGAAAGAAAAAGAAAAAGAAAAAAGAAGAAAAGGTGAGGGTCAGGGCTAGTTTCAGCCCCACTTCCCAGGAGTTCTAACCCGGGATGTAGACAGCGCCTAAGAGCTTGCTCTCCCCTCCCAGGCCCCAGCAGAGCTTTGGAAATCAGGACTCAACTTTTAGCCAACTGCCAGGCCGAGACTGTGGTTTCTGGGGCTGAGGGCGATCCCTGGGTTCGTACACAGGACTAGAGAGGGGGTCAAGCTAGCAGCCGCCCCACGCGAACTGCCCCGCCCGTCGGCATCAGGACGTGGGAAGCGCCGCTTCCAGGCTCCTCGCCCGAGCCGGGCCGCCCCGCCACGTCACCGCGCGGCCAAGGGTGCGCGCCGCGGGAGCGAGCGAGCGAGGAGGCGCGGCACGGGCCTGGGGCACCGCGAGGCGCAAGGACCGGGACGAGGGACGTGGCAGCGTCCCGCGCACCAGAAAGTTCCCTGGAAGTTCCACGCGGCGCGGGAGCGGCGGGCGGGACCATGAACGTGTTCCGAATCCTTGGAGACCTGAGCCACCTCCTGGCCATGATCTTGCTCCTGGTGAAGATCTGGAGGTCTAAGAGCTGCGCGGGTGAGCGGGGACCCCCTCGGGTGGGGCGGGACGGGACCAGGGTGGGGGCTCGGGCTCAGAGGGAACCTCGGGAGCTCCCCAGAAACTTCAGTGAAGTTACTCAACATCAGGGGACCCGGGAGCTTAAGTGGAAGAGCGGGATTTCCGCCTCCACGGAGAGCCCTGCCTCACCCCCTCACCCCCTCACCCCATCCTTAACCCTCAAGCTGGCAGTGTCGCTGCTGCTGGGCGAGGAGTGAGAGGACCCTCCCTCCCCCTCAGTAGGAGAGAAGAATATTTGGAAGCCTCCTCAGTCTTAGGGTCTTGTCGTCCATTCTCTGCTGCCTTTCACTCCCCCCAGGGAAAGCCTTCCTTCCTATCAGCCTGGCCCAGGGATGTGGAGGCTGGCCCTGAGTCGGGGGCTGTTTGGCTAGAGGTCTGGCTGCCCTACTGGGGTTGGATTGATGATTGCAGTCCCCCCCCCCCCCCCCGCCGCCACCCCCCACCATGCATCATCTCTGTGCCTAGTGTTCCCTGCCTGTGCTAGGTGTGCACTTGGGGGCTGTGGGGGTGAGCTTAGACTCCACCAGAGATGGGGAGGCAGAGAGTAGCTGAGGGCTCTGTGGAAGGAACAGCTGTGTCTGCCCAAGAGCGCCAGAGGATGGAAAGGGTGTGTGCCCAAAGAACGAGTATAGCGGGTATAGCGTTGAGAACACGAGTGCAAATACATAGAGGCTACAGGGTGTAGGGCATGTCCTGGAAAGGGCGAGGAGTCCAGAAGGTAGGGTGGCCCAGTGGTGAAGGCCTTTCCAGTTCCGCTCTGGATCCAGGATAAGAGAGATAGAGGAGCCGAGGAGGAGGCTCAGCAGGTCTCTTGTGAGGAGGCTGGGAGTAGTAGAGATGTCACCTGGAAGGTGGATAGGAGAGGGACTGGGAGCCACATTCGGTGGCTTTGGACTGGACTAGAAGTTACCAGGTTGTGCAGTCTCCTGAGAGATTGTCACTGTTGCTCACGGCCCTTCAGTGTCTGGCTTAGGGTACCTGGGGGCTGTAGGTTCTCTGGACCCGTCAGGGGCAGGATGAGGGGAGTGGTTACCCTTCCTCCCTTATTTCTGGGCACTGGTCCCTGGAACCCCACTGCCCTGCGTCAGGGAGCGGGCCTACTGAGAGGCCAGCAAAAACAGACAGTAGGAACAAATCAGTAAGTGTGTGTGTGGCTTCCTAACCTTAGTAAGTGCTGTGGGCGAAAGAAAAATGGCAGTTGGTGCCAGCCCTAAATGCCAGAGACACTGGCTACTGTGTGCTGTTTTATGTAGCCTGGGGTAGAGGGACAGGGGGCTGCCCTGACTGGTGGGCCCCTTGGAGACTCATCAGGCTTAGGCTATCCGTGTCTCCTCTTCTCCTGGGTTTCAGGTACCGGTGGGGGTTGTGGAAATCAATGTTTTTAGGAGTGTATGTGGAGTCCCCGTGAGTGGAGCTCTGAGCCCACCTGGTGAGGAAGACCGGGTGAGTATTGTAGCCAGGTGTCCCCTGTGGAGTTGCTGCCTAGACTGTGATAACAAGGCCTCTCTGGCAAGGTCTTGCCCCGGCCTGCAGGGCTTCGACTAAAGCTCAGGAGGAGATTCATCTGTATGAACAGACGGAACACAAGACACAAAGAAGAGAGCAAGTCTGATTGATTAAGCTCTCAAACTTTATTAGTCAGGCAGCAGTATTTATAAGTCAGAAGGCAGGGGAGCGTATTGCTATAGCAACCCAGCTGCAGGCTTTTCTCAAAACACAGAGAATTCCAGGCAGGGTCATAATGTCCTGCCACCCAGGGTATCTGGCTCCATCTTTGTCTAGTCTAACTGCTAAACCATAACAGGGTCGCTCCATCCCTATCTGTCTTTAGTCTAACTGCCGACCCACAACAGGGTCAGCTAGTTTCAGGTGAAAGGCAAGCTCTGGGAAAAACAGAGACTTAAAGGTGCAGACTCTGAAAAGATGGCTGAACATTGGCCATATGGCCTACTGTCCCCAACATCTCCTCCCTTTCCATTAAATATGGATGAGCATTGTTTCCCAGAGGGAGCGGGCATTAACCAGAGGGGGGAAGCATTGACCTGATCCTCCTAGGGCCAGATTGGCCTGCCAAGATGTCTTTTTGAGGAGAGGGAGGTCCTGATCTGCTGTCTGTGGGCATCCCCAAAATACAGCGAACAAGACAGTCTTCGACATCAACCTCTATGCAATCAGGTTTACTTCTCAAGGGACTCAGAGTTGGACAATCGGGTCCTCCCCTTGCGGTACCTTGTCCCACACCCCTTGCAGGTGCCCATGCCTTATGGCAGGCAATATCTGAGTATATGCCATTCTCACCGTGCCAAGGAAGGGGGAACGGAAGCACATTAGTGTTCAAGCTCATCATGGCCTTGGTCTGCCAAGTCAAGTCTATGACTTGTATTGCTCGAGCATCTCAAGTATCCAGCTGTTGTTTTACAAAGGTAGTGAGGCGTCTAAAAGCCCAGGGGCCAAAAGAGATAAGGAGGAGAAATCCTGTCAGGGGGCCTCGAATGGAAGGCAAGAAGGTAGTGAGCCAAGGGGAGGTGGAGAACCAGTTATGGAACCGACTCTGTGCCTGCTCTCGTTGTCTTTTTCTCTTTTCTAAGCCTTCTCTAACCTTGGCCACGCTATCTTTGACTACCCCAGAGTGGTCCATATAAAAGCAACATTCTTCTTTGAGGGCAGCACGGAGTCTGCCTTGTTGGAGGAATAGCAGGTCTAGATCTTAGCAGCTTGTAATTTACAGGTGAACTCTGGATGGAGTCTGTTAGTCAGGTAAAAATCTGTTGAGACAAACACAGACTGGGGACAGAAGTTAAAATTGTGTCCATAAAGCAGCTAGAGTAGGCTTATGTCTTTGAAACCCAGTAAAGGCATAAACATTTTTTTTGGTCCAGAAGACTTGATATACAGATTTGACAGACTCGTTTTTAATAAGCAGCCAGTACTTTACCAGTTTATTATAACCACTGATCTTATTTTAAATCTGTAACTTGTACTTACAAACATTTAAACACTGTCTTAGACCCTCAAATATTAAACATTTTTTCAGACCTTTAAACATAGGAAGCCACTGCTAGGGTGTGGGAATCTCTGTCTTAATTAGTTTAAATATAATTAGTGCCATATTCAGCAGATCTCTGATAAGCTTGAGGACCAGCATATCTGTGCTCAATCCTCATCTGTCTTCAGTTGTCTGATCTAACCTATATTTTATAAACATAAAACAGAACATTATAATCTGTAGTCTGTAGATAAGTGCTAGAGGACCACATCTGTTTAATTTTAGTATATCTGAATTGCTTGTTTCTACCTATATATTGGCTGATTATTTTTAGAAAACACCTGTGATTAACTGAGCTAGTACCTAACAAAACCATAAGCTTTAATTATTTTAAACAGTTTGTGATAGTAGTTCTTAATTTTACATAGCAGTTGTAGTTAAAGTACCAGTATGGCTTAACAATGTTTATTGTTATGTCTATAATTATTATTACTGTTGTATTTTTTAACCCACTAACAATCAGTCAAGAGACAGACACCTGTTATTACTATTTTTTAATAGGCTTAGTTAACCTGGGGCACAGCAGATATTAATTAATTAAGCTATTTATTATTTTTTAAATAGTGGGGCAGCTATGGGATCCTGCCCCAATCCCATGTCATTTGTTTCTAATGATTTTTATTAAGTTACCTTTTATCCATAATCTTAAATACTTGTTAATGTTTTTTATCTGGGCCACTCTTTTATATAACTCATAGCTCTTTGTTCAGAGTTTGGCAATGAATTCAGTATTTGTCCCAATCTTCCACTGGGTGGAGTCTCTCAGAGAGCATCTATGTTGGGCTAATATCTACTTATAAGTGAATATATACCATTGTTTGCCAGAACATATATTTTTCTGTATTCTCAAATGTACCCATTCTTAAAAACTGGAACGGCTTTGCCCTTAATGTAGGGAAACAGTAACAGCTGAGCAATTTTATCCCCTGCATTAATTTGCATCTCCTGTTTTACACACCATGATTTTGATGTACAATAAGACCTTGAGAAGTTACATAAATGATAACCATTAAATTAGAGTT
The DNA here is from genome assembly GCA_907169655.1 of Acomys percivali. Taxonomy (NCBI): domain Eukaryota; kingdom Metazoa; phylum Chordata; class Mammalia; order Rodentia; family Muridae; genus Acomys; species Acomys percivali. Next base: position 104,198,621 of record OU015748.1, read on the forward strand.
TCTTTACTTCAGCATCAAGATCTATAAATATAGGGGTTGGAAACGTTTCTGGTTTCCATATGGCATATCATTATAGAATACAACAGTTTTTAAAAAAAATTTATCAGTGTTACTAATATATTTAATTTATAATTTATAGACATTTTAAAGTTATTAATACTTCATATTGACTGTAACGTAATTAATACAAATGAATCCTGTTACATTTGTTTAAGAATGAAGTCATAGAATATAACCATAATTTTTAGAACTTAAAACCAGATTTTTACAATGCTTTGAACTAGAATTGAATCACATGATATCTGTGTTACAAATGCACATGCTCTTATATATTTTAAGCAAGAGTTTGAACTTAAATTTTAAACATCATAGTCAATAAGCAAATCATTAATCCTTAGATAAAAGTTCACAGATATATGCTGGAGATGTAGTTTTAACATCTTTATTAAGGAAACATTATTTAAAATTTTATTTTTTATAAGTCTGTTACTGTTGGAGATCAGTTTCTTAAGTTGGTTCATTTCATTTGCTGTTAGAATGGCTCTGGCCTTAAATTACAAGCAAAACTATTTGTTATAGATTTTAAAGATTTTAACCAAGATATACAGAACACAATAAATTTATACCTTTAAAGCCAATAAGAAACAATCGTAGTAAAACAGACAAAACGTTTCTTGAATTTTATAGCATAATTTAAAAGGATCTTACACCTAAATGTTAAATGCTAAAGGCAGATAATAGAGAAATTAGAAGTATCCGAGTTGGCATCCTGCCCAGGATGTTTCTGCACACAAGCCCCTGTTGAAAATGCACAACCTCTATAATGAAAGTTATTCAGAGCCTATCACCAAGGAGTCCAAGGAGTGAGAAGGACTGAAAAAGATCTTCCCAGTGGTTTTATCTGGTCATTGCTTACCACGCAGTTCCTGGAAAGACCCATCATATTAGCTCTCATTTTTTAGCCACCTAATTTTTTCTGTTGTGGGTAGTGACCTTGCACTTGCCATATTTGAGGGGTTTGGGCTGGCTGGAGTTTAGAGCACATCATTAGGAGTTCAGGCAGCCCTGGGCTTCCTACCAGTTTGATCCAGGCAGCCTGGCTCCAAGGACAGAGCTAGTTTATCAGTTTTTGTTGTTTCTTTTTCTGGAGAATCATTGAAATGAGTTAGAACTAAGAGCCAGCAGATGAAATTTTGTTCTTTTTTCTCCAACAGAATATAATATATAAAACAACATTTAAACACCAGACAAAGACAAAAAAGTGACAAGTTTGTCTTTCTTCTCTATGAGGGACAAGTTATGTACCCTAGTTCGTCCGCCCAGTGGTCTAAGACAATAGTCAAGGGGGCTGATTCTTTCTGTCTCATAGTGAGAAAGTCCACACAAATAGACACAAATAAACAAAAACAGAAAATGGCTCCAAAAAGCCACAATAGTCTGGACTACACCAAAACCAGAACCAAGTGATCAGGAGGGCTGAGAGCACTCCCCAACTGGAGGGGGGATTGACTCCCTGTCCTGGAGGTCAGGAACATCTTCCAGCCTCCCTGTCAGGAAGTACAGTATCTCCCGGCACAGGCAAAGAGCAACCCTGACAATGTGACTAACTCAAATGCTCAAGCCTCAAAGCGAAACTAAAGAACATGGAGAGACAGAGAGACAAAGAAGACACACACACACTAGTGTCCGGGTCTAGGAGGGAACTCTTCAGGCAGAGGAGATTTACAGACTTTGGCCTTAATAGGGGTCTTTAAGGGAGGACTGGGCAGGCAGACTATTCTATTTTTCCAGACTTTTTCTAAGTTCTTCTTTAAGAAAAATTTCACCTTCATCTCATACATTTCTAATATCCTCATGAGACTATCTAACACACAAGATATCATTAATCAGATTTCAATAGGAAAAGCCAGTGACAGGGACCTTTTTCAGGCCCAAAAGACCTATAATAATCACGAAGGCAATCCCCCACCTGTTGCCAGCGTTTTTTTGTCCACAGTGCCCTTTTGTGGAAACCAAGGGGAAATATCACTAATAAAGAGAAAATTTTTTACTAAGTCCTTTTTCTTTACCCGAGTTCCTTGTGTCTTGAGGGAGGTTTTAAGTCCCTTGATAAATAATTCATGTTTGCTGAGTGACTGTCCCATATGTGTGTTGCCATTGCTTACCTTAATCTGTCTCACGATTGGGGGAGTCATGGCGATGGGTGTTGATCTGTCTCACGGGCACGAAGTCCATGGCGATCCAGGGTGACCAGTCGGTCCTCGAAGGGCGACATACAGGTGAGTGCTCCATATGGCCTATTGTCCCCAACAAGGTCTCGCCATAAGGACTTGGTGAAGGGGTGACACAGCCGGCCCCACCTGGAGCTGGCTCTGTCTGGGTCGCCTCTGGATCTGTGTCATTCCCTGCATGAGTCCCTTCACAGCCATCTTCGTTCCCAAAGCATGGTCTCTTGCCAGGACCCTACTGAGGGTCCTAGGTCTTCCTCACATGGCTCCTGTCACGTGTGTGGGGGCCAGGCTTGCCTGCAGTAGCAATTATGAGGGCCCAGTGTTCTTTATAATGGGGGAGACTTTAGAACCATTGGTCATTAAAAATGTTACCCTGAGCCTGGCGGTGGTGGCGCACGCCTTTGATCCCAGCACTCAGGAGGCAGAGGCAGTCGGATTTCCATGAGTTGGAGGCTAGCCTGGACTACAGAGCTAGTTCCAGGACAGCCAGGGTTCTGTTACTCAGAGATGTCTTGTCTTGAAAAAAAAAAACAAAACCAAAACCAAAAAAGCTTTAAGCAGAATTTTATCTTAGAATAACCCTTGGGTTTCTGGGTGGAGAACAGAAATGGGAGCCTATTGGCCAGCAATGAAAGGTGTTGGGAGTCTGGGAGGCACCAAGGCTGGATAGTTGGGTTGTCTGAGAGCAGTGGAGTAAAGTGAGCTAAGGAATACTGAAGGACACTGTGGCCCGGTGACTGATGGGATGTGAGAAAGGCAGAGGGGCCCAAGAGCATCTATGAGTTTTGGGGCCGCAGTGCTGGGGGATGGAGGCCTGTTTAACGAGAAAGGATGGAGGAGGCTATGGCTGACTTTTGGGACCTTTTGGGATTGTCATAAAAAAAAAAAATGGAGTAGTAGGTGAATGGACGTACAGGCCAAAAACTGGGAGAAGGGCTCAGATCTGGAGGGTCCTGTGTGTCTGTGCGTGCGTGCATGCGTGCGTGCGTGCGTGCGTTAGAAGCTATCAGCCACAGGGTTGGCTGCCACGGACCGGCTCAGTCGGGGGATAGGTCCTTGGAAACAGGGATTCTCGAAGCGTCGGTGAACAGAGATAAGGCAGTTGACAAACAGAGCCAAAACTTAAGATCGAGCCTGCATCTGAGTGTATTTTGCAGCCAAGCAGTCTAAGTTTTTAAACGTACATTTCAAAAGCAGGGGGGCTAGCGGTTACATTTTCCCACGAGCAGATTCACGGAAGTCAGTGAGCGATCAAGCATACACAGTGTAGGTACAGAATGCAAAGTTAATGTGTTATCATATTTTGAATTACAACTTTAAATGAAACAATATAGGGTACAGAACACACAGCAAAGATGCCATCGCTTCTAAGTGACCAGCTTGGTATCAAATGCATGTGTTCCCTTTGTCAAGGGTCAATGTTCTCTCCCCGACGAAACTGGTGCCCAGCACCTGTGTGCCAAGACATGTTTTTCCTTTAGTTCCCCTTTCTGATATCTGAGTGCCATTATCTGGAATTTTTTGAAAGGCTCTATTTCTTTGTAAGCCATAATATAACTTATTAACTAATAATTTCTAGTCATGTTCCTTTTAATAAGTGGAAGTGAAGCAGAACTGCTCCGGCCCTTAACAGCCCCTGGTGGCAGTCCCGAGTTAAGGTCGTCTCCTAGCGACCGTGGTTATACCTGAGAAGTCCTGATTTGGGAGTGAAGTAGAGTTAAGAAAAAAGAATAGATTCCAGCACAATGAGAGAAAAGAACTGCAGTTTTTCTCCTGGCAGAAACATCAGCCCCAGAAAAGGAGACTCTCTCCTTTTTGGGGGTCGTAGCCTCAGGCCTGTGTAGTATTTGTCACACAGACTCCATTGGAGGGGTCGTGACAGTTGGCTTGGCAGAGACATAGGACAAGAGGTGGCTGAATGTTGACAGAGACAGGTGGAGCCATAGCCAGGGGGGCAGGACTGCATGACATGGTCAGGGGAGGGAGGCTAGGCACGGGCAGGCGGTGGCTCCTGTTCTTGAGACCAGGAATGAGGTCAGTTGACCTTGGCTTCAGAGACCTGGGCACTGTGACAGGGAGATGAGGTGACAGAGGCTGGTGTGGGTGTGGCTCAGAAGAAAGAAAAAGGCCCTTGGAACCACCATGCTGACTTCTAGCAGGGGCCAGAGGCGCTTAAGGGATGACCTGCTGTTTCAGGGCCAAGCAGGGGAAGTGTTCAGCAGGAGCCCCAGACAGCATGGGGGCTCCATTGTTTGCTTTGATGTTTAGTTAGGCAGGACCCTGAGTCTTGGCACAGCCCTTCCACTAGGCCACCACACTGCAACCCTTTTTCTTTCTTTCTTTCTTTCTTTCTTTCTTTCTTTCTTTCTTTCTTTCTCTCTTTTCCTGAGGCAGGTGTCCTTAGCCTAGGCTGCATCCTGCATCCTGAGGCGTGGGATCACGCATTGTACCACTGCACAAGGTCCAGCCTTTGCTCTTGTCTTCTTCTGAGAATCATTATGGCCACCAGATGTGACATGAACCTTCGCAGAAGCTAGGTGAAAGTACAGGGAACTCTCTGAATTCTGGCTCCTTCACTGAAGGAGGGGAGCCATCCCAGGAAAGTTGTCCTCTGACCTCCTTACATGGCATGTGCGCACACACACACCCTACATACACTGCAAACATATACTATGAAAATAAATTTTATAAAGAATTTTTTAAAAAACATTAAAAATAATCTTTGGGAGGCTTGGGTAGGAGAATTGGAAGTTCAAGGGCATCCTGGGCTACATGACAAGACTCTAGCTCACATAAATAAAGACTAGGTGAAAGAACCCAAGAAACACCATGGCCCATGGCTGGAGAGATGGCTCAGTGGCTAAGGGCACTGGTTGATCTTGCAGAGGATCCAGGTTCAATTCCCAGCATATACATCATGGTTTATAACTGTCTGTAGCTCTACTTCCAGATACTTCCTTGGGCACCAGGTACACGTGTGTTATACATATATATAAGCAGGCACTATACACACAACATACACACACAATATTTTTGTTTGTATTTTGAGGCATGTTATCACTGTATAGTCAAGGCCCACCTAGAACTCATAGAGATCCACTCCAGCCTCTTGAGTGCTGGGATTAAAGGAGTGTACCACCACACCTGGCTAAAATAAAGAGTATTTTATTGTTTTTTCCTTTTATGTGTATGTGTGTGCATTGACAGTGGTAGTCAGAAGAGGGCACCAGGTCTCCTGAAATTGGAGTTACAGGCTGTTGTGAGCCATGATGTGGGTGCTGGGAACTGAACCATGGTCCTCTGCAAGAGCAGTAAGTGCTCTTAACTACTGAGCCATCTCTCCAGCTCAAAGTAAATAGATCCTTTTTTAAAAGAGAGTCAAAGACTGGAGAGATAGCTCAGTGGTTAAGAGCACGGGCTGCACTTCCAGAGGTCCTAGGTTTGATTCCCAGCAGCAACATGGTGCCTCACAACCATCTGTAATGAGATTCCCTCTTCTGGCCTGTAGACATATCTGCAGACAGAACACTGTATACATAATAAATAAATAAATAATCTAAAAAAAGAAGTCAGACAGGCCTTGGAGCTGGGCCTGGTATAGTACACACCTGTAATCTCAGCACTGAAGAGGCAGAGGCAGGGAGCTTGAGGCCACCCTTTTCTAATTAACTAATTAATTATTTTGAAACATGGTTTTACTGTGTAGCCCTGGCTAGCCTTGAACTCAAAAGGCCTGCCACTGTGTCCTGAGTGCTAGGATCAAAGGTATGTGCCACCACACCCAACCCAAAGCCAGAATATTCTTTTTGTGGTTTTGTTTTGTTTTTGACTTTGGTTTTGGTTTTTCGAGGCACTGTCTCTCAGTGTAACAACCCTGGCTGTCTGGAAACTCGCTCTGTAGCCCAGACTCGGAGAGATTCGCCCGTCTCTGCCTCCTGAGTGCTGGGATTAAAGGTGTGTGCCACCACGCCTGGCACGCCAGCCTATTCTATATTGTGGCTAGTCAGGGCTACAACAAGACCTTGTCTCAAAAGAAAGAAGAGAGAAACAGCATGAAGAATAAGATACCACGCATGACAAATCCATGTACCTGTGTCATGCAAAGGCTCTCAGGCACATACAGTGAGCTGTGGCCAGAGGTCTGTGTACTCAGACTTCTCTGTGCTTGCATGCCATTTGGTGTTTATTATTTACTTATTGCAATGTTGGGACTGAACCCAAAGCCTCAGACATGCCTGGCAAGTGCCCTGCCACTGAGTTGCAGTCCTGGTTTTTGTATTATAGAGTAAAACTAGGCATAACCTTTGTAAGTAGGAAAGGGGCTTTTACATTTTGTGCATCTTGGTAAACAGTGCTGCTGGCCCGAGCCTTCCTCTGTCTGCTTGTCTCCCTGGTGAATCAGCAACTGGAGTCAATGCCTTGTCTTCCCAGGATGGAGCTCTGGGGTTGCCACTGGAGCTCTGGGGGTGGCACACAGAACAGCCTCAACACCCCCAGCCTGGCGACTCACACTACCCCCCATCCGCCACAGAGAAGCACCAACGTGGCGCACTCAGGGCGACTGGGTATAGTGTCCGACTCTTTATTTGGAGACAGTGTAGCTCAACCAGAGGCACAGGGACTCCGGTGACTTAGGGTGGGGCAGGGACAGCCACTCCTGGTTGGCCACCCTGAATGCTGTGTTCTCATGGTCTCTTGTTCGCCCTGCACAGGCATCTCTGGGAAGAGCCAGATCCTTTTCGCTCTGGTCTTCACCACCAGGTACCTGGACCTTTTCTCCAATTTCATCTCCATCTACAACACAGTGATGAAGGTGAGAGCATGGGGCTGCTGCTGTGCTAGGAAGTTCAGGCCAGAGCTGGCACTGGCTCACCTGTCCTGCTACCCAGGGCCTTTCAGGCATGGACCTCTGCACTGTTTCCTCAGGCCCCACCTGTTACTTAGCTCAGAGAGGTAGATGGGTGTGAAATTCATCGAGGTCACACGTTTTAATGTGAGGCAGGGACCATGATGCACCCCTGTAATCTCAACACTGGGGAAACAGAGAGGCAGGAGGATTGCTGCAAGTTCAAGGCCAACCTGATTTATATACTTAGTCCCAGGGCAACACAGTGAGACAGTATCTCAAAAAGACCCCCACTACCACACACACACACACACACACACTGTCCATACACACATACACACACTGTCCACACACACATACACACACTGCATACACTGGTACCCTGCCAAGGACTGAATATGTCCTAATAATGAGCCATCCCACAGAATGGTTAAACAATAAACAAGTCAGACATTTCTTTTCTTTTTTTTTTTTTTTTAAGATTTATTTATTGATTATGTATACACTGCTCTGCCTGCTTGTACCCCTGCAGGCCAGAAGAGGACACCAGATCTCATTATAGATGGTAGTGAGCTACCATGTGGTTGCTGGGAATTGAACTCACGACCTCTGGAAGAACAGTCAGTGCTCTTAACCACTGAGCCATCTCTCCAGCCCAGACATTTCTTTATTGGACCCTGGGCATTTGGTGGACTAGATTGGCCACTCTTGCAGCGTGTGTCCTGCCTCTGCTGTGCCAGGCACTTGGAGACATTCAGGAATTGTGGCTCCTATACCTTCATGGCAGAACACCATGAGCAAACGAGAGCATTGATCATGGAACTGCTATGCAAAATATTAAAATCTTGCTTTAATCGATGTTTTCTTTTTTTTTTAAATTTATTTTATTTATTGCATATAAGTGCTTTTTATCTGCAGAAGAGGGCATCAGATCACATTATAGATGGCTGTGAGCCACCATGTGGTTGCTGGGAATTGAACTCAGGACCTCTGGAAGAGCAGGCGGCGCTCTTAACCACTGAACCATCTCTCCAGTCCCAATCAATGTTTTCTTTTTCAAAAACCTTAAAGAAGTTTATCTGTTAGAGGACCACCAGGTAGTTGCCTCAGGGAGTGTGGTCAGGAGCTGATGGCAAACCGAGGTGTGGGTGACAAGTGATCAGCCTTGTGGACAGCAAGGGAAAAGCATCAAACAAAATGTACACCCTGGGCAAAGGTCTCTAGAGTCAGGAACAAACTAGTGACTTCAGAAAAGTGGTATAAGGCTGAGACAGTGGGGACCCCATGGAACTGCCATGTTGTTGTTTTTCCAAAACAGGATTTCTCTGTGTAGCTTTGGTTGTCCTGGACTCTCTTCTTGCTTTGTAGACCTGGCTGGCCTTGAACTCACAGAGATCTGCTTGTTTCTGCCTCCCTGACTTCTGGGATTACAGGCGTGTACCACCACACCCAGCCCTCTCCTTTTTAACTCCTCGATCTGACATCCTCAGTGTGTAAACTATACAATTGTTCAATACAGCCCCACACGTGCTTGACTCTCTGCTGTTGCCATGAAATTATTAATCTTGTTTTGTTTTGTTGGTTTTATTTTATTTTATTTTATTTTGCTTGGTTGGTTGATTGGTTGGTTGAATGGTTGGTTTTTCGAAACAGGGTTTCTCTGTGTAACAGTCTGGGCTATCCTGGACTCACTGTTATAGACCAGGCTGGCCTCAAACCTCACAGTGATCTTCCTGCCTTTGCCTCCCAAGTGCTGAAGAAATTAAAGGCTTGTGCCACCACACCTGGCTGAAATTCCTAATTTTGAACAAAGGGCCTCACATTTTCTTTTGGCAACGGCCTGGGAAGTTGTGTGGCTACTCATGAGCAGAATATCTATCTCCAGTTACCACAGGGTCACAAAGTGTGTTCTGTGGCTCCTTAGGCAGGAGTGTAGTGATGGTACAGTAAGGGACCTTCCTGGCAGCTAGGTAATTTTTTTTTTTAAGATGGGGATCTTAGCAGGGTGGTGGTGGTGCACACATTTAATCCCAGCACTGAGGAGGTAGAGGCAGGCGGATCTCTGAGTCAGGGCCAGCTTGGTGTAGAGCGAGTTCCAGGACAGCCAGGCCTACACAGAGAAACCCTGTCTTGAAAACAAACAACAAAAAGATGGGGGCAGGGCTCTTACTAAGTGGCCTTGGGTGCCCTGGAACTCACAGAAGGCCATCCGCTTCCGCCTCTGCCTCCTGAGTACTGTACTCACAGGAGTATGCCACCATGCTTGGCTTGTTTTCATTTTTAAAGATTTACTTTTATGAGTGTTTGTATGTATGTATGTATGTATGTACGTACGTACGTACCACCTGTCTGCAGTACACACAGAAACTAGAAGCCAGAAGAGGGTGTTAGGTTCCCTGCAATCCAGTGTCCCTTATGAGCTGCCATGTGGGTGCTGGGGACTGAACTCAGGTTCTCTGCAAGAGCAGAAAGCACTCACCACTGAGCCCCTGTTCTTGGTTTGAAAATAGGGTCTTACCACATAGTAAAGGTTGGCTTTGAACTTAAATCATCCTGTCTCAGCCTCTCTCATGCTGGGATTATGGATAAAGCTTTTGTTGTTTGGTTTTTGAGACAGGATCTGTCTACATAGCCCTGGCTGTCCTGAAACTCATTACATAGGCCAGGCTGGTCTTGAACTCACAGAGATCTGCTCATGCTCATCTCTGCCTCTTGAGTGCTGGGCTTAAAGGTATGTTCCACCACTGCTCAGCTGGAGAAAGCTTTTAAAATGTTTTATTTAAAAATCTCAAGTGGGGAGGCTGGAGAGATGGCTCAGAGGTTAAGAGCACTGGCTGCTCTTCCAGAGGTCCTGAGTTCAATTCCCAGCAACCACATGGTGGCTCACTACCATCTATAATGAGATCTGGTGCCCTCTTCTGGTGGGCAGGTGTACATGTTCACAGAACACTGTGTACAGAATAATAAATAAATCTAAAAAAAAAACAAAACCTCAAGTGAGGCTGGAGAGATAGCTCAGAGGTTAAGAGCACTGACTGCTGTTCCAAAGGTCCTGAGTTCAATTCTCAGCAACCACATGGTGGCTCATAACCATCTGTAATGAGATCTGGTTCCCCTTTCTGGCCTGCGGGTATATGTGCAGGCAGAACATTGTATACATAATAAATGAATCTTTTTTTTTTTTTTTAAATAATAAAAGTAAAATCTCAAGTGAGTTCCAGGCTGTATGGGATATATGTCAAGGCCTTGGGCTGGCAAGAAGTCTTAGTGAATAAAGATGTCTGCCATCATGCTTCATGACCTCAGGTGGGGCCTCTTATCCATCTTGCAAGAGTAACTTGAAGATCCCAAGAGGGGATCCCAAGAGCTGGGTGGTGCTGCTTTACTCCCAGCACTGGGGAGGCAGAGGCAGGTAGATTTCTGAGTCAGAGGCCAGCCTGGTCTACAGAGTGAGTTCCAAGATAGCCAGAGGTACACAAGGAAGCCCTGTCTCGAACCCCCCCTCCCTGTCCCCACAAAAATTCCAAGAGATATGGTACACCAAAAGGAATTTCCTATCTCAAAGACATCCTTTGGGATTCCAGGTAGCTAGCTCATCAGTAGGAGAGGTGAAGCATTGATTTGTGAAGCACTTGAGCTCAGGGTGAATCTTAAAAGAACTGTCTGCTTAGAAATCACCAGAGATGGATCACCTGCTTAGTTCATTTCTCTGTAGATCAAGCTTTATTGTGGCAGGATGAAGTGACTAGTCTGTACTGGAGCCAAAAGGTGCTCATCACTTCCTGCAATCATTCTCTCACTAATTTGTGCTAAGGAGCTGTGGGATTCCAAGGAGGGTCTTATACAGGAATCCTCTTGTAGGGGAGACAGATTCACATGTCTTCACATGGTATAAGACCCCATGCTACCGGTGTGGTGACAGCATGTGTCTCTCATCCTAGTGAAGTGTGTTGAGTTCTCTACGCCAGTGTAGCCTGGTGCCACCTGCAGCATCAGGAGACCTGGGAAGTTGTTAGGAACGCAATATCCAAGGCTGCCCAGACCTACAAAAGATCCTACGGTCATCAGAGATGCTAACACGTGACTAAGGGAAACCTCTAACCTGCCATTCTGCCCTCAGAGTTACAGATATCATGGCTTAGCATGAGTGTTAACTGATTTCATAGATGTCCGTATCTCTTTAGGTTGTTTTCCTCCTCTGTGCCTATGTCACAGTGTACATGATCTATTGGAAGTTCCGGAAAACATTTGACATTGAAAATGACACATTCCGACTGGAGTTCCTCCTGGTGCCAGTGATCGGCCTTTCCTTTCTGGTGAACTATACTTATATGCCAATGGAGGTGAGTCTTAATCCCAAGGCTGGGATGCCAAAAAAGCCTGGCATGGTGGCGCAAGCCTTTAATCCCAGCACTCAGGAGCAGAGGAAGGTGGATCGCTGAGTTCAAGGCCAGCCTGGTCTACAAGGTTGAGTCCAGGAACCAAGACTACACAGAGAAACGCTGTCTCAAAAAACCCAAAAACAGAAACAAAACACCCATGTGTGGTGGCGCATGCCCTTAATCCTAGCATTTGGGAGGCAGAGGCACGAGGATCACTGAGTTCAAGACCAGCCTGGTCTACAAAGCGAGTCGAGGACAGGAAGGGCTATTACACAGAGAAACCCTGACACTCCCCACCCACGCACCCAAAAAAAAAAAAAAAAAAAAAGCAAGAGATGCCTCCCAGCACCCTCTTCAGCCATCTGGGCCTGCCTACTACAAGCCCTGTGCTCACCGGTCATGGCTCTCACCCACACCCATGGTAAGCGGGCACATCTGCTCAAGGTCAGGAGGTTCCGTGTTAAGCAGGTGGTTAGCCCTCCTTCTGTTGGGAACTTGTGTCTCCAAGAGTACTCCAGGCTGACCTGACTTGGAGAGACAAGCATCTCTTGAGGGCCTATGCTGACATGAACTATACATTGACATGTGTCTTAAATGCCATTTATAAGCTGTGAAATCTGTAAAATTCTACTTTGTGGACATGTCCACACTGCTAGATAACAAGCAGGGGGCTAGAGATGGCTCAGTGGTTAAGAGCACTGCCTGTTCTTCCAAAGGCCCTGAGTTCAATTCCCAGCAATCACATGGTGGCTCACAACCATCTATAAGCAGCTCTGGTGCCCAGGCACACATGCAGGCAGAACACTGTATACATAATAAATCTTTAAAAAGTGTAGAAAACAAGCAGGCACTGCATTCCACAAGTGATGGAAAGGTATAGCTACTGAAGTTCAGGACGGGACACTAGGTAGAGTGCTTGCCCAGTATGCATCTGGCTTTGGCTTCTATCCCCAACACCAAACATTTGGTGTGGTGAAGCATGTCTGCTATGCCAGCCCTTCCTTAGAGGAGTTAGCTCAAAGCCTACCCGGGCTACACTGGTACCCATGTGACAAATGATTCTCTTCAGCAAATAGGCTCATTACACATGGGTCCTCTAAAGCAATGGACCCACCCAGCCTCTTCTGTTCTTCTGACAGATTCTCTGGACCTTCTCCATCTATCTGGAGTCAGTGGCCATCCTGCCGCAGCTCTTCATGATCAGCAAGACTGGAGAGGCTGAGACCATCACCACTCATTACCTCTTCTTCCTGGGGCTATATCGGGCACTCTATCTGGCCAACTGGATCAGGCGGTACCAGACAGAGAACTTCTATGACCAGATCTCAGTGGTGTCTGGAGTAGTACAAACCATCTTTTACTGTGACTTCTTCTACTTGTACGTGACCAAAGGTAGGCACTGGCCCTATATATGTATGGTATTCCAGCTGGCCTGAGGAGGCAGGGCCAAGGTCCATCCCTTCTGGAGCTTATGTGGAAGATGGAAGGCCAAACACAGACCAACGGGAATCATACAGAGGGGAGAGCTGAGAAGAGGCTTTTGACTTAAATTGGTTGGGAAACCTCACACATGTATAACCTCCAAAGCAGGCCATAGCAAATCATAAACCTTGACATTCAAGCCAACTGTTCACGTGGGGCCTTACGGGACTAGTGTAAGGGGTTTGTTACTCCACCACCAGGGGCATCTGTAAGAACTTTGAATCAGCAGCTGCCATGAAGGAAACTAACTAATCAGGGAGAAGAGATACAGGCACAAGCTCTGGGAATGGAGCAGAGGAGTTGCCATCAACTATTTGATTTACAACTATAGCCAAAATGCAGGCAAGGGGGCATAGATATGGCCAACCCATGAATTTCTGGCATGCTAATTCCTTACAAGTTGGCAACCTTGTAGGGACAACAGGTTGTGTTAGCCTGTGCCTTCAATCTCAGAACTGGGGAGGCAGAGGCAGGTTGATTTCTAGTTCAAGGTCAGCCAAGGATGCTGAAAACAAAAAGGAAAACAATCTTTTCCTAAATAAAGCCCACTCTGTAACATCATCTCCCTTTTGTTCTAGTCCTTAAAGGAAAGAAATTAAGCCTACCAATGCCAGTCTGAAGAGCCACTTGGATTGCTCCCTGGTGACTGACAGCTAAGACTTGGGACTTTATATTAAAATGATCGGTGTGAATTTGAACAGTGACATAACTTCCTATCTCAACATCAACAGTAGGAATCATCATGGTCCACTTCAATGAACGGCAAGTGGAAATAAGCAGCAATAGGACATCTCCTCCATCAATGGCCAACTATCACTCCTGTTTGACTGTAGCCAAAGGAAGGCTCAGACCAAGTAATGGGCAGCTCCATTTGCAAAGACACTTCATCGGCCCAAGTGCCAAACTGAAGACCTGGGTGTGTGTTAGTCACACAGCCCACTTACCCACTGCTCATCTAAACTACAATCAATCCAAATCACCAGCTCTGCCAAGTGCTTAGGACTTCTAATCTGCCATGTAACTAGATTGTTTCGCTAAGTCCTATCAATGCCACCCTCTTCTCCCAGCCTAAGGTGCTAACTAGGATGACTAGTAAGTTCAAACTCCCAACATATTTGATGTTTGGAGGAAAACATTAGGACTATACTCAGTTTTAATGTAATAAAAAATTCACACCTTTATTGTCAAGTGTTTATTTATACCTACAAAAGAAAACAAGATGGTATCAAAAGGACAATTTACAAACTAACAGTAACATAGCTCTTAGCATCCTGTGCCTTAACATCACACCTACAATTCAAGTCTCAATGACAGGAATGTGTTGAGAGACCAGCATGGGCATTAGCAGAGGACTGATCCCAAGCAAAAGCCACCAACCCTTTAGATGGTAAGTCTGCACAATGAACTTTTAGGGAGGGGTAGAAAGAAGCAGCCCACAGCCTAATACCAACGCCCTTCTCCTACATGGGTTAACCACAACGGCAATTAACCCAGCTCAACTGGTTTGCCTACGCCTGTTCTCAGAGCAGGACTCCAAGGACAGACAAGGCACAAGTTATTCGCACTAAGTAGGAAAACTGCTAGTTTTCTACTGTACCCAGGCCAAAAGAACTCGTGAACTCTGGAATCTGCTGTTTTATCTGGACTATGCCTCTGGTGAAGGGAGGTAAACAAGCTAGCTGCTGCTTCATCCCTAGAGGCAGTAACAGAAGGGAGGAGTGTTTTGAAGAGCTACAGTAGCACAGGACAGCCCATGGTATAATGCTTAATAAAAAATAAATGTGAACTTGGTTGTAGAAGTTATCTCTAAAGGGCTGGTCAGAGTCAGTGATCAGACACTTCCTTTTGGTGGGCTGAGACAGACAGGACACACACTTTGGTTTCAAAGCACAGAGCACGGTTGCCCACACCTGTGCCCACCACTCTCCCTTGGGTTCATAGTCTGTAAAGTGGTAAGGAAAAAAGGATGCCAAGCGTTCACATGCAGATATCCAGCATATGCTGACAACCTACCTGTTATGTCGCACACTGAATCCTACTTTCAGAGCCCCTCAAAAACCATCCCCTTTTCTCTTCCCAAAGGAAACCTCAAGTGTACTGACTTAAGGGTAGAAAGAAGCAAGCACCGTCACTGTGAACACCACAGGGTAACAGCAACACAGAAGACCCCACCACTGTGATCTAGTATAGGCATTGGGCCATCGACTGTCCTGATTTGTTAGGGTGACAGGGAGCAAAATATTCTAACTTCATCTGTTGCTCTCACAAGTTTCAAGAGGAAAAGCATTTAATAAAGGGATGAGACAGCTCACCCACCTTTTCACACTCAAGAGTAAGGCTGAGCTGGGCCTTAGTCCTCCAGGAGCACTACATACCTGTGAAAAGCCAAGGGCAAAGGGATGCCCAGGACGAGTGCCTCCAGCTGCTACAAAGCACCGCAGACAACAGGCTGAGGAGACTACCTCTTCAGCAGTCCTGCTCAGGAGAGCCTGGCCAAGCGGGCAGAGCAGTCCACGAAGTCACTCTTACTCTAGCTCTAAGAATACTGAGTTTAAGAGGAAGATGTGCTCATCTGCAGTCTAAAGGTGCTCTCTGCATTGTAGATTCGGCTGCTCAGAAGTGTCTGCTAAGCATGATGCTTACTGCTCATAGTGGCTATCTGGCTAGAAAAGCAATTTTTCAGATGGTGTCTGGTTATATGTGGGAAGAAAACCAGGCAGCTTCTACCCAGATGCCAGCCTACCTAGCAAAAACAATGCCTTGCAGTTTTTTTCTTTTTTAACGTAAAACAAAACAAAAAAACAACAAAACAAAAAAACCCGCTTGAACTCAGAAATTTAATTTCTAACTCAACCTAACCTGGCTAATATTTTAGTAACTACAAGAGGGGGTGTAAAACAAATTAGGAATTTTAAAACTGTCAAATACACATAAGCCATCAGCTAAAATGACCGACAAAGCAGTCTTAAAAATTCATCAGGCCTAAGTAATCTAACTTCAGTAACTTAAAACCTGCCATGGACAGTGTGCATGGAACTCCCTCTTGGCTCCTCCCAGTAAGGAGAACAGTCTAAAGAACAGGCGCTATCTCCTGTAGAACATCCTACCCTCCCTCCCAATGATAAACAGGCTCCAACCAAAGTCTTATACCTTTAAGATAAAAAATAGCTCAATATCCTCAACATGCATTAAATTGGGAGAAGAAATTAATCTTTTCCAGTCAGTTATATATATTTATATATTTTCCTTACAAAATCTGTTATTACAGACTGGATCTTTTGGGTGGGCAGAAGAAACCTGGCAGTGAATTTTTAACTAATCTGCATTAAAAAAAGATAAACCATAATAGTTGGGAAAAAAAATAGGAAAAGGTCTAGAAGGGTAAAAGAAAAGTGTTCCTTTAGATGTAATTATTCTGCATGAGTCACTCCCACCAAGTAGTTTCATTTACGAGATGGAGGGGGAGGAGGAGGGGGAGGAGGGTACTGGTAAGCAGTCTGCCCCATGTAGCCTATCATATTGGTAGCTCCTGGAGGCTGTGCAAACTGCTGTGACATCAGTGGCTGTGGCTGCTGCCCAGATCGGCCTATACCACTAAACTGCTGGCTAGAGCTCTGGGAGCTCCTGCCAGTTGAGGCAGTGCTGCTAGCACCATAAGTACCAGCAGCATACTCCTGGGCTGTGTAGCCACTGGTGCCATAAGCAGCTGCCCCATAGGTGCCTTGAGCATAAGTGTATTGGCCTGCTTGTGCCCCAAAGGCAGAATTTGGGCTTCCATAGCCACTGCCATTAGCATAACTGGCTCTATCGGTTTCACTACGATCCCTGTAGCTTGTAGAATCTCTCCGACCACCATCCTTGACCCCTCGAAGCCTCCGGTCACATTCATCCTGATACATCAGATTGGGATTGTTGGCTGAAGAAGTAGTCCGGTATCGAGAGCGACCCCCTGGTGGGAAGATAAAGCATCTTTAGTGCCACGTATGTGATCCAAACTGAACACAAAGGGCACAGAAATAGTCAACACAGCTTCACCAGCAATGCTTATCTCTAAGTCAATACTTCACTCAACTTGGTGCCTTTCAGACTCTTCTTGAGGGTTATCAAACAATCTTAACATAGCAAGGTAGGGAGCCAGGAGCCCAGAGCGGACTGTAGCTCACTACTGTGGATCAACTATATGCTTCAGTTAATACTAAACTATCAAACGATGCAAAATTACCAAATTCTCCAAAGGCATCAAGAAGTAACAAGAAGAGCCAGGCATGGTGGCACACGCCTTAATCCCCAGCACTCAGGGATCCAGAGGCAGGCAGATCACTGTGAATTCGAGACCAGCCTGGTCTACAGGGTGGATTCCAAGACAGCCAGAGCTGCATAAAGAAACCCTGACTCAAAACACCAAAAAACAAAACAAAAAAACAAAAGCAAAAAAAGCCAACCCAAAAAAAACTCATCACAGGCATCTACTACTAGTTTAATTTCTGAACATGCACCATGTGATCCAAAATTTAAATAATGGATCTTAAATTCTCAACTACAGAAATGCTGGGCTACAACAGTAGCACAATGACAAAACCTGCTTTCTGAGTTACAATGACATCACAGAAACCACTGAGATTTCTCCTCTGACTTCCAAGCAAGTGCCTTTACATATCAAAACAAATCAAAGAAAAAAAAAAAAACAAAACCCAGCAAAAAATAAGGCTCAACTAGCATTAGGAAATAGTCCTACGCAGTACCTGGAAAATTCCAGGACTTACCCTTACCCCCTCCTCCTCCGCCTCCTCTGTGGTCCACAAGTTGCATCAATTTTGGATTGATGGCCTGATTGGCCTCTTCCAACACTTTGATCAGCTCTCTAGCCTGCTTTAGGTTCCCTGGGGTAAAGAAGGTATAGGCAGTGCCCTTGTTGGTGCTCCGGGCTGTTCGGCCAATACGGTGAACATAATCCTCTGAGCTGTTTGGATAATCATAGTTGATCACAAACTTGACATCTTCCACATCTTCCAAGTCAGAGATGAGTCATTGTGTAGGTTGATGTGGCAGAGAAAGAGAAGGTAAAGACATGCCAAGAGGTGGAAAGCACGAATGCAGATGACAGCAAGAGGAGAGAAGACCAAGTTAGTAGCCACTTTGAATAGGTACAAAAAAGACTCATCCCAACAGAGTAAAAGAGGATCAGTGACTCTCAGGACACAGACGGGCACTGCATCTCGATTCGCTATAATCCTATGGAAGCCCCATTCAACACCCCAAAACTCCTGCGTCCTCCATGACAGTGTGCTGACAGGAGCTACTCTAAGACCCCAGTTCAGACTGACACATCGTAGTGGCACCCCTTTCAAAGCTGGAATGTAGATGAAATCAGTAACCACCACTTTTAAGTGCAGGGCCAAATCACTTCTACTCTGTTGGGAGAAGCCTGGCACAGTCTACCAAAAGCACAACAACTTACCTTCAGACCAGTCACAGAGCAACACGAACGGCACTTCATCTATCCACTACACTCAGACTAGTCAGGCAGGTTCTTTCTTGTATTTAAATTGCAAACCAAAGCCAAAATACACACCTATTTCGCTTTGCTTGAACACCCAGATATCTCTTTCCCTTTTCAATCACCACAAGAACACATTACACTAAAATTTCACTGTACTACCAAGCCCAGCTTCTCAAGTGAGGTTTTTTTCCCACTCAACTCAAGGTTATTGCAAAGTTAGTACTTGTATCAATGATCAGATTGTCATGTGACCTGGAGATTCAACAATCAAAGAAGGTGGGGAAAATCATGAAACCTTGAGATACATATTTAATATTCTGAACATGGCTAGGAATTGGGCTGGGTAACCCCCTAAAACTTAGAAATATGTAAATGTTAGTGTAATGCTTTCAGTTAAATGTAGTTTTTTAACCTACTTAACAAACAATTAACAGAAACCTATTTTTTTGTGGAAAAAAATCTGCATTTTACAAAGAATATTCTGAAAATATCCTAAATAAAACACAGATTTCTGTGATAGAAATAATTAAAAAACATTCTCTGTTTGTTACCAGACCGATGCACACTCCCTCCTCCTTTGGGAAACCGCTGCAGCCGATCCCGTCTCTTTGCCTTTTATATTTGGCGGCCTCCTTTCGAAAACTCCGCCTTCTGACACGGGACCACTGGAGCGCGGGGAGCATGCATCAAGGGTCCGTGGCAGTGAGAAGTCCCCACACACGCTCGCTCTGTGAACTGGCTTAGATGCTTCTCTGTAGCCCCATTTGGTTGCCAAGCGCCGGAGAACCTGGGTTCAGGTAAAAATTTCAGGTCCTCCAACACCTCCCCAAGGTAATTGGGGTGATTGTAGAAAAATTAAAAAAAAAAAAAAAAAGTTACATCCAAAGGGTCAGACTGCATCTATTGCCCAGACTGGATAATTTCAGGGAAAGGGGAAATGATTTAAAAAAAAAAAAAATTCAGCTGTAGTTAGGGGTGTGTGAAGTGGGGCATTATGTCTGTTTCTTATTACAATAAAGGCTCCTCAGTCTTTACTGACCCCTAAAGTCCTGAATCACACCAGAAAGACGAGAAGGCACTTATCACAGGGGGCAGCTTGAGTCTCCGGCTTGGGTCGTTGATGCCACCAAGAAAAAATATTACAGGGAAAGGATGGAAGGCTGGGGCTGGGTGGGGTGGACTCCATGAGCACTTCTTCAGAGCTTGGCTAATGCTCCTTAGTCACTCCCACTGAGTGACATGGCAAACAGAGCACGCTGAACCACTGCACTGGATGCACAGCACAGTGCTGTCCAAGCAGCAACACTGGGGCGTCAGATGCTAACAGCTGGGAGGACTTCTGGAGGGGCTCAGTAAGGGGGAAATGGGATGGGGTGACGGACACGGTGCAAGGTCTTCGTACTAGAAGGGTGTCCTGAGTGTGCACAGCTGACTGAGGCACCTAAGAGCAAGCACAGAATCTGGTTTTCTCCAGGCCAGGCTGCCCTGAGGTTACTGGTGCACTGCCACAATATTATCTTGCTGTCTTTATAGAAGATGCTGCAGCAGGGTAAGAAATGGAAAGTTCTATGTTTTGGCCAGTGGCCTGGGAGAACCTCAAGTTTGGAAAGCCCTATGCCATGGCCTGAAACTCCAATCACTAATTGGGAGAGTCTAAGACTAGCCAGCAGGCTCATCTAGAGCGGCTTCGGGCCAATGTAGATTTGCCTCAGCCATGTACTGAGTGATCTGCAGTTGATATCATAGCTTCTGTTAAAAAACAAAACAAAATAAATTCAATACTTTTAGTTCAACAGTGTGTAGTTTAAACCAAAAAAGAAAAAGGAAAAAAAAGAGAAATAAAAAATATCCCAGTGGAAAGGGAACAGTGGTCACCTGAAGATGACTGTTATGAACTATGGGCGTCAAAGAACTTACCTGAAGGGACCATTTAAGAGACCATCGCTCCACAGAAGGGAAAAAAGGCCTGGTGACTCAGCTGAAAATAGCACCCCTGTCTATGAGGTAGAAGCCTTCACTTTCCAGGATCTTGTAGGACCTTGGTCAGAATTCTGCCATTGTGGTGGGTTTTCTCCCTCCTTTTGATTTTTACAAGGCAGCAAACAAAGGGGCCCAAAACAAGCACTGATGTTGAGTAACAAGAAACAGACTCAGGCACCTTCCCTCTCCCCTCACTTGAATGAGGGAGGGTGGGATGAAGAGTCTACGTTATTCTATTGGTAGCCAATTGATTTTGTTTAAAATATGCAAGGGGATATAGAACAAAGATTTTTAATTGTCTAGGCAAGATGCACAAAGAAGCTACCAGCACATAGCAAGCCTGTTTTAAAAACCACCATTACTGAAAGCTTTTATGTAAATTGCTTTCAGGCTTCTGCCTCCTCTCCCAACAGGCCCCAGTTCTAAGGGCACAGACCCAGACATGACCGCAGAGGGACGAGACAACTCCCCGCCATGGCTGCAGGGCACTACCTCTGAAGGAGGAGTTAAGTCGAGTGGATAAAAAGGCTCCATCACCGCTGAATTCATCTCAATACTTATCATCTCTATGTTAAAATCGCACAGGGAAACTTTGTACCTCTCACCTTACTCAACAGGAAATTAAATACATTGATAATGGTTTTCTCCCTCCCAATAGAATGATCCCTGCTCTCTAAAATAAGACTTGACTATATAACCTAGGTTGACCTCCAACTATTGGTCTTCTGCCTAAGGCTCCCAAGTGCTGGAATTTATAAGCATATACATACTACCATGCCCAGCTGTAACAGTCTCTTTCTGAAGATGAGCCCTACAATGTAGCCCTAGCTGGTCTTTAACTCACTACACACACCAGGTTGGCCTCAAACTAAAGAAACCATTTGTCTCTGTCTCCTGAGTGCTGGAATCAAAGGCATGCATTATCACACCCTGCTGAACTAATCCTTATAAATGTAAACATTTTGGGTCAGACTTGTTTAGTTCAATAGGCCAAAGTGTCACAGGCTATTTGCACGTATCTTATCCCTCTAGTTAAAAGCTCCATTAAGAACATCTTTAGACTAAGTTCTTAAACCAGACTACATGTCTATGACCAAATGATGGGAGAGGAGGGATAACTGCCCATCATCTTACTGAAGTAATACCAGACAATACAGAGTTAATAGAATGACATATGATCAAACCCATTTATTTAATGTTCGTGGAAGTGGCCTCTTTATATCTGTAATAAATAGACTGGTATAAGGGAAAAACTAAGGAAACCAGCTTTTGAGAACTAGGTTTAATTAGGCTCCTTCTATCCAGGCAGAAAACTGAACAAAACCAAGAAATTAAGCTGTAAAACGAAATGTCTCCTCCTCTCCCTGTAACTTCACAGTCCTGCCTAGGCCTTGATGCAGACCAAAGCCTGTTTGTTAGGAGCCAGATCAAACTTTGAAAATAAAGGGGGTGGGAACTGCAGAAAACCCAAAATATTTGAAAAAACAAAAACCCCACATAGGCTAAAAAACAAAAACAAAAACCAAACATCATAGGGGGTGGGAGAATCACACTCATACTCTCTTTTGACTAAACTTATATACATTCAATTCTAAATTTGGCATGACAAAAAAATTTTAAAACCAGAAGATACACAAACCACCAACAGAGACACCTATCTATACAAACCTAGCCCACGGGAGGCTACATCTGTGGCAATGAGGATAGGAGCCTTTCCAGATCGGAATTCTGGAAGAAAAAGAAAGGGGGGGGGAGAGTTAGGGAACTGAGGCTAAAGAACATCTGTAAATGACTGAAGAAAAATCATCCCCCAACCTACCTTTTTACAGCTTACATGACACCCAGTTTAATTTTAAAGAAAAGCATTGTTAAATATTTTTACAAATTGTGTGCTAGGGAATAATGGCACACTTCTTTATTCCCAGTACTCAGGAAGGAGAGGCACATGGATCTCTGTGAGTTCGAGTAAGCCTGCTCTACATAGTGAGACCCTGTCTTGAAAACAAACAAAAATTGTGTGTATGCATCTGTGATGTTGACTGTAGGTGCCCAAAGGCCAGATGCAGGTGGTTGAGAGTCACCAACATGGGTGATAGGGCTGCCTGAAGAGCAGTATGTGTACTTTTGGCTAAGCCATCTCTCCAGCCCTTTTCTTTTTTGAGACAGGGTTTCTTTATGTAGAGATGGCTGTCTTAGGCTTCCTTTGTAGACCAGGCTGGCCTCGAACTGCCTCTGCCACCACGCCAAGCTCTCAGGCCTTTTCATTTGAAAAGATTTTTATTTATATTATAATGAACTTTAAAGAACTCTGCTGGAGATGTATAGAAAATACCTAGAGTTCAGTGACCTAGAACAGGGCTAGGTAAACTTTGTTCTACAAATAAAGTCTAGTATAATACTTTAGCAAATAGAACTATTGTTGCAAATGCAGCCAGGCCACATCTGAAATACTGTCTAGGACCACCTGTTTTTGTTCCAAAACCACCCCCCCCCCAAATAATCTATTATCTGGCTCTTTATAAATTGAGGTGTAGTCAGGCGGTGGTGGTACACACCTTTAATCCCAGCACTTGGGAGGCAGAGGCAGGCAGATCTCTGTAAGTTCAAGGCCAGCCTGTTCTACATAGTGAATTCCAGGACAGCCAGAGCTGTTACACAGAGAAAATCTGTCTCGAAAAATCAAAATAAATTAATTTAAAAAATAATAAATAAATGGGTGTGTGAGCCAGGTGTGGTGGTGCACACCTTTAATCCCAGCACTTGGGGAGGCAGAGTCAAGTGGATCTCTGTGAGTTCGAGACCTGCCTAGCCTACAAAGCAAGTCCAGTACAGCCAAGACTACAGAGAAACCCTGGAGATGACAGGTATAAAAAAGCTTTATAGTGCTACGCATAGAAGCACACATTTCTAACTACAAACACTTGGGACGCAGAGGTAGGTGGGGTTTTATAAATTCAAGGTCAGCCTGATCTACAAAGTGAGATCCTATCTCAAAAGAAAAAAAGCTTAGTGTTATTCTTACCATTAAGTACCCAATCTCTTTCTGGTTGACTCTTGTCTCCATGGATACACATAGCTGGCCAACTATTAGAAGAATATTTATTATATATTAGAGATCTTTACAAATGAAATATTAAAATTTTTTATCAAGTTCTTTAAGCTACACAATAGATGACTGCTCATTTACACATTCACACAATTATACATCAGGCTAAAGTATCATACAAATGTGCAACAGCCATTTAAAAACTGCCTTAGCACAACAGTGGTTCTCAACTTTCCTTAATGCTGAGACTCTTTAATGCAGTTCCTCATGTTGTGGTGACCCCCAATCATAAAATTACTTCACTAACTGTAATTTTGCTACTGTTATGAATTATAATATAAATATCATATATGTAGGACATCAGATATGCAAACCCTGTGAAAGGGTCTTTCCACTCCCTCAAAGGGGCGATGACCTACGGTTAAGAACCACTAGCATGCCAGGCAATAGTGGCGCATACCTTTAATCCCAGCACTCAGGAGGCAGAGACAGACAGATCTCTGGGAGTTCAAGGCCAGCCTGGTCTACAGATCGAGTTCCACAACAGCCAGGACCACATAGAGAAACCCTGTTTCAAAAACAAAAACCACAACCACTGGCAGAGAGTGATCTAGGTGCTATACTCACCCATCTCTGCGCATCCTTCGAGTGAGGTCATCACAGCGTCTCTTTGTCTCCACAAATATTATAGTCTTGTTTTCCTTTTCTGCCATGATTTCTTCCATCAGTTGGATCAACCTGAAAAGACCAACAATGTAGTCATCACACACAAAGATCCTCCTTTAGATCAGCCACACAGGTTATACTAACTCCCAAAGCCACATACTTAAGAGTGTGACAGCACATGGCTACAATCTCAGAATCACCTGGGAGGCAGATGGAGAGTTCAAGACCAACCTCAGCTAAATAACAAAAATCTTCTTTCAAAAAAATAAAGAAAGAAAGAAAAGAAAAAAAAAAAAACCCAAACCTAACTTTTTCTTTTTCCTGGTTTCTCCCTTGTAGCCCTGGCTATCTCTCCTGAAACTCACTCTCTAGACCAGGCTGGCCTTGAACTGAGAGATCCATCCACCTGCCTCTGGAGTGCTGAACATCTACTATGGGATCCCAATCACGTCTAATTCTAGCCCAGGGGATTTGAATTCTTTTCTTGCCCTTATAGGCATAGTGCATGAACACAAACAAAAAAACAAGGAAAACTAAGTCAGGCTGTGACCACAGTATTTACCCAGCATGTATGGTGGCCTTGTTCAATCCCCAACAACATGTAAACCAAGTTCTGAGGCATATGCCTGAAATCCCAGCAGATGGGGGTGGTGTGTGTGTGTGTGTGTGTGTGTGTGTGTGTGTGTGTGTGTATGTGTGTGTGTATACAGAAACTCAAAGTTGCCTTCTGTTGGGGGCTGGAGACATGACTCACAGGTTAAGAGCACTGTCTGCTCTTCCAAGGTCCCAAGTTCAATTCAGAGCAACCACACGATGGCTCACAACAATCTGTAATGAGATCTAGTGCCTTCTTGTGGCAGGCAGAATACTGTATAAATAATAAATCTTAGGGGGGAAAAAAAGGGCTGGAGTGATGGCTCAGAGGTTAAGAGCACTGACTACTCTTCCTGAGGTCCTGAGTTCAATTCTCTGCAACCATATGGTGGCCCACGACCATCTATAATGTGATCTGATACCCTCTTCTGGCCTGCAGGTGCTTATGCAGACAGCACTGTATACATAATAAATAAATCTTAAAAAAATAAAATAAAAATCCTGACTTTCTCAGCTATAGTGTAGTACAACTGTAACCCTAGCACTTGGGAGGCTGTGGAAGGGGGATTCTGAGTCTGAGGACAACCTTAAGATAGATGATGTGGCCTTGTCTCAAAGTTAATACAGATAATGAAACCTTTTCATACTTGTGATCTTTTTCACTTTCCATGCAGACATCCACAATCTGCAGGATGTTGTGGTTGGCACTCAACTCCAGATTCCCCACATTGATCTGGGTGTAATCACGCAGGAAATCCTCTGCAAGCTGCCTTACTTCCTTTGGCCAGGTTGCACTCCACATCAATGTCTGCCGGTCAGGCTATCAAGAAATGAAGGTTTTCATTAGATTAAGGGTATGATAGTCAAACAGGTATAAATATAATTAAGTATCAGCTTTACAAACCCTGATTTGGTCAACAATTTTACGGATCTGGGGCTCAAAGCCCATATCAAGCATTCGGTCAGCTTCATCCAATACAAGGTAAGTACATCGGCGAAGATTTGTCTTTCCTGATTCCAGGAAATCTATTAGGCGCCCAGGAGTAGCTATGCAAATCTCAACACCTGTAAGGCAAAAAAAAAAAAAAAAAGTCAAATCTAGCCCATGAAGAACTCAGTTAAGCACCAGCCCTAGTTGCCATGTTCAATGTTATAGCAATGGCTAAACTTAACAGTAGCTGAAGAGCTTGAAGAAAGAACTTCACAACCAGTAGATTAAGTCTCTAGCCACTAGCTTCCTCCAACTAAGTAGCTAGTAGAACTGTATCCCAAGAATTTTCTCACAAGAACTCACTGTTTTGAGGGACTGATGTGGTGCACAGCCTTTAATCCCAGCACTCTGGGAGACCAGGCTGGTCTACAAAGTGAGTCTAAGATAGCCAAGGCTACACAGAGAAACTGTCTTGAAACCAAAAACCAACCAAACAACTCTCCCCCGCAACAACCCACTGGTTTTGTTCAACTTCATTTACAGAAATTGGCAAGACACAAAAATTGAGTGTTTTTTTGGTTTGTTTTTTTTTTTACCTCTTTCCAAATCTCGAATCTGGGGACCTTTAGGAGCACCTCCGTAAATGCATGTACTCTTCAATCTAGAACACTTTCCATAATCATCAGCCACCTGCTGTACCTGCTGAGCAAGCTCTCTGGTAGGAGCCAGCACTAGACACTGAAACAAAGGGGGAGGAGGAAGCAAATAAACTTGACACAACCACATCAACTTTTAAGAAAAATTAAAATCACCCATAGAATCAAGTAGTGGTCTAATTTTTTCCTTATTGTCTTTTAGTATTGAGCACACTGGCTTATGAGAAAATATAATTTACTATTTGGAAACGGAAACAACACACTAGAGCCCTCCAAGCTTGGTTCATTTTGATGCATTATGACTAGATAAAGCATAAACCACTCACTTAGGTTGATTTACACCTTGTATTGGCTACTTAAAAAAGCATCTGGGTGTGGTGGCACACGCCTTTAATCCCAGCACTTGGGAGGCAGAGGCAGGCAGATCTCTGAGTTTGAGGCCAGCCTGGTCTACAAAGCGACTCCAGGACAGCCAAGGCTACACAGAGAGACCCTGTCTTGAAAAACCAAAAAAACAGGGCTGGAGAGATGGCTCAGAGGTTAAAAGCACCATCTACTCTTCTAATGTCCTGAGTTCAATTCCCAGAAACCACATGGTGGGCCACAACCATCTATAATGAGATCTGGTGCCCTTTCTGGCATGTAGGTGTACATACAGGTAGAACATGGTATAAATAATAAATCTTTTTTTAAAAAAGATTTCTTTATTTGTTCTCTATACAGTGTTCTGCCTGCATGTGTTTCCTGGACACCAGAAGAGGGTACCAGATCTCATTACAGGTGGTTGTGAGAATTGAACTCAGGACCTTTGGAAGAGCAGCCAGTGCTCTTAATCTCTGAGCCATCTCTCCAGCCCAAATAAATCATTCTTTAAAAAAGAAAAAAGAAAGAAAAAACAAAACCAAAAATGAGTAATTCATAACTGTGCTTGAGGACCAGGGATATAGCCCAGTGGTTGAATACTTACCTAACATGCATCAATCCCCAATAACAAAAACCACTGCACTTGAATTTATCACAAAGACTGGTTAAGACTAGGCTCAGATTGTGGAGCTCTGTGATGGGTTAAGTGCCGGGCACAAATTAGCTACCCAGAACCACAAGTGACTTTGGGTAAGTTATTTAATTCCAAGTAAGATAGGTCAGTCCCACCTCTACATACGGAGAAAAGAGTGAAGAACTGAATTAGAGCAGGGGTCGGAGAGATGAGCCAGTGGCTAAGATCACTAACCCCCTTCCTTTTCCAAAGATCTTGGGTTTGAGTCCTAACACCCATACTCTAGATAACAACTATCTGTAACTCCAGTTCTAGGGGATTAGATGCCCTGGCCTGGCCTCTATGGGCAACACGTGTGAGCACACAGACACAAGCAAAATACTCATAAACATTTTCTAAGGAAAAAAAAAAAAAAGATTAAGTTGGGTCTTAGGCACAGTGCCTAAAACTCAACCATCATCATTCAGTGTAGTAATTCTTCAAAACTACAAACTGTGACACTTACAATTGGGCCATCTCCTCTTTCCAAGTATGGCTGGTGGTTTATATGAACAATTGCAGGCAGCAAATACTGGGAAATGAGAACAATATCATACAAATTGAAGTCATTATCTTAACAGTTCAAGTTAAATCAGTAATTAACACTGGTGTAATGGAAAGTGAGAAAAATAGAACACTGTACCACACTAGAGTGCAATGTACAGAGACAGCTGATACACAGTGCATACAGAATTTTACTTTTACCGTTTTGGAAAACCATGTAGCCCTGGATCTCCTGGAACTCACTATGTAGATAAAACTGGCCTCCAACTCAGGGAGATCCATCTGCCTGCCTTACCTCCCTCCCTAGTGCTAGGATAAAGGTATGCCCCATACCTTGCCTGCTTGCATATAGTACTTTAATTGTGAGTTTAAGAACAGAGAAAGTGAGCAGGGTGTGGTGGCGCATGCCTTTAATCCCAGCACTGGGGAGGCAGAGGCAGGTGAGTGCTATGAGTTCGAGGCCAGCCTGGTCTACGAAGCAAGTTCAGGACAGCCAAGGCTACACAGAGAAACCCTGTCTCAAAAAACAAAACAAACAAGCAAACAAACAAAAAAAGAACAGAGAAAGTGTCAGGAGGGCATGGTGAAGCACATCTTTAATCCCATCACTTGGTAGCAGCAGAAGCAGGAATTTGAGTTCAAGGCCACCCTGGTATAAAGAGTGAATTCTAAGACAGCCAGGACTACACACAGAAATTGCTGTCTTTAAAAACAAAAGCAAAACACTGAGAAGCTGTTAGAACAACTAGGATAACTAAATAAGCTAACACAATGTCAAAAACTTGGTACTTACCGCCAATGTCTTCCCAGAGCCAGTCTGTGCAATGCCAACCATATCCCGGCCACTCAGAGCCAAAGGGAATCCCTGGCACTGAATGGGAGTTGGTTCTGTAAAGTGCTGATCCATCAGCACATCCATTACATACTCTGTAAGAAAGTACGAGCATTACTACCTTTACCAGGAAAACTAAGGGCACACGAGGTCTCTGAAAGTAGCAGTTACTGATGAGACTTATCTTTATCATTCTCCAAGAACTTTAAACCCACTCTCTAGCCAGCCCAACACTACCTCAAGAACTAATACACCTAAGAGCACAGGCCCATGATTCATTTACTGTTCCCAAAGTTCATACTATATCCTAGAAGCCGTATTCTGCTCTCTCATAAAATAACAATAGGGTTTCAGCATTAAAACAAAGCAGAGACTGTTAAGGATACTTGCTGCAGAGAATCCAAGTTTGGTTCCCAGGCCCCATGTCACACTCAAACTGCCTATAATTCCAACTTCAGAAATCTAATGCCTTCTTCTGGCCTTCACAAGAATCCCTCCTCACAGAAATAATCTTTCAAAAACCAAAAATTTTGTGCAACATTCTATTTATGTCCTGCTTTTTAAAACTTGTCCTTTTTAAAAAATTAGAAAACCGGAGGCAGAGGCAGGTGGATCGCTGTGAGTTCGAGGCCAGCCTGGTCTACAAACTGAGTCCAGGACAGCCAAGAAAGAAACCCTGTCTCAAAAAACAAAAAATTGGAAAACAATATAAAATTACTATTCAAAGCCAGGTGTAGGGGCACCCACCTTTAATCCAAGCACTTGAGAGCCAGTGGCAGGTGGATATCTGAGTTCCAGGCCAGCTTGGTGTACATAGTAAGGCTTTCGTCTTGAAAAATACAATAAAAGCAGGGCGGTGGTGGCGCACGCCTTTAATCCCAGCCAAGGCTACACAGAGAAACCTTGTCTCAAAAAACAAAACAACCACCAAAAAAAAAAAAAAAAAAAAGAAAAAGACAATAAAATAATTTTTGAACTTTATTATTTTGGATGTGAATGATGTACCAGAATGAATTTGTACCGGTCAGAGGAGAACTTTGTTGAGTTGGCTTTCTCCTTTCACATTTATATAGGTTCCAAAAATAGAATTTAGGTAGTACAAACATTCTTGCCTATCTGACTGGCCCCTGATGAACAACAACCTTTTCTATGCAGCCCTGGGCGTCCTGGAACTCACTCTGTAGACAGAGTAGGCTGGCCTTGAACTCAGAGATCTACCTGCCTCTCCCTCCCAAGTGCTGGAATTAAAGGTGAGCCTGGCTACTCTCATTTCTATATTAAAGGTTTCTATTTGCCTTTTCAAACCCCTTAAGCAACCTACCATTTAATGTAGGAGTGAAGGAGACTTACGTGGAAAGTTAGCATGATGGAAGGCAAAGACAGGCTTTGGACAAACATCTCCACCTCTCACGGTGATCTCTTTTTTTCGACGTAGCTCATCAACCTCATACTGGGAGGAATGAAGATAATAAAAATTCTTCTCAATTTAGAAACTTTATTATCATACAGTGATAAATATTAAAACTTCTGCGGGGCATGGTGGCTCATGCCTTTAATTCCAACACTGAGGAGGCAGAGGTAGATGGACTGCTGTGAGCTAAAGGCCAGCCTAGTCTACAAAGTGAGTCCAGGACAGCCAAGGCTACAGAGAAAACCTGTCTCAAAAAACAAAACAAACAAAAGAAAAAAACCTCAATACTTCTTCCATGAATTCAAAGTTGTGATGCACATGACTAAGAGGCTCCATTCCAAAGAGTAAACCTTTCAAGAGCAATTCCTAGCCAAGCTATGTAGTGCTTTGTAATCCCAGCACAGCAGGTAGAAGGATCACCTCAAATTCAAAGCTAATCTGGTCTACAAAACAAGTTCCAGACCAACTGGGTTACATAGTGACAGTATACAAATAGAACTTGGGCCCAAGTGCTCTTTCCATTATATAACTATTCTGGACAAGCAATCATCTTCTGGGTAGAATACACTATCAGGTGGTTAAAAGCACACAAATATACAATGGTAATTTATTTTAAAAACTAATTTTATATGCAGGGCATGGTGGCGAATGCCTTTAATCTCAGCACTCAGGAGGCCGAGACAGGCGGAATGATGTGAGTTCTGAGGCCAGACTGGTCTCAAAAAACCAAACCAAATAAAAAACAAAAACAACACTTTAGGACGGTGTATCTCAATGGTAGTTTCAACTTTACATTTATATGGTGCTAGGTTTGAGCCCAGCGCTGCTAAAAAGAAAATTAGCTTGCCTTTAATGCCAGCACTAGGGAGACAGAGGCAGGCAGAACGCTTAAGTTTGAGGCCAGCCTGGTCTACAAAGCAGAGTCCAGAGGACAGCCAAGGCAAACCAGAGAAACCCTGTCTCAAAAGCAAACAAACAACAAAAAAATTAGCACAATGGTTGAGTACTTGCCTTCATGGACAAAGCTCAGGGTCTGACCAAAGAGAGAACACCACAAGCCAGGTGTGGCTGCCCATGCCTGTCCAGAAGCTGAAGTGGCAGGACAGCAAGTCAAAGTCCAGCCTAGAACTACAGTGTGACCATGCCACACAGAGAATAATTTTATCACATAAAAATTAAAACAAAGCAGGCAAGACATGGTATGATTCTTTAGTTCCAATACTTAGGAAAGGAGGCAGATGAAGGTGGATCTCTGAGTCTGAGGCCAGCCTGGGCTACATACGAAGTTCCAGGTTGGCCAGGGCTATACATCAAGACCCTGTTTCAAAACAACAACAACAAGCTACTTTAAAACATTAATACAAGCCAGGTGGTGGTGGCATGTGCCTTTAATCCCAGCACTTGGGAGGCAGAGGCAAGCGGAACCTGAGTTGGTCTATAGAGTGAGTTCCAGGACAACAAGGACTACAGAGTGAAATCTTGTCTCAGAAAACAAGCAAAACCACAACGTTTCAAAAAGATCTGATATAATATAAAATGAAATATATAAAAGAACACTTGGATTATTAATCTACATTTAAACATTCACTCGCCCCCTCCCCCTTTCTTACCGGAGTCAGTCTTGCTACTTCTGGGTGTTCCACATAAAAATTCTTCTCAAACTTGGGGAGCTCACTCAAATCCCACTTCTTTTTACGTAACCGCTCCCCAGGATTACCAAACTTCTTTGGGGGAAGCCCACTACCACCTCTTGCTCCAAACCTAGAGACAATGAGAAAATGTAGATTCATTAGTACCCATCTCTCTCATGTGGCAGGAAAAGGTATTTAAGTACTGGCTCCTGGAAACCCCTTTAGAAAGACCGTCTCATACATCTCAAGGATAACAGCATAGATTCTAGAACGAGACAAGGTTTAAACTCTAATCCGGCCACTTACTCTATGCTCTGGAAGCAAACTATATTTATATCTCCTTTTTCTTCCCCAAATAGTACTGTTCTTGTTTTGAGGCAGACCCTCATTCATCTTGTAGCCACAAGGCCCCATGAAACTCAAGCAATCCTCCAGCCTCAGCCTCCTAAATGTTGGGATTACAAATTAAGCCATCACACCAGGCTCAAATAATACTCCTGAGTTACAGGGGGAAAAAAAAAAATCAATATGTAGGTTGAGGTTTTTGTTTTGTTTTTAAGTAGGATCGAAAGCTAGATATAGCACTGAACATGTGCAAACCTAGCACTTGAAAGGTGGTACGTAGCAAAGTCAGAGTTCAAGGCCAATCTGGTCTATGAGGCCCTGTGCCAAAACAAAACCCCTTCAGATTTAAAATTAAGCCGTGTTTTTTATATACCCTTTACAACAAACAGGCAAGCCAAACAAGGATACAGATACGGCCATTTGCCAAACATAAAATATAAGAAATTTGAAGCTACTTTTCCTAGAACAATCCTAACATCACCTTTACTTGCCTTAATCTATGTAAAGTGCAAGGCTTTTAGTGACATTTTAAAATCTCTTTTCTTTTTTTCCAAGACAGGGTTTCTCTGTGTAGACCTGGCTGTCCTGGACTCACTTTGTAGACCAGGCTGGCCTCGAACTCACATTGATTCACCTGCCTTAGCCTCCCAGTGCTGGGATTAAAGGCTTGCACCACCATGGGCTTAAATTCCTCTTTTGTTAAGACACTGAAAACAGGAGGCTCCATGCACTGCTGGGGCAGACTAAGCTACACAGCACAGTCTGAGACAAACCCCACCCAGTAATGATTTATGGCAAGAAATTGCACAGGAATTCATTGGGTTTGGTAGGCAGGATTTAGGTAATTTATTAATACCACTGCTAAACCAATACAACTGGGAAAACAATACAATTAAGTACCTTTTAAAGCACCTTTAAAAAGCCCCACATTTTTCAGCTCAATACTACAGTGAAAAAAGCCTGAGTTGGCCACACCACTTGCAAATGAAGCAAGTAGTTCTGGAACTCTTCCCAAAAATAGCCAGTCCCCAACACCAGCACCCCCAATCCTGCAAAAATGGTCTAAACCTGCCGGGCGTGGTGGCACACACCTTTAATCTCAGCACTCGGGAGGCAGAGGCAGGAAGATCTCTGTGAATTTAAGGCCAGCCTGGTCTACAAAGTGAGTCCAGGACAGCCAAGGCTACACAGAAACGCTCTGCCTTAAAAGAAAAACGAACCCAAACCCAATTCTAAGAGGTTTTTAATCTAACTCAAATGAGTTTAATGTGACTCCCACATGTTATTTCCATTCTTGCTGCAATGCAGCACTTCTTGAATTTTAATGATCTAGGAGAAAAGAAAGCTTCTAAAATTTAAGATGCCTTTACTAGGCTTATTCCAACTAATTTTCTTTTTCTTTCTACAATTGTCCCCCCCCAACACACACACACACACACACACACACACACACACACACACACACACACACACACACACTTTAAACTTAGTAAACCATTCCCTTGAGAAAGATCTGTGTAGCCTAGGCTGGCCACAAACTCCAAGGTCTTGCCTCAGCCTCTAGCGCTGGAACCACTGTCATGGGACACCTCAAGGGGTTCTCTTTATTTCAATGTTTTGTTACTTTTAAATATTTTTTTTCTCCTCCAGGTAAGGTCTATGTAGCTCCGGCTGTCCTGTAACTCACTATGTGGACCAGGCTGGCCCTGAACTTGGAGAGCCACCTGTCTTTTCTCTGCCTCCTGAGTGGTGGTATAAGAGACGTGTGCCACCACAACCAGCCAAGACTTCATTGTAGCCAAATAAAAAGCTCCCAGAGTTTATCCTAAATGTGAACTGTTCTCAGTTACTAGGTGTCAGGAACAACGTTGGCATACAGCTTTTTTGGTGTATTGATTCCAGGGCACACATTCAAGGATTTCTCTAGCAACACAACACCAAAAGCTTCCTATTAATTTAACAAAAACAAAACAAAACTTCCTAGCTTAGGCTTCCAAGTTAATTCTGTAGTAGAACTGATCTTTAAAAGGCAGTAAGTGGGCATGGTGGCGCACACCTTTAATCCCAGCTCTCGGGAGGCAGAGGCAGGCGGATCGCTGTGAGTTCGAGGCCAGCCTGGTCTACAAAGTGAGTCCAGGACAGCCAAGGCTACACAGAGAAACCCTGTCTCGAAAAACCAAAAAAAAAAAGAAAAAGAAAAAAAAATAAAGAAAGGAAGGAAGGAAGGAAGGAAGAAAGAAAAAGGGAGTAAGTAAAAATAAAATGTCATCTGCCTTCCTGGCTCTCCCAATTTTGACCTTTTAGAAAGCAACTCTAAGCACTTCCCATTATAATGTGCTTCCAATTAACCAAAATATGACGCGCGCGCGCTAGTTTAGAGTAACAGAAAGGCCCTTTCGACCCCAGTGCCACTCTTAACAGGGATGGCTGGAGACATAACGAAAAGGAAATTATTTCAAGTCCGCTTTTCCTAGACTGAACGTGAGCATCCGGGTTCTTCCAGACAGACGCTGAGGCTGGCAGGGATCAAATGATCTCAGTGAGCGGGCCGGGCGAGGCGACGAGGCCCGCAGTCCGCAGAGGCGCCCGTCGGAGTCTGCGGCCCGCGCACGGCCGCCATTGTACGCCGCGAGCCACGGGCTCGGCGAGCCCCCCCGCCCCCACCTCCCCCTTACCCTCCACGGTCCCGGTCACGATCCCGGTCCCCAAAGCCGCCTCCACGCATGGTCCCAAACGGATAAAGATCTGGGAGCGGGGCACGGATGGCCGAGCTCGGCAGGGCCTGCGGCTCGGGTCTAGTGACGACCGATGGCGGCGGCGGCGCCTCCGCTGTTGGGGTGGCGGCAGGCGCGGCGCTCTCTCGCTCCGACGCGCTGTCTCCCGTCGCAGACGCCACCGTCGCCGCCTCTCTCGTCGGAGACGGGAGCAAAACACAAGAGAAACGGAGCTGTTAGTACAGTGGGGAGGGCTGGGGCCGCTCAAACCGGGCGGTGCCACGGTTTAGGCGTCTCCTTTCCTTCCCAGCGACTGCACAAAATGGCGGCGGCCGCTGAGGCTGCTCCAACTTCACGCTACGCACGGCCGAGACGCTACGTAAACAGCGTCTGGAGGGCTCCGCGGGACGCTACAGATATTCTAGGAATCGGTTTACGTCGGTGACGGAGATGGGCGCTCTTGTCGGCCCACCTAAATAAGGCAGCGTACGCAACGGGCGTAAGCGTTCTCGAGCCGCCAGCTTTAGAACGCGGGCTGGGGGGTGGGGCGCGCCTCAGGCGCGACGTGACATTGTTTGCGTCGTTGGCCGGCCCTCTGTTGCGAGGGTGCGCAGTCTTCGTAGCGCATTCTGTTTTGAGAATAGACATTTCCCAGCATTCCGAGCTCCAGCGGCGCTTGAGGCTATTCTTGGGCAGACACAAAAGCCGCCTTCCGCGTTAGTCAGGCGGCGGCGGCGGCGGCGGGGGCACGGGGCGGGGAGGGTCTGAAGGCACTAGAACCCGGAGTCTTGAGGCCTTCTTGGTTGGCCTTGACCACCTCATCCTGGCGCCCTGTGTCCTCCAGGCTGGCCACGAGCCTGTGCGCCATTTCCAACCCCGCTGCTTTTCGCCCCTCTGGCGCCGCAGCCATGTTGGATGCGTCGTGTGGCTCCCTTCAGGGGGGCGACAGCCCCGCTGAGCTAAAAGACACCCTGTGTTTCCCTGTGTTTGAGATGCATTTTCCGAGCTGCGTGCTGTCACCGTCCCCGCTGGGCACAGTTAACGCGTTCACACACAGGCCACAGCTTCCTGGAGTCCTTCCTGAAGCGGGCGCCTTGGGCCTCAGCCGCCATTAAACCGGGTGCCGCGCTCCGGTCCGCGGCTGCGGAATGCAGGCCGGGGTAGGCTGCGTGTGCCACCCAACTCCTAATTTACTTTCTTTTGCTTGCACACTCCTGCACACTTGCAAGCCACACAAGCTTGGCCATACAGACTTCAAAATTGTGACGCTGCAGCGTGAACTCTAGTCTTGTTTCTGCAGACGCGGAGGATGGACGCCTTCATCCTGGAGGCTGAGTCTCGTCTCCTGAGTGTTGCCCAGGTTGTTGGAAGGACAAGAAAGTAAAGGCTTTCTGAGTGGCTGTTCACTTCTCACTTTGGCTGGAGAGACAGTCATGGTGGAGAGACAGGCATTGTGCTAGTTGCCAGGACACTGGGGAACCGACACATTCCTTTGCTTAGAGTTTATTCTCTAGAGAGGGAGTCAGATGACAAATGTTTATGTTAGCCAATTGCTAACTTGGAAAATGTAGGGCTGTGGGGGTGGGGGCCAAGGAAAAGTGCTTGCTGATTGTAACTGAAGCCTTGGATTCAGTATCCAGCACCCCCAACAAAAGGCGAGGGGTGGGGGTGGGGGGGTGGAGAGAAGGCTCAGCACTTAAAAGGCTCACAAGACAGGAGGGAAGCCAGGTGGGAGTGATGGTGGCAGTGGTGGTAGCACACCTTTAATTGCAGCACTCAGGAGGCAGAGGCAGGTGGATCTCTGAGTTTGAAAGCAATCTGGTCTACAGGGTGAGTTCCAGGAAAGCCAAAGCAGCTATACAAAGAAACTGTCTCGGAAAACAAAAGACAAACAGGAGGGAAAAGAGATTCAACTTGAAATGGGAGGACATTGGCTGACCTCAGAAGGCAGCCCCCATCTATCAAATGACACACAGCTGAAGGCTGAAGTGAGGAACCTTGCTGCCAGAGAGAATATTAGGCAAACCCCGCAGTCCAAGCGTGGCTGGAAAGAAAGAAAGGAGAAAGGATAGGTAAGGGCCATATTGCCAAGGACCTGGAGGCCACTTAGCTTGGCTTCTCCCCCACCCCCGACCCGAGACACAGTTTCTTTGTGTAGCTTTGGTTGTCCTGGATTCACTGTGTAGACCAGGCTGGCCTTGAATTTAGGAGCTTCTGCCTTCTCAGTGCTGGGATTAAAGGCATGTACCACCGCGCCCGGGTGAGCTTGGGTTCTTTTTGTTTTTGATTCTTTTCTTTATTTTTTCTTATTTTCTTAAAGACCCCCATTAAGGCCAAAGCATGTAAATTTCTGGAGGGTCCAGCTTGACTCAAGGACAACCAGCTTGTGTAGGGTCCAGCTAGAACCAAGGACAGACAGCGATATCAGATCACTGTGTGTGTGACAAGGACAAGAGAAACCTTGAAGAGTCCAGCTTGTCCTGAGAACAACTAGATTTGTGTTTAAAGATAATAAAGAGTCCAGCTTGACTCAAGGATAGCCAGCTTATGTTTAGAGCCCATCTTGACTAAAGGACAGCCAGTTTCTGTTACAGCTTGTGTTTAAAATTTTCTACTACCCCAAAATTTTACTTACCCCTCCCCAACTAAAAAAGTCCCAATGCTAGTCTATTAACCAATCAAGTTTCTCTGCTAAGTTCTGCTTCTGTAAAGGGTGTAAAGCCCATGCTTCTGCTCCTTGGGGGCTCCAGCTGGAAAGAGCATGGCAGACCCCATTGCTCAGTAAATTCCTATGCGTTTGCACTGACAACAGATTCCATCTCTCATTGGGGACTCTGGAAATAGACTAAAGATTTCCCTCTGGAGATCTGAGTCTTGCAGGACTGGGTAGGCCGACTTTTCCCAGCCTTTGACCTTAACGGGGGTCCTTAAGGGAGGAGAGCTGGTTCCTTCAATCTGTGTAGCCTTGGCTGTCCTGGACTCGTAAACTCACAGCAGTCCACCTGCCTCTGCCTAGCTTGGTTTTCTTGAAGGTGGAAATCAATGATTTAAAGTAATGACACAAAGATGGGACCCTTTGACTGCAGCGCAGAGAATTGTGAGGCAGCAAGGGCAGTACACCTGCACCAGAAGAGGGTTTCAGATTCCATTACAGATGGTTATGAGCCACCATGTGGCTGCTGGGAATTGAACTCAGGACCTTTGGAAGAGCAGTCAGTGCTCTTAATCTCTGTGCCATCTCTCCAGCCCCGCCAATGAATTTCTTGACATGCACATGCTAGTTTGAGTTTCTGTGGCTTGCAACCAAGAGTTATGACTGGCAAATTTTTTTCTTCATGTTTCCACCACTGTTCCCCATCCTCTAAAACAGGGGACTAGTGTCGGATTCTGCTTCAGTCTGCATACCTGTGATGTCATTTCCTACCTGCCACTGGGGCGTGGCCCTGCCCAGGGCTATATAAAAGGACAGACCCACCTAGTCCCTTTCTCTCTTACCCCCTTACTCCCTTTCCCTCTATCTCTTTCTGTCTTCCTCTGTATCTGTCTCTGTCTGTCTGTCTCTCTCTCTGGGGTACCCCTCCCTCCTTTTCTCAGGCTCATTTAATAAACCTCATATAATCTATTATCTGTTGTCTGTCATCTTACTGCCTTATTTCTTATTATTAAACATAAAAACCAGATCTCTTTCTAGACTCCATGACAGAGCCCAGTTGTTTTGGTCACAGAAAAAGAAAATCCTGGCTTAGAACAACTCAAAGTGTACATGTTGCCAGCCCAAACATCTATACGGTTTGCTAGGTTCTCCTAAAGTTGACCCCATATTTCAATTTCTCTTCTGTCTCCATAGGCCCAGCTACTGTTCTCCCAAGCAGGACACATTGTTGTCAAATAGAAAGGATTCTGGTCTGAGTAGCATGCTATACTTAAACAAGG
Source organism: Acomys percivali (assembly GCA_907169655.1). NCBI lineage: Eukaryota > Metazoa > Chordata > Mammalia > Rodentia > Muridae > Acomys > Acomys percivali. The sequence goes on from OU015748.1 coordinate 104,237,341, forward strand.
TCTCCTCCCAGAATGGCAGGCCTTTGTGTTGAGCTCTGTTTTCTGACTCCACTGCCCATTGCTGAGCTAGAAAGATTTTTTAAATGCCAAAATATGCCAGGAGAGATGGTGCACACCTTTTTAATCCCAGCATCTGGGAGGCAGAGGCAGATGGATCTCTATGAATTCAAGGCCAGCCTGGTCTACAAACTGAGTTCCAGGACAGCTAGAGTTGTTTTACAGAGAAACCCTGTCTCAAAAAACAAACAAAAGCCAAAATATAATGCACAGAATTTTTAAAAATGCATCTAGTAACAAGTCCCTTTCCTAGAACAAATCAGTGCTTCATTATTTGCATAGTAAAATTATTCATTTAAGTGAATTTGCAGAATATAGAAAATTTGCTCCTAGATGCTTTTGTTCCTGCTTTAGTCAGAGGAGCAGCTTCTGTGGTTTTACAAGGAAAAAAAGGCTCTGCCTCCCAGGCGCCACATGCTGAGTGCTTCTGCTGCCAGCTGGGCTCCTCTCAGACCCAGGAAGCCCTCAGGCCTTTGTGGTCTGTGTTTGACCCTCCTCCCCCACAATAGGACTCTTTTCTACTGGTCAGTCCAAGGTCTCACCATTTGCTCTCATTTTCCTGAGCATTAGTCCCTTCCCCAGTGTGTGGCAACTTGAGGCAGGACTCACACCTTGTCTATGAGCATGCGGCATCTGAGGACTTGCCAATGAACGACTGAATGGAGAATCAAAAACCTTTTATAGCAAATACTTTACTTTTTGGGTTTTCATGTAAGTTAATACAATATAGAAGATCACCTGTAACAATTATATAATAGTATTTTAATTTTTAGATATTCTCATATTTTGAAATGATTTTATTTTTGACAATCACATACACTCAAAACCACTGTTTTTTCACAAATTCTATAAGAGCTCCCTTCTAAATTTTACATTTAAATTATCTCTAAAATTTTAAAACACGTTGAATTCTCTACTCAAAACATAAAAAACATGCCTTTTTTTGGATACAGTGTCTTATACCCAGGCTGGTTTTTAACTCACTATGTAGCTAAAGCTTCCTAGGTTTTCCAAATATTGAGATTATAAGTATGCACCACCATGCCCACTTATCACAATAAATTTTTAAAAAGTCATTTCAAGCCAGGCATGGTGATGTGCACCTTTAATCTCAGCACTTGGAAGGCAAAAGCAGACGGATCAGTGTAAGTTCGAGACCAGCCTGGTCTACAGAGTGAATCCAAGACAGCCAAGGCTACCCAGAGAAACCCTGTCTGCAAAAGCCAAAATATAAAAAAAGTAATTTCAACTTGACAAATCAAAAAAGTTGGCTTAATGTTTCTCTTCTGTTGTTGTAAAGATGACTGTGAAGGCTGCCAGCTGCTGATGCGCACTCTAAACATTCCCCCTCACACATCTCCCCCTTGAGGAGCATCATCCAGTTCCCTAGGTCATTGGTGCTGTGTCACAAAAAAAATGTGTGATGGAAAAATCTGTGGGGGAACTGGGACATCTCTGAGCTCCTTTGAATTTCTGTGTGCTCAGTGGCTCACTTTGAAAGGAAGAAGCAAGGCATTGGGTACCCCTTCCCCAATATCTGACAGGGACATTTATGCATATGTGTCTATCAAGTAATTCAAAAATTTATATGCATATTTCTGAATCAACACTCAGTGTATATATATAGTTGGTTACATATCAGGCAGAAACTTTTGAAATAAATATAAGCTCTAAATTTCTTTTGCTGACTTTCCTTTAATAACATCCAAGAGTTTGGGAAAAAACCCAAACTCTTATTTTGAGATCTAAATTCAAGACTGCTTTCCCATTTCTCCAGCTCCTAATAAGCAGCAAGAAGCAATCTGTACCAACTCCCCACCTACTCCTTGGCATCCCCGATTCCTCCAGCAGTTATTGCGAAGGTGGCTTCATTTTCAGGCATCTCGGGGCTACAGAATACAAGGGAACAGAAGTTTATAAAAAGCTCTGTTTCTATAAATACTGTGCACATGTCACAGTCATCACGTTCCCATCAGTCTGAGTCTCCAGAAACACTGCAGTGCTGGTACAGCTAAATGTGGACCTCAGAACTTACCTAGCAGTGTTATCAACCCTCGCAAACATTTGTTAAACAACTTCTATATATACGGCTTTGAATGTCAAGAAAAATTACTCCCAAACTTGGAAACAGGCAAATCGGAATAAACTGGGTGTTCTTGCAGGGTAGTTTGAGGCCTGTGGTGCAGGTCCCGTGGGGCTCGTCTGACTTCTCGGGGGTGCATCTTTCTTCAGGCTCTAACAGGGGAAGCTGAAAAGGGCTTTGATAGGAAAGTCCTGAGCACTTGCAATGGGAGTTGATTGTCTAGCAAGCCCTTCAGTTACCTGGTTCTGTGAGGGCTCTATGAATTCTGTGTTGTCATTGACTGCAAGTAGTACAATTCCACCTGCTCATAGAAATATAAATTGTGAAGGTGGAATACCATTGACACTGAACTGTGGATACTGACTAATTTTTGATCAATTGGTTCATTTCTACATTCCCTTTTTGACTAAACATGTGTGGTACTTTGCGTTTTCTTTTGATTTAGTAATAAAACCTTACTAGTTTTCATTAATTGGTGACTTACAGGTCTTTGCCATGAGCTGGTGAGGTGGCTCATCAGTAGAGACCCTTACTGATAAGTCTGAGTTTGATTTTACACTGTATCAATGTGTTAGGGTAAGAGGTAGGTGTTATGGAGAGGGAAAAATAGAGCTGAGTAAGGGAGCTAAGCTTTTGGGCACTGGGAAGCCAGTTGTTAGGCAGATAACATTTTGCTCTCTTTTGTGTGTAGTGCTAAAAACTGAACTCAGATTCTTGAATATGCTAGACGGTCTCCCACCTAGCTACACTCATAGCCCTTTTGTTGTTTTTATTTTTATTTATTTTTTACTTTTGAGAAAGGGTCTCTTTATGTAGCCTTGGCTGTTCTGGACTCCCTTTGTAAGCCAGTCTGGCCTGGAACTCACAGGGATCTGCCTGCCTCTGCCTCCCTCTGCTGGGATTAAAGGTGTGTGCCGCCACCACCACCACCCAGCTTAATTACCTTTTCTTTTTTTAAATTTAATTTTATTAATTTATTCATATTACATCTCAATTGTTATCCCCTCCCTTGTATCCTCCCAATCCTCCCTCCCTCCCATTTCCCCTTACTCCCCTCTCCTATGACTGTGACTGAGGGGGACTTCTTCCCCCTGTATATGCTCATAGGGTATCAAATCTCTTCTTGGTAGCCTGCTACCCTTCCTCTGAGTGCCAACAGGTCTCCCCATCCAGGGGACGTAGTCAAATATGAGGCACCAGAGTACGTGTGAAAGTCTTACCCCACTCTCCACTCAGCTGTGGAGAATGTCCTGTCCATTGGCTAGATCTGGGTAGAGGTTTGAAGTTTAAGGCCTGTATTGTCCTTGGCTGGTGCCATTACCTTTTCTTTAAGATAGGATCTCACATGTAACTCAGGCTGGCCCTGAACTCTTCATCCTTTTGCCTCCCCTTTACCCAACAGAGAAGGTAACAGTTTTGTGTAACAGGGTTGCTTGCTACTTATGTGTATGATATGTGGAAGCTAGAAGTTGACATCAGGTAACTTCTATCAGTCTCTACCTCATTTTTAAGACAGGCTGTTCCCTAAATCTGGATCTCTCTTATTTCAGCTGCCCCCAGGACCCCCTTGTTCTCCCAGTGCTGGAATTATAGATATACACCACCATACCCACTTCTTCTATGAGTACTACTGAGGCGCCTCCAAACTCAGGTGCTCACGCTTGTGTAGCAAGCACTTTACTCAGTGAGTCATCTCCCTGTCCTGGAGAGGGTAACATTTGACCAAAGGCTTCAAGTAGATGAGAAAGATGATGGGATAAAGGGCTATGTGGGGAGGGTCGTTCCAGGAGAGGAACAAGTAGGAAGAGACTTTAAGGCAGTAGCAGGCTTGGCAGTGCCTTAACTGGAGGAGCACAAGTTTAAGACCAGCCTGAAGCTGAGTGGTGGTGGCGCACACCTTTAATCCCAGCACTCGGGAGGCAGAGGCAGGCAGATCGCTGTGAGTTCCAGGCCAGCCTGGTCTACAAAGTGAGTCCAGGACAGCTAAGGCTACATAGAGAAACCCTGCCTTGAAAAACCAAAAAAACCACCACCACCACCACAACAACAAAGACCAGCCTTGGTTATATAACAAGATGTTGCTTCAAAGAAGAGAGGCTGGATGGGTAAGATGCCTGCCTCACACTGCTTGAAGCCCTGGCTTCAATCCCCAGCATTTCACGAAACCAGGTGTGGTGCTGCCTGTCTGCAACTGTAGCACTCAGAAGTGGAAGGTGGAAGATCAGAAGCTCAAGGTCATCCTCATAGAAGGGCAGCCTGAGCTACATGAAACCCTGTCTTAAAAACAATGTGTGAGGTGGAAGCACAGAGGACAGGGAGGATCAAGGAACAGGTGTAAGGTCATTCATGGGCTGGAGAGATAGTTCAGATTTAGAGCACTTGTTGTTCTTGTGGAGGAGCAGAGTTCAGTTCCCAGCACCGTGACTACCCACATAGCAGCTCACAACTGTTTGTAACTCCTTAGGGCTCTGATGTTCTCTTTTGTCCTCCACAGGTACTGGGATACACGTGCACATATATACATTCAGGCTAACAATCATACACATACAATAAAATAAAAATTTAAAAAGCCAAGCCGGGCATGGTGGCACATGCCTTTAATCCCAGCACTAGGGAGATCTCTGTGAGTTTGAGGCCAGCCTGGTTTACAAAGTGAGTCTAGGACAGCCAAGGCTACACAGAGAAACCCTGTCTCAAAAATCCAAAAAACCAAACCAAAACAAAAATTTTAAGTCATTCATAGAGTGCTGTGTAAATGGCTACCGAGACATGGGCTTGGTTCTAAATTTGGGAAGCCTGGTGGGTTCTCTGCAAAGCAGCCAGTACTCTCAACTGCTGAGCTACCTCTTCGGTCCCCAGTTTTGATATCTTAAGTTTTGTTCTAGTTTTGCTGTTTTGACATGAGATACACATTTGTTTGTTTATTTGCAAGTGTCTCACCTTCTAACACAGGCATACCTGGAATTCACTATGTAGCCTGGGCTGGCCTTGCATTACTAGTAATCCTCCTGTGTCAGCCTCTAAGTGCTGAGTTTTTTGAGGCGGGGTTTCTCTGTGTAGCCCTGGCTGGCCTCAAACTCACAGAGATCCTCCTGCCTCTGCCTCCCAAGTGCTGAGATTAAAGGCATGTGCCACCAGGCCCGGCCCAACATGACTAATCTTGCTGCCAATTTACTGTTCTCATTCCTTATTGAATTTGCAAGATTGAAACAGCCTGTTAGGCCAGTTAGATCATAATGACAGGAGCTATTTACCTTAAACATCTGCAGGAAGCCTGGATGAGACTGAGCAGGTACTTAAGTTCATTTGTTAATTCAATGAACAGCCATTAAGTGTCTACCTCATTAAGTCTCAGCTCATTGCTAGGAGATTAGTGAACTATAATCATTGTGAGGGAGATTTAGAGCAAAGGGTCAATTATAAGTGAGAATGAACAAAGTATTTGGATGTTGCTGGGATTGGTATACAGGCCTTTTTGTTTGTTTTGTTTTGTGAGACAGGGTTTCTCTGTGTAATAGTCCTGGCTGTCCTGGAACTCTCTTTGTAGACCAGGCTGATCCCAAATTCAGATCTGCCTGCCTCTGCCTCCTGAGCGCTGGGAGTAAAGGCTCCACCACAACCAGCTTTAGTGTACAGGCCTTTAATGGCAATTCTAGGGAGGTAGAATCAAGTGGAGCTCCACTTGATTCTACCTCCCTAGAGGTGGCAGTGAGTTTATCTTAAAAACAAAACAAACAACAAGAACAAGAACAATAAAACAAGCCGGGCGTGGTGGCACACGCCTTTAATCCCAGCACTTGAGAGGCAGAGGCAAGCGGATCTCTGTGAGTTCAAGGCCAGCCTGGTCTACAAAGTGAGTCCAGGACAGACAACGCTACACAAGGAAACCCTGTCTCAAAAAAACAAACAAAAACAAAAACAAAACAAAACAACAAAACAGCATGGTGGTGCATAACTTTAATCCCAGCACTCAGGGAGGCAGAAGCAGATCACTGTGAGTTTGAGGCCAGCCAGGTCTACAAAGTGAGTCCAGGACAACCAAAGCTATACAGAGAAACCTTGTCTCAAAACCACAACCACTAATACCAGCAAAAAACAAAACAAAAAACAAAACAAAACAAAAACCAAAATATGGGGGCAGGTATTTGGGTGTGGCTAGAAAGATGGCTTAGTGATTAAGAGCACTCTTCCAGAGGACAGGGGTTAGATTCCCCGCACTCACATGGTGGCTCACAATTGTCCATCTGACTCCTGTTCCAGGGAATTCAATGCTTTCTTCTGGCCTCTGAGAGTACTAGGCACACATGGGGCACACAAACATACATGCAGACAAAATACCAATACACATAAACAAACTTCTTAAAAATTAAAAGAAAAAAGAAAAAAGAGGCCGGGTGTGGTGGTGCAGGCCTTTAATCCCAGCACTCCACTCAGGAGGCAGAGGCAGGTGGATCTCTGTGAGTTCAAGGCCAGCCTGGTCTACAAAGCGGCTCCAGGACAGCCAAGGCTACACAGAGAAACCCTGTCTCGAAAAAACCAAAAAAAAAAAAAAAAAAA
>OU015748.1:104253593-104274085 GCA_907169655.1 Acomys percivali
TGGAAGTGGTGTTGCATGCCTTTAATCCCAGCATGTAGGAGGCAGAGGTAGGGGGATCTCTGTGAGTCTGAGGGCCAGCCTGGTCTACAGAGCAAGTCAGGATAGCCAAGGCTCTGTTACACAGACAAACAAACAAACAAACAAAAAGAGAAAGAAAAATTAATGCCATAAGGGGCTGGAGAGATGGGCCAGCAGCTAAGAATGCCCACTGCTCTTGAAGAACACCCATGTTGGGAGGCACCTAAGCCACCTGTACGATCTGATACCCTCTTGTGGACTTCATAAATACCTGTACTCCTATATGCACATACCCACACACAGACATACCGATATGCATGTGATTGAAAATAAATACATTTAAGACATTAAACCAAATACCAGTGTCATAGAAGTTTAACAAGGCTGAGGAGCTATTTTGATTAAAGGAGACTAAAGAGACTCAAGAAGTACATGCAATACATGACCTCTGCTGAGGACCATGAACCGAACCAAAGTCTTTACAATTATAAAGAACATTGTCAGAACAACTAGAAAAACTTGGACATTAGATAGCATCATTGTTGATATTAAACTGCATGTGCCAATTGTACTGTGATTATTAAAAATAATGTTCTTGCTCTTAGAAGACATATGCTAAAGTATTAAGTGGTAAAATGTGAATGTCTACAAATACTATCAACAATCAGAAAAAACCAGACATTTCTCAAGTGGTTCACATACAAAATATAGTATACATGTTTATATATATATATATATATATATATATATATATATATATATATGCCAATGTATGACTGTGAATATGTAGATAGAGAAAAAAGATCTTGGAAATGTACATGGCAGCGTGCATGTAAATGAGAAAGTATCTAGGATTTTATTGCTGCGAAGAGACACCATGACCACAGCAACTCTTATAAAGGAGAACATTTAATTGGGGCTGGCTTATACTTTCAGAGGCTTAGTCCATTATTGTTATGGTGGGAAGCATGTCAGTGTGCAGGCAGACATGGCACTGGAGAAGGAGCTCAGAGTTTCACATCCTGATCAAGAGGCAGCAGACAGAGACTGTGTGCCACACTGGGCATAGCTTGAGCATAGACCCACTCCAAACCCACTCCCACAGTGACACCCTTTCTTCAACAAAGCTGTATCTCCTAATAGTGCTACTCCCTATGGCCAAGAATTCAAACCCATGAGTCTATGGGGGCCATAACTATTCAAACTACAGAGGAGGGGGGAGAGAGAAGAAAGGAGGGAGTAGGAGGGAGGGAGGGAGGAAAGGAGGGAGGGAGGGAGGGAGAGAGAGAAAGAGAGAGTCCCAAGGATATAGTACCTATTGGTAAATCTAAGTGAATGCACGGTGTGCATTAATTATGCTAATCTGAAATTTTCTATGGCTAAAAAGTTTTCTCAGGGGTATCATAACGCACACCTTTAATCCCAGCACTCGGGAGGCAGAGGCAGGCAGATCTCTGTGAGTTTGAGGCCAGCCTGGTCTACAGAGTGAGCTCCAGGACAGCCAAGGATACACTGAGAAATCCTGTCTAAAAGAATAAAAAGAAAGAAGGAAAGAAAGAAAGAAAGAAAAAGAAAAAATCTTTTCTGAATAAATGGAAGAAAAGCTTTGAAAAGTCATTATGAATTTAGGGTATGTGACTGCTTATTCAGTCAAACCTTCCTTTGAATCTGATTTTAGCTCTCTTTGCTTTGCTATTGCTTGTCATATTTTAGAGAGCCACAGTATTCTTATATTTGGGCTAATATTTCAGTAAATTCTGAATATGCTTTGTATGACTGACACTGTTTCCATGAGCAGCAGACTTCTCCAGTGATGTTTTGTTTTTAAGATTTTATTTATTTTATGTGAGTGCTCTACTGCATGTACACCTACATGCCAGAAAGGGGCATCAGGTACCAGTATAGATGGTTGTGAACCACCATGTGGTTGCTGGGATTTGAACTCAGGATCTCTGGAAGAGCAGACAGTGCTCTTAACCGCTGAGCCATCTCTCCAGCCCTCTAGTGAGTTTTTTGTTTGCTGAGTGTTTTGCTTGCATGTATGTATGTATGTATGTATGTATGTATGTATGTATGTACTCCATGTGCATGCCTGGTGCTTACAGAAGTCAGAAGATATTGGATTCCCTGAGACTAGCATTATGGGTAGTTGTGAGCCACCATGTAGGTGCTGGGACTCAAACCCAGGTCTTCTGCAAGAGCAACAAGTGTTCTAAACTGCTGAGCCACCCTTGAAGCCCTTAAGATCTTTTTGTTACTGCCTTTCTTTTCTTCTTTTTTGTTTTGTTTTTTGAGACAGGGTTTCTCTGTGTTAGCCTTGGCTGTCCTGGACTTACTTTGTAGACCAGGCTGGCCTCAAACTCACAGCTATCTACCTGCCTCTGCCTCCCGAGTGCTGGTATTAAAAGTGTGCGCCACCACGCCCGGCTGTTATTGCCTCTCTATAACACCCCTTTGTCTTAGACCAAAATGGGGCCCCTAGTCCTGGTGAAGGTGGCTAAAACACTGCTTTATTTTATAGAGAATATAAAAACAAGGTTCTGATTAACAAATAAATGCTATGTGCAGCTATGAAGTAACTGAAGTGATCTGAAATACAAGTGCCCATACCAAGGCTGATTATTATTGTTGTTGCTCTGAGCTGAGGCTTCATGACACAGCCCAATCTGATTTTGAGTTCACTGACTTCCTGCCATCATCTCCCAAGTGCTAGAATTATAGGCATGTGGTATTACATCAAGATAAAGTTGATTCATTCTTTCTTTCTTTCTTTTCTTTTCTTTTCTTTTTTTTTTTTTTTTTTTTTGGTTTTTTGAGACAGGGTCTCTCTGTGTAGCCTTGGCTGTCCTGGACTCCCTTTGTAGACCAGGCTGGCCTCGAACTCCCAGCGATCCGCCTGCCTCTGCCTCCTGAGTGCTGGGATTAAAGGCGTGCGCCACCACCGCCCGGCCTCTTTCTTTCTTTCTTTCTTTCTTTCTTTCTTTCTTTCTTTCTTTCTTTCTTTCTTTTTTTAATGAATGGAGTCAGGACTGGTGGTACCACTTTAAACTAGTATACCACTTTATTTTTTCTTAAGATTGATTTATTTATTCAGCCGGGCGTGGTGGCGCACGCCTTTAATCCCAGCACTCGGGAGGCAGAGGCAGGCGGATTGCTGTGAGTTCGAGGCCAGCCTGGTCTACAAAGTGAGTTCAGGACAGCCAAGGCCACACAGAGAAACCCTGTCTCGGAAAAAAAAAAAAAGAAAGAAAGAAAGAAAGAAAAAAAGATTGATTTATTATGTATACAACCTTCTGCCTGCATGGTGCCTGCTCACCAGAAGAGGGCAGTAGATCTCATTATAGATGGTTGGAAGCCACCATGTGGGTGCTGGGAATTGAACTCAGGACCTTTAGAAGAGCAGACAGTGTGCTCTTGTCCTCTGAGCCATCTCTCCAGCCCCTAAATTGATTATTTCTTAGTGATTTTATTCTATACTGTAAGTTTTTGATAGTAATCTCTGTGAAATACAAAAGAAGGGCTTACGTCATAGTTGCTCCGGGATCTGCAGTCATTTGATTGGTCACAAAAACAGCAACATTATATTCTGCATCAAATAGGGCAGGGCAATAAAAATACAAAGTTCATTGTTTAGATTTTGGTTTAGAAATATTGCAACATGAATTAATTTTATAAATAGGCTCTTGTCCATATTTTTTGTTTTGTTTTGCTTTTCAGGATAAGGTTTCTCTGTAGCCCTGGCTGTCCTGGGACTTGGTCAGAAGACCAGGCTCACCTCCACTCAGAGATCCAGCTGTCTCAGCCTCCCAAGTACTGGAACTAATGGTGTGTGCCACCACATCCAACTTCCTACTTTCTCATTAATAATAAAAATTACTTAAAGTTATCATGTTCATTATTTACATCAGAATCCCTTTTAGTTCAAATAATTGTATTTCCATGAAAGTAATTTTAAAATGTTATGTTTCTGACATCTTTCTGAGATTCTCTGTAAAATGTGCTCTAGAAACATAGGCAACAGATGCTATGTGACAGTGCCATTTTATTTTAAAGATCTACCTTCTGAGATTTTTTGGAGTCGTGACAACATCTGGGCCAATTTTTGCTGACGTTCAGCCAATTCCCCACGGCCACTGAAATCCACTCGAAAAAGCGCCATTATCGAGTCAATGATCTGCACAGGAGTAACATAAAACCAAATGTGCATTTTAAAATAGATGGAAAATGACTATTTAAATAATATTCTAAATAGCTGTCAGTGAACATTATTTAGAAGCTTGTACCAATAGTTTGAAAATGCCAGCTTCTTCATGAAACTTGGCTGCTACATAATCAAGTAGCTCCATCTGATGTTCACCTGATGGAAAACACAGAGAAAATGTTACAGAAGCTAGAAGCAGAGGCTACACTCATATATGTGTCTTTGGAAGCCAGGCAGAGTTCTTCTTTTCTCCTGACTATTACTTTACTAGATAGGACTGCATACTCTGCTTGAGCATATGTGGCAAACAGTACCTCAGCCAAAAGAATGTTGTTCTGAGGAGTTTTAGTTCAGTGGTATACCATATGCCTAGAGTATGTGAAACCCTGGGTTCAATCCCAGCACCACAGGGGAAAACAGCTGACTGTTACTCTACATTTCAGAGAGGACAATTTGGAGGCATTTCAGTATCTTGAAAACTTAACAGATAATAGTTGTGGACTAATTTGCAAAAATTTTAAATAAAACAAAGAGGACAGGTGAAAATGTGACATCATGAAATGGTAAGTAAGTGTTGCCAGCCTTCCCACAGCCCAAGCATGCACTCGCAGAGCATTCTTACTAGTATAGGCACGCGCATAGAGCACATTGTCCAGCACTGCATCGTGGTCTACGTTGAAGCGGTCAGCAATGTCACGAAGGCGATCTGGACGGCTGGAGTGTGCCAAGGTTAAGGATCCAATAAACCAATTCCAAAGGAAGTTTAGATAGCTACAAATGGTAGCACTGTGAGCAAGTAAAACAACGGAGACATAGCCGTGCATCTGCAAAGGCATTCTGGAGCTAGTAATTACTTAGGGAACTGCCAAAGCTTCTTTGTCATCAGTGCTTCAGAACATCTTAGGTGATGGTAGGGGTCACAGATATGGTAAAGCAGACATTAAATAGTAAGTTATAAAATCTTTAAAATAAGTTTAGAAGCTAGTTGTGGTGTCTTCATTTTACAAGGTCACTAAGAGTTTTGGCAAATAACTTAGGATTATGGTACAGAATAGATAAAACAGAAAAACTAGAAACTAAGGTTTGTGAGTCTTTTGTTCTCAGCTCTATAAAAATAGACTTATTCTAGAACATTAATGTCACTGAGTTATAATTCAAGTCACTTCAAATTCTTCACTGGCTAAAAATGAAATAGCTTAACATTCAACTAATGTGCGGCAAAAGAAGAAGCTGATACATTTGACTACACGAAGCATCAAATCAAAGCAGTTGTTGTTGTTGTTGTTGTTGTTGTTGTTGTTGTTGTTTGGCTTTTATACATCTTCTTCTAAAGGAGTTGGTAGTTTTCTGAAATTAGTAAATTCTTATGGAGGCAAATCCATATTCCTCCAAGGTACACTGGAGTATGCCAATACTCAGTAACAGCTTAAGTTACAGAAAGTAATTCACACTTTGTTCTGTGGTCCTTCATGACTAACAATGTTGCAAGTAGAATGAAGAAACAAAAAATGCATGTCTGCAGTTTCACTTTTGTTTGCATTTTATAAAATACCAGCTATTAGCTGCTTAAAAGCAAGGCCATCTTTTCTTTCCTTCCTTCCTTCTTTTTTTCTTTTGTTTTGGGTTTGTTTGTTTGTTTTGAAACAAAGATTTCTCTGGCATAACTCTATTTGTCCTGGAACTCACTCTATAGAAAAAAAGCTGGCCTCAGACTTGGGAGATCAGCCTGCCTCTGCCTTCTGAGTGCTTCAATTAAAGGTGGTTCCTCTAGCTGGACACAATGGCACACACCTTTAATCCCAGCACTCAGGAGGCAGAGGCAGGAGGATGGCTGTGAGTATGAGGCCAGCCTGGTTAGTCCAGGACAGCCAAGGCTACACAGAGAAACCTTGTCTTGAAAAACCAAAAAGAAAAAAAAATATCAAGAGACAGCAGTATGGTTGAGAGACTGCAAGAGAATAGCATGAGAGATTTCCCTCCTGAATTCTTTCTTTCTTTCTTTCTTTCTTTCTTTCTTTCTTTCTTTCTTTCTTTCACAAGACAGGGTTTCTCTGTGTAGCCTTGGCTGTCCTGGACTCACTTGTAGACCAGGCTGGCCTCGAACTCACAAAGACCCACCTGCCTCTGCCTCCCAAGTGCTGGGATTAAAGGCGTGCGCCACCACGCTTGGCTTTCCCTTTCACTCTTAACTATTCTTTTCCTGTCTTGATAAAATCTAGATTGCTAATCAGCAAGAGCTATTCCTCCCTCTCTGAAGATGATCAAATTCTTCCTGAACCTACTGAATTCTAGCTGAGCCCCTCTTGTTACAGCCCTAAACATCCCACCCTTCTTTCCCAAGGTAGAAAGCTCCACCAGGGACTTCTCATGCCCAGATTTCTCATCATTCTGCAAATAGTTCTTGGCTTGTTTTCCCCCCACAGGAGTATTTTTGATAATAAATTCTACAATATTTTAGGAAGGCCAAGATTTTCTGAATTGGGTAATTATACAAAATCAGAAAGAGCAGGCTTTGATATAAGAGGTTTAACCATTTGTATGATTCAGTAAGACTATGATATGGGGAAAGAGGGAGCAAATACCCTGTAGGATGGAAAGCAACATATGGATTTTAATATGGCCAGCCAAGCTGACAGCCAGAAGAGAACAAAGCAAAGGCACTTCAGACATGTCAGGTCTGTTTTTACAACCCTGATCATCTTCCTGAAAGCAGTACTTAAAAAGGTCCTACAGCAAAACAAAAGCAAGATGCTCTGGGAATATGAGGCCTTGATGACAACACAAAAACTTTTATAGCCTAAAGAATGTTCATGTACAATAATTTCCCAAATTTTAACAACAAAACATATTTAGCATGATGGGATCAGACTGGAACATTCTCATCTATTTGTCTCTAGCTAAAACAATGGTGAGAAGCTGGGAGTGGTGGTGCACAGGCAGAGGCAAGTGGATCTCTGAGTTTGAGGACAGCCTGGTCTACAAAGAATCCAGGACAGCCAAGGCTACACAGAGAAACCCTGTCTCAAAACAAAAACAAAAACAAACCCAAAAAACAAAACAAAAACCAAACCAAAACAAAACAAAACAACTCATGGAGAGAAATAAGCCTGATGAACGGTGAAGCAGGCTGGGCTTCACTCTAAAATGGTTTAATGAAGCTGTGCAGATCTTACGTCTTCTGAACGGGGTACCTCCTCAGACCAGTGTTTCCATCCACCTTACACATTTCCTAACACCTTGCAAGGTGCTTCCATCACCCCAGACTCCATCGTAATGTCCCTGGAACTAATAATTTCCAACTCCAGTGATCTTTCTCATCTGCTTTCTTTTCCCATTTGCTTGCCTTCCACAGACTTCTTCCTTTGTCTGTACATTCATGTTAGCCCTCTTCATAAATACAAGCACACATAAAAGTTATGAGTTTTCTCTACCCTTTCTTTAGTTAACTTACCTGCATCTCTGACTCTACCCTTTCCCCAGCATTTCCCAGTGTCTTCTGTACATCTTCCTGACTCTTATGTTCAACGCTGCCAAGAAACATTGGTTGGCTCAGAGTGGCTTCTCAAGCTGCCCTTCTTTGTCTGGACAGTTTCTCTTGCTAATGTTCCCTGGTTTGTTTGCTTGCTTGCTTGCTTTTTGAGACAATGTTTCTCTGTGTAACAGTGCTGGGTTGTGCTGGAACTCACTTGGTAAACAAGGTTAGCCTTGAACTCACAGAGAGCCACCTGCCTCAGCCTTCCCAGTGTTGTGTGATTAAAGGTGTGTGCTACCACGCCTGGCTTCTTCTGGTTCTTATTGCTTTCAACCTAGATAAAGTTTCCATTTTCCTAGATTTTTGAAAAAATGTCTAATTGATATCCATCATCTGGTTTCAAAGCCCTTCATGTCTTAGACCCAAATCACCTTTCTGGTTGAGTATTCTGGAATATTTTCATATCAGTTAAACTGCCGTGTCCTCTATGACCCAAACTGCTCTGACCTTTTCCTTCTGTACACTTAAGCTCTTCACATCTTTCCTTCTACTGCGGCAAAATCTTTGGATATGAAGTTTTAAGAATCATTAACATACAATTTAATCTCATGTATTTGTTTTGTCATTTTATATTAAACCATGTTGAGGTATAGATAAGTAAATCAAATAGTGATGTGAGCACATATATCAATGTATTCTCTTTTGTACTAATATCACTCTACCACACTGCCTTAGGACTTGTTTAAATAAAAGGGTTACAAAGTATTTTCTGTATCAATGAAGATAATCTTTCCTCCTGAGTAGCCGCCTGCTCCTGGAAGTTGAGCTGTCACTAGGAAAGAATAAAAAATCAGTATTAACAAGAATGAATAAATTTGGCAGAAATAAATACATAAATTAACATTAAGTTTATGTTGGTTGCAATGCTAGTAAACTTAGCAAAGAACAATGATCTTTTGGCTTCTAAAAAGATTGCTGTATTTCTACCTCAGTAACCAATTGTAAAATAAGTACTCTGCAAGGATGTGGTGGTGTGAATAGGTATAGCCTTACTGGAGGAAGTGTGTCACTGTGGAGGGGGGCTTTGAAGTCATATATGCTCTCACTATACCCTCTGTGACATGCAATCTCCTTCTGCTGTTTGTGGATCAAGATGTAGAATTTAGCTAGGCATGGTGGCACACACCTTGTAATTCCAGCACTCTGGGAGGCAGAGACAGGAGGTTCTCTGTGAGTTTGAGGCCAGCCTGGTCTACAAAGCGAGTCCAGGACAGCCAGGAATACACAGAAAAACCCTTTCTTGATGAATCAAAAAAAAAATCAACGCCCCCCCCCCAAAAGATGTAGAACTTTCAGCTCCAGCACCATGTCTGCCTGCATGCTGCTATGCTTCGTGCCATGACGATAGTGGATTAAACCTCCGAAACTGTAAGCCAACCTCAATTAAGTGTTTTCTTTTATGAGTTGCCATGGTCATAGTGTCTCTTCATAGCAATAGACCCTAACTAAAATAATAATTCAACTGAGAATTTCAACATCTACCACAGTAGGAAATATTTGTCAATGTTAATTCTCCCAAATAAACAGAATTTAAATGTTACTAATTTTACTTTTATAACAAGGATAGATATAATTCATGCTAAATAACTTATTTTAGTTACCTTTCAATTACTGTCAATATTTGATGCATTTACCTTGCATGACTATGTATATATATGTATGTATATTGTAGGCATGTGTACCTGATCCTATGTGTGTGCACATGTATGTCCAGCTTTTGTGAGACAGCATCTTCCCTGCCTCCTTTCTTCCCCCAATAGAGTTTTTCGGTGTAGCTCTGGCTGTCCTGGAACTCAGTAGACCATCTCCACAGACATGCCATTGCATCATGTATCCCTAATATATATATCCCATATATATATCCCATATATATATATTTGGGGTTTTGTTTGAGACAAGGTCTTAGCTTTGGCTAAACTGAAACTTGCTGTGTAGATCAGGCTGTCCTGGAATTCAGAAATCCACTTGCCTCTGCCTCCTAAGTGGGATTAAAAGTATGCACTACCAAGCCTGGAGAGATAGCATGTCTTTTTGTTTGTTTGTAGACAGGGTTTCTCTGTGTAGCCTTGGCTGTCCTGGACTCTTTGTAGAAAAGGCTGGCCTCGAACTCACAGTGATCCACCTGCCTCTGCCTTCCTGATCTGGGCACCACACCAGGCTAAGACAACATCTATTATTGAACCTGGAGCTTATTGATTTTGCTGCTGGCCAGCAAGCCCTAGGAGTCTTCCTGCCTCAGCTTCCCATCACTTGGAGTATAGATATATGCTGTTGTGTCCACCATTTTACAAAAGTGCTACTATGCAAACTCAAGTCCTCACAGTTATGTGGCAAGTACTTTTCTCAGCTGAGACATTTCCCCAACCCAAGCATTTTCTTTTTTAAAAAAAGGCAGGTTCTCATGTATTCCAGACTGGCATCTAACCTACTATGTAGCTAAGGATGACCTTGAACTCTGATCTACCTCTCCAGAGCTAAGATTATACTGGCTTGAGGTGGTTTATACAGGGCTGGGGACTGAACCCAGGGCTTCATGTATGCTACACACAACTCTATCAACTGAGCTACATCCTCAACTCATATGTATTATACTGCAGTAGTCAACATAAAGAGTTACTTCACACTAGGCACATTATATCATTTACTTTTAAAAACTCCCCTCAAGATCTGGCACTAATATTATTTCACTTTAAATGTGAGGATGATTAAGAAAAGTAAAGCAACCTGCCCAGTCATACAGCTATAAGTGGTACAGCCAAGACATTTTGATTCTAGAATATTGCCCACTTTTCACTTTTTCTTGTGTGTGTGCATTTATGTGTTGGGCTAGCTTATGTGTATGCATGCTAATGTATGTTAGAGTGCACATTAGAAACACTTTTAACTACTTTTCATGTCCCTTTTATTTAAGTAAAAGAAATGCAAATAGAATCTTTCTAAACAAGAATTTATTGTTTATTTTGTTTTAGAAAAATTACATATTTACTTAGTTTAAAAATTTATATTTGCCATATGCATTAGTATATACCTTTAATCCCAGCATTTAGGAAGCAGAGGCATGCAGATCTCTCTGTGGGCCTGGTCTACACAGCAAGTTTCAGTTCAACCAGAGCTACGTACATAGTAAGACCTTGTCTCAAAACAAACAACACCTCCCCAATTATACTTATTTATATATTTATTAATTTTAGGGGCACATGATGCAATGGCATGTCTGTGGACATCAGCAGACAACTTGTGGGAGTTGACTCTCTTTCCACCATGTGGGTTCTAGGGATCAAACTCAGTTTCTCAGGCTTGGAGGCAAGTGCCTTTATCTACTGAGCCATCTTGCTAGGTCACCAACTTAATTTTGCTCCTTCCTTTGGATAGAATATACCTCATGGACAGTATTCTAGTCGTCAACAAATTTTATGTCTTTGCTGTACTTTTAAAAAACACAGAAAAGATGAATAGGAAGAATTTGACACACTGGGTACCTCTCCTGTCTATTCACTCACAAACCACTTTCCTTCCCTGTACTTCCACCCAGATGGTCATAGTGCAGGACTGACAACAGGACCTCAGACACACACATTCCACCCAGATGGTCATAGTGCAGGACTGACAACAGAACCTCAGACACACACATTCCAAAACACCTGTGTAACAACGGACTGTTTACTTAACCTCTTGAGCTTCTGTTTCCTTGGAAACTGATAAGTCTGCGTAAGACCATGTAAAGTGCCGCGGAGCTCTAGTAAGTGAATGTTCTATCACTACTATTGTGTTGGTTTTAGGATGTGTGCTTACCACAGAGGGTATGAGACAGCTGAGTTTTTCCAGTACGAAATTCTGTGAAATTTAGAAAAAGGAACTTTTAGAAAAGTATATTTACTATTTAGATATTTTCACTAAACAAACAAGCAAAAACAACACTGCATAGGGTTAGGAATATTGCTTAGTGGTGGAGCACTTGTCTAAAATGCCCAAGGTCCCGGATTCAATCTTCCCTACACAAAAGAGTTCATGCCTTTCTAACAGTCAGATCTTGTATGTAGGAATACCAAAAGTGAGAGAGGAAAAGAAATTCACAGCCCCTCACAACAAAACTGTTTAGGTTTAAGACCTGACCACAGGAAGGACACCCAGGCTCCTTCCCTGTGCTGAGGTCCTCAAGGAAAAGCTGCTGTGATCTGGAATGGGGACATCCCTAGTCGCCAGCAGAAGCAGATGTTCTCTATAGGAAAACTTCCCTACTCATCACCGAGGTCCACTGAACTCAGCTTACATTTTTAAAAACTTCATAAACAATATACAATAAGAGAAATCATTAAGATTGAGTCAATAGAAATAATTAAAACCAGATTTACTTCAAGAGAAATAGTAACAACAGAACATTTAGTTCTCTAAGACTGTTAATATTGGATTGTCAAGATTCAGGATGTAAAACAGCTGTGCATGGATTACTTGTAAAAATGTAGTATATAGGCCAGGTGTGGTGGTGCAGGCCTTTAATATTAGCACTTGGGAAGCAGAGGAAGGTAGCTCTTTATGAGTTCCAGGCTGGCAGTGCCACACAGTTAAGACACACACACATCAGAATACACTCATGTACATATCATATTATATGTGCTATAAACTGAAAAAATATTTATTCTGTAGTCATGGAATATTCAATAGTCTTTTGAGGGAATAAAGAAAAATTTCAATTTCTTTCTATAGTAATCAGAGATGAATGGAAGAAAAATGTCAACAAATATGCTAATGTTAGTATATATTTTCATTTTAGCATAGAATGATCCTGTAATATAATAAATTATACTTCATCAAAAGTTCCTAAATAGGAACTTATTTATTATTTTTGCTTAATTACATATGTATTCACATATAAACATATATCATTCCATATATGATTATTAAGGTTCTACCTACCTCCAAAAGCTTCTGTAATTGCCATACTTTCAATGCCACCACCTAGTAATTTACTGAAAACAGATATAAAGTATTGGTGATAGAGTATATATACAAGAAAGATGAGCCAGGCACAGTGGTGCACACCTGTAATCCCAGCACTTGGGAAGGTACAGGCAGGCTATCTCTGTGAGTTTGAGACCAGTCTGGTCTACAAAGTGAGTCCAGGACAGCCAGGGCTATACAGAGAAAACTTGTCTTTAAAAAAATAAAAAAGGAAAAGAAAGAAAGAAACAAGATGAGCTGAGTGTGGTGGCACATGCCTATAATCTTAGCACTAAAGATGCAGAGGAATGGGTCTCTCTGTGGGTTCTAGGCCAGCTTGGTCTACATAGTAAGTTCTAGGATAGCTAGGACTATGTAGAGAGACTGTGTCTTTAAAACAAAAAACAAAAAAAGGAGATGAAACTTGTATCATTAGTAACATATCATCTGTCTACCTATACAACAAGAACAGAAATTCAGAGTTGAAAGAAATGACACTAATTGTTTACTATATAACAATTCTACTGTGGATGGGCAGGCAGATGAACAAAGCAATTTATAAACCCTGTTCTGAGTATCAATAATAAATGAGTCAGCAAGGCTTTATGTCCATTGTTCTTTTGAATTGGAATTTAAAAGGTTTGTTAGTTTTATTTTGTGGTGCTAGGGATTGAACCAGAGTCTTATACATGCTAAGAAAACCTGAATTATACACCATGCAATGGTCTTGACACTAATCAAATTTCTCAAATTATACATAGATCTCTCTCTCTCTCTCTTTCTTTCTCTCTCTCTCTCTCTCTCTCTCTCTCCCTCTCTCTCTCTCTCCAAAACAGGGTTTCTCTGTGTAGCCTTGGCTGTCTTGGACTCACTTTGTAAACCAGGCTGGCCTTGAACTCACAGTGATCTGCCTGCCTCTACCTCCCAAGTGCTGGGATTAAAGGCATGCACCACCATGCCCGGCCATAGATAATATTTCTAAAAGTTAATTAATATTCAATTTTTGAGACACAGTCTCTTTATGTAGACCAGATAGGCCTGGAACTCACTATGTAGACCAAGATGACTTCTAACTCACAGAGATCCACCTACCCTGCCTCTGAAGAGCTGGGATTAAATGCATGTACCACTATGCCCAGATTTAATTTTTAATATGCTCAGGATCATATGAAAGACACATTATAAGGGTCCAATGATTGTCATTACTGGTTTTATCTCACATAAACAAAAATTTAGGCAGAACCTGTCAGAAAAGAAAATGTATGCCGGGCGTGGTGGTGCATGCCTGTAATCCCAGCATTCAGGAGGCAGAGGCAGGTGGATCTCTGTGAGTTCGAGACCAGCCTGGTCTACAAAGCGAGTCCAGGACAGTCATGGCTGTTACACAGAGAAACCCTGTCTCGAAAAAACCAAAAAAAGAAGAGGAAGAGGAGGAGGACGAGGAAGAGGAAGAGGAGGAGAAGAAGTGGAAGAAGAAAATGTTCAAAGATAGTATGCTGGTTGATTTTTGTCATCTTGAAACAAACCTAGACATAGTGGAGAAGAGGAAATCTTAATAAAGAAAATGCCTCCACCAGAGTGGCCTATAGGCAAGTCTGTAGGGCATATTCTTGACTTATGATTGATATGGGAGAGCCACGCCCACTGTAGGCAATATTATTCCTGGGCAGGGGACCTGGGTACTATAAGAAAGCAAGCTGAGTAAGCCGTGGGAAATAAGCCAGTAAGAAGTATTCCTCCATGGCCTGGGCTTTAGCTCCTGACTCCAGGTTGAGGCCTGGAGTTCCTGCTCAAACTTACATCAGTGATGAAGTGTGACCTGAGGGTTCTGAAAGTGGGGGGACAAAGTTAGGAGGATCTCTGTGAGTTTAAGGCAGGCCTGGTCTGCATGGTAGGTTCCAGGACAAGTTACACAGATAGACTCTATTTCAGACAGCCAGAGAGAAAGGAGTGGGGGAATTGTAAGATGAAATAAACCCTTTTCTCCCCAAGTTGCTTTTGGTCATAGTGTTTTATGATAGCAATAGAAACTCTAACTAAGAGAGATATTTTATATATATACAACGCTAACAGCTGCCAGGTTTTGACAGCTTATATTTAATTGGTAACATGGTGTTTTAGTGCACTTAATATTCTCAATATGGCCGGGCGTGGTGGCGCACGCCTTTAATCCCAGCACTCGGGAGGCAGAGGCAGGCGGATCACTGTGAGTTCGAGGCCAGCCTGGTCTACAAAGTGAGTCCAGGACAGTCAAGGCTACACAGAGAGAAACCCTGTCTCGAAAAACCAAAAATATATATATATATATTCTCAATATGAGAAGAACTAATGAAATTATGATCTCATTCATCTATCATTAAATGCAGTATGTGTTGCTGTACTGAGACCTGGTAGGAGCACTTTAAGCACTTTAAAAACTTCTGTAGTTTCTGTTAGCATGTCTTTGCGGAGACAATCACAAATCAGACAAAGATTAAGAGAATAGATTTATATTTGTCTAAGTAAGACTCTGCTGACTTCAATTAAGGAAAAAAAGGGTGTTGAAGAGATGGCTCAGTGATAAAGAGCACTTGCTGCTCTTGCAGTGGGCTGGGTTTTGGTTCCCAGGACCCACATGGTGGCTGTTGCAGGATATTTGATCCCTTTGTGATCTGTGAGATTGTGAACTGTAAAACCCGTTTTTGTCTGGTGCAGTTGAGCCCTAACCCACACCTTTAATCCAAGAGCTTTCTATACACAGGATTTTAAAAAGTTAACCCTAGATCAAGAGTCAGAGCAAGAAACCAGCTGACAGGGATTAAAGAGTAGGAGGGACTCTGAGTTGAGGGGTATTTAAGACAGTATGTAGAAGTAGAAGGCACTCTTGGGCTTTTAGCTTTTAGCTTTTAGCTCTTGAGCTCTCGAGCTTCAGCTCCTTGGCCTTTGGCTTTTGAGGTAGCAAGCCTTTGGCCGTGGGTTTTTTAGCCTTTACCTACTGGGCTGTCAGCTGATCTAATGAGTCTAGTGAGTCTTTTGTGCCTTTTCTATCTGTACATCAGCTGAGTAGGAAGGTCAGCTGGGTGCTGTCTCTGCCTCTCTGAGCCAGCAAGTTTTCACCCCAGTATCTGGCTCCTGAGTCTTTATTGGTAAAAATCGAATGTTTTGGACTTTCCTTTAAAACAGTAGGTGACTCACAACTATCAGTAACGATACCCTCCTCTGGCCCCCATGGGATAAACATTCTCACACATACAGCAAAATAAAAAATGTTAGACACTGTCATAAATAGTCAGAAAAGGACATGGACTACAAAGTCATCCCATTAGGACAGAAGGCCCTTGGGCATCTTATAAGTCAGGTGACTATTAAAGAATTCACAAGCTACTTTTCATCTTGAGAAGAATCACCCTGAAAATGCATAGCTTTGAAAAATATCAGACAAAATTTCTGGTATTTATGCAATGTTGAGAAGCTAAAAAAAAACAAAACAAACTAACAAACAAACAAAAAAACCTAACCCTAAAACTTGCCTGTGAAGGCAACTCAAATTATTTGAGAAAATAAAATGGTTTCCTTTGTAAAACTCAGGAACATTTAGAACTAGGTGCAGAAAAAAAATATTTTTAAATAAAGATTTGTTTAGAGCTGGCTGTGGCAGCACATGCCTTTAATCCCAGCACTCGGGATTGCTGGTGGATTGCTGTGAGTTCGAGGCCAGCCTGGTCTACAAAGTGAGTCCTGGACAGCCAAGGCTACACAGAGAAACTGTCTTGGAAAAAAAGATTTATTTATTTATTATGTATACAATGTTCTGCTTGCATGTGTGCCTGCAGTCCAGAAGAGGACACAAGATTGCATAATAGATGGTTATAAATCACCATGTGGTTGCTGGGAATTGAACTCAGGACCTCTGGAAAAGAAGGCAGTGCTCTTAACCTCTGAACCATCTCTCCAGCCCCAAAAATAACATTTTAAATCTAGAAAGATTTAAACAGATACAAGTCAAACCTACAGATTACTATTTGGTATTTGAGAACAGTAGCTGAACATTTATGAATGCCTAACTAACTACACATCTAAAATTATTAGACTTTAAAAGATATTTACATTGGAAGGAAGATCTTGCTTTCTTGGGGTAGAGGATGGAATACAGAGCTTTGAAACTGCTAGGTGGGCCACAGGCAGGGGGCACCTTGGTTTTCAAGGCAGGGTTTGTCTGTGTAGCCTCAAACTCAGAGATCCACCTGCCTCTGCCTCCTGAGTGCTGGGTTAAAGATTTTACTAGTTAGTAATTAGACAAAAGCCATGTGTGGTAGTGGATGTCTGCAATCTTAGCATTTGGGAGGTTGAGGCAGAAAGATGGCAAATTCAATTCATCCTGGGTTACATTATGAGACCCTGGCCTCAAAAAAACAAAACAAGCCAGGGGTCCTGCTCAAATGATGGCACTAGCCAAGGACAATATGAGCAGTAAATTTTGAACCCCTACCCAGATCTAGCCAATGGCCAGAACAGTCTCCACACTTGAGTGGAGAGTGGGATATGACTTTCTCATGTACTCTGGTGCCTCACATTTGACCATGTCCCCTGGAGGGGGAGACCTGGTGGCACTCAGAGGAAGGACAGCAGGTTACCGAGAAGAGACTTGATACCCTATGAGCATATACAGGGGGAGGTAATCCCCCTCAGGAACAGTC
The DNA here is from genome assembly GCA_907169655.1 of Acomys percivali. Taxonomy (NCBI): domain Eukaryota; kingdom Metazoa; phylum Chordata; class Mammalia; order Rodentia; family Muridae; genus Acomys; species Acomys percivali. The sequence goes on from OU015748.1 coordinate 104,270,959, forward strand.
ATAGGGGAGGGGAATAAGGGGAAAATGGGAAGGAGGGAAGAATGGGAGGATACAAGGGATGGGATAACCATTGAGATGTAACAAGAATAAATTAATAATAATAATAAAAAAGGAAAACAAAACAAAAAACTCATCCATAAGACAGTTGGAAATTGAGGTCTCTGGGAAGATAATTGGTGGCAAGGAATTAATAGTCTTAGGTATAGGAAAGAGGATGTGATGGTATTTGGAATGAGAGCCCTGGACTGTGCACTTAGGATTGATTTGGGTCTAATAAGGAGCTTAGACTTCACAGTCTTCAGCCTTTGGTCCTAAATCTGCCCCTCTTGCAATTCGCTATTAGTGATCTATATTTCCCTGATCTTCAGGCCTAAAACCTAGGCATCATCCTTGGTATCCCTGATTATACTACATTAGCAAGCCTTGCCTGTTCTGCTATTAAAAAGTAAACCACTTTCTTTCATAAATATAATTACAGGCTCTAGGGGGAGAAAGTCAGAGAAAAAATCTATAAATTAATGTATATATAAAAAAATAAAGCTGAACTCAGTGGCCCCAACTGCTTGGAAGCACAAAGGTCACTTGAACCCCTGTATTTAACATCAGCCTGGATAATCTAATGAGACCCAGTTAAAAAAAATAGATATATGGCCTGCCGTGGTGGCACATACCTTTACTCCCAGCACTTGAGAGGCAGAGGCAGGTGGATCTCTGTGCATTCAAGGCCAGCCTGGTCTACAAGCAAGTCCAGGACAGCCAGGACTACAAGAGAAACCCTGTCTTGGAAAAAAGAAATATGAAATACCTGTGGGGGGAAACCAATTAGGAGAAAATGACAATACATATCAAAAATCATAAGACTAAGTGAAAAGGTAACTAGAACTGCTCTTGCTGAAGAGTAAGACCTATGAGACCTAGGAAAATTATTTCTTTTAAAATATTCAATCTAATAACTGGTTTTTAAGTAAATCCAAAGTGGGAAATAAATTTTCTTTATCAACAAAGATGGAAAGAAAGGAAATGTAAGCAGATTTTTCAAGTCATAGATAAATAAAGGCTAAATTTAAAATGACTTATGAGTATAAATTCCTTGGAAGAAATGTAATCTGCTTCTACAAGCAGCCTGGAATTTGCCTTACATTCACCTTGGAACAAAACACTACAAACCCATTCAAAGGAAGAAGCTACTTTTACCCACAACAGTGAAAATCATGATGAGACAGAGGAAAAGAAACATGGACTCCAAAGGTTGTACTTAGTGGTAATGAAAATTGAGATACACACTCAAATTCCTGACTCCCAGTAGTGATATGGAAAACCATCCTCCTCTTTTCGCTGTATTCAAAAGCAGTTAGGAATCCTGGTTCCTAAAGAAAGACAGTGGAGAGGTTAGAAAATAATATATGATGATTGGAATGCCAGTTACCTCCCAATACTACATTCTCAGATATCAAGGTTATTTCTATTTTTATATGCTCTTCTTTGAAGACTATACCAGAACATGGGCAAAACACAGGCTTGGGGCTGGAGAGATGACCCAGTGATTAAGAGCTCTTGTTTCTCTTGCAAAAGACCTGGGTTCAGTTCCTAGCACCCAATGGTGGCTAGCAACTATCTGAAACTCCAGTTCCAAAGGATCCACCGCCCTCTTCTGTTCTCCATGGACATTGCATGCACATAGTGTACAAACATACATGCGAAACACTCATACACATAAGAATTTTTTTGTTTGTTTAAAAAGGCTTTAGCATCATCTCACATTCTTATTAAGTCAATGATATAGGGTACCTGCTGCAATTCAGTATTTTTTTAGGTCTAATATGGACAATAATAGTGTGTCTTTAGAGGGTAGCCTTGAAGAATACATGAAATACATTCATGGTATAAAACAAAAGAGTATTTTACTGAATGATTCAACTGATCTCATTCAATAGCTTCATTTTTCTCCCAGTTATAGACTTTTTTTTTTTTGAGACAGGGTTTCTCTGTGTAGTCTTGGCTGTCCTGGACTCGCTTTGTAGGCCAGGCTGTAGTTCTAGACATCTTAAGGATCCCAGAAATTGTAGTTTTCACTATTCATGTGACAATGTCTTTACATGGCAGATGCATCATTCATGCATGTATCAGTAATTTGCTAAATTAACAATCTACAGATGATGTAGTGATGAACAGTGAAAATGGACTCTAATGCAGTCAGTTATGTTTCTTTGTTATTGCATGCTCCTGACGTGGTTCCTGTTGTTGTTGTTTGTTTTGTTTTACAAGATGGGGTTTCTCTGAGTAACAGCTCTGGCTGTCCTGGAATTTGCTCTGTAGATGAGTTTGGCCTCCAACTCAGAGATCCACCTGCCTTTGCCTCCCAAGTGCTAGAGTTAAAGGTGTGTGCTACCACCACCGGGCTACCTTCTGGCTTGCTTTACATGAATTCTGGGGACTGAACTTAGGTCCTTGTACTTGCAAAACAAAAGTTTACTGACTTAACTATCTCCCTAGCCCCTAAATCTCGTATGTGTGTGGTGTATGTACATATGCTTATACTTAAGCATGTAAAGGCATCCTATGTCTTACTCTATTACTCTCCACCTTGTTTTTCAGACAAGGTCTCTACCAGAGCCGGAAGCTTAGTTTTGGCTAGGCTTGCTGGCCAGTGAGCTCTGGGAGCCACTTCTCTCCATTCCCTAGGGCTGCGCTTGCAAGCACAAACAGCCATATTTAGTTTCTACATAGCTGCTGGGGATGTGAACTCAAATTTTTTTGCCTACATAGCAAATATTCTTACTCACTTAGCCATCTTCCCAGCCATAAATTTCACTATTCAAGAAAAAACAAAAGAATACCTTTTCTGTATCCAGAGTCTTATCTTTCTTAGCTAAGGCTGGGTCTGTGCTAACTCTTCCCTCCCTGAAGTTCTTCAGAGTTTAAGAACCACTGTCATGACAGGCAATGGTGGCACACGCCTTTAATCCCAGCACTGAGGAGCCAAAGGCAGGTAGATCTTTGTGAGTTCCAGGACAGCTTGGTCTACAGAGTGGGTTCTAGGACAGCCAGGGCTACACAGAGAAACACTGTCTCAAAAAAGTAAACACATACACACACACACACACACACACACACACACACACACACA
>OU015748.1:104277656-104307656 GCA_907169655.1 Acomys percivali
TGTGTGTGTGTGTGTGTGTGTGTGTGTGTGTGTGTGTGTGTGTGTGTTTCCTGTATGTATGTCTGTATACCCCATGTATGCAGTGTCCTCCGAGACCAAAAGAATCATCAGATTCCTTGGAATTAGAGTTTGTGATCATATGGGTACTGAGAGTCAGCACTCAGTTTAACAACTGCTCAGCCATTTCTTTGGCTCCTATTTAACCTATTTTATTTAATACAAATCTTGATATCCTTGCTCAGGACCAGTGTGCACAGGTAGGAGTAGGTTGTTATTACTTTCATATGGGGCTGGAGATATAACCAGTGGAAGAGCATTTGCCTACCAATAAAAGGTATTGGGCTGGGTCTCTTCTACTCAAAAACAAACAACAAAAAACTTTCATGCCAGTTGCTAAGTAGCTAAACTTAGTACCCTTTGCCAAAGAAATTGTTACACATTTATGTGTCTGTCTTATTTCTACTTTTAGTTCCTAAAAACAGTAGCTTGAAAAACAAGGATTTTTGTGGAAAGGCTGAATGTCAACATAACTTTCAACATTCTAATAATACCTCCTCATCTTGGAATCCTGATTCTTCCTGTACAACTTGATCCTCTTTCATGTTGAAAGGAGAGCAGCAGAAAAATAATCAATTCTGAAAAAATAAGAAATATTACTTAAGAAGTTTGGGGGGTGGTGTGCATGTGGTGTTTTGGGTTTGGTTTGGTTTGGTTTGGTTTTTTGAGACAGGTCTTCTCTGTGTAGCCATGGCTGTCCTGGACTTGATTGTAGACCAGGGTGGCCTTGAACTCACAGAGATCTGCCTGCCTCCTGAGTGCTGGGATTAAAGGTGTGTGCCACCACGCCCCGCTTGAGTTAGGGTTTTTATTGCTGCTATGAAACACCATGACCAAAAAGCAAGTTGGGGAGGAAAGGGTTTTTTTTTTTTTTTTTGCATATATATCTTAGAACACAGTCCACTGAGGGAAGCTAAGGCAGGAACTCAAACAGGACAGGGACCTGGGGGCAGGAGCTGATGCAGAGGCCATGGAAGAGTGCTGCTTACCGGTATAGAACCCAGGACCACCAGGCCGGAAATGGGCTGGGCCCACAATGGTTGGGCCTGCCCCCATCAATCACTAATTTTGAAAACACCCTACAGCTGATCTTGTGGGAGCATTTTCTAATTGAGTTTCCCTCCCTTCAGATGACTCTAGCCAGGACAAGGATAACTTGAGTTTTTCGGTTTTTTGTTTTTTTTTTTATTTGTTTGTTTCTCTTCCCAAGCAGGGTCTCTCTGTGTAGCCTTGCCTGTCCTGGACTTGCTTTGTAGACCAGGCAAACTCACAGCAATCTGCCTGCATCTGCCTCCCAAGTGCTGGGATTAAAGGCGTGTGCCACCATGCACAGCTTTGTTTTGTTTTTTAATGCCAGGATGCTACAGACATGATTGTGTACATTACAATAAAATGTGGTCTGAATAATCTTGTTCTTGATGTATTGCTTCCTCTTTTTGTTTGTTTGTTTTTTGAGACGGTTTCTGTGTATCCCTGGCTAGCTTCAAACTCAGAGATCCAAATGTTTCCTCATTTAATACCAAAGTCAGGTGTTGGAGGCCAGCACAAAGGAAACAAGCACTAAGGTAGCAAAGAGTTGGGTATAAAAAACCCAACATATGGGCTGGAGAGATGGCTCAGAGGTTAAGAACACGGTCTACTCTTTCAAAGGTCCCGAGTTCAGTTCCCAGCAACCACGTGGTGGCTCCAGACAGATGCCTTCCTGTGGAGGGCAGGCTCACATGTGGGCAGAATATTGTATGAATAATAAATAAATCTTAAAACAAAAAACAAACAAACAAAACAACAGCTGGGTGGTGGCGGGGGCCGGGGCACATGCCTTTAATCTCAGCACTCGGGAGGCAATGGCAGGCGGATCTCTGTGAGTTTGAAGTCAGCCTGGTCTACAAAGTGAGTCCAGGACAGCCAAGGCTACACAGAGAAATCCTGTCTCGAAAAAACAAAAAAACAAAAATCAAAAACAAAAAACCCAACATACATACTCAGATACAAATTTTTTTTAAAAAATGCATTTGAGTGGGCTCTTCTGGAATATATTGGGTTTTTATTTTATTTTATTTTATTTTTCTTTCAGTCTTTTTTGTTGGTTTTGAGTGCTGGGATTTAAAGGCGTGCACCACCACACCACCCGGCCTCCTTTCAGTCTTGAGAGAGGTTTTGCTTGGGGCCTTGGCTGTCCTGGAACTCCACATGTAGAACAGACTGGCTTCAAATTTGCAATGAATTTCCTGCCTCTGCCTTCTGAGGGTGCTTATAGGTGCGTGCACGCATGTGAAGTTTACATAACTTGAAACTCCTGCCTCTCCCTCCCAGTTCTGGGACCACATGTGTGCAGCACCATGGCCATCTCTTAGCTATGCGCGTGACTAGCCCAAATTGCTGCCCATCCTAACTGAGGAAAGCAGATCCCTCACCAAACACCCCTCGCCTTCTTTCCGGATAGTTCTGTTCGACCCACGGCCCGTGAACTCAGATCTGCTTTCCTAAGCTAGGATCACAGGGGTGCTCCCTCCCCAGGATCAGAAGCAGGGTGCAGGGGATTCGGGTGGGGAGCGGCAGGGGAAGGGGTCTGAGGGGATGGGGGAGCGGCAGAGGAAGGGGTGGGGTTTCGGGGACGGAGGAAGTGACAGAGGAAGGGGTTTGGGGACTGGGGAGGCGGCAGGGGAAGGGGTGGGGCGGGGGGGGGAGGACAGAGCCTAAGTCAAAGGCGGTTGGAGGCCCACGGTCCCCTCAACGGGAGGCTGCCTGCGCCCCCAGGTCCTACATTTTGCCAGGCTGCAGTTCCCCTGTGACTTGACTTACAGGAGGCTGCTAACGTCCTGAAAGCGCTACGTGCCTCAGGGCCGAGGTGGAAGGCCACAGACACCAGGCCAAGCCCAACAACGACCAAGAATTACCACAGAAAAGGCACGGAGAGGAAGCGCTTTCTTCAAGGCTTTGAGTTTTCCTCAGTTTTTCCCGCGCTTCCTCTTCTCACCACTCACCCCCCCCCACACACACACACACACTCGAACCCACAGTCTCCCCCGAGATTTTCAAGGTGAATCCCTTACGACTCCTACTCGGGCTTTCTCGTCCAGTCCAGAATTCTAACTCGGACCCAGAACGCCGAGGGCCGACAAGCCAGGCGTCGAATCGAGCATCTATGGGTTTGGCGCCAAATGAGGACCGAGGGGGAGCGCGGCTCCAATATGGGCGGGGCTCAGACTACGGGGCGGGGCCCAGGCCGCTGGGCGGGGCGGTGTGGTGGTGGCCGCAAGACGAGGGGCGTGGCTTGCTCCCGGCGGGTGGAGGTGAACGTGAGGGGCGTGGCGAGGAGGGGACGGGGCAAAGGCTGCGCGGTGGAACGTGATCCAGATCCCCAAAGTCCCTGAAATGAGAAAGGACGGTAGTTAGTGGAACACGGACTCTGAGGAGAAGTTTGGGCATGAGAACAGAGCCCAGGCGGCCTTTGGGGAAAGGATTTGCTGAGGCAGAGGGAGAGGACTCTTAAGTTGGGGCGCTGAGCGGAGGCGGCTGACCTGGGCCGGAGATGACGACCAAAGAAGACAGCATGGAGATCGTTTTCCCCCACCTGGGGCTGCTTGCATTCCAAACTTTCCATGTTGGCTGCGTACTCAAGGCTTCTCATTCCTCTCCTCCTACCTCAGCGTTTGCTGCCTTCTCTTCTGGGATGGAGAGTAATTTTCTTTGTCCCAACGTGGCTCTAAATAGTCTATAGAAACCCAACAGATTTTAGTTCGGTTTTAAATAGGAACCTGGGGCCAGCCATGACGCCAGCAGGGCCAGCTCTCCAGATTGCCTCCTTTTCCCCTTAAATGGAAACTGACTGTTGAGAGTCATGAAATGACCCAGCAGCAAAAGCCAACCTCCATTTTCTTTCAACCTTCTTGATGGAGTAAGTACCAAAACCATTGACACACTGAAGGACATTAAAGAGCCAACAAATGTTATAGCTCTTCAAAATTCTCTTCTTGAATGGAAATTGTCCATTTGAGAAGGAACCCTTGTGAATCCACCTAAAACACAGTAACTTTGGGGCAACTTATTTGAAGATATCAACAGTATATGGGAGAGCCGCAAAGAGCACAGCAAGACGATTTAGGGAAATCTAACATATGTAGTTTGGTGTAGTGACAGCTGGGAGAGAGAAATGCTCATAATATTTGAAGGTTGTGTGCAGTACACTCAAAGAAAGAAACTGAAATGAGCTTGGTAATGACAAATTTATGAAGTGAGGAGAAAGTTTTGTTAGGATGTCATACTGATAATTCTGTGCAACTTTTTTTTTTTTTTAATGTTTAAAAACAGCCATAAACAGGGAGTGAAAAAGTGCACCTACCAGTCAAATCAGGAAAAGTTAAAAAAAAAAAAAAAAAAAAGCACTTCACATTCTATAAGAATTCTGAGTATCGTGAAGGAGCAGTTTCGAGTTGATGAAGGAAATGAGTGAATGGTGATGGAGTGACTAGGTAACCATCTGGAAGAAGATAAAATTGGAACCATACTTCACACCTTTTACCAAAATAAGTTCTAGATGGATAAAACAGAACAATATAAGAAAAGCACTAGGAAGCTGGGTGTGATGTCACACGCCTTTAGTCCCAGCACCCTGAGAGACAGAGGCAGGTGCATCTTTGTGAGTTTGAGGCCAGCCTGGTCTATAAATTGAGTTTAGGACAGCCAAGGCTACACAGAGACCCTGTTTTGAAAACGAAAACGAAAAGAAAAGCACTAGAAGAAAACATGAGACCATTTATTTCTATAAGAAAAATGGGGGTTTTGTTTTGTTTTGTTTTTTGAGACAGGGTTTTCTGTGTAGCCCTGGATGTCCTGGAACTCACTTGTTCGGAGCCAGCTTGGGGTTATTCAAGGGTCTACTGGCTATGGAAAGATACTGATGCCCCGTTCCAAAGCTAAATGTCCTCCTTTCAGCTTCTGCATACCTTCCTCCTTTCAGCCCCTGCATAACTTCCTCCTTTCAGCCTCTGCAGATGCGGTTTAGCAGATTAGCTCGGCACTTCCTGAGAGATAGTGTTCCGAGATAAACCCCCGGATGTTCCCCTGATGGTATCATCTGGAGGCATTCTCGGGGGCCCCCCTACTGCTTAGCTCCTGCCTCCACCCCATATAAGCTTTTGCTTTTGATTCAATAAACAGACCTTGATAGGAACGCTACTTGGTCTCACCTCTCTCTTTCCTGTCCCATCTCTCAGGTATGGCTCCCCTCGCGACCCCGTAATTACTGGTCCTGCTGGACGGGATACTCACTTTGTAGACCAGCTCACCTCTAACTCAACAGAGATCCGCCTGCCTCTGCCTCCCTGAATGCTGAGATTAAAGGCATGTGCCACCACTGCCTGGCCGAAAAATATTTTCTTTTTTTTAAAGATTTATTTATTTAAGTATACAGTGTTTCACCTTCATGTATGCCTGTCCACCAGAAGAGGGCGCCAGATCTCACTGTAGATGGTTGTGAGCCACTGTGTGGTTGCCGGGAATTGAACTCAGGACCCTTGGAAGAGCGGGCAGCGCTCTTAACCACCGAGCCATCTCTCCAGCCCTGAAAAATATTTTCTTTAATCTCACATTTCATGTGCATGAATGTTTTCCCTGTGTGTATGTACACCATGTGTATGCCTGGTGCCAGTGAAGGTCAGAAGAGGATGTCTGGTTCCCTGAACCACAGTTAGAGATAGCTATGAGGCACTCTGTGGGTGCTGGGAATTGAATCTAGATCCCCTGAAAGAGCAGGGCATAGCACAAAACTCAAAAGCTATAGAAGACTGATAACATTATTTTATGTATATGTGTGTGTGCCTGCATGTACACATGTACACCAAATGTGTTGGTGCCATTGAGGCCAAAAGAGGCCATCAGCTCCCCTTAGAAGTAAAATTACAGGTGGTCGGGAGGTGCTTTTAACTACTGAGCCACTTCTCCAGCTTATTGTTTATTTATTTATATTTATTTTTTCCTCTCCAGCTTTTGATAAGACTATATTTAAAAAAGAAATCAACCAGGTGTGGTGGCACATGCCTTTAATCCCATCACTTGGGAGGCAGACAGAGGCAGGTGGATCTCTGAGTTCAAGGCCACGTGGTGTACAGAGTGAGTTCCAGGACAGCCAGGACTACACAGAAAAGGCCTGTCTCAAAAAAACATAAATAAACAAAAAGAAATTCAGCATGGCAAACGCTACTTTCCTATTTAAGATATGGGACCATAGTAAGCCACCTTTGTGTCAGTTAGTAGCCAGATAATATGGCCTATTCTGGGGTGGGGACCTCAGGAATGACATCATTTTTGTATACATTTTTAAAAAAATAATGTCATTATGTATTCTAAAGAATTAGGAAAACAGGCAGCGGGATTCAAAGCAGGACCTGAGTCTTAAACCACTGCACTGCACTGCCCCTCTGTGGACAACCACTTTATAGCTAAATTGAGGGAACTGGGGATCTTTACACCAGGAGTCTGGTGAATGTATATTCTTGGAGTTTCAAGAGCACAAATTTTAGAAATGCTCTGATAGACAACGAAAGAAAGAAGGTTCCTCACTCCCACAATCCAAAATAACTTGCCAGGCAGATCTTCCCTTAAGCATTTAATGCATTTGGAAAGTGGGCATAGATTCCCACTGTGTGCCAGGCCCTGCACTGAACTCTCCAGGGTAGAGATCCATGGACAATGTACCAATGCTCTTGAAGGCTGAGATAAGAGAAAGCAGACAGTTATGATGCTACCGGAGGGCACGATCCTCAGGTCTGCCTCTCCCTGTTGCTCAATTTCCCGTGAATAGTTTCATATATCTACGGAATGGGAACCTTGTGGCTGAAAAACAACTCATAGAAACCACAAATCGAGTCACTTTGGAGGGAGATTTAGAAATGTTTCTTCTCCATGGCTACGTGCTCACACACAAAAAGTCATCCAAAACCTGCTCCTACTTTTCTAGGATTGAAAAGGCGAAGGCCTGTCCGTCCCTTCCTAGGAGGGTCACGCTCCTTCGTGCTTTAAGAGTTTTTCTACAGTGAAACAAACCACATATGGGCGGCCACCAATGGTGGTGCACACTTTTAATGCCAGCCAGAGGGAGGCAGAGGCAGGCCGATCTCTATAAGTTCGAGGCCAGCCTGGTCTACAAAGAGAGTTCCAGGACAGCCAGGGCTACACAAAGAAACTGTCTTGAAAAACCAAAAGAGAGAGAAAGGAAGGAAGAAGAAAAGGAAGAGAAGGATGGGGAGGAAGCAGCAGCAGCAGCAGCAGCAACCATCCATAGGTGACCAGTGACCATTATCCCTCATTGTCCCCATGAGGAGATGCTCTACAACAGTGGTTCTCAACCTTCCTAACGCTCCGACCCTTTAACACAGCTCTTCATGTTGTGATGACACCCAACCATAACATTTTGTTGCTAATTCAAAACTGTAATTTTGCTGTTATGAATCGTAATGTAAATATTTTTGGAGATACACATTTACCAAAGGGGTCTTGACCCACAGGTTGAGAACCACTTGCACCATAATGTTCTATTCTTAGATTCAGTATACACGCTTGCGCACGTGCACACACACACAGCCTTATGCCCCCTTGATTAATAATTTCCTTCCACTAGTGTGTTTTATATTTTCATTTTGTTTGTTTTTTCAGACAGAGTCTTACTATCTAGATGTGGCTCTCCTGGAACTCACAGATCTGCCCGCTCCTACCTCCTGAATGCTGGTATTAAAGGTCTGCACCACCTTGGGCTGGAAAGATGGCTCAGTGGTTAAGAGCACTGGCTGCTCTTCCAGAGGTCCTGAGTTCAATTCCCAGCAACCACATGGTGGCTCAAACCATCTACACTGAGATCTGATGCCCTCTTCTGGCATGCAGGCACACATGCAGATAGAGCACTCATAGACATTAAATAAATAAGTAAATCTTGAAATTTTAAAAAAAAAGTGTGCACCACCATGCCCGCTATATTGCATATTCAGAAAGTGGAAATCTTCACAATCTTCCTAAACCATCCTTGGAATTTCGTTAATACTCCCCAATGCCCACTTAGGCCTCTGTCTCGTTTCCTTGCTGCCTGGCTCTCATCGGTGCACAGCACGTTTCCCTGGATGTTATTGATTGCAGAGGTTGATGGGAGCAGGTGTTGATATACCCCTTTATTCACCTCCAATATTACCAGCACTTGGGAGAAGTAGGTAGGAAGATTAGGAGTTCGAGGCCCAGCCTCAGCTGCTTGGTCTGAGCTAAATGAGACCCTCTTTCAAGTCCCCTGACTTCTCTAAATTAACACTATCTTATTAAATAACACATTTCAGAAAAGTTTCTTGCTGGGCGATATGGCACACACCTTTAATTCCTGCACTTGGGAGGCAGAGGCAGGCGCATCTCTGTGAATTTGGGGCCAGCCTGGTCTATAAACAGAGTCCAGGAGAGCCCAGGCTACACAGAGAAACCCTGTCTTGAAAAAAAAAAAAAGCTTCTTAAATAGTATTTACCTTATACACTGAATAAATTAAGGTTTTGTTTTTTGCTTGCACATGCAGTGAGGGAAGATGCAAGCATAAGTGACACAGCATGAAGAGGACAACTTGTGAGAGTGGGTTTTCTCTTTGCTCTATGTGAGTCACAGGGGTTGAACCCAGGTCACCGGGCTTTACAGCATGTGCCCTTGCCTGCTGAGCCATCTCACCAACCTCAGAAATATTTTCCAGGACATTCATGCCAGGCATAGCAGTACATGCCTTTAGTCCCAGTGCTTAAGTGGGTGGCTCTCTCGAGTTTGAGGCCAGCCTGGTCTACACAGCAAGCTCCAGGACAACCAGACCTGTGTAGTGAGACCCTCTCTACAAAACATTTTTATGTGAATGGGTATCTTGTCTGCGTGTGTGTGTGTGTGTGTGTGTGTGTGTGTGATGTGTGCCTGGTGCCTGAGGAGCCAGAAGAGAGAACCAGATCCTGTAGAGCTGGAGTTAAGGATGGTGACAAGCTGCCATGTGGGTGTTAGGAACCAAACCTGGGTCCCCTGCAAGAGCAGGCAGAAGGTGGCTCTGATGTTCTTGGCAGTACTATGTAACCCCCAAGTCTCTCAAGATGGCTCTCACTGAGCCCTCTCTCCAGTCCCGCCACTTAACTTGATGGTATCATTCTATTATCTGCTACCACGAGTAGTGTGTTTTTTTTCATTTGGGACATTGATTTATATGTGCCTTATTCTTTTAGAAAAATTATTAGCCAGGCGTGGTGGCGCATGCCTATAATCCCAGCACTTGGGAGGCAGAGGCAGGTGGATCTCTGTGAGTTCGAGGCCAGCCTGGTCTACAAAGAGAATTCCACGACTACACAGAGGCTACACAGAGAAACCCTGTCTCAAATAATCACAACAACAAACAATTATTTTAGCCTGCCATGCTAGTGCATGCCTTTAATCCCAGTACTTGGGAGGCAGATTTCTGAGTTCAGGTCCAGCCTGGCCTACATAGTAAGTTCCAGGGCAGCCAGCAGTATACAGAGAACCCCTGTCTGGAAATTTTTAAATTAAAAAAAATTTTTTTTAGCCAGATGAGGTGGCACATGCCTTTAATCCCAGCACTCAGGAGGCAGAGGCAGGCAGATCTCTGTGAGTTCAAGGTCAGCTGGTCTACAAAGGGAGTCCAGCAAAGGGAGTCCAGGACAGCCAAGGTTACACACATGGTAACCCTATCTCAGAAAAAAATATTAAAAATTATTTTTTCTTAAGATATTTAACTTCAGATGTATGGGTGTTTTGTTTGCATTTCTGTGCACTACATATGTGCAGTGCCCACAGAGGCCAGAAGAGGATGGCAGATCCTTGGAACTGGAGTTTAGTTATTAGCTACCATGTGAATGCTGGGATTTTAAAGATAAATTAGTACTTTATTTTTTGTTTTTTGTTTTCCACACAGGGTTTCTTTGTGTAGCCTTGGCTGTCCTGGTCTTGCTTTGTAGACTAGGCTGGCCTCGAACTCAGTGATCCTCCCGCCTCTGCCTCCCTGAGTGCTGGGATTAAAGGTGCAGTCAAGTGCTCTTAACCTCTGAGCCATCTCTTCAGTCTCTACCTTATTCTCCCTCTCTCAAGCCCTTGAGGAACTTCTCATCCCTATGCTGAGCTGTCAGAGTGACAGCTGCTAGGCACAGCCCTGTTTGTGGCTGCTAAGAGCCACAGTCCAGTCTTCTGTGAGAGGGTAAGCACTCTTTACTGCTGAGCCATCTCTCCCACCCCTTAGGCTGGGCTTGAACTCTCAGTCCTCCTGTCGGGCTATAGGCTCAATTTTCTTAACCAATATATTTTATTATAACTTATTAACTGAGCATACATCAGTTATAACCCGACTAACCGAAACAATAGAAAAAAGAGGATTAAAGAACACAATAACAAAACCGTAAGGATATCAGTTCCAAGGAATGATTCTCCTGGCGTAATCAGCAGGATTTCTTCTGCTGGAACCTGGAGCAACCAGAACCTGGAACCTCAGCAGGAGCCGTAACTCCGAAGCCTTCCCTCGAGGGGTTCTCTCTAGGAGCCTCTCAAAGTGGATGGATGAACAGCCAAAACTACCCAAAGTCTCCAAAGAGCCCTGCCTCGGGTTCTGGGCTCATTTATATATCTCCTCCTAGAGTCTGTTCATGGGATCTTTTCAGCTGGCAACAATCAAGGTCCTGCAGAAGGTGGTCGGTCTTCTAGTGGATTAACCTCACCTGTTCTCTCACAGGACTGTTCCGATCCCACACTTGGAATCCTAAAAAACAGGTTTATCTCTCCTTCACAATGCCTTCCTGAGTACCGGGATTACAGGCATGCATCATCATGTCAATATATATTGGTTTTTCAAAACAGGGTTTCTTTGTGTAGCCCTGGCTATCCTAGAATCACTCTGTAGACGAGGCTGGCCCCAAACTCAGAGATCCACCTGCCTTTGCCCCCACCACCACCCCTGTGCTGGGATTAAAGGCATGCACCACCACTGCCCAGCCATTTTGTATTTTGTATTTTTGTTTGGTTTTTTTTTCAGTTCTTTTTTGTTTTTTTTTTTAGTCGGGTGTCGCGCCCTCCCGGCCTGCATGAAAGACGCGGACACCAGGATCCTTCTCAATCACGCTTTATTGGGAACACCTTTGAAGCTGAAGAGAAAGACCCCAAGCCCTCGGAGCGCACTGCTTATATGCAGGCCTTAGCGTGGTGTGTCTCTGGCTGATTGGTCCACCGGCCAATGCCTCATTAACATTCCCCCGTGCAGGAGGGGGGATTGGCCCTCCGGCCAATGCCTCATTATCATACCCCGTGCGGGAGGGGGAAAGAGAAACATTGTTGACGTGCCCTTATCCGCGCATGCGCAGGAGCTGAAGTAGGATCGGCACCACCACTGGGTGTGATCCGCGCCCAACAGTCGGGGAGGTTGCAAGGCAGAGGGCTATAGAGGGACAGGGAGTTGAGTAAGATTACGATACATGATGTGAAATTGATAAAAGAATCAATAAGAATTTTAAAAATAGTTCCTGCTTTGTTTGTTTGTTTGTTTTTAATTTAACTAATAGCAAATGGGCGATTGACCACTCGTTTTACCATATTGGCAATGTGCTATAGAAGGCTTGGGGCAAGTATTTAATGTCCTTTTTTACCAAACAGGTAAAAAAGAGTAAGACGCATACAGCATGTAGTGTTAGCACACAGCTGGGTAAATTCTTAACCTGGAACCTTATTATTCTCCTTTTGCAAGAATACATACAGGTTAGCAGCACTGGCTGCTTTTCCAGAGGACCTGAGTTCTGTTCCCAGTACCCACATTAGGTGACTCACACCTAACTGCCGTTAACTGCAACTCCAGATCTGATGCCCTCTTCTGACCTGCACATATATGCACATACACACACATACATAAAAACAAAGTTTAAAAAATAAAAACCTTAAAAATAATAGAAAGAGGGCTGGAGAGATTGCTCAGAGGTTAAGAGCACTGGCTGCTCTTTCAGAGCTCCTGAGTTCAATCCCCAGCAACCACATGGGGGCTCACGACCATCTATAATGAGATCTGGTGCCCTCTTCTGGCAGTCAGGTGTACATGCAGACACAACACTGTATATATAATAAATCTTTAAAAAAAAAAAAAAATAGAAATACAGCGTGGTATGGGAACATGCACAGGGGTACCTGAACTGTGTTTGGGGGAAGGGGGAACATGGCATTTAGGCTGAGCCCCTGAGTGGCTGGCAGGATAGTGAGAGGCCCGGACAACCGCTGCTGTGGGACCGTGTATGAAGCTGGGGTTCGGTAGGAGAGGCGTCGGACAGAGAACGCATATCCTCGGGCCGCAAGCTCTGTCTCCAGGTCCGTCTTCTGCTCTTGTTCTGCTTCCCTTCATCTCGCGCCCAGATTTTAAATACCGTGGTTATTCTTTCTGGGAGACACTCTGACGAATTCTACGATGTGCGCATATCCACTAATCTAAAGGCTTCCTACAGTTTTAATGGGAGCAAATGAGACAAGGGAGAAAACCATCTAAGTTTTAGAAAGCAAACCCAAAATAGAAGCAATTGGTCTTTACTGAAAACATTAACAAAACGGAAAAAAAGACATCCTGGACAGGCACTCTGAGCTCGGCCACGCCCCTAGTCCAACACTCGGCCACGCCCCTAGTCCAACACTCGGCCACGCCCCTAGTCTTACTTTTGCATTTTCCATGCCTCCCATATAGCTTTAAAAGGCTGCACAGGAGCTGGGCGTTGTGGAGTGTGCCTTTAATCCCAGCACTGGGGAGGCAGAGGCAGGTGGATCGCTGTGAGTTCGAGGCCAGCCTGGACTACAAAGCAAATCCAGGACAGCCAAGGCTACACAGAGAAACCCTGTCTTGAAAAAACAAAACAAGGCCTCCTCTTCTTCTTACCCCCTTACCCCCTTTCTCTCTTCCTGTGTCTGTCTCTCTCTGGTGTACCCCTTTCCCCCTTCTCGCCTCATGCTCATCTAATAAACCTCATATAACCTAAAAAAAAAAAGAAAAAAAGAAAAAACAAAACAAAAAAGAATTTTAAAAAACCATGTAAATAAACTTGATATGATATGTTAATATCTAACTTAATATAGACAGTAGATGAACAAGCCCCAAATAACTGTGTATGTGTATTTGTATCACGTTTTAACAAACATGTATGGATGAATTCTATGGATGATTGGCTTTGTTATAGGTTTTTTTGAGATAGTTTCTGTGTGTAGCCTCCTTGGCTGCCCTGGAACGCTCTTTGTGGACCAGGACGGCCTGGAACTCACAGAGATCCAGCTGCCTCTGCCTCTTCCCAAAAGCTGGTATTAAATGTGTGGTCCACCATGCCCAGCTCTCTATGGAAATATTTTAATATATAGATATATGATATATTCAATATATATATGTAAGTGACACATCGTGTATTTTGGACTTTCTGATCTGTTCCCACTTCCCCTGGTGAAACCTTTTAAGCTCACACACACATCAGAGGCATACTGTTGACCACAGACAGCACAGCGTGCAACACTCAGCTCAGCTCTCTGCTGGATACTGAGATAAAAACAGGCAGTTACCCTAAAGAGCTGGAGTCCCACTGGGAAGCTGAAGACAGAGAGTGGTCTGCACGGAGCCATATGAGGATCAGAAAGGCCACTGGGAGCCAAGCACAGCGTCCCTGGGGAGCCCTATATGGTATAACTCTTGCATTGGGCAGGAAGTTGGTTAAGGGCTGGTCTGCCTTACAGGATGGGAGACAGATCCAGGGAGGCTTCTTCAGGGAGCTGCTGTGGTTCCGGTGCAGTGTGACGCTCTGGGGAGAAAGCAGGTCTTGGGAGCAAAGGGAAGAGGTCACGAGGACACGTGTTTGTGGAGCATGTTAGTGAGCAGGGTGAAAAGCATACATGCATACAGCCCCCGCAGGAGCTGGGCACTTCTCCCGGTGCTTCTCAGGGATTATCGGGGTTCCGACAGACACAGTGAGGCAGGATCTGTCACAGCGCCCATTTACACACTGCCCCAGGCTCACAGCCCGCTCGGGGTCTACACACTCTGAATTAGTATGGGAAAGCCCTGCATGCAAGCCTGGTGTGTTCATAGGAGCCCATTTAGTGCAAACACTATCTCAAGCCACAGTTGGGCTGGGGTCGGGTGGCTCAGTGGTAAAGCCCTTGCCTGGCACTGGGACAGAGTGTCCTGTGTTGTTGTTGTTATGCCGAGATTACCCAGATCGCGAGACCCCCGCCCCGCCCCCAAAAGACCACCAGGACTGGAAACCAATGCAACAAACACAGGGTCCTGTATTACGGGCTCAGAGCATCTGATCACAATCCTTCCTGATGGAGCAGGATAGGAGAGTGATACCGGAGCTTCAAGGGTAATGGGTTAATAAGGAAAAACTGTAATTAGGAGTCGTGGGTCACAGGGAAGTAAGGAAAAAACATAAGTGGAGGTCGTGAGTCTCAGGAATATAGACCTTCAGGCAGGTTGGGTGGAGGCTGCATGAGTCTCAGGAACGTGGGCGTTAATTGTATCTAACTGTTCTGGTGCAGTTTCTGCAGACTGCTGGCAGGTGTCATTCCCAGAACGCAGGAAGACGGGCACCAACAGGGTAAGTTCTCATACAGACCATCATTAATTGCAGAATATAAGTTACATATAGGATATGGCATTGCTTTTGCTCTTACAGTTGTCAGTTTTTATTTCTAGGTTATTTCAGTGGGCAGAACTCGGAAACGCATGCTCATAGTTTATTTTTGTTTGTTCTGAAACATGGTCTGGTAGAGTTGAGGTAGCCTTGAACTTGCTGTTGTAAAAATTAATGAATCAATGTTTTTTTTTCTTTAACCTCCACTAACTCCCAAAATAACTGACACAGAGAGACTATAATTTATTTTATAAGCTTTTTAAAAAAGATTTATTTATTATGTATATAGTGCTGTCTGCATGTACCTCTGCAGGCCAGAAGAGGGCATTAGATCACATTATAGATGGTTGTGAGCCACCATGTGGTTGCTGGGAATTGAACTCAGGACCTCTGGAAGAACAGTCAGTGCTCTTAACCTCTGAGCCATCTCTCCAGCCCTGTTTTATAAGCTTTAAAGCACTAGAGCTGGGCAGATATCAGCCCTCTAAGCTGTCTTGCTGTTTCCCAGCTACACACCCCATGTTACTGGCCTTACTCATTCCTGTCTGGGCCACTTCTGTTCCATCGGTCTGCCCTCACGCCACACTGCCCTACGATGTCCTCCTTCTCTCTGGCTCCCTTTCCTCCTGCTACATCTTCTGCCTCCCCTCCTTCAGGCCACCTCAGACCCCAAGCCCAGGAACCTGAGCCTGCCTACTTCTCTTCTGCCCATCGCAGGCTTCTGCATTTTTTATTAACCAGTCAACTTTAAATTAGGTAGAGCAAGTTTTACACAACAAAGACGGGTATGTGTGAGAATGTGCTCGCAGGCCTTCTGGGCCAGTAATTAGCATTAGAATACATACCACCAGACCAACCCCCAACAGTTCCCCCTTTTTGTTTAAATAAAAAGGCTCTTTTTCTGGCTGGAGAGATGGCTCAGAGGTTAAGAGCACTGTGTTGTTTTAAAGGTCCTGAGTTCAATTCCCAGCAACCACATGGTGGCTCAAAACCATCTATATACAATGAAATCTGGTCCCTTCTTCTGGCTCACATTTGAGTGGAATACTGTATGAAAAATAAATCTATTTTTTTTTAAGGTTATTTTTTCCTACAATAATGGTGGAAGCTGGCCTTGAACTCCTGCTCTTCCTTGTCCTACCTCCTAGGTGCTCAGATTACTGGCATCCACACTCATGCCCAGATAATACATGCATTTGTAAACAACAGCCTGAGGCATAGTTAACACAAGAACATACATGCCCTTAAGGCATGTTATGGGTGTGAGAGACTATGAACCTCTCACCACCCTCAAGACTGTGAAGATAGCCCTAAAAGTTTCCCTCATTCTCTCCATCCTCCCTCCCCCGCTCTTTCAAGCCACCTCTCCTGGTCCTCAGCGGGATGTTTGAAACAAAAGTCACCTTCAGTTCAGTCCGTTTGAAGTCAGAACAATGGAGTTTTGTTTTGTTTTTGTTTTTTAGAGACAGGGTTTCTCTGTGTAGTCCTGGCTGTCCCAGACTCACTTTGTAGACCAGGCTGGCCTCAACTCACAGTGATCCGCCTGTTTCTGCCTTCTGAGTGCTGGGACTAAAGAGGTGGGCCACTATACTCAGCAGCTCAGTTCCCTTCTAATACTTCTCACTTGCTTGTGTTTTGAGACAAGATGCTTGCTGTGTTTCATACACATGTGTTGTACTGTGATGCTATAACTAATAAACGGATGAAAGAATGAACTGGGAAATGCCTGAATGGATGAGGTCAGTGTGTCTTTACGCCCCGAATGGTTTGTGGTGTTGTGAGCTTTAATATTCTTTATCCCATGGACAGGGAAGGACTCGGCGCATCCCTGGCTGCAGCAGTGCTCTCACTTGCCGTTGCTGATTCTCTTTTC
The DNA here is from genome assembly GCA_907169655.1 of Acomys percivali. Lineage (NCBI taxonomy): Eukaryota > Metazoa > Chordata > Mammalia > Rodentia > Muridae > Acomys > Acomys percivali. The sequence continues at coordinate 104,294,227 of OU015748.1, forward strand.
CATCACATCCAACAACACACGCAGCCATCACCACTGCAGGCTATGCCTGCTCTTGGGCCAGTTCATTCCATGGAGGAAGGTGAGAGTCTGAAGAGCATCTCCTGTGGGGATTTGGACTTACTGGAGATGTGCTCGCTGTGGAGGAACGAGAAGACACAGAAATGGTGAGGACCTCATACGGCCAAGATGTCAGCAGGCTAACTCGGGAGGTAGAGGCAGGCGGATCACTGTGAGTTCGAGGCCAGCCTGGACTACAAAGTGAGTCCAGGACAGTCAAGGCTACACAGAGAAACCCTGTCTCAAAAAAAAATCAAAATAATAATAATAATAATAAATAAATAAATAAGTAAAAAACTAAAAAAATACAATCTGTGCAGAACCGTCGATGCTTAATTTAAGGGTCACTTCCAGGGCAGGGCATAGAGGCGTACATCTGTAACTCAGCACTCAGGAGTCTGAGGCAGGAGGCTGTTCAGTTTGGAAGCACTCTGGGATACATAGTAAGACCGTGTCTCAGCAATGCTAATAATGGTGAAGATGGCAAAGTCCTATTATGCCTACTTTGCTTGTATCAGGCAGTGTGTTCTGGGCTTTACAAAGGGTTGACCAGTTTATTCTACCCATCCACCCTAAATTGTACATACTATAATCATTCCCATTTGACAGACAAAGAGGCTGAGGCTGAGGCTCAGGATCAGAACCACCTGCGGCCATAGAACCAGGAGGTCCTGGAGGAGTTCACATTAAAAGCTCAGCCATCTGAGACTACTGCTGCCCTTAGTGACTATGTCAGCTGGGCAGTGATGGTGCACTCCTTTAACCCCAGCGTGTGGGAGGCAGAGGAAAGCAGATCTCTGAGTTCAAGGCCAGCCCCTTCTACAAAATGAGTTCTAGAACAGCCTGAATGGTGACACAGAGAAACGACTCAAAAAACAAAAAACAAAGAAACAAACAAACAAACAAACAAAGATGGCTATGTCAGCAACGGTGGTGGCGGCACAAGCCCTTGCTCCCCAGCACTCTGGTGGCAGAAGCTGGTGGATCTCTGACTTTTGGCCAGCCTGGTCTACAGAGCAAGTTCAAGGCCAGCCAAGGCTACACAGAACAACCACCATCATTTTGTGTGCGTATGTGTGTATGAAGTTGGGGGCGGGGCGCATGTGGACCATGGCACATGTGGGGAGGTCAGAGGGCAACATTGGGCGTTGGCCCTTGTCTTCCTTCTATACTGTCTGAGACAGGGCGTTTTTGTTGTTGTTTACTGATGCACAGGCCAGGTGAGCTACCCACAGGCTTCTAGGGATGCTCTGGCACTGCTTCCATCTCTCTGTAGGAATACTGGGGTTACAGATGCAGGCTGAGTTCTAAAGATTCACACTCGGGTCCTCCTCATGCTTGTGTGGCAAGGGCTTTGCCCACTGTGCCATCCCCAGTCACGTGTGTGTGTGTGTGTGTGTGTGTGTGTGTGTGTGTGATTCTTTTAAAATTCTGATTTTTTCCCCTCTATATTTCACAGCATACACTCACAATTTTTTGCTTTTGGTTTTTCAGACAGGGTTTCTCTGTGTTGCCTTGGCTGTCCTGGACTCACTTTGTAGAGCAGGCTGGCCTCGAACTCACAGAGATCCGCCTGCCTCTGCTTCCTAAGTGCTGGGATTAAAGTCGTGTGCAACCACACCAGGCTACAGTCACAATTTCCCCCCTCCCCCGCTAGACCTCCAGAACTGTAAACTAAATAAATACTTTGGTCATGCCTGGCAGTGGTGATGCACACCTTTAATCCTAGCACTTGGGAGGCAGAGGCAGATGGATCGCTGTGAGTTTGAGGCCAGCCTGGTCTACAAAGCAAGTCCAGGATAGTCAAGGCTACACAGAGAAACCCTATCTCTAAAAAAAATAAAAAAATAAAAAATACTTTGGTCATGAATACTCAGCCTTGGTGTCTCAGTAAGGCAACAAAGATTAATTAATTCACTATAGTTAGAACCGAGGTGCTTATTCTTTTTCAATCCTCTTGCCTCAGCCTCCTACAGCCTCGAGCTGCCAGTTCTTGCTTGTAAATGATTTCTTAATTAATAATATGTTATTAAGGGCTGGTCTCTGAAATAATTTTTTTAAGCCAAAATCCAGAAAACCTGGGGATTCCTGATTGAAAAGTATAGATGGGTACGAAGTACGACAAGGATTTGTGGGAGCTGTTCCAAGTCCCCCAAACATGAGCACTAAAACGTACTGGGTCTCTGAAAAGCTGACTCAAATCAGTGATGCCCTCGCTGACCATTGACCAGTGGGTCCCACAACAGAAAACCAAGGGCTTCAGGAAAAGCTCCACATTTGTCCACTATTTAATCTTCAGGCCCTCCCCCCGCCCCCCATATCCTGGATGCCACATCCTGCCCCTGACAGCCCCCGCTGCCCTCCAAGCTGCTAGCCTCTTTCACATCCCCCTCCTTCTGCCAGGAAACTCTGTCATCTGTGTCAGACTTAGTAATACCACTCTTGCATGGCTTCTGGACCCCCCCCCCCCCCCCCCCCCGCGCTCCATCTTCCCAGGGTCCCCAGTACTGCGTGGGCATTTAATTTGATGATGTATTTGCCTCCTGGCACCAGTTGCTTGTCAGCTGGGGCTGTGTGTACCAACTGCTGCAATCCCAGGCTGTCTTGAAGGATGTTATAACCCTCGTCTGTGCTTAGGGGTGCTGTGACTAATCCCTACCTCAGGAAAGCTTAACTTCCAGATGAGGTCATGTTTGTACCCTGCTTTGTTTTGTTTTGCTTTGTTTTTTGAGACACGGTTTCTTTTGTAGTCCTGGCTGTTCTGTTTTGTAGACCAGGCTGGCCTATAATGATCTGCCTGCCTCTGCCTCCAGAGTGCTGAGATTGCAGGTGTGTGCCACTATGCCCATTTGTCATGCTTATTTTCTTTTTTAATATTATATATATCTTTATATTATTACACATACATAATATAAACTACATACAGCAAGAAGAACCACAAAACCCAGTTATTACATTAATGCTATATTTATAATATTTTGGTTATTTGTATTTGGCAACCTTGAAGAAAACATCTTTCCTATTTTGGTGAGCCTAAAATTCTGAGTGTAAATCAATATCTATCATATCTCATCTCTATCAATTTTAAACATCTATCCAGATGTAGAAACATCTTAACCCCTAAACAACTGAGCTTAATTGTAAAACTAAACTATCTGGTCTTCAACTCCATCAGAGACTTGCAAAGGAATAAAATTAATTACCTGGCCAGGCGTGGTGGGGTATGCCTTTAATCCCAGCACTTGGGAGGCAGAGGCAGGCGGATTGCTGTGAGTTCAAGGCCAGCCTGATCTACAAAAGCAAGTCTAGAACAGCCAGGGCTACACAGAGAAACCCTGTCTCGAAAAACAACAACAACAAAAATTAGTTATCTGAGTTATGCTTATTTTCTTAATGCTCAGCACAGGGTAGACCACTGATAAATTGAAGTGTCATTCATCCAAAAGTGTAATATTATTATGGCATTACTTTATTTTATTTTCGTTTTGTTTTGTTTTTCAAGACAGGATTTCCCTGTGTAGCCTTGGCTGTCCTGGACTCACTTTGTAGACCAGGCTGGCCTTGAACTCACTGCAATCCACCTGCCTCTGTCTCCTGAGGTGTGTGCCATTGTCACCCAGCCGGCAATACTTTTTTTTGTTTGTTTGTTTGTTCTTTTGTTTTTTCGAGACAGGGTTTCTCTGTGTAGTCTTGGCTGTCCTAGACTCACTTTGTAGACCAGGCTGGCCTCGAACTCACAGCGATCCACCTGCCTCTGCCTCCCGAGTGCTAGGATTAAAGGTGTGCGCCACCACACCCGGCTCGGCAATACTTTTTTTTTAACTTTCTTTTTTTATTAATTAATTTATTAATTCATTCATATTACATCTCAATTGTTATCCCATCCCTTCTATCCTCCCATTCCTCCCTCCCTCTCACTTTCACCCTATTCCCCTCTCCTATGACTGTGACTGAGGGGGACCTCCTCCCCCTGTATATGATCATAGGGTATAAAGTCTCTTCTTGGTAGCCCGCTATCCTTCCCCTGAGTGCCACCAGGCCTCCCCATCAAGGGAATGTGGTCAAATATGGGGCACCAGGGTTCATGTGAAAGTCAGTCCCCACTCTTTACTCATCTGTGGAGAATGTCCTGTCCATTGGCTAGATCTGGGGTAGGGGTTCGATGTTTAAATACCATGCAAAAATAAAATGCCTGAAAAGGTGCAGCAGCCGCGCATGCACACAAAGCTCTCCCCGCCAGGTCTCTCAGGCAAACTCTGAGGGTGCTGGGCTAGGGAGTGGGCACTTCTTGGTTCCCTATCTTCCCATTGTCGGACCACCTCACCTGATACTGGAAACAGAGCCGATGCTGTAGGGGCTTTTAAGGCCCAGGGAATAGTTCTCTACGGGGCTTTGAAATGAGACAGGGGAAAGAAACTTCCGTTTCTCGTCTATCTGCTTCTTCTCCTTCCTGTCGGGGAAGCAAAATGGATGTCAATAAAACCAGTATAGAAACTAAGCATGGTTTCCCCAGCAGCAGTCTGACCGGCACTTTGAGATGCCCTGGGAGAAATATAAATGTAGGTTGGTAGGGCTGACAAAGGTAGTGGAAGTAAAGGGCCAGCACAAGGCAACTCCTTCGCATTAATCTTCCAAGTGGGACCAGGCTAGGATCTGCTCTGAGCAGACATCAGGGGAGGCTTCCTGAAGGAAGGGGAGACTGAGCTGGGTTTAAAAGGTCAGGGGAGAAAGAAAGGAGAGTCAAGTCTGGGGGAATTAGACTGAGGTGTGATTATTTTGTTTTTATTTGGTTTGGTTTTGGTTTTTCGAGACAAGGTTTCTCTGTGTAGCCTGGGCTGCCCTGGACTTGCTTTGTAGACCAGGCTGGCCTTGAACTCACAGAGATCTGCCTGCTTCTGCGAGAATTAAAGGCGTGCGCCACTATGCCCAGCTGAGGTGCAGTTCTGATGCTTGAGAATCTAGGATTGATGTGACAAAGAAAGGTAGTGAGGTTCCCTCACGACTCCTACAAGCCCAACTGCTGTAGCTTTCGAAGTCATAGCCTTTTCTCAAGTCAAGAAAAATTTCAGTCCAAAGGTTTAATAGGATAGTCTCTCATTCTGTAGTGTGGCTGAGTGCTCAGTTTTTTGTTTTTTTGTTTTTCAACTCTAAAACTTCCCCAAACAAGTTTTCAACTGTTTTCCATTCATAATTCTTGCAGAAAGAAATCTCATCTCTGGGCTGGAGAGTTGGCTCAGTGGTTAAGAGCACTGTCTGCTCTTCCAAAGGTCCCCGGTTCAATTCCCAGCACCCACATGGCAGCTCACAACTGTCTGTAACTCCAAGATCTGACACCCTCACACCAATGCACATAAATTAAAAAATTGAATAAAAATATTTAAAAAAAATCTCATCTCTACTTGGAGGAAAGAGATGATTACAGTGAACACATAGGCGGACACTCCTCAAGTTCCCTGTAGATACCACAGAGGTGAGGCAAGGGGTCTATCTGCGCTTAGCTGAAGCCACCTTAAATATCTAGAGAGGCTCAGGAGCATCAGAGCATCAGGCCAAATGGGAGCCAAACAGTTCCCGGCTATGCTGTCTTCCTTATCTACTGTTTAAAAGGACTTTCACTTCCCAGGCACAGTGCTGCCAAAGCCAGTGTGGCAGCCCATAACAGACACCTTCAGGCAGCCTGTACAGTATTGCATATTTATAATTTTCAAGCATTCTTATCTAAACATTGTACAATGTGATATGCTCAACTTTCTTAATTTTTCTAAGATATTAAAATGTTTTCTATGGGATTTTTTTTCTTAGTACAATGGACCCGATTAGAACATTAAACATATCAGAACATCACACATTTTAAACTGGTTTAATAAAATGGTGGAGTAAAAAAAAATTTTTTTTTAAATAAAGGCTGTCGCCACCTGTCAGTGATGAGGCCAATCATCAGCCAACCCATCATTCACCCTGGCAAAGGAACCAGTCTGGGGACAGAAATTATCTCAACTATTTAAACTACATTTCCCAAGCTCCTTTGCAGCATCTGGCCCCTGAAATAAAGTGGTAATATCATGGTGTTTTCAGGGAAGGGCCTTTATAAAACAGGAAGTGATGGGAATCTATAAAGTGGATGTGGCAGATCTTTATAGATTAGGAAAAAAGTTCAAAAACTGGGTTGTGGTCACTGATGCCTAACTTTAACATTATAGGCGTCATTCAAGTTGTGAAAATCGTCAAAGTTCGATGATTTTACAAGACATTGAGCTGTGCATTAAAGTGGCAGGGAGACGCTGGTATATTCCTATTACACTACCGATGAGAAGACAGGGAAAGCAATTGGAACTTCTGAGGAGAATGCTGAAACAGAATAAGATTAGCCTTCTTGGGTTGCTGGCTTGGAGCATGGACTGTATGCTTGGAACTCCAGGGCCACGGGGACCCTGAGCAACCCTAAGGGACAGGCTGGTGAACTCTAGTCTCCTGGAGGTCCTGAGACCCCCACTGGGCCTATACTGTCCACCTCCAGGGATTAACTTTTTTGGTTTTTCGAGACAGGGTCTCTCTGTGTAGCCTTGGCTGTCCTGGACTCGCTTTGTAGACCAGGCTGGCCTCGAACTCACAGCAATCCACCTACCTCTGCCTCCCAAGTGCTGGGATTAAAGGTGTGCACCACAACACCTGGGTATATTTTACTTTTTTCTGTGATAGACATCTAGATAAAATCCTAATTTATATAATGCTTCAAATACTATGGTTAGACTTTGATCGCCAGAGTCTATTTCTGGAAGCCAGATTGAGAGCCAGAGTACAGAGTCAATGCAAAAGGAAAGGAATTTATTAAGCTGACCCGTCAGGGTCCACCGTACTCCAGGGAGATGGAAAGACCCCGTTCTGTAATGGCGGAGGGTTTAAATACCCTTATAGACACAGAACTTAGTACAAACATGATTGGTTAGTTGATCTTTAAAATGATTGGTTACTAGTTATTTAACTCTGAGGGGGCAAGAGCTCAGCTTGGGACATCACGTGCTGTCAGGTGCTCGGGACAACCCTGAGGCCATCTTAGAAAGCACTGAGTGGCCAGGGTTGAAAAACAGCTTTTCTATCTCTTCACTATCATGAAGATTAAAGGTTTTATTTTATTTCCTAGAGAAACTGAAATAAAGAGGCCAGTGATATTAAGACCAAGTAAAGGGAGTTGAGTGGCTATTTCATTGTAGGGTCCTTGAATTCAGTCATCCAGGCGTCAGACCAGAAAGAAAAGGCTCTTCCCTCCCCAGGCACAGAATGAGAAAAGTGGCTGCTGATGTTAGGGCCTCCCTGTGGGGGTAGCTCGTTTCTCTGCCACAAGAAGAGAGTGAGTCCACTGACAGAGAAGCCCTGGCCAGGAAGACTGGCCCTGTGTGGACTTCTTGGAGCTTTGCTCCAAACTACGAAGGCAATCCAGGTCTAAGTTCAAAGAATAAAAACCATCGAACAAAGAAAAGCTGGAGAAAGAGGCCTCGAGGGGACAGAATCAGTATGGGGCAGGAAGACACTAGAGCAGTGTGGGGGATGGGGGCCGTAGGAATAGGCTCAGTGAGGGATGGGAATATTGCGTGCATCATACAAAGGGGGCACTACTTCATACTGCCTTATTTTTAATCTCTCCCACCAGTGGATTCCTCCTTAAAAGTATTCTTTTGTAGCCGGGTGGTGGTTGCGCACGCCTTTAATCCCAGCACTTGGGAGGCAGAGGCAGGAGGCGGATCAATGTGAGTTCGAGGCCAGCCTGGTCTACAAAGTGATTCCAGGACAGCCAAGGCTACACAGAGAAACCCTGTCTCGAAAAAAACAGAAACAACAAAAAAAAAATTATTCTTTTGTATTTTACCATATTTTTGTTTGTTTGTTTGTTTGTTTTTGTGACATGGGGTTTCTCTGTGTAGCCTTGGCTGTCCTGAAAGTCTGTAGACCAGGCTGGCCTCGAACTCACAGACATCGGCCTGCCTCTGCTGCCCAAGTGCTGGGATTAAAGATGAGCACCACCACTGGCTGGCCTCATTTTTCATATATAAACATCAATATGTGTTTTCGTTTTGTTTTTTCAACAGTGCAAAGGGCTCACACTGCAAGGAACAAGTTATCCAAGGATGAGAGGATCGCATCTCTGGGGATAATAAACACAACCGTAGCATCTTTCCTGGTTCTCGCCCTTTATGGGGCCATGGGACCATGTTACTATTATTTAGCCTTGTTGGAGGTTGGTCTGATGCATTTTGTGCTAATTATTGCTTGCTGCCTCTGTGCACCAAGACCGCTATATAACCTTGCCTGAGAAGCTTCCTGTTTGACTAGTAAAGGGCCGTCACACTTGGGCAGGGCAAACGAGACAAGTGTAGTTAAGGTTCCCGGGGCTTTGGGAGACAGAGAATCTGAGGAGAAGAGAGGAGAAGGCCGAGCCATGGGTTAGAGGAAGGAGGAGGCACATGGTTGGTGCAGATGGAGATTTGGCCCAGATGACGATAATTAGCAAGTATTTGGGATAATGGATGGGAGATAGCTCAATAGAAATTATTAGAAACTGATGGCATGGGATTGGGGCAGGGTGTGGGATACCTGCCCCACTATAGGATGTAGTTTAGGGGATTAATATCCGCCCTGCCCCAGGTTAACTAAGGTTATTTTAAAATATAACAGGTGTCTGTGTCTTGATTGATTCTTAGGTTAGAAAATACTGTTGTAATAATTATTATAGGCCTCATAATAACATTATTAGACCATACTGATAAATCACCACAACAAGCCTTTGTAGGTTTTTTTTTGGTTGGTTTTTGGTTTTTTGAGACAGAATTTCTCTATGTAGCCTTGGCTCTCCTGGACTCACTTTGTAGTTGAGGCTGGCCTTGAACGCACAGAGACATGTGTCCCTGGTCCAATTCTTTGTTCTAAGACATGAGAACCAGGGAAGCTCGGTGGGTGTCCTCTAGACCCAGACCTGCAACTGGGAACCTTCCCTGAGTAGTAAGAATTCTTACAGCGTTCACAATGGACATTTTCTAAGGCTTCTGTTGAACAAACCTCGAAAGAAATACAGTTTCCTTGCTGGGGTTTCCTTTGGATTTCTTGTCATAAAAGTCATCAAACAGCAACGAGGATGAGAGAAATGCCTGCTTGTCCTTTCTTCTTTCCTCTGCTCTTTTATTGATACTTTTTATCTTCCTGGGGGACAAAATGACAAAAGACATATATGGGAAAGGACGAAAGAGTCGAAAGAGTCGATGTGATCTCTTCTTTTTCTTCTTCTTCTTGTCCCCCGACCCCCACAGCCTCCCCAGGCCCAAGAAAGGGAATCACTATGTAACCCTGGTTGTCCTGCAATGTAATCTTTACACACAAACATCTATATTCATCTGGCACTTTGCTGGACAGTGTCCAGGGAAACAGTTGACCACACAGAAGGTCTGTGAATGAACTATTTCCTCTCTCGCCTCTCCCTCCTTTTCCCCCCTAACCCCCACCTCTGCAATTGCTTCTTTCTTTCTTTTGGGACAGGGTTTCTTTGTGTATTTCTGGCTGTCCTGGAACTAGCTCTTTAGATCAGGCTGGCCTCGAACTCACAGCGATCCACCTGCCTCTGCCTCCTGAGTGCTGGGATTAAAGATGTGCACCACCACCGCCCAGAGCTGTTTCTAATCTGGCTACAGAAAAGCTGACCATGCTCAGTGAAAGTAGTAAGCAAACTAGCAGCCCTGCCCCACCCCAGTTAAATCCTGCTACCCGCTGCAGTGGGTGCCCGCGGGTGACTGCACCCATGCCCTCCTACCTGTTGTTTTTAAACAAAGGCCCTAATGTTTGATTTTATCAATAAAGCCTCAGGAGCCAGATGCTAGGGTGAAACCTGATAGCTCAGAGAAGCATGTAGCTGACCTTCTTACTCAGCTGACATCCCAGATGGAAAAAGCCCCTTCTCCACACTGTCTTAAAAAAAACCCCAAACTGAATGTCTCTCCTTTCTATTTCCTGTATCTATTTCTATTTCTATTTCCCTGTCATCCAGATTTCCTCTCACTCTCTACGTTTTTTTCCTATGTTCATTCCCTGTCAGTCTGGTTTTTTTTTTTTTTTCCTGCCTCTTGACAGATGGTTGACTTTATTTAATCCTGTTAACAGAAAGCTCTTGGATTAAAGGTGTGTGCTAGGGCTGAGCCACACTACAACAAGAAACAGGTGAGCCGGGCGTGGTGGCACAGGCCTTTAATCCCAGCACTTGGGAGGCAGAGGCAGGTGGATCGCTGTGAGTTCGAGGCCAGCCTGGTCTACAAAGTGAGTCCAGGACAGCCAAGGCCACACAGAGAAACCCTGTCTCAAAAAACCAAAGAAAGAAAGAAAGAAACAAACAAACAAGCTTTTCTAGTACACAATCTCAGGGTTCGCGGTGTGATCAAGTGTCCCGCAACACCTACCGATCAAAGTTTTCTTTCAGATCCATCAGGTATTTGTTAAAATAGGCCCACTCGTCCTCGTGCAGCTGGCCCAGCTGCCTGAGCTTGCGTTTCCGCTTCTCTATGTTCTTCGTGACCAGCTGGATGATGTCAGCATAGGTCATGGCAGAGTCAGTGCATTCTGCTGTCAAGGAAAGGTCCCCTGTGCTGTCCCTGTGCTGCTAGTGGCCGGGCCTTGGGCATGGGGAAGGGGAATGAGAATGTGGGCTGCGCAAAGAACAATGTTTTGTGTTCTGGGATTCTAGTGGAGGTACCCCAAAATCCACACAAGCAGTGGTGTTCTGAGACTGGCTATGGCCGGCCTGGGAACGAAGAAAGTCCATCGTCTCTGTGGCCGGGCAGTGTCTACCAGGTCATAAAGCTCCTTTGCCTCTGACCATGGTAGGGAGCCAGAAAAGACTTCCTTAGACTGTCCGAGGGGAGGAAAGGTAGTTGTACCTCTGGCTGGGCGTGCAGTGTTGTTTCCAGAGGGTTCCCCAGCATCGTCTCATTCTTTCTACAGATCACTTCAGCCACAGCCACAAGCTTAGTTCTGATCCCAGTTTAATAGTCTGGAGTCTGTCACCATAATGGCAAAGAGGAAGGGCTCCAGCATCCCTCTCCTTGTGTGCCTGAGAAATCATTTCTTGTTTTCTGTTTTGGGTTTTATTTTTGGTTTTTGAGACAGTCTTATTATGTAGACCTGGCTGGCCTTGAACTCATAGAGATCCACCTGCCTCTGGCTCCTGAGTGCTGGGACTACAGGTGTGCACCGTCAAGCCCGGTGGCATTTGGCTTTCTGAAACAGGGTCTGGCTGTGTAATCTCAAGCTCATAGTTAGCTTCCCGCCTCATGCCCCTGAGTCACTGACACTCTAGGTATGTACTGCCACACTCAGCCTCATCGTCTGTTCCAGGTTTAATACTGACAAGGCCCCTCTTTCAGTCAGGTGAGGCAATGCACACCTGTGATCTTAGCATCTGGAAAATGGAATTAGGAGGGTCAAGTTTGAGGACACTGATGGCTCCAGGCCAGCCAGAGCTGCAGGAGACACTGTCTCAAAACACCAAGACGAACAAACACCACCTATCTCCTCTGCTGTACCTCCACCTTTGGTTAGAATCTCAGAAGCGGGCTGGAGAGTTGGCTCAGTGGTTAAGAGCACTGTCTGCTCTTCCAAAGGTCCCGGGTTCAATTCCTAGCACCCACATGGCAGCTCACAACTGTCTGTAACTCCAAGATCTGACACCCTCACACCAATGCACATAAATTAAAAAATTGAATAAAAATATTAAAAAAAAAAAAAAAGAATCTCAGAAGCATTTGTGACAAGCTCCTGTCACCCTCCATGTCTCCATTTATCTATGAAAGGGGGCTACAAGCCTCTATGAAAGGGGCTACGAGCCAGGTCTGGTGGTTCACACCTGTGGTCTCTGCACTCACAAGGTTGAGGCAGCCATTGCCCTGAGTTTGAGGCCAGCCTCATCCATACCACGAGATCATATCTTAAGAATCTCAAGAACAGGTCCTGAGTTCAATTCCCAACAACCACATGGTGGCTCACAGCCATCTATACTGGTGCTCTCTTCTGGCCTGCTGGTGTTACATGCAGGCAAAACATTGTATACTTTTTTTTTTTTTTTTTTGTTTTTGTTTTTCAAGACAGGGTTTCTCTGTGTAGCCCTGGCTGTCCTGAACTCGCTTTGTAGACCAGGCTGGCCTCGAACTCACAGCGATCCACCTGCCTCTGCCTCTCAACATTGTATACTTAATAAATAAGTAAATGTTTAAAAAAAAAAAGACACCTCCCCCCTTCCCCCCCACCCCACCCACCCCTGCAAAGAATAGATAATCCTTCCTGTTCAAGCAGCGCTTTTCAATCTGTGGGTCTTGACTCCTCTGGAGGAATGTCAAATGACCCTTTCATAGCGGTCATCTAACCATCAGAAAACAGATATTTACATTATGATTCATAACAGTAGCAAAGTTTCCAGTTATCAAGTAGCAAAAAAAACAATACTATGGGGGGGGGGTCACCACAATGTGAGGAACTGTATTAAAGGGTTGCAGCATTAGGAAGGTTGAGAACCGCTGCTCTAGAGGAAGCTGACAACTGCAGTGCCAATTCTCCATCCAGTGGCAGTTATACACCATGCTGTCATATTACTGGCTTGGTAGGACCATCTTCACTTTGGGAGCTTGGAGGGTAAGGCTGCTAAGATTGGTACATCCTAGCTAGGGGTTGTCTCTGGAGCCACAAGTGACCTAAAGAACAAGGTGATGCTGGGGACAATTTGGACCATGCTGCCTAGGAACAGGTGGTCCTCCTTCAGAGATCTGGGACGTGAAGTGTTAAGAGCAGACAAGAAAAAGGCTACCCGGTGCCCTTTCTGCCCACAATGCAGCAAAGGCACCTGAGTACCAGGCATGTTCTGAGTCACGCTTGCCTCTACTGGGCTGGGGATCAATCTGCAAAATCAGCCCTGAAGCTGGGTGTGGTGGCACAAGACTTAAATCTCAGCATTCATGGGACAAGAGACAGGTAGAGCTCTGTGAATTCAAGACCAGCCTGATCTACACAGTGAGTCTCAGGACAATCCAGGGCTACACAGTGGGACAAACAAACAACAAAACCCGCAAACAACAATAAAACAAACAAACAAAAAGCAACCCTGAGGTGGGAACCCTTATTTTGATTTTACAGATAAAATAAACGATGCCCAGAGAGAAAGTAGAATGTCTCCAAAGTTATGTGGCTGGCCAGTGGTAGCATGAGTTTCAGAGTCTTGGCTACTTGGACAAGCAGAACAAACTGACTCTCAGTAGAACTTATGTTCTGACCCAAGGCTCAGGGAACCACACGTGCTGTGCCTGTTTCCTAAGCCGAGCTTTATGCCAACTCTAAATGGAGTTGGGGAG
>OU015748.1:104312656-104330843 GCA_907169655.1 Acomys percivali
GCCCTCTTCTGGTGAGTAGGCATGTACATAATAAATAAATCTTAAAAAAAAAAAAAAGGACAGGAACTTTAAACCCCTCCAAAAAAATCTTAAATATGATTGTTGGTAATATGATAATAGGTAATGCCCCTCTTTGAGAAGCCTGCACTCACATTCCCTGGTGTACTTCCATTTCTTCATTTCTTCTGACTCTCTCTTTCCTCCTGAAACCTATGTTAAAATATCTTCAGTGGCTGGAGAGATTACTTGGTGGTTAGGAGTGTTTGCATCTGTTCCACAGGACCAGAGTTTGGTTCCCAGCACCTGGCTACAGTGGTTTACAACTGTCGGGAACTCCAGCTCCAGGCATCTGATGCCCTCTTCTGGGCCTCTGAGGGCACCTGCACCTCTCTCTCCTCCCCTTCTCTTATACCCCAATAAAAAGAATCGTGTGTGTGTGTGTGTGTGTGTGTGTGTGTGTGTGTGTGTGTGTGTATGTGTGTCTTTAAAAACCTCCATCTCCGCTTTGCTGTACTGATGGATCCTGGAATTTTTTTCAGCATAGCAGCCATGAATATTAGTTTGGACTGAGTAATGGTCCCCAAAACTCTAGGGGAAGAAACTCCTCAGGCTGCTAAGGATGCAAAGTACAACTGCATCCCGCGATGTTGATGTAATCAGCAGGATTGGGAGCCATGGCACCCCTCACAGTTGTGCAGAGGGCTCTTTGTCATGGGGGATGTCTTGTGCATTGAGGTGCTTATATGACCAAAAACAGAAAAACAAACAAGCAAACAAATGAAAAACCGATGTACCCTCTCCTATTTCTTTTTTTTAAAGGTTTGTTTATTTATGTATGTATGTATTTATTTATTTATTTATTTATTTATTTATTTATTTATTATGTACACAGTGTTCTGCCTGCATGTGAGCCAGCAGTCCAGAAGAGGACACCAGATCTTATAGATGGTTGTGAGCCACCATGTGGTTGCTGGGAATTGAACTCAGGACCTTTGGAAGCACAGGTCGTGCTCTTAACCTCTGAGCCATCTCTCCAGCCCCCTCTCCTATTCCTTGATGCTAAGGCACAGGTCAAAGCCAAGGGCAAAGCAACTTATGAATCCATGCAGCAGGACTTTGAGGACACTAACTGAGACAAAAGCCAGCCTTGCCCTCCACAGCAGCCTGCTTACCTTTCGTGGCATGGTGGCACCGTGACCTCTCCTCTGGGGTCGGCTTCGCCAAAACGCCTCCCTCAACGGTTGCATGTAAACCAAGAGGCTTCAAGGGAACATTTTTTTTTGGCGGGGGCGGGGAGGGGAGAATAAGTTAGCCAAGCTGGAATGAGAGACTTACTTGCGCCTTAGCTATACCCCACCATTCTCAGTGAAAAGCACAGACAGGAGAAGAGCTTTCTGGCCCAGCCTGACAGTTTTAGGACCATAGCAAAGAGAACGGATGATGTGCAGTGGGGCTCAGGCAGCAATGGGGGCCACTCAGCTGCTAGGGATCTGGAGCAGTAACTGGGGTTACTTGAAGATGAAGGCCACGCTAAGCTGTTTGTCAGTGCATGACCTTCATTAACATTTCTTCTTCTTCTTCTTCTTCTTCTTCTTCTTCTTCTTCTTCCTCTTCTTTTGTTGCTGTTTTTCAAAACAGGGTCTCTCTGTGTAGCTTTGGCTGTCCTGGACTCACTTTGTAGACCAGGCTGGCCTTCGATCCTCTCGAGTGCTGGGATTAAAGGTGCTCATTAACATTTCTTTGAGAAACAACTATAGTATCTGGTGCTAGGCAATCATTGAAATCTAGTCCCTGCCTTGGAGCCTTCCCAGATTAGCAGGACAAGGGGCTCAAACCACGGAGACCCCACTCTCCCACAGAGAGGAGACCGACAACCCTCGGCTTGTGTAGTGTTCCCGCTCTGCTACTTGACATCTCCTACTTTCTGGTTTACTTTTAAGGACATTGCCCTCAGAGAGCAAGATGGTGGCAGGAGCGCCAGTCACCACATTCACACTCCAGGCAGCTGGTTAGGAAGAGAAACTGTGAAACATCCATATAAGCCTTTTAAAGGAAGGAAGGGTCCCACACACAGCCACAAGGTACAGCCACGTATCTCATTGAGTCAACCAACCACAGCCATACATCTATACGTCAAGGAGTCAAGGAAATATCTTTTTTTTTTTTTTTTTTTTTTTTTGTGGCCATGTGCCTGTACAACAAATGATGGAGAGAATTTGAGGGAGAGGAGTCCTGAATTGCTGCGGACATGGGATACAAATCAATAGAGCCTTTATGAAAACCAGCTTAGAGGTTTCTGAAAATATTACAAATAAAACAGCCATATGATCTTCACCCCTCAGCAGAAACCCAGACCACTACACACCCACATCTACCACACTTGTGTCTTTACGGCTGTTCTTGCCAGTGGGCAAATGGAAGTGGCCCGGCAGCCCATTACTGCACAAACGGATAGGAAAATCTGGTGCAGCCTCACATTTCTGAGAACTGGCCAGTCCATGTCCTCAGCCTTAACTCCTGCCTCGACTTCCCTCACTTGTGAAGCTATCTCTCCCACCTTCTCCCTGTTCCTGGAGTAACTCTCTTTTTCTTCCTTTCTTTTTCCTCCCTCCCTCCTTCCTTCCCTCCCTCCCTCCCTCCCTCCCTCCCTCCCTCCCTCCCTCCCTCTCTTCCTTCCTTTCTTGCAGTCTCAGGGCCTTTGCACATGTTCCTGCTTCCTAAAAGGCTTTCACATTCATTCCCCCAGTGGCTCCTGTAGAGGTTTGACTAGAAATGGCCCCCATTGGCTCATGTGTTTGAATGCTTGGCTCATAGAGAGTGGCATGATTAGGAGGCGTGGCCTTGTTGGAAGAAGGGCGTTACTTTTAGGGGTGGGCTTGGAGGTCTCCTATTGCTCACGCTACATTCAGTGTGGCACACAGTCCCCTCTTGTGGCCCGCTGATCAAGATGTAGAACTCTCTTGCCAGGTGTGGTGACGCACGCCTGTAATCCCAGCACTCAGGGAGGCAGAAGCAGGCGGATCTCTGTGAGTTCGAGGCCAGCCTGATCTACAAAATGAGAACAAGACAGCCAAGGCTACATAGAGAAACTCTGTCTCGAAAAACCAAGAGAAAAATATAGGACTCCCAGCTCCATCTCCAGCGCCATGTCTGCCAGCATGCTGCCATGCTTCCCACCATGAAAATGATGGGCTAAACCTCAGAAACCGTAAGCCAGCCCCAGTTAAATGTTCTCCTTTGTAAGAGTTGCCGTGGTCACTGTGTCTCTTCACAGCAATAAAGTCCTAACTAAGATAACCCCTTTGGTTCCCAGCTCACATAGCACCTGCTGGGAGTGCCATTTATGATATGCATGCTCTTTCTCACTACACACATCCCAGAATAAAAGGCTCACACGGTTGCCCTCTCGCCAACCCTTCCCAAGCACCACACCTGCCCCAGGCGTCAAGACAGAAAAAACAATTCAAGGAACTGCCCCTTACAGACTCTGGTGTCTGGGAGGACGGCTGACAGGGGGAACTGTTTCCCCAAGGACATCTAGGACAGCCAGTTCCCAAGAACACTGTTTCTGAGACAGGATTTCTCAAGTGGCCTGGAACACAATGATTAGACTAAACTGACTGACCAGAGACCCCTGATCAGGAATCTTGCTGCCTCTGCCTCCCCGGCACTCAGGTAACAGGCACATGGCACCGTACTCACTGGAACCCATAGACGTATGTGGTTCTGGTTTTGAGATTATAGGCCAAGTACTTTGTCAACAGAGCCATCTTCCCACTCAACTTCCTCTTTCTAGAAGCTGCCTTCCACCATCTTCTTTAAAACCCATTAAAGGAATGGAAGACTTGAGTCTCTGCTAGGCTCCTGAGAGACTTACACCCGAGTCACAGAAGAAGCCGGATCTACTGCAAGTCCTCAATATATTAGCAAGACAAGGAGAGATGACGGGTTGGCCTCAGAGGAATTGTGGTTTGGTGCCCTGACTGAATTCTGAGCTCTCGGGAATGTTTTGACTGCAGCCAGCTGCATTCCCCGAGCAGATGGGGAGCTGTCTGTTCATGGCAAGAGGCTCTAGCTCAGCCCACCAAATGCTGCCTTTGTCCTGGCTCGCCATCCGCATGTCAGCTGCTTCCAAGGTTCCAGTTTTTGATTGTTTCTATTTCCAGGACAGAAGATGGGATCTCTCAGCTGGGTTCTTGCAATAAATGCCAGAAGGCTTTCTATGTTTCAGTACAAAGAAACCTATTTGTCCTGGGTGCTGTGGAGGCAGTGCCCAAACACTGAATAATATTTTGATGCTGATTTCTGAGGGGGCAGTTGGCCCTCAGCCATCCCCTTTCTGTCTGCACTTGGGGGTGCTGTGGAGGTCGGGGCCCACGTCTGTGCTCCTCACTCACCGGAAGGTTCCGGAGTCTCTTGCTCTTTTGTTCCGCCTTCTGGATGGAGGCCTTCTTACAAGTGAAGAGGGAGAAATATTTTCCTAGGAGACAGAAAAGCTGCTCTGTGGTGTCTGACCACGTGAGACTGTGGGAACGCTGAGACAATGCCCCTGCAAGCGCTGGCAAGAGCAGAACCAAATCAGAACTGGCCCCAGGCAAGCACAGGCCTCTGCTCAGGAAGGCAGAGCTGATGAGCTAGCCAAAGAATAACATCTATGGGCTGGAGAGATGGCTCAGTGGTTAAGAGCACTGGCTGTTCTTCCAAAGAACCCGGGTTCAATTCCCAGCACCCACATGGCAGCTCACAACTGTCTGTAACTCCAGCAAATAAATAAATAAATATATAGAAGAATAACGTCTACAAGGCCACATGTCCGGGGCACAGTGCACAGGAAAACAAAACAAACCTAAAGTGGTGTCATAGAAAACTGGAATCCTGAGAAACTGAACAAGTAAGTACCATATAAATGTTCTTTTGTTTATTTTCACTTTCATTTTTCTTTTGAGACAGAGTCTATTATATAACTCTGACTATAACTAGGCTGGCCTCAAACTCACAAAGATCCACCTGCCTCTGCCTCCAAAGTACTGAGACTAAAGGCATACCCCACTACACTCGGCCTCCTAAACTTGTTTTGTTTGTTTGCTTTTGAAACAGGCCCTTATTAACTAGCCTGGGCTGGCCTTGAACTCTCTGTGTAGACCAGGCTGGCCTCTAGTTTGCAATCCTCTTGCCTCATCTTCCCTACTGCTGGGATTAGAAGTATGTGCCAGGGGGCGCTGGAGAGATGGCTCAGTGGTTAAGAGCACTGGCTGCTCTTCTAAAGGTCCTGAGTTCAATTCCCAGCAACCACATGGTACCTCAAAACCATCTATAATGGAATCTGATGCCATCTTCTGGTGTGTGTTTGATGATAGATAACTCATATACATAAGAATAAATATTTTTTAAAAAGAAGTATGTGCCAGAAGGTCTAGCTGGACAAAAGATTTAAAAAAGAAAATCTAGGATGAGAGGAATGGCTTAGTAGTTAAAGCACACTTGCTGAAACCACCAAAATACAAAAATTATCATATGACAAGTTGTTAAACTTACAATTGATCGGGGTTGGAGAGATGGCTCAGTGGTTAAGAGCACTGTCTGCTCTTCTAAAGGACCCGGGTTCAATTCCCAGCACCCACATGGCAACTCACAACTGTCTGTAATTCCAATCCCAAGGGACCTGACATCCCACACCAATGCACATAAAATAAAATTAAATAAACTTAAAAAAAAAAAACCTTACAATTGATCAAAAAAAAATATTGGAGGCAAGAATAAAGACAATTTAAGGACTAGTTTCTTCATATTTTTCCCCTCATAACTTAAAAAAAAAATCCCCATGTGTATCTGCTAACTAAGGAAAGCACATCTGTTTGCTTGGAACAGTGACAGGTGGCAGGGTCTGGTCCTGAGAAAGAGGTGGCTGTTACCATTTCCAGACAGACGCTACAGCCTCCTCTGTGCAAAAGGGGACAGGAAGGATCTTCCTTGGAACCCCAAGATGGGACTTGAGCTGCACTGCGGTCGCAGGTGGTGTGGGTCTTGGTCAGCCTTCGGAGCTGACGACTGAAACCCCAGCTCGTCTCCAGCACTGGTCTTCCCTTCGCCTGCTTGAAACGCTTACCTTCAAATCTCAATGTGGACGTTCTGCACTGTCAGGGTTAGGGCCTGGCACTGCTCCCTGTGGCCTCTGCAACCCTGTCTCCACCCAAGGCAGGTGCACCCCACATGTAGTGGTTGAAGTGCCTCCATAGCCCTTGGATAAGAAGGAGAGGCAGGGCTTACATGCCCAGTGGTTCTGTCAGCACAGGGCCTGGCTCACAGAGCTCATAACATGACATGACATGACATGACCTGTCACCGACTCCCAAATCAGCCACCAAAGCGAAACACCACTGCCAACTAACTGTAGTCAGAGTACTCACAGTGCAGTCGACAGGTGGACAGGAGATTTTTCTGTTCTGTAGTAGGCCGAGCTGGCTTCAGATTTGAAGAAAGTCTCCTGCCCCCACCTCTTGAGTGCTGGGAGTAGAGGTATGTGCCACTAAGACATGTTTATGACATGACATGGTCGCTATTGTGCAAGCTACTCCTCTGACCATCAGGGTCCTTGTCTGTGACACGCGTGTTGGTTGCCATGAGGATGAAACAGTGCCCAGGGGTTCCAAGCAAGTCCCAGGTACCACTAAACTCATAGGCTCCTATCAACTAACTTTCCACATTCTACAGTACAATGGACTGTACAGCATATAGAACACACCAAACCTCATGGGCGATGCTAGAACATACAGACCTGATACAGTACGGGAGAATAGACAAGAGGGTGGACTTGCTGGTTTGCTTATACTTCTGGGGGATGGAACCCATGGTCCTGTACATGCTAGGACACCAAGCTGGCTGCCCCCAGCCTTTCCACCAAATATAAAATCCTATTCCTCATATACAATGCATAAATGCTCAATGTTTTATTCATTTGGTGGCCAGTCTGAAGGTCTGAGAGATGATCTGGTGGGGACATCAATGTCCTGGTACCCCCTGCCTCAGTTACGTGGTGGTTGGTTGTGTTAGGGGGCCAGAGCGACGGGGCCACAGCTGGGAGCTTACCCCTTATAAGACGACTGCTTTGTAACATCATTTCTTCTCTCTGGAACCTCTCTGGATCCAGCTCTGAGTAGTCCCAATTGTTATAGCTCTGTGGGCAAGGATATGTCCCTGAAAGAAGCCAAGACTGGTGATGGATACTTGCAGCCATGAGAATGGATCAGGACAAGGGGAGGCAGAGAGACCTCGGGCCTCCTCCTGGTCACAGGGAGCCTGAGATCTGCTGCTGGCATTGTCCCGGCCTTGCCACTTCCTCTCTAGAGGGTTTCTTCACCTGAAGCAAAGGGACAGTGCCACCTGCCCCACCATCTGTGACAAGTGCTAATGAAGATGCAGCGGTTCCCTGGTTGCCTGGTTCCCTGCTTGTCATCCCTTATTCTTGCTGGACCATGAGCTCCCCTCCTCAGGAGGTGGGGCAGGGGCAGTCATGTCCATGTCCCCAGCACCTCCTGCTAGACCTGGCAGCAGTTAAGTGCCCAGCGAAGGTTTCTTCAACAGGCTGTTGTGCTAAGCTCACACTTCCAAGGGTCACTGGAGAAAGCTGAGCCATGTGCAGTGCTGCGGCCTCCGCTGGGCAATGTGAGTGGACAGGAGGTTTCTTTCTGGTGATTGGTTAAGCAAAAACAGCATCAGGGAGAAGGCGGGGAATGAAAAGCAGGGTGCCACAGTGACCCAAGACCTAACGACCCCGGGTCCCAATAAAACCCAGAGGGCTAAATGGGTGTGCAGCAAAGAGTCGATAAAGCAGGCCCAAGGCTGCTGGCCTAAGAAAGTCCTGCAAGGCCAGGCCTTAGCTGGAGTCTGGGAACACAGGCAGCAAATAGTTCCTTACCCTGACATAAAACTATTTCTAAAAAAACAAAAAAACCTAAACTAAACAATTTCTAGTGGGTGAACTATTGCTCCGGGCTGTCAGTACACAGTATGGCTTAGCTGAACGCTGGCCTTCCAGAACTGTGATGCCAGAGAGACAGAGGTGACTCCATGATGACCCTGAATGAAAACCTTGGCCACTGAGTCTCTGATGTGCTTCTCCTGGGGAGACACTACACATTAGTAGGTACATCTCCCTGGCGGGTAGATAAATGGCCTCTGTGTGACTCCTGTGGGAAGGAGGCAGTGAGCGCTAGGCAGCCTGTACAGAGATTCCCCCCAAAGCATGCCGGTCCTCCCTTGTGACCCAGCCATGCTTCCTTACTGCACCTGTAAAGCTCCTTATGAGGAAGTGACCTTGTCGTTACTTCCCGCCCCCAACATAAAATGTAAGAGTTGCCCATTTCTCACAGTATCTAGAAAGAAAGAAACAAAAACAAAAACCAAAAAAACGCCTCACAATAAATAGCAGCATTCAGTGACCTCAAGAAGGCTTTAGACTGAGATGTGGGGGAAGGGATGAAGACAGCTGTGATGTGTGTGCAGCTGGCACAGCGTGTGCTGAAGTGGGCTGTGGTGGCTGCCTGGGTCATGCTGCTCTGGGGTCCGTCAGCTTGAGACACGTGGGTAACTAACGGGACCCAGCTGACACTTCGGCATCCTAGGAGAGGATGCCTTGCTCCCTGCAGATGGGGGTGGGGGGGCAGAGATGCTCAGATGAGGCAGCCACCTCTCAGAACTGTCTACAAGGAAAGGGGAATTTGGACTGCCACTCAGTTCCCACTCTCATTCTCGTCCTCTCTCTCTCTCCCACCCTTCTTCTCCATCCCTCCCTCTTTCCTTCCCTCTCCCTTCCCCTCTGGTGTTCTGAGATGGGTCTCAGTTCCTATTGGTTATTCCCCATGTAACCCAGGCTAGCCCAAACTCATAGCAACCTTCCTGCTTCTGCTTCTCAAGTGCCAGGACCATGCCCGGGCTTTAATTTTCTTTATAGTTCATTTTGGCTGTTGTATTCATGGCGTTTTGTTTTTTTTTTTTAAGGCGGGGTCTTGCCACAAGTTCAGCCTGGCTTTGACCTCACAAAATCCCTGCTATAGCATCTCAACCCCAAGCATATTACTGTTAAGGAGAGACCAGGAAAGCTCCCTTGATGGAGAGGGCTAGGCAGCCCAAAACACACCCCGCCTCCTGCACCAAGTTCTTCCCCTGGTTGGCAGGAAGCCCCTCCCTTCTCACCTGAAATCCACAGGTCCATGGTGTTACAGATTTCCGACTTGAATTCGTGGGTGTTGAACCAGGACTGGGGGAAGCAGCAGCAGAAGCTGGTGTACAGGCCTTTGCTCAGAAGTGAAGGGAGCCTCTGGGGAGGGAGCAGAACTCAGCGTCAGTCCCAGTGTCACTGGCCTTAGGAAAGAGCTCTGGTAGAGCCAAGGGTCTGTGACCAAACTCCTTCCCAGCACTGGGCTACCTTCCGCTCTACCTGGGGCTGCCTCCCCTGGGGTCACCGAGGATGCTCTTCCGGAACACTGGTCTGGCTCAGCCAGCATCCTCCATCCCCCCACAACGCCCACCCCTCCGCATGCCCAGAGCACAACCAAGGAAATAGCAAGATATGGAGACGTGTCCACAAACATGCACACACACTTCCCCCTTACACCATCTCCCCCAATAGGTGCAGGTTTGCTTTTATTTCTGTTTCCTTTGGTTTTGAGACAAGGTCTCACTACACAGCCCAAGCATTTAGGAAAACCATCTCTCAGCCTCCTGAATGCTGGAATTACAAGCATGAACCACTATACAGACTTAAAGGGGCTCCTCTCCTCTCCTCCTCCTCTCCTCCTCTCTCCCCTTCTCTTTGTGGGATACTGGGGAACGAACCTAGGACCTTAGGCATGTTGAGATGCACTCTATTTCTGAGCTATATCCCCAGCTCCAAGGGTGTTTAATTATTATTTTCAGTGTGTGTGTGTGTGTGTGTGTGTGTGTGTGTGTGTGTGTGTGTGTAAACTTTTCTCCTACCCATACTTCTTCCTTGGTGGATTTCTCATTTGTTTGTCTGTTTGGTTTTGGTTTTTTTGAGACAGGGTTTCTCTATGTAACAGCTCTAGCTGTCCTGGAACTTGCTCTGTAGACCAGGCTGGCCTCAAACTCACAGAGACCCACCTGCCTCTGCCTCCTGAGTGCTGGGATTAAAGGCGTGCGCCACCACCGCCCGGCCTCTTGGTGGATTTCTCATTTAAGTCCTTTATTCATGAATCTATGAGCTGTTTAACTTTTTTGTTTTGTTTTGTTTTGTTTTGTTTTGTTTTGTTTTGTTTTGTTTTAGACTTGAGTGTTTTGTAGCACATATGTTGTGTAGCACATATATGCTGGGTGCCTTCCATGGTCAGGAAGATAGATAGGAGCCCCTAGAATTGGAGCTAAAGATGGCTGTGAGCTACCATGTGAGTGCTGGGAACCAACCTGTTTTTTTGCAAGAGCAACAAGTGCTGTTAATGGCTGAGCCATCTCTCTAGTCCCAAGACCTCTACTTTTTCTTACTGTTTTGTAAGACTTCTTTATGCTGTGTAACATACATGCCACCAAGAGCTGAAGAACTGGGTCAGTGATAAGAGCGTTAGCTGCTCTTGCAGAAGACCCAGGTTCACCTCCCAGAACCCACAAGGCAACTCACAGCCATCTACAACTGATCCAGGAGACCCAGCGCCCTCTTCTGACCTCCAAAGGCAGCAGGCATGCACACAGTGCACAGACATACATGCAGGCAAAACACTCACACACATTAAAAAACACAAATCTAAAAACATACCACCAGTATTTTCATATAATTTGTTACATATATATATATATATTTTTTTTTATTTTTATTTTTTTTTTGGTTTTTCGAGACAGGGTTTCTCTGTGTAGCCTTGGCTGTCCTAGACTTGCTCTGTAGACGATGCTGGGCTCGAACTCACAGCAATCCGCATGCCTCTGCCTCCTGAGTGCTGGGATTAAAGGTATGTACCATGCCTGGCAAAATTATCTAAATATTGACATATTTTCTTCCCCTTAGTGCTCTTTAGTTCAGATACACATACATACAAAAAATATACATGTTTACACTTCTCGTTTTAACATTACAAGCTTATTTGAATACTACAGAAACATGAACTAGAATACCAAAGGGGCTAGAAGGATGGCTCAGCAGTTAGGAGCACTGGCTGTTACTCCAGAGGACCCAGGTTCAATTCCCAGCACCTACATGGTGGCTCACAGCAAGCTGTAACTCAGTCCCAGGGATCCAGTGCCTTGTCTTCTGCTCTTTGCTGGCCCTATGTGAACATGGCACACACACACACAAAGGCAAAACACCCACACACATAAAATAAAAACTGTTTTAATTCTTAAAAAAAAAAAGAACAGTAAAATCTCTCATGACCTCACTCCTCAGAGATAACCATTACTCAGAAGTTGGCAAATACTTCACAGATTTTTTTTCTATTCCTGGATGTGCACGTGTGTGCTTGTACACACAAAGCATGTGTTATCATCTAATGGTGAGGATACACTGACAGCTGCATCAATAGATGATTTCATTATCGTATGAATATCACAGACTGTTTTTACACAAACTATAATGGCTTATCACCTCTGTGCGATCTAATCTCATAGGACCACTGCCAGAGATGTGATATACCATGAACTGAGTTGTTTGTTACGAAATGTGTGATTACTATATATATATAGTTTAAAAACATTGAGTGGAGCTGGGCGGTGGTGTTACATGCCTGTAATCCCAGAACTCTGGAGGCAGAGGCAGGTGTATCTCTGTGAGTCAAGGCTATCCTGGTCTACAAAGCAAGTCCAAGACAGGAAAGGCTACACACAGAGAAACCCTGTCTCAAAAAACAAAAAAACAAAAGCCAAAAAGAAAGCCAGGCGTGGTAGCACATGCCTTTAATCCCAGCACTTGGGAGGCAGAGGCAGGCAGATCGCTGTGAGTTCCAGGCCAGCCTGGTCTACAAAGTGAGTCTAGGACAGCCAAGGCTAACATAGAGAAACCCTGTCTCAAAAACCAAACCAAACCAAACCAAAAAAAAAAAAAAAAAAAAAAAAAAAAGAAAGAAAGAAAGAAAAAGAAAAAGGAAAAAAGAAAAAAGAAAAAAAAACCATTCAATTGATTTTTTTGTGTGTGTGCCATTCAGAACATATCGTGACATCTTCCCCAGTGACTATAAGACTCGGCCATACTTCTTTGCAATGGCTAAATTATATATAAGCTAGGGCACAAATACTTATTACTCCTTTATGGAAGGCCTGTTTGGGGCATTGTCTTGCCAGGAGAGGTATTTGCTAAGCAGCAGGTGACACTCACTTTTATGAGTGCCTCTTCATAGTGGGACCGGATCCTTGTGAACAATAGGCGGGCGTAATTTTGGGCTATTCGGTCAAACAGCTTGTTCTGGATCTCCTTGTTCGGCTGCCAGAAGAGAGACAGGCAGAGAGACACTAGCATCCTTGATGCAGCAGCCAAAGGCTTCCATGCTTTTTGTTTGTTTGTTTGTTTGCTGTTTCACCAGACATGGCCTCGGCCTCACCAGGTAACCCCAAGCTGACCGCTGATATGGACCACTACACCTGGCCTGGGTCTGCGATTCAGGTGAAGCACGGCTCTCACATCAGAAATATTATTCTCCAGTGAGCTGACCTCACATGCTTTGGGGAATAAGCTGCTTGTCTTCTGTCCACATTTACAAAGAAGTGTTAGTGAAGGAAAACTAACTCTGGCCCAGGAGTGCCAAGTTCTCCTCACACCCCTGCCCTAGACCCATTACTTAGTAGAGACTGTCTATTCAAGCTCAGGGGAGCTGCAGGACATTGGGTAAGGCTGAAGTTCAGGTACACGGGAGGAGCCTGAGTAGGTGTAGAGGTGACTCATGGGATTGGAGGGGCTTGTTGCTCATGTTAAAGTAACAGGACTTTGATCCATAGGAAAGTAAGTTAAGCAAAGGAGGAAACAGAGATTCACATTTACCTGGTACCTGTCATGAAATATCCACCAAAAGCTATCCAGCCATATGGCGCTGGGAAAAGGAGAAGTCAGAAACTTCTCCAATTCTCTGTCTGAACAGAAAGACTTGAAAAGAAAAGAAAACACATTATTATTGTGGTCATTGTTGTTATTACTGCTGTTGTTATGATTACCACTATTTTTAGGGGGGGATTTTCAAGACAGGGTTTCTCTGTGTAGCCTTGGCTGTCCTGGACTCACTTTGTAGACTAGGCTGGCCTCGAACTCACGGAGATCCGCCTGCCTCTGGAGTGGGCCACCACCGCCTGGCTACTGCTATTGTTATTATTATTGCTGTTGTTGTTATTACCACTGTTGTTGTTTTTACTGCTGTTGTGATTATTACCACTGTTGTGATTATTACCACTGTTGTTGTTTTTACTGCTGTTGTGATTATTACCACTGTTGTTGTTTTTACTGCTGTTGTGATTATTACCGCTGTTGTGATTATTACCGCTGTTGTGATTATTACCACTGTTGTTGTTTTTGCCTCTATTGTGATTATTACCGCTGTTGCTGCTCAAGACAGGGTCTCACTATGTCACCTATGTCTGTAACTTGTGACTCTCCTACTTTAGCCTTCTGAGTGCTGATTCCCCAGCAATGGGGGAAAAGAAAAAGGCCCCTAACTATTCAGTGAGTCCTCATGATTTTTGTGACCCTAAGCTAAGTGACATTACATTTTTGGAATCTTTGAGCACACAGTATTATCACATACTAAGAGACTGAGGCCCCACAGTCAGGACTCTGAGGACCAAAGTGTTATGGCAAGCAAGTGGCAGAGCCAGTACTGGGAACCCATAACTCGGGATGGGGGCACCCAGCTACCTCCTCCCCCTCTCATCTCTGGACAGCAACAGCTGCAAACTTGTGTGGCTATTACACAAACGCAAGAAACAGAGCTATGAGATTCTAATGAATCAGTAACAAACACATGTAAGTCAAAATTAAAGCAAGTATTCACAAGCTCAGAGGAGCAGAAAATTTAGCTTATGTTGCCCCGTAATAGAATAGAATAAAATAGAATATAGATTATTGAGTGCTGCCTATGTGTCGGCCACTGAATCACACACCTTCATTCTTTATCTCACTCAGATGGGATTGAGCACAGTCAGGCAGCAGGAAGGCACCAGAAAGAAGGGGAGGAAGGGATGGGGGTGAAGAAAAATGGAGTAAGAGAAATAGAGACGGAGATGGCTGGTGGGGGCAAGGAGTGAGGTGTAACAGTCAGTACAGCTGACATGTGAGTCCCAGGACCAGAGAAGGTGACTGTTTAAGAGACCAGAGCTTTTGTGGGGGACAGAGATGATGCAACCATTAAAAGATGAAGAGGCCCAGCTATGTGGTCGCCGAGAGTGCTGTGAGCATCTTCCCTCTGCAGATGTCCACACAGTTGCTGCTTGCCTCTGACACTGCTTCACGTGTGCACAGAGCATCTGTGGGCATCATCTCTCTCCCTTCCAGAGCTTTGTGCACAGCTCTCAAGGGGTAGCCCAGTCGTAGTGTGGGTCTTCTGCTCTGCCCTGTTTCCTATCTACTACCATGTAAACCAGCAGCCACCACCTCCCACTGCCATAGACAGAGACACATCCACTTGACAGGCCTGAAACCATGCGCAATGAGAAAACCAACTGGCAGAATCCAGTCCCCAGTTATGCCATCAAATCAGGAATCCATCGACGCAATAACAAAGAAGGCAGGGCATCATGGCCAATCACTTCCCCAAAGCCCTACCCCTGACCACTACATTTGGGAACCAGCCTTTAACACATGAGCCTTAAGCTTGGGTGTGGTAGCTCACACCTTTAATCCCAGCACTCGGGCAGGTAGATCGTTGTGAGTTTGAGGCCAGCCTGGTCTACAAAGTGAGTCCAGGACAGCCAAGGCTACACAGAGAAACCCTGTCTGGAAAAATCAAAAAAAAAAAAAAAAAAAAGAAAGAAAGAAAAAAAACTACACCTACATAATAATAATAATAATAATAATAATAATAATAATAATAATAATAATAATAATAATAATAATTAACACATGAGCCTTGTTGGAGGATCCTTCACATCCAAACCACAGTTGTCCTGACTGGAAGATAAGAGAAATCAAGCTTACTGAAGTGCCAGAGAGTGGCTGACAGACTAGCATGCAGCCCACAGCCAGGCCTATGTCTATGAAGGTGAATGCTCCGGGTTTTTTCATAGGACACATGATCAAAACTTACTGGCAGTGCTGGTGAGATGGCTCAGCAGATAAAAGCGCCGTTGCCAATACTAACGACTGGGTTAGTCCCACAGTGTCCTCTGACCTACACACACACACACACACACACACACACACACACACACACACACACACGCACAGTCAAGGGAGGGCTGGCCTAAGGTAAGACCAGCTCTCTGCTGTCTTCCTTACCTTGCCACTGAGGGTGTTTTTCTCAGACCGGATCACATTGCCCACCATGTCACAGAACTCTATGCCATTGGGAAGTCTGTTAGGCTTAGTTTCATCAAACGGGGGGTGTTGGTGTAGCTCTGCCAGCAGATTCTTATCTGCTGTTTTCTGAAGAAGAAAAAAAAAAGAAGCAAAATATGAAAGTAGGCTCTATCATCTTGACAGTTTAAAACAACAGGGTGCCTTCCTTCCCTTTCTATATGAAGACAGTGCAACAGTTTTGTAGAGAGAAAATGAGGGATGGTGTAAATAGGCGCCATCGAGATGGCTCAGTGAGTAAAGCTGCCAGCCGCCAAGTCTGAAGACCTGAGTTCAATCCCCAGGACTCTCAAGGTAGAAAGAGAGAACTGGTTTCTGCTAGTTGTCCTCAGACCTCCACATGTGTGTCATGGTACATACACCCACACCTGCCCACATACATACAAAATAAATATAATTAGATTCTTTTTTTAAACAGTAATTCACTGTTTCCTAAGGCTTTGGGTACAGGTGATCTGGGTAGTATAAATAACCAGCTTTGTGGGTTCTTTTTGAAGCTTTTTTTTTTTTTCAATGCTGGAGACAGAGCTTTGTGCGCACTAACAAGCGCTCTACCCCTGAGCCACAACCCCAGCCCGTGGTTGTGAGTCTGGACAGGGACGACTGTGAATCAGGACTTTTTGGCAGTAGAGGAGGGGATGGCCTGACGACAGTGAACTGAGTGGAAAGCTGTGCCTTTCCTCTGACATGCTGCATGACCCCAGACAGCCAATCTCCGCTTCCTGCCATGTCGGCAGCGATCACCATAACCAGGCTGCCTGGTGAGTGGAGAGGCGACATGGGGACCCGCTGTGTAGAAGGCACATGAACTTGTGCAGCACCATGTCAGTGAGACGGGAGGACTCTGTTTCTAAAGGGGGGAATGCCTCATATCTAACAGTAACAGATGGCGCTTTGTGACTGTCTTGTTGGGGCTGGGTCAGCTCTGCCCTTTCAAGAGTGGCAGACAGAAGCAATTCTAGAATTAAAGGATTGCTGGATCTTTGAAGCACTATCTAGGCACCGAGTTTGTACATGTAGAGACCACTGGGAAAGCAGCGCAGTGATGGGCTCTTACCCTTTTGGTCAGGGCCACTCTGGCTTTCCGGAGCGCTGAGCCTTTGCAGGAAATAGGTGGCTCTTCCTTCACTTTCTTGGCTGAGAGAGTGGAGAAGAAGTTAGAAGTGAGGGGTGGGGTTTGCACCTGCTACTGGGAGCTAAGGCTGCTGGGTGGCAGGTCTCCTGGCCTCTCTTGTTAGAAGCAGCAGGGTGTGCACTAGGCAGGCTCTCCTTCCTAGAGTGACTCTCATCAAACAGATCTGATGGCACCACCAGGTGGGGCCTTATGAAGGGAAGGCACGGGCATCAAAGGACGGGGTGATGTGCAACCCGGAAGTTAGTCCCTGTGTAGATCTGTCCCTCCCTCCTTCCTTGTCCAGTGTCAAGTCTGATGGAACGCTACTACGGGAGAGGCCAAAAACTACCTTAGGTAGAATTCTGGGTTACTACTCAACTGCAATTCAAAGACTTAAAAGAAAAAAAAAATCACTGGGGTCACATCAGTGGCAAGTATGCACAAGGCTCTGGGATCCACACCAAGCACCGCAAAACTAAAACAGCTAAAAAAAAAAAAAAACTATTCTAAACAAACAAACGACAATAAAAGCAAACCCCACAAAAATACTTTTCAGGCTGAGAAAGAATTTTTGCCTCTGTCTCCAGGGCTGCCGCGGGTTTTCTCTTTTAAGGACGTCTTCTCCGACTCATAGGTCTCAATTGCCTTCAAAAACCAGAAGAAAAAAAAAAGTAGGGGGAGGTGGCGCGTTAGAGATTAATGTAAAAATCCAAGGAAAAGAGCCAGGCTTGGGGTTCCCTTATTGACATCCAAAAGCCCAGAACAAAGTATGTAGCCAAGCACCATGGTCACCAATGTCACTGACATGAGGCCATTGTGTGTCATCAGACCAGCACCCCTGCTTTAAGCTGACCTCCTGGCTGTACTTGTGAGAAGCAGAAGCTGCAGAGTAGGGTGCTGACTGAACCCAAATCTTTCTATAAGAAGGTAATAATTTGCCAGACGTGGTGGCGCATGCCTTTAATCCCAGCATTCAGGAGGCAGAGGTAGGCGGGTTGATGTTGAGTTGAGTCCAGCCTTGCATACAAAGTGAGGCTAGGACAGCCAGGGATACACAGAGAGACCCTGTCTCAAAAAGAAGAAAGAAGAAGAAGAAAGAAGGAGAAGAAGAAGAAGGAGAAGGAGAAGGAGAAGGAGAAGGAGAAGGAGAAGAAGGAGAAGTTAATACCACCTACCTCCCATGGTCCCTAGAAGGACTCGAAAGTATTCAATGTGTGTCACACTCCAGCACAGAGCTGTCAAATGGGGCTGCTTACAAGGGGTTAACATTGTTAGTGATCGAGGTACCCTTGACCTCTCAGCAGAGCCCACTGCTGATCGCTAATGCTCCCCTACCCTCACCTTAGAAAGAAAGAAATGGGAACGTTAGTGGCCCTTGTCCGCCAAGGGGCTAGTGCTGTGCTTGGACAGAGCTATGTCTGCAGATGCTGGCTGCATCTCCCAGCAGGAGGGATTCTGGGATGGCAGAGGACATGAAGACTATGTAAACTTCTTTCCTGTGCACTTACACACACCACTCACACATACACACTGCCCTCTTCCCTGTGTACTCACACAAACCACTCACACACACACTGCCC
>OU015748.1:104331472-104348040 GCA_907169655.1 Acomys percivali
CACACACACACACACACACACACACACACACACACACACACACACACCACTCATACATGTGCACACATATGCGTACACACACAAACATGCATACAAAGAATATCAAGGCTAGCATGATGGCTCAGCATATGTTTCACTGTGAATTTAAACCTCCTCCTAAGCAGCCGCCTGCTGGAGCTGGGGCGGTCAGTCGCTGAGTGGTTAGGTGCACTTGCTGCTCTTTCAGAGGACCTAAGTTCAGTACCCATCCTCCACACTGGGTGGCTCCACTCCAGGGGCTCCAACAACCCCAGGCCTGCAGAAGCACCCGCTCGCATGTGCCCTCCCGGCCCACAGACAGACAGACACACAGAGACATACATTTTTTAAAAAGTGGACATTGAAACCTCAACTGTACCAACATGCTTTTGGAGAAATGCAGGGCCCAAAGAGCAGCACCCTGAGGACCCTCACTAAGACCTTCCGTCCCCAAGGCCTTGCCTCAGCTGCAGCATCTGTTTCAACTCACCAATGTGCTGTCCAACAGGCCCAAGTCTATTTCAGTGATCTTCTGGTTCACCTGGCTCATGGAGCCAATGATGCATGCTGGGAGGCGGGCTGCTAAGGAAACTCCAGGAGGTGATCACCTGGCTGGCGGCAGAAGAGCGCCTTGGTCAGGGGCGTAGTCCAGGCTACGCTGTCTCTGCGGATTCACTCCCTTTGCCAGCATCCCTGACTTCATCTTGTTTAATGGAGTTACTTTGTAAATTATAAATGAAAACCAGTGAACTGGTGTGAATACTCATGACTGTAATCCCAGCACTTAGGAGACTGAGGCAGGAGGGTTGCTATGAGTTTAAGGCCAGTTTGGGCTTCATAGTGATCTCTGGGCTAGCCAGGGCTATAGTATATATGCTAACAAGAAAAAAGGGGGTCGGAGGAGGATGCAAGCGAACAAAAAAGAAGAGGAAGAGGGCTGGAGAGATGGCTCAGTGGTTAAGAGCGCCGCCTGCTCTTCCAGAGGTCCTGAGTTCAATTCTCAGCAACCACATGGTGGCTCGAAACCATCTATAATGTGATCTGATGCCCTCTTCTGCAGATAAAGCACTCATAAACAATAAATAAATAAATCTTAAAAAAAAAAAAAAAAAGAAGAGGAAGAAAAAGAGGAAGAAGAGGAAAAGAAGTTTCCTGTGTTGTAGTTACCTTGGAAAAGGCCATCCATATACTGCTTCCCCCTCCACCCTTGGGATGGGACTGGAGAGATGACCCAGAGGTTGGGCACTGTCTGCTCTTCCAAAGGTCCTCTATGATGAGATCTGGCGCCCTCTTCTGGCCTGCAGGTGTACATGCAAGCAGGACGCAGTATACATTAATACTAAATAATTAAAGGGTCTGGGGAAGAGCTGGGAACGATGTCCCACGCCTGTAATCCCAGCACTCTGGGAGGCAGAGGCAGGCAGATCTCTATGAGTTCAAGGCCAGCCAGGTCTACAAAGCTGGTCCAGGACAGACAAGGCTGCACGGAGAAACTCTGTGTTGAAAACCATCATCATCATCATCATCATAACAACAACAACAACAACAATAATAATAATACAATATAAGTTTTGGGAGGGTTCCTTCTGGGTTTTGTTTCAGTTTTTGATAGGGGAGGACAGGCTCCTCCTGCCTCAGGCGCGTGCTCCTTCCAGTGTTTTGTGGAAGCATAGTTACAATGTCAGTGCCTGTTTCACCTCCATGACTTCTTGTCACAAGGACCTGCCTGACAGCCAAACAATGTTCACAATATGGTTTCAGTAGCATCGTGCCAGCCACTTAGAACACACACCTTAAAGTGCTTTCTCGTTGCTGGGCTGTTGCTCTGGAGGCCATTAACAATGACAAACAGCACTGTGATGAGCGTGGCCACAGAGAACAGTTTCAAAGTTTGGAATATATTTTGTTTGTTTGTTTGTTTGTTTGTTTTGTTTCTCTAGACAGAGTGCTGGGATTAAAGGCGTGCACCACCATGCCCGGCCCTAATACTTTTCTTTTTAAAGAGCTGTTTTTACTTTGTGTATATATGCTTGTGCCTGAGCGTATATATGTGCACCCTGTGCGTGCAAAGGCCCATGGAGCCCCTGGAGTTAGAGCTCCAGGTGGCTGTGAGCAGCACGGTGTGGGCGCTGGTAACTGAACCCAGAGCAATGAGCCTCTTAGTATGGGAGTCATCTCTCTAGCCTCTGGGCTATTTCTTTAAGGGAGATTTTCAGGTGTGGATTGATTCGGTCAAAGGGCATCCTGTTACTGTCATCTATCCCACGAACCTCTCTTTGAATCTGATCAGTCTGACCTGCCTGCTACCTTCCCACCGTTTGCACGTTGTGTCTTAGCCTCGGAGTCTCCCGAGACAGGGGGCTATAAGTCTCAAAATCCTGACAATCCACTCCTTCCCCATGAAGCTGGCTCACTCTGCCTTCCATGGGGAAGGTACTTGGACAGCGACAGTGCCAAGAGGGACATGTGACATAGACAAGGTCAAGTGGAGCATTAGAAAGAGACCCAAGAAAAGTCAGACCCTTTACAGACTGAGATGTGAAATGAGGGAGCAGAGGCTGCCGTCTGCCTGGTGGCAGCGTGGCTTAAAGCCTGGGGTTATTTATAACTCGAGAGGCCTATTTGCTGGATGGACTGTGAGATGGGGTTTTGTAATGCAGGGTTTAGAGAGATGAGGATCAGTGAAGACGGGCAGGGTGGGGGAGGGGGCCGCTGCAGTAGAGCCTGAGTGATGCCCAAGGGGGCAGACTGAGCCCTAGTAGGAAGGCTAGCAGGTGAGGAGAGGTGAGGCCAGCCAGAGGAAAGGAAAAATCTAGGTGGCAAGCTTATCTGTTGGGACAGAAGGCTAGTCCTTGGCTTCTGGTTGCTATTATGTCTACAGCCCTAATTCTTTGGAAGGGAGAAGCAAGAAAGCCAACCAAAACCAAATAAACCAACCAACCAAAACAACAGCAACCACCCAACAACAAAAACTGCCCAGCAGTGGTGGTGCACACCTATAATTCTGGTACTTGGGAAGCAGAGGGCAGCCGGATCTCTGTGAGTCTGAGGTCAGCCTGGTCCACAGAGCAAATCCCCAACAGCTACACAGAGAAACCCTGTCTCAAAAAAAAAAAACAAAAAAACAAAAAAACCTTTTTCTGTCTTTTAGCAGCTATAACTTGGGCATCTTTCTTTTGAGTTCCTTCTGCTTGAAAACTAAACCTCACCCAGATGGTGGTGGCTCACGCCTTTAGTCTCAGCGCTCAGGAGGCAGAGGCAGGCAGATCTCCAAGTTCAAGGCCAGCCTGGTCTACAAATCGAGTTCCAGGACAGCCAAGGCTAACGCTGAGAAACTCTGTCTCAAAAACAAACAAAACAAACCTCTAGCCAAGCAACCCTTCAAAACATCACATTCCTGCAGAGGCTAGAAAGGACTTAAACACTGGAGAGAATCACCATGGCGTATAGACTGAGCTCACAGGTGACATATGAACCTGTGAGCACTCGCTACACTCGGTTGTAAGGCTCAGGGAGGTGTATTTGGTCTGACCGCGGCTGACAGCTTTAGAAGGATACTGGGTAGGTGTTTCGTCAACTGCTTCTGCAAAGTGTTCTCCGGCCCTTTCCGCAACACCACTGGCTGCTCGGCCAGTACTACTATCGGCAAGGCGGTGACGTTGATGATGTCCAACCTCTTGGCAGACTCCATTGTCCAAGCTCTTGGAAACCGGCAGACAAAAGGTTTCCTCTCTTTTCTCGCTTCAACCTTGTCCTTTAGCCAGTCAGTCTCCTGGGAAGCACAAATGGCATAAAACCTGTCTTAGAAAACAACAGCCTGCTGATTGGGATAATGCGGCGTGGAACACACAATTATGCAGGAAGAAAGGCTTTTGTTTGGGGAGCGCTTTATGTTATTTTTTCCAAACTGATGCAAAAATATTTATTCAAAGTTGTGTTTTAGGAGGCAGCCTTCCCCCTCCGTAGTCTTGTCATAACTGCATCCGTAAGCAAAGTAATCAAGTAATTGCCACCTTTGAAATCTCAATTATTTTAAGTATATATATGCACATGGAGAATGACGTCGGGTAGCTTCTTCTGTCACTTTCCACTTTATTTGTAGAGACAGGGTTTTCTATGTAACCCATTTAGCTGGCCTGACTGGTCAGACAGCTCCTGGGTTCCAACTGTCCCTGCCCCCCAAAAGTTAGGACTACAGCAACTGCTGGCCATACATGAGTGTTTTTGTTTTTGTTTTGTTTTGTCTTGTTTTTTGGTTTCTTTCTTTCTTTTTTGGACATAGGGTTTCTCTGTGTAGCCCTACCCATCCTGAACTCACTCTAGCCCAGGCTGGCCTCCAACTCAGAGATCCACCTGCCTCTGCAGAATCAAAGGCACTTGTATCACTGCCTGCCCCACATGTGGCTTAAAAAAAAAAAAAAAAAAAGCCAGGTGTGGCGGTGCATGCCTATAATCCCTTGAGAGGCAGAGGCAGGCGGATCTTTGTGAGTTCGAGGCCAGTCTGGTCTACAAAGTGCGTTCCAGGACAACCAGGGTTACAAAGAGGAAACCTTTCTTGAAAAACAAAATAAAACAAAAAAAGATTGATTTTATTTCCCATGTATAAATATTCTCTTGAACGCATGTGTGTATAGCACTTGAAAGCCTGGAGTTACAGGTGGTTGTGAGCCACCACGTGAAAGATGTAGTGTCCCCGTTGGCAGCATGACTTAAAAATATAGCATGGAAGGGCTGGAGAGATGGCTCAGTTGTGGGCTGCTCTTCCAAAGGACCTAGGTTCGGTTCCCAGCACCCAGATGGCAGCTCACAATTGTCTGTACTTCCAGTTCCGGGGGTATCTGATGCCCTCACACAGACATACATGCAGGCAGAACACAAGAGCTATAGCAGCCGGGCAGGTAAGACAGGCACCCTGTGGCTGTAGCATAGGCTCCCAGTTTGCTGAACCACAGCAAAACAATTAGGTCTTCGACCTCAACACAGAGGTCCGCTGCCAAAGAGCCATCAGAGAAAGCATGTCAGTGATGCCTGCTGTGAATCTTCTCCGGGCGGTGCATGCCTTTAATCCCAGCACTCAGGAGGTAGTGGAAGGCAGATCTTTGAGCTCGAGGCCAGCCTAGGATACAGAGTGAGTTCCAGGACAGTGAGCATTGGATTCCCCACAACCTTGTCCCCCACTTGGTGAAAGGAAAGAGCCCACTCCCTCAAGTTGCCCCCTGACACATGGCACATACGCCATGGCACACTCACTCCCTTCACTCCAATTTAAGGGGAAAGAATGCCAGGCCGCCTGGCCAGCAGCATGCTTTGCAAGCAAGGAGAAAGAAGGCCATTCTGTGTGTTCACTTAGTCCCTCTCCGTGGCTGGGCCTAAACTGCCCAGTTCCAAGAGGAGAAAGGGGGAGGGGAGGTACAAAAGAAGAACAGCTGTGCTGGCCACGTCGTTACCTTCACTGAGCAGTGGCAGTATGGTGTTGCTTAAATTGGTGAATCCAGCCGGGCAGTGGTGGCGCGCGCCTTTAATCCTAGCGCTTGGGAGGCAGAGGAAGGCGGATCGCTGTGAGTTTGAGGTCAGCCTGGTCTACAAAGCGAGTCCAGGACAGCCAGGGCTACACAGAGAAACCCTGTCTCGAAAAACCAAAAATAAATAAACAATAAAATATAAATAAATAAATAAGTAAATAAATAAATTGGTGGATCCTATTTGTAAAGTCCTGGCTGGGAAGACAAGTGGCCTCAGGCTTGTCAAGGAATGCCATCAAGGTAACAGAAGTAAAATAAGTGATATCAAAGCTCTATGAAAAACCTTCTGAAGCCGGGCGGTGGTGGTGCACGCCTTTAATATCAGCACTCGGGAAGCAGAGGCAGGTGGATCGCTGTGAGTTCGAAGCCAGCCTGGTCTACAAAGCGGATCCAGGACAGCCAAGGCTACACAGAGAAACCCTGTCTCGAAAAACCAAAAAAAACCAAAAACCAAAACCAAAAACAAAAACCAAAAACCCACAAATACTACTCTGTTGTTGTTTGTTTTTAATGCTTTACTTGTGTGTGTGTGTGTGTGTGTGTGTGTGTGTGTATGTGTATTACAAAACTGCTTAAACAACAGTCATAGCCAGTGGGCAAAATGACTCCATAGAAAGGTCAGCTGCCCTTGATTCCAGGACTCGTGTGCTACATACAGGGAGAGAACTGACTGCCACAGCTGTCCTCTGACTCCACTTTGACATACACTCTCCATACACAATGGCTACATAAAGTAATTTAAAAACAAAAACCAGCAGAGGGCCAGAAAGATGGCTCCAGGGTTAAGCTTTTGCCTGAATTGGATACTTGCACCTATGTTGGGCCACTCACACCCACCTATAACTCCAGTGATTTGCTGCCCCCTTCTGGCCACATCACACCTCTGCATATGGACATGTGCCCACATATACATAAAAATAAAATTGTTAATAAAACCTAGCATAGGGCTGGGCATGGTGGCACACATCTTTAATCCCAGCACTCGGGAGGCACACAGGTCACTGTGAGTTCAAGGCCAGCCTGGTCTACAGAGCAAGTCTAGGACAGCCAAGGCTACACATGCCTGAAAAATCAAAAAAGAAAAAACAGGCAGACCCATCAGGCAAATATGTATTTATATTTGTCATAACCTTCAAAATCTAAGGATATGCTGGGCGGTGGTGGCACACGCCTTTAATCCCAGCACTCGGGAGGCAGAGGCAGGCGGATCACTGTGAGTTTGAGGCCAGCCTGGTCTACAAAGTGAGTCTAGGACAGCCAAGGCTACACAGAGAGACCCTGTCTCGAAAAACCAAAACCAAACCAAAACAAAACAAAACAAAAAACAAACAAAAAAAAAAATCTAAGGACATAAGAATTGTTTTATTTTTATTTTTTTGAGACAGGGTCTTTCTCTATAGCCTTGGCTGTCCTGAAACTCAGAAGAGAGCTGCTGCCTCTGCCTACCGTGCACTGGGATTAAAGGCTTGTGTCACAACGTCAGGCTGTCTTTTTGTTTTTTGTGTTTCAATCAAAAACTTAATACATGTTCCCCCCTACAAAATAGCAGTTCTCAAGGAAAAATTCCTGGTATAAATTTCCTAAATGTATAGTGTTTCTCCCGTCTTCAAAGTAGAATTATAAAGTTAAAAATAAAAACGGGATAGAGAGATGTCTCAGAGGTTAAGAGTACTGCCTGTTCTCCCAAAGGTCCTGAGTTCAATTCCCAGCAACCACATGGTGGCTCACAACCATCTGTACTGTGATCTGATGCCTTCTTCTGGCCTGAAAGTGTACATGCAGGCAGAACACTGTATACATAAAAGAACAAATAAATCTTTGAAAAAAAAAACAGGTCAGGTCATGAGGGCTGAAGAGATGGCTCAGTGGTTAAGAGCACTGACTGCTCTTCCAGAGGTTATGAGTTCAATTCCCAGCAACCACGTGGTGGCTCACAACCATCCACAATAAGATCTAGTGCCCTCTTCTGGCATGCAAGTGTACATACAAGCAGAACACTGTATAAATAAATATTAAACAAACAGGTCCTGGAAAGAGATGATTCCAGAACAAATCCTCATCTCTTTAGTCTTCCATGTGTCCCCAGTCCCCAGTCTCAGCTCAACTGAGCTTCCAAAGCTGATATGAAGGGACTTAGGTTGCTTTGGAGGAGAAATCATGTAAATAATTACTTTGGATCCATTTCTGTCCTTACTAAGTCATGAGAAAGGCCACTGGAGGGTCTGGAGAGACAGCTGAATGGATAAGAGTGCATACTGCTCTTAGGGAGGACACAAGTTTGATTCCAGTACCTATGTCAGGCAGACCATAAACTCCTGCGGCTCCAGCTCCAGGAGGTCTGACACCTTCTTCTGGCCTCTGCAGGCACCTTGTCTCACCCCCGCCCCGCCCCGCCCCCAGGCACCTGTCTCACCCCTGCCCCGCCCCCCAGGCACCTGTCTCACCCCTGCCCCGCCCCAGGCACCTGTCTCACTCCCACCCCCCAGGCACCTGTCTCACCCCTGCCCCCCTCTAGGCACCTGTCCCACACACACACACACATACACACGTAAAAATAAACCATTTTTTTAAAGGCTACTTTAATCTACCAATCTTTCATTTCTTCTGCGTACACTTATTCGTTGAGACTCTGGCTCCCACCTGGCCACAGAGTACAGTTCCAGAGGCCTTCAAGAGGAAGCCTGGCAGAGGACCGGCTGTGGCAATTCTTGGGTACAGGGTATGTCTGTACCCTGCTGTTCCCCCTGTTTAGGGAGGATTTCTGGCTGAGCCTGCACTCTTAGCTTGGACAGAAAGAAGGAAACTCATTCTTTTCTCTTTTGTTTTGTTTGAAACAAGGTTTCTCTGTGTAACCCTAGCTGTCTTGGAACTCATTCTGTAGACCAGGCTGGCCTGGAACTCACAAACATCCACCTGTCTCTGCCTACCCAAGTTCTGAGATTACAGGTGTGCACCACAGGGCCCAGCTGGAAGCTCATTCTTTTTTTTTGGTCTTTCGAGACAGGGTTTTTCTGTGTAGCCTTGGCTGTCCTGGACCCACTTTGTAGACCAGGCTGGCCTCGAACTCACATCAATCCACCTGCCTTTGCCTCCCGAGTGCTGGGATTAAAGGCATGCGCCACCATGCCTGGCTGGAAGTTCATCCTTACCAGCCCATGAACATGATCACATGCCCACACAAGTTCCTGTGGATGCCAGAGGATGATGTTGGAATGTAAAAATAATTTTATTCTCCTGGCTCTATTGTTGTCTGGGAGACTTACTGCCTCCTTCTGCTAATGTAGGCCTAGCCCTGGAAGCTTCTAGCCTCTATACAATCTAATCCTGGCCTAGAATGTTCTCAGCCTCTGAGACTTACTGCTTAATAAGTTCACCTCTTCTTGTTCTGAGCTCTGGGCTGGCTGGTTCAACTCAGCTGTTCTGGCTCAAACTTCTCCCAGCTGACTTATTTAACCTGGCTTCTCTCTTGGCCGGGAATTGCTCTGCTTGGCCTCAAACTAACTCAACAATCTTCTCTAGTCTTCTGGCTTCTTCTCATTTTCTGGCTCATTCTCTTTTCAGCTGAGTTCTCTCTCTGCAACCCATCTCTCTCTCTCTCTCTCTCTCTCTCTCTCTCTCTCTCTCTCTGTAAAACTGCCTCTGAAGTAGCTTCCCTTTCCTCTCTCCTCATGAGAGTTGGGCGTATCCTATTCTGTCAAATCTTCTCTGATTCGTCACCTTTTCTGCCACTCACTTTCAAACATGGGTGCTTCCTTCTACAAACTAACTTTACCTTTGTTGGGGATTAAAGGCATGTATCACCACGCCTGGACCTAAGCTTCTCTTTACCTGATACTTGCTCTATACCAGGCTGGCCTTGAACTCGGATCTGTTTGCCTCTGTCTCCTGGAATAAAGGCCTGTTTGTATTCCAGCCAGATCACACAAACTGAAAAGGTCTTTGGATGTTATCTCCTGCCAGAGCAGCTGTGTTCTGATGGAGCATTCCTCTACATCGGGACGTCTTCAATCACTCTGCACCTTGTTTTGGGAGACAGGGTTTCTCGCCGTACCTGATGCTGCTCACGGCTTCAGGCAGAATGGCTGACCTACGAGCTTTGGGATTGGCGTGCTGGAACCTCCTAGAACAGAGGTTACAGGTCTGTCAATGCTCTAGAGGTGGTGGGACCTGAAGAATGGAGCAAATAAATGAGGCTGACTGACTGTCAATAGCCAACTTTATCCAGAGCATCAGACAATTTATACTCTGAGGGGTTAAAAAAATAAAAATAAAGTCACATGAGGGGCTGGAGAGATGGCTCGGTGGTTAAGAGCACTGCCTGCTCTTCCAAAGGCCCCGGGTTCAATTCCCAGCACCCACATGGCAGCTCACAACTGTCTTTGACTCCAAGGTATGACACCTTCACACCAGCACACATAAATGAAATAAAATATTTTTTTTAAAAAGTCACATGAGTAAAGTTTGTATGAATTCAAACTGTGTGCAGTCCCAAGAACACACCACATGGGGCAAAGACACGTTTCCCCATAGAGGCACAAGCATTTGAGTATAACATCAGCAAGCAACGATGATAAAGCTGAAGCAAGCTCACGCCTAGCCACTGCGAGGGGCACAAAAACACTGTCCAAGAACAGCTCCGTGTTTTGAAGAAACGGAGGCCACAAGATTCTTGTCTTGTTTTGCTAGAGTGTTCTCACAAGCACTCAGAATTCTCCTTACACTATTCCATTCACGGACCGAGTTCTGAAACAGGTGCACACCACCAAGGCTACCTTTAGTCATGTGAATTTTGGAGGACACAAACTCAAGTCGTCTCGAATTTGCACAGAGAGCCCTTTACCCACTAAGTTGACTCCCAGCCGCTCTCACCTCCGTGTTAAGTATTTACCCTGTGGCTTCAGGCATGCTAGGCGAGCTCCCTGCCACGGAGCTCTAGCCAGCCTGTGGAGGGTGTCTTAAGTGGGTGTAACAACTGTCAATAAAATGCTGTTTAGCCAATCAGCTGGGCAGAAGGATAGGAAGTGGAAGGCGGGACTTCCTAGAGCCAACTTTGACAGTTGAGAGGAAGAAAAAAAAGGATGGCTTACATTTGACAGGGAAGGAGGGAGGAGTCTCTGAGGACCATAGTGGCGGCAAGTGCTTGGGATATATGTATGATATGAGGTTTAGAGTAGTTTATGGTTTTTTTTTTTTTCGAGACAGAGTTTCTCTGTGTGTATCCCTGGCTGTCCTGGACTCGCTTTGTTGACCAGGCTGGCCTCGAATTCACAGGGATCCACCTGCCTCTGCCTCTGAGTGCTGGCATTAAAGGCGTGGGCCACCACACCCGGCTAGAGTACTTTATGTTAGTTTAGGAGTAGATTTGTATCCTTTTAGATTCTGCCAGGCTTAGTGCTGGCAGCTTTAAAGTACCTTTCAGTCTGTGTCAGTTATTGGCTTCTTAGGCCTAACTGATACAATTTACTGTAACAGGAGCCCTCAATTATTCTTTTAACTGGAGGATGCCTGCCCCTTGCCACACCAGTAAATGTTGTTTTTATTTCCTCAGATGGGGGGATGAGATGAACGCTATACTCAAGCTTTATGAATACATGGCTTGGGCTAAGCTCAGAGTGTTTCTATCTAACTATCCCTAGGCCTCGGCTGGAAGCTTCTAGCCTCCATACAATCTAATCTTCTGCAAGCCAGGACCTTGAAGGCTTCAGCCTCGAGCCTTTGTCTGCTAACCTAGGCCTAGAATGTTTCAGTCTCTGAGATTCACCGCTGAATTAAGCTCATCACTGAATTAAGCTCACCCTTTCAAGCTCTTTCTGAACTCTGGCTGGCTGGTTCAACTCAGCTATTCTGGCTCAAAACTCCTCTCCAAGCTGTCTGATTCAAATTGGCTTCTCTCAGCTTCTGACTGAACTGCTCTGCTTGGAAAAGCTGCCTCTGAACTCCACAAACTGCATCATACACACTCAAACTGCACTGCACCAAGCTGTACTATACTCCCGAACTCTACTGTGCTCTACTCTACTGCAATCCAGTGCTGCACTCTCCCTGAGCTGGTCTCTAGATAGCTTCTTTTCTGTCTGTCCTCACATGAATTGTGCATATCCTATCTCTGACTCATTCTGTCAACTCTTTCATCATCGTGTCTGCCTCCCTCAGTTAGACATCACTGTTTAGGATTGAAGGTGTGTGCTCCACCTGCATCATACAGACTTGGGTCTTTGGCTGCAATCTCTTGCCAGAGCACCCATGTTGCTGGATTTTTATTTTCTTTTTTTTTTATTTTTTTATTTTTGAGTGCTCACGCATGTGAGCTCAGGTGCTATGGTGTGTGTGGAGGTCAAAAGACAACCCGTGGGAGACAAAGTCTCTCTCCACTTAGTGGGTTCCAGAGATTGAGCTTAAGCCATCAATCTTGGCAGCAGGCATTATCTGCAGAGCCATTTGACAGCTCTGACTTAGCTTTAAGAATAAAAGCCCAGGGTTCCACTCAGCAAGTCAGCATCCAAACTAGAAATAAAATCAAATTGCTTGGCCTTTCTGGGCCTCGGTTGGAAGAGAAGAT
This sequence comes from Acomys percivali, assembly GCA_907169655.1. Taxonomy (NCBI): domain Eukaryota; kingdom Metazoa; phylum Chordata; class Mammalia; order Rodentia; family Muridae; genus Acomys; species Acomys percivali. The sequence goes on from OU015748.1 coordinate 104,343,572, forward strand.
TTGGAGGTGTGTTATGGGTAGCCCACTAGGGATGACCACTCTGACAGTTTATAGCCAATTGAATGTCTTTATTCCAGCTGTTTAGGACCACACCCAGGTATTCAAGGACTTAGATGTGGACTCAGAGTGTACAGAACATAGGTTTGTTTGTTTGTTTATTTTTGGTTTTTCGAGACAGGGTTTCTCTGTGTAGCCTTGGCTGTCCTGGACTCACTTTGTAGACCAGGCTAGCCTCAAACTCACCACAGAGATATGCCTGCCTCTGCCTCCCAAGTGCTGGGATTAAAGGCGTGCGCCACCACACCCGGCTTATACTTTTTTATCTACACACTTTGCTACCCTCTGGCTGCACTCTGTGTGTTTTTGTTATCTACACACCTGGCTGCACTTTGGATGTACTCTGAAAGACCCTAACCACCACCTCACTCACCTCACTTGGGCTCAATCAGCTTAAAGGTTAGCTGATAATACTTATGCCTAATTAGCCAAAAACGTAATATTGCTTTGTACAGTTAGCCAAAATGTATTACTGCCCCCCCCCCATCCCTTGTCTTGGTTTTCATATAGAAACAGGCCGATGTCACAGCCCTGATCAATCCTCTTGGAAAAGGTGTTCAAATGTTCAAATAAACCGTTGCTATCTCACTGAGCTTGGTGCTCGCGAGTGGTTTGTGTGGCAGTTCTTGTACTACAACAGTTCCCTATTGTGATATGCTCTTTTAAAAATATTTTTATTAATGGGGGCGCATAACCACGGTGCACATGTGGATCAGAAGACAAACTCACCAAGTCAGTTTCCTCCTTCCACCAGGGCTCCGGGGGTGGAGCTTGTGTGGTGAGCACCTGTGCCTGCTGGAGCATCTAGCTGCCTCAGTCATGCAATGCTCTTTATGCTCCCGTGCCTTTGCACAGGAGGTCCCAGCTACAGACCTTCTGGAATTATTCCAGGCCACCAGAACCACGGTTCTTTTATGTACCTGCTTTCATCTGTTACAGCACTTAATATTTCAAGCTGATAGCTGGGAGGGCTGGAGAGATGGCTCAGTGGTTAAGAGCACTGTCTGCTCTTCCAGAGGTCCTGAGTTTAATTCCCAGCAACCACATGGTGGCTCACAACCATCTATAAAGTGATCCGATGCCCCCTGCTGGTATGCAAGTGTATATATAGATAGAGTACTCATAAATACTACAGTTGGCAGCTGGTCATGGTGGCACCTACCAAAAATCCCAGCGAGGTGGGAGGATGGACCAAAGCAGGATGATCAAGAGTTCAATGCCAGCTTCGGCTAGCCAAACTTTGTCTCAAGAATGAAACCCTGAACTGAAATGGCTCACTTCTATTAGGCCAGTTACTCCAAGGGTAATCTAATCATAGGATTAGAGTAACCACTCAATACTGCATCTCCTTTGGCAGATGTCTATCACGGACTGCCCCATAGGAGGCATGTAGGTTCTTTTTTTTTTTTTTTTTTTGGTTTCTCGAGACAGGGTTTCTCTGTGTAGCCTTGGGTGTCCTGGACTCACTTTGTAGACTAGGCTGGCCTTGAACTCACAGCGACCCACCAGCCTCTGCCTCCCAAGTGCTGGGATTAAAGGCGTGCGCCACTATGCCCAGCATGGCATGTAGGTTCTTGTGCTCCTGGAGAAGCACGATGGGTAAGCAGGAAGGCTAAGCACACTGGATTGTCTCTTCACGGGGAAAGATGTGTAACCTCTTTTCCCATCCAGAAGGCACTGCAAGAGTTAACAGCCTGGTGGCCTTGGGGAGTATTTGTGTGGCAAGGCCATACCAATCCCCCAGACCCTTATCATGAGCTTGTCTGTCTCTGGCGTCTGTGGCACCGTCCTCTACCAGACCCTCACCACACTTGCTTATCTTGGATTTGTTCTCTCAGCCCTCCACAGAACCCGTCTCTATGGAAGCTCTCACTTGTACTTTATAAAGAGCTGCTTTTTGTTGTTGTTGTTTTGGCTTTTTTTTTTTTTTTTTTTTTTTTTTTTTTGGTTTTTTTAAGACAGGGTCTCTCTGTGTAGCCTTGGCTGACCTGGACTCACTTTGTAGACCAGGCTGGCCTCGAACTCACAGCGATCCACCTGCCTCTGCCTCCCGAGTGCTGGGATTAAAGGCGTGCGCCACAGTGCCTAGCTCTTATAAAGAGTTTTGATGGGACTGAGTTGGTTTTGTTTTGTTTGGGGGGGGGGCGGTTGTTTCGTTTTGACAAATTGTGTTGTGCTTAAACATGCCTAAAATAACCTACAGGGTCACTCCTGAAGCTTGAACCAACACCAGCTACTGAGTCCTGTTGAACCAAACAACCTTCTTTTTTTTTTTTTTTTTTTTAAGATTTATTTTATTATTATGTATACAGCGTTGTCTGCTTGTTTACCTGCAGGCCAGAAGAGGGCACCAGGTTACATTACAGATGGTTATGAGCCACCATGTGGTTGCTGGGAATTGAACTCAGGACCTTTGGAAGAGCAGGTGGTGCTCTTAACCACTGAGCCATCTCTCCAGACCCCCAAACAACCTTCTTATCTCCCTCTGGTCCTTACTCCGCTGCCTCTTTGGTTGCAGAGATCCCTCCACACCACCATGGCCCCACAGCCCAGCAGTGCTCCAAGTTGGCTGGACGGAAGGAAAGACTGACCCAGGTCCAGGTCAGCACCATTTCTTGTCCTCTGCTCCTTGTCTTTAGCCTCACAGGCTGAGCAGGGGGAGGCGGGTTAGAGGAGTCAGGTGCACTTTAGGGTTTCTCATTGTCCTCCTACCCGTTCCCCAGAATGGCTGGGAAATTACACTATGTTCTCTGAGAAGCTGGGCTCCGATGACTCCGTCAGGAAGCCTCCGGCTTTAGCCTAATGCTATTACTCATGCCTAATGTGAGAACTGAGTAGCACGCTTAAAGAGGAATGTTTAAAATACACACACTGCTCCGGGCTGAATTCTCCCTCATACCATTTAAGGAATACGTATGCTCCGGAGCACAGTACGTGTTTTAATTTGCTTGCAGAGGAGGAAGGAGAAGATGCTTCATTGAAAGTGCTGTGGCAAGCACACCGCCAGGTGCTGGCGTGGATGAGTGGGAGGTGAGGAACCTTTCCCCTCGGGGCATTCCAGCAGCTGGGATTTGAACATCCCAATTAAAGTTTTTTTTTTTTAGTTGTTTTGTTTTGTTTTGTTTCTTCGTTTTGTTTTGTTTTGTTTTGTTTTTGAGACAGGGTCTCTCTGTGTGTAGCCTTGCCATCCTGGACTCGCTTTGTAGACCAGGCTGGCCTCGAACTCACAAAGATCCACCTGCCTCTGCCTCCTGAGTGCTGGGATTAAAGACGTAGGCCACCATGCCTGGCTTAGTTAACATTTGATAGCAGGCTGTGGAATCAGGCTTCTTCTGTTCACTGTCAACTTTCAGCCGCTCAGTGACTATTTACTGAGGATCTCCCACAGACCAACAAGTGTGCTCCAGCTGGGCATAGGATGGTGAGCTAAATCAGACTGGATCCGTGGTTATTGGGGTAGACTTGTAAACTTTAAATAAGTACATAATTATAAATAATAATTCATTAAAAACTTTGCCTATTAAGATGAATTATAACTCAGTAATGCTCCCAAAGGTAAGTACAAAGGACTATGAGATGACATAGTGTGGTTTGCTTTGTTTCTTTTGAGACAGGGTCCCACCATGTAGCCCTGGATGCCCTGGCACTTGGCTATGTAGACCAGGCTGGCCTCCATCTCACAGAGATCCCTGAAACAGTTTGTTTTGACCTAGTTTCTGAGGTCAAAGTGCTGATGGAAGAGCAGGAGTTATAACTGTCTGGTGGGAAGAGGAGACACCACCCAGAGAAAAGACAAGAAGGCTGGAAGGATGCTCCATGCTTGCTGCCCATCCTGGTAGCCACTAGCCACACATGAAAACAAAGCTCTTAAATTTAGCTAATGTGACTGAAGAAGGTAAACTTTATTTTAAAATTAAAAACCAAGGCAAGACACATTTAAAGATATTTATGTTGAACCATATTTTGGACAAACCGAATTAAATACAATGGTAGTCAAGTTAACCTAAGTCTGTTTTGATTTTACTTTTTAAAAGCATAGGGCCAGGTGTGGTAGCATTCCCAGCGCTCCCGAGACAGAGGCAGGAGGATTTCTGTGAGTAGGAGACCAGCCAGAACTACATAGCGAGCACCAGTCTCAAATCTAAAAAATTACACTCCTAGCGCTCAGAGGCTTGAGGAGGTTCAGATGAGGGTTATCGAGTGGGGCTTTATTTCAAAATAAGAAAGGTTCTGCCGGGCGTGGTGGCGCACGCCTTTAATCCCAGCACTCGGGAGGCAAAGGCAGGCGGATCAGTGTGAGTTCGAGGCCAGCCTGGTCTACAAAGTGAGTCCAGGACAGCCAAAGGTACACAGAGAAACCCTGTCTTGGAAGAAAGAGAGAGAGAGAGAGAGAGAGAGAGAGAGAGAGAGAG
>OU015748.1:104348140-104385747 GCA_907169655.1 Acomys percivali
AGAGAGAGAGAGAGAGAGAGAGAGAGAGAGAGAGAGAGAGGAAGGTTCTTTGAGTATAGCTCACCGGTCAGAGTGCACTAGGCTCTGGGTTCAGCAACAAAAACTGGTCACAAATTACAAATGTGGTCTCCTTTGTGTTTCTGTTGAGCTAGGGAGCGCTATGCTAGATACCACTGATTTTTAACGTGGAACTCTAACTTATAATGGATGCAATGTGGCACGGTGGGGTGGAAAACTGGGGACAGAGACCTCTCGTTGCTGTCCCTTAAGGCTGGGATGACCTAGTGCACCCAGGAAACGCCTCCCAGCTGGGCCATTGCTTCGTTACCAAACAGAGCTACAACACATGCCGTTAGGACTTAAATTCTCCAGTTCTCCGCTCCTTGTTCGCTGGGTGACCTTTCCTGGAACTCAGCCTCCCTTGCTTGTGGGCGTGAGGAGGAGGCAGGGCTGGCAGGAGCCAGTTTGCTGTAGTGACTCAATCTCTGTCTGCCTTACCTGAAAGCTTCGGTAGAATACCAAAGCTTCAGGGCCGGCTCCACCACGGATCCCTCCGGTGACCCGACCAAGCTCCGGATGGCCGCCAGCATCGGTGTCCCCAAACCACAGGGAAGGGGTGCGCTTTGCTTTGTGGTCCGGGCGTGGGCAGGCGGAGACTGGGCCATTTTGCTACTATGAGTCCAGGTCACTACACACTCCTCTCCCACAACAATGCAGCCCTGAGCCAGCCCAGTAGCTGCCCCCACGCGGTTACCATGGCGACGGCGGCGCTGCCCAGGGGACCAGACAACCGTGTTTAGGGGAGAGAAGGGTCACACCTCTCCGGGCCTATGTGTGTGTGTAACTCTACAAGACGTTCCCAAGGCCTTCCTAGATTCGAGAACCGGAGGGAGCCCTTGGAGGCCGCGCTGCTTCGGGGAGGTTCATTCGTCTTGCAGATGGCTCCCCCTCGGTCCTCAATGGTGGAGGCCATAGCGGCGGTGCGTGCGCGCGTTGGGAGCCTGGCGCCCGCCAATCGCAGTCGCAGTGGTTGACGCGGCCTGGGCGGATCCTTGCAGACGGTTGGCGGACAGCGTTGGACTCAGGCTTTGCAGAAGATTCAGGTACTACATCTGAGGGCAGCCAGCGGAGGTCCCGGCCAGCCGAGGTGGGTGGGGCGCCTGGGTACCCTTGGTGAAGACGGCGGGCAAGCCGGGTGGCATCATGTTCCTGGGGCGCATCTTACGACGGGGACTGTGTTTTGACCCGTCTCTGGAAGGTTTTCTCCTAACCTGTACCGAACTCCTACAAACACGCAACTGGCTGGCTCTTAACTCTTTCCCTTTCATAATCCAGTGGAAACCAAAGATGCTTCCTTTAATTTCTTGTCAGAATGAAGGTAGTGCATTTTAGAGCGGTCCCTTGTAGAAGGGGACGGCTTGGTCTGCTTTCCAGGGTCATGGTGAGCATCAAATGTCCCAACAACGTGTAAACACTAAATCATTAGCCTCCGAGCTGGGTGCGGTTATTACTCCTGATTATAAATAAGAGACTGGAGCGCTGGTTCAGCGGCTTAGAGCACTGATTGCTGCTGTCCCAAGGAACCCGGGTTCGATACCCAACTCACAGCTGCCAGTGACTCCAGTGCCAGGAATCTGCGGGTACAAGGCACACAGTAAACAGACTTACGCGAAGGCAAAACACCCACACGCATGAAAAACGACAACAAATAAAGCATTTGAGAGTCTTGGGGAATAAAATCCTGGGATTCCACTGAGGGTGAGCAGCAGTGTTGTTCGGATTCCAGGTACAGCCCATTACCTTTCTTGGTCCTGAGTCCTCCCTATGACAGGACTTAACTAAAGAATCCTAGGATCTCACCAGAGTTGTTTGTCCAAACATACAGAGGGCTTTGCAGGGTGCTGATATGACCTGTACCTTGATCTAGAAGTGGTGGTGGGGGCGGTGGAGAGGGAGAGGGAGGAAGGAGAGAGAGGGAGAGATTGAAAAAGTTGTGAAGGGGACTGGGGAAATGGTTGGAGAATATGGGTGTTCATTGCTCAGGCCCAAGAACACCCGGGTAAAAAGCCTGTCATGAACTCTGACCCCGGGAATTCTAGTACTGTTGGGGGCAAAGACTGCTTGCTTGCACTTGCTGGCCACCAGCTTAGCTCCAGGTTCAGCGAGGGACCCTGACCGAGGGGAATGCGACAGAAAGGGCTGGAGAGCAGGGCACCTGGTGTCTGCCTCCGAACTCTGCATTTGCGTAGCAGGAGGTTGTGTTGTGACTAACACTAGTGTAATGGTGACAATGTCATTGTCAGCTCCACCATGTCTTAAGCTCTCGCTAAGACACCTTACCACGCTGGGCGTGGTGGCGCACGCCTTTAATCCCAGCACTTGGGAGGCAGAGATAGGTGGACAGCCAAGGCTACACAGAGAAAGCCTGTCTCTTAAAAACAAAACAAAATAAAAAAAGACACCTTACCCCTCAGGATAGGTGGCTTGATGCATGTACTAAGCAATGAACACCATTGTCAGTCTGCCGCACGTGTGCAGAAGTTAGGGTTCTTGGTGCTGCTTAGTTGCTTATAGGATTAGTAAAAAAAAAAAAAAAAAAAAAAAAAAAGTTCTGTTCCTTCCTCCACCCTGTAACGTGGCAGAATTGCTCCAGGTTAACTTAACTGAAGCCACACAAACTTTGGTTCAAGTACCCGTTCCCACTGAAGACCTTAGCTTTCTCAATGTCACCAACCAGATGGGCTGAGTAGGAGGGTCTTGTCAAGGGGACAGTTGGGAGTTAAGTGAGCTTATGCCAAGGCCTTGGTACATAGGGAGCCTGGCACATAAGGAGCATGCAGTGCCTGGGAGCTCCTGCCAGGGCCTCAGGTCCCCCCTTTGCCATTCTGTGTAAAGGGACAACTCTTCCCAGCAGGCATTGCTAAGATTGGTGATCACCAATGGGCAAAAGGTTTTCACAATCTGAGAACAATAAAATGATGTCACCGATCTGTTTGCCCCTAGGAGAAGGAAGTGCTGGTGTTTCCTCATCAAGGCAGGGATGCCTCTCTTTGGGAGTATATTCAGCCCAAAGAAGACCCCTCCTCGGAAGTCTGCCTCTCTCTCCAACCTGCATTCTGTGAGTGGAGAATGAGGTGGTATGTGTGGCCTCTAGGTGGGGAGGCAATGCGTGGGAGGGCGTCCTTCGAGTTTGTATTATACGGGTTTGAATCCCTGTGTGGGAGTTTCTGTCAGAGTTTATTCAGGAACTTAAGACAGCCAGCCTCATTTTGATGAGTTTCTCTGTGTAGCCTTGGATGTCATGGACTCGCTTTGTAGACCAGGCTGGCCCCGAATTCACAGTGTTCCACCTGCCTTTGCCTCCCGAGTGCTGGGATTGTAGGCGTGCGTCACTTTTAGTTGCAAAATATGCTCAAGAATTCATTTTAGTCATGTTTGAAGATCAAATCCAAGCTGGGTGTGGTGAGACACCTTTAATCTCAGCACTCTGGAGATAGAGGCTAGTGGACCTCTTGTGACATTGAGGCCAGCCCGGTCTACAAAGCGAGTCCAGGACACCCAGACCCTGTCTCAAAAAAAAAAAAAAAAGTTCAGGGCCTTGATGTAAGGGCACTTGTTGCTCTTGTAGAGAGGACCTGGGTTGTGTTCCCCAGCCCCCACATGGTGGCTTATAACCGGCTGTAACTCTCATTCCAGGGGGTTCCATCTCCCTCTTCTGGCCTCTAATGGCACTGCATTTCCAAGGTTCACAGACATACATGATAGCAGAACACTCATACACATGCAATTAAAAACAAATCTTTTGTTGTTGTTGTTTGGAGAATAGAATCTGTGTAGTCCTGGCTGTCCTGGAGCTTGCTATATAGACCAAGACGGCCTCAAACTCACAGAGATCTGCCTGCTTCTGCCTCCAAAGTGCTGGAATTAATGGTGTACACCCCGACGCCCTGCCACAAAACATACTTAAACAAAACAAAACAAAAACACACAAAAAAAAATTGAGCTTATTTCAGAGAGTCACAGAAGACGCTCACTTGCCACTATTAGTGACATTTGAAAAGAATAATAACCGTTCCAAAAGAGGAGGTCCAAAACCATCTGGGGCTATCACAGCGCTGGGACAAAGGTTAACTTTCCAGAGGCAACGTGGAACCCACCTGAATGCATGGCTCCACACTTAGAAAATACGTAATAAAGTCATTTCTAGCCATGAGATGCCTCTTCCATCCTCGGTGCAAATATATACAGACCCCACATACACAATCCTTTCAGTATGTGTGACCACAAACCAGGCCCTTCATCCCCACCGTATTCCTGTCATCCTCAGTTCTGGGTGCTACTGAAGGCTCTTTCTTTTTTTGTTGTTGTGGTTTTTTTGTTTGTTTGTTTGTTTCTTGGTTTTTTGAGACAGAGTCTCTCTGTGTAGCCTTGGCTGTCCTGAACTCCCCTTGTAGACCAGGCTGGCCTCGAAGTCAGAGCAATCGGCCTGCCTCTGCCTCCCGAGTGCTGGGATTAAAGGCGTGCACCACCACACCCAGCTTGCTGGCTCTTTCATACCACAGATGACGGGCCCTGGCTTGTTTGTCCTTTTCCCACGTGACCATTTATGCAGATTAGCTGATCCTTCAGGGCTCAGGGGGCTCTGTAGCAAGAATAGGGCCAGTTCTGAAGTCCTTGAGTCGCCAGTTAAAATCACAGTGCTAAGGCTAAACACTCTGGGATTCTAGTTTTCCATGCCACGGGCTTTGAGACTCCCTCCAGACCCTGGTGACACAAATACACATGGTGCTTTCATTGGGACAGCCCTTGTCCTAAAGGCAGCAGCAGCAGCAGCAGATAAAGCATCTGTCTTTGAGTGTGACTTGAAGTTCACCCTCCCTACAGCCCTGCCTCACAGACAATTGTTGGAACAAGGAAACACAAAACAAACCACGGTAGGCTCCAGGGAGCTTAATAGCAGCAGCCTGTTACTACAGGACAGTGGTCCAGGTCTTGAGAAAAGCACATGTGTCACCTCATGGCCTTGTCCTCTGAACACCGTTTGCTTCCGCCACCCAACCTCACAAGAGCCTCCTCTGAGCGCGTTGCTGTTCCCAGAGTCGTGTTCCCTAGTCATCTATTCCATAGCAGCTAAACTGATAACTCTGTATCAGGGGGTCTCTTAGGTGCTGGGGGGGGGTCCCAGGGGAATGGGGAAATGGCTCAGTTGAGAAATGTGAGGACCTAGGTTTAATCTCCAAAACCAACATTTTAAAAGTGGGGCATGGGCTGAAGAGACAACTCAGTGGTTAATAGCTCTTGTTGTTCTTGAAGAGGACCCAGGTCAGATTCCCAGCATGTACTCGGTGCGTCACAACCACCATACGTCCAGGGATCCAGTGTCTTCTTCCCTCCACAGGCGCCCAGGATGCACGTGGTGTACATACATGCATGTGTGCATGCAAAACACTTACACATGCACCCACGGGAAAAAAAAATTTTTTTTTTTTTTTGGTTTTTCAAGACAGGGTTTCTCTGTGTAGCCTTGGCTGTCCTGGACTCACTTTGTAGACCAGGCTGGCCTCGAACTCACAGCGATCCACTTGCCTCTGCCTCCTGAGTGCTGGGATTAAAGGCGTGCGCCACCACTGCCCAGCTACAAATCTAGTTCTAAAACTATAATAAATTAAAAAGTAAAACACTGGCATTGTGGCATGTGAATTGGTGTGGCACATAGGAAGAAAACACGGAGCTGAGGACAAGTGGATCCTTGGGACTCGCTGGCCAGTCAGCGTAACCTCCTTGCTGAGCTTCAGGCCAGTGAAAAACCTTCTTTCAACCTGGGTGCTGAAGAGGAAGGGGGTGGGAGATGAGGGAGGAAGAGAGAGACTAGGAGGGGGTAGTTATGAGGGAAAATGCCAAGATGAGGGGGAAAGAGAATTTACTGCAAAACACCTTTTTTTTTTTTTTTTTTGGTTTTTCGAGACAGGATCTCTCTGTGTAGCCTTGGCTGTCCTGGACTCACTTTGTAGACCAGGCTGGCCTTGAACTCACAGCGATCCGCCTGCCTCCCGAGTGCTGGGATTAAAGGCGTGCGCCACCACGCCTGGCTCACTTTTGCTTTAAAATGCCATAATGATAGCTAATGCCCTATATGCTGGTTTCTTTTGTGTGTGGTGGTGGGTAGAGTTGAGACAGGGTCTCTCTGTGTAGCCTTGGCTGTCCTGGAACTTTGTGTGTATACCGGCCTGGCCCTGAACTCACAGAGATCCACCTGCCTCTGCCTCTTTTTTGTTTTTGGTTTTTGTTTTTCGAGACAGGGTCTCTCTGTGTTAGCGTTGGCTGTTCTGGACTCGCTTTGTAGACCAGGCTGGCCTTGAAGCCTCTGCCTCCCGAGTGCTGGGATTAAAGGCGTGGACCACCATGCCTGGCTTGCCTCTGCCTCTTGAGCACTTTTGAGTGTTGGGATTAAAGATGTGGGCCACCATGCCTGGCTTGAAATTTTTTCAAAATGTGGATGGTGCTTGAGGAATGACACCTGAGGATGCCTTCTGGCTTCCACACATGTGTACACACATGCATCTGCACATACATGAACACTCTTGTACACACACACAGAGCAAGGGATATATCTTAGTGGTAGGGCACTTGCCTAGTATATGTAAGTCCCAAGGTTCAAGCTCCAGTTTAAAAAAAAAGAGGCAGGGGAAAAATCCAATCCCTGAATCCACTGAGTTGGCAGAGGTCTTAACAAGGAGAGCAATGTGGAAACAGAGTTGCCACTTTAAACAGGATGGTCAAGGAAATCCTAACGTTGCAAAGGACAGTTCAGCACACACTGGAAGGGATTCTTCCCTCTCTCCCTTTCTCTTTCTACACACACACATGTATCTACATACACACATGTATGCACGCACACATGCACTCACTCAGGCAGACACACGCACACACACACACACACACACACACACACACACGTGCGCGCGCACACGCACACGCAGGCGCGAGTGCATCCGGCCTCTTGAGCTGCTTATGTCTCCCTCAAAGGGTGGAAAGCGTCTCTCTGGCAGAGTTGCTCATCGTCATTCACCCTTACGTCTGACTGTGCAGGAGCGAGGCCTGACCGGGGAGGGGTGGCGGGTGGGGTGTCTGATGAGTTCGATATATCATGAATACAGAGATTAGACTGTCATACATTAACAGGTCCTACCAGGAGCTATTAGAATTTTATGCCTTATCATAACTATATGCTTCCATATTAAGCAAGTGACAATTTACAAGCTTCCTTGTATTATAAATGTACAGTGGGGCTGGAGAGGTGGCTCAGTGGTTAAGAGCACTGTCTGGTTTTCCAGAGGTCCTGAGTTCAAGTCCCGGCAATCGCATGCATCTATAATGAGATCTAGTGCCCTCTTCTGGCACTGCTGGTGTACATGCAGATAAAGTACTCATATATAAAAAAATAATTAAAACCTTTCAAAAATAAATGTACAAAAAGAAACACATGTACAGTGAAGAGGAGAATGAATTAAAATTAAGTATTATTACATATGTAAAAATGTACAGTGGGGCCAGGGGTGGTGGTGCACGCCTTTAATCCCAGCACTCGGGAGGCAGAGGCAGGCGGATCGCTGTGAGTTCGAAGCCAGCCTGGTCTACAAAGGGAGTCCAGGACAGCCAAGGCTACACAGAGAAACCCTGTCTCGAAAAACCAAAAATAAAAATAAAAATAAAAAAAATTAAAAACTCAATTTACAATGGTGTAGTGGCATACACCTTTAATTTCAGCACTCACACAGGCAGGCGGATCTCTAAGTTTAAGGCCAACCTGGTCTACAAAGAAAGTTCTAGGACAGCCAGGGCTACATAGAGAAGCCCTGTCTCAAAAAAAAAAAAAAATTCAAACCAGGCATGGTGGCACCAGCACTTGGGAGGCAGAGGCAGATAGATTGCTGTGAGTTCAAGGCCAGCCTGGTCTACAAAGTGAGTCTAGGACAGCCAAGGCTACACAGAGAAACCCTGCCCTGAAAAACCAGAAAAAAATTTCAATTTACAGCCTATGTATATATCATTTGTGGGAACATGCAAAGTATAAACCAGAATATCTAACTCTTCCTCTTATAGTTTAAATTGGGTGGGTGGGTCCTCATGACCAGAGGCCAGAGAGGACACTAGGGGTCCTGTGTTTTTACTCTTAGCCTTATTCTCTTGAGACATTCTGAACCCAGAACTTTTTGATTTCACCTAGGCTGGTGACCAGCAAAGCCCATTGACCCTCCTGTCTCCCATCTGCACCACGCTGTCTCTCTGTCTCTGTCTGTCTGTTTGTCTCTTTCTGTCTGTCTGTCTGTCTGTCTGTCTGTCTGTCTGTCTCTCTCTCTCTCTCTCACACACACACACACACACACACACACACCACTAGGTCAGCATGTTTGCATAGCAAGCAGTCTTACCCACTAAGTGATCTTCAGCCTTTAGCATAAATGTTTGTTACATATAGTTGGATAGTCCAGCCTTTTAAAGGGTATTTAAGGGGTTAACTGTGATGATAAACTCCTTTAATCCCAGCACTGTTGAGGCAGAGGCAGGCAGAGCTCTGTGAGTTCCAGGCCAGCCTGGTCTACAGACTGAGCTCCAGGATAGTCACAGTGACATAGTGAGACCCTGTCTCAGAAAACCTGTTTTTTAAAGGTGCTAAGTAGCAGTGGGAGGACAGACCTCTGTTTTGTTGGATCTAGAACTAGTTGGAGGAGCTGGAACATGATCTCTTGTCCCGTGGCTTCTTGAGCCATCATGGTGTCGTCTTCCCACAGTTAGATCGGTCAACGCGGGAATTGGAGCTGGGCCTTGACTATGGAACTCCCACCATGAACCTGGCAGGGCAAAGCCTGAAGTTTGAAAACGGCCAGTGGGTGGCAGGTGAGTGGCCCTTTCTGATGTCTTGTCAGTCAGGATGAGAGGAGGAAACCCCCTTCCACTCCTGTTGTGTGCTTCCTGTAGACTCGGTGGTGAGTGGGGGTGTGGACCGGAGGGAAACTCAGCGCCTGCGCAAACGAAACCAGCAGTTGGAAGAAGAAAACAATCTCCTGAGGCTGAAAGTGGACATTCTGCTGGACATGGTAAGGAAGGAGATCAGAAGTGATGCCTGGGTTTCCCCTGCCTTGAGCCAAGCCATCCAGCTGATTTCCCCAGGGCCCATTTGCCAGGTCCATTTCCTGTGCATGCAAACACAAACATAAATGCCAACCCTTGCCACCAGGGATGGTTAACAGTACCCACAATTCCTGTGCCTGTGGTGAGGGTATCCTGTAGGCTAAGCAGAGTCTAGTTCTGGCACAGGAGGAGAGGTCAATACAGCGGAGACAGTTTCTCAGATAAAGCAGTGTGGAAACTGAATGTCCCAGGTTAGTGGCAGGAGTGGAGGTTAGATGAAAGCATCCCAGGCGGTAGGGAAGTCCACTCATGGCATGGAGGTGTCTGGCCTCATATAGGCTGGATCAGTACCTAATGCAGACCTGCTGAGTGCACACACCAAGCTAATGTCAGCCTGTGTCTGCTGGGCCGGGCAGTGCCTATGCAGGATGATGACAGCGTGATGGAGCGTGTGGAAAGCTTCCTTGCTCCACTGGCTAACTGCTCTGTGACTTCGTCTCTCCAGCAAGGCAGCTGGTATCAGAACAGCACCTTCCTCATGGAAGCAGAGACTGCCCATCAGCCCCTCTGTCTTCAGCTTGTGCTGTAAAACCGGGTCAAAGATCCTGATGAGGAAAGGACCATTATTTTTAGGAGCATCCCAGTCCCCGATTAGTTCTTTTATAGCATCATTCCCTAAGTGCCTTTATATGAGCTATACAGCTCAGAGTGAGTGGCACTCCCTTAACTGCAGCGTACCCAGTATCTGCTGCTTTCACCTGTCACACAGGGCATGCTGTGCAGTTGTAATGTAACGGGAGGGCTAAGAGTGTGAAGTATGCGTAGAGCAATTCCTGTGGCTACCAAGGCTTTCCTGCTGGGTGAGGAATGGCAGCCTTTCCTCTGTGCACAGTAGCTGTGCAAGCCTACAGCATGGCCTGGTACGTGTCAGTCTTTGTAACAGTGTGATGCTATGCTTGCAGCTTTCAGAGACCACTGCTGAGTCCCACTTAAAGGACAAGGAGTTGGATGAACTGAAGATTATCAGCCGCAGGAGGAAATGAAGCCCCTGGGAACACTCGAGAGACTAGAAAGAGTCCCACGGACCAGGGGAGGAGGATATGTCCAAGCCATTTGGTTTTTAGTCAGATTAGTAGACTTGCCCTAGAGGAGAGCAGTAACAGGCCCTGGCTCCCCTGGACTGGGAATGGAGAGGTGACACAGGAAGCAAGCCCCAGGAAGGTCTGAAAATAGTGAGCCTTTGGTCACTGTCGCTAGGTGACAGCATCCAACACTCCATGTCTCAGAGTCACCACGTTTCAGACAGCTGGCAGCTCACCTCTTCACATTGGTGTCTGGGGTTCCGGCTGGTTCCAGAGAAAACATCACATGAGGGTTGCACAAGCAAACAGCTCTGGGCTGCCTGCCCCACCACACCCCCACTCCCAGCCACACACTCTCTGCCTTGGGGAAGCCTCATCCCCAAGCCCACAGCCTCTTCTGTCATCAGCAAGCTCCAGCCTCCCATGGCACACTGGGTTTACTCTGCTTTCCCATTTCGGCTATTTTTTATTTTTTATTAAATGGTGTTCAATAATCTCTGTGTGACAAAAATAAGTAAAGCAAAACAAAAAAAGCCCAATTGTGAGTTCCTGTGAAAGTTTCTAGTATTGTCCAGAAGAAATTGTAGTTTCAGATCCAGAAGAAATTGTAGTTTCAGAGGCTAACTGCCTCCGTTTGCTAACCTAGGCCTGGATGCTTCTACCTCCGTTAGAATCTAATCTAGGCCTAGACTGTTTCAGCCTCTGAGACTTACTGCTGAAGAAGCTCACCCTTCTAGCTCTTCCTGAAC
Source organism: Acomys percivali (assembly GCA_907169655.1). Taxonomy (NCBI): domain Eukaryota; kingdom Metazoa; phylum Chordata; class Mammalia; order Rodentia; family Muridae; genus Acomys; species Acomys percivali. The sequence continues at coordinate 104,359,104 of OU015748.1, forward strand.
TCTGGCTGGCTGATTCGACTCAGCTGTTCTGGCTCAAACTCCTCTCTAAGCTGACTGATTCAAACTGCATCCTCTCAGCTTCTGACTGAATTGCTCTGCTTGGCCCCTAACTCTAGCAGTCTGTTTTAATCTGGATCCTTCTTATTCTCTGGCTCATTCTGTTTTCACCTGTGTCTAGCTTGTTCTCTCTGAAACCTCTCTCTGTAAAACTCTCCCAGTAAAAACTGCCTCTGAATTCCACGAACTGAACTGTTACAAACTCAACTGCACGGCACAGCCTCTCAGCTCACTCACTGCCTGAATAGCATGGACTAGAACTCAGAGGCCTGCATGCCTCTGTCTCTGAGTGCTGGAATTAAAGGTGTGGACCACCACTCCTAGACGTAAGCTTTTCTTTTATTTTTTTAACAAAATTTTAAATAACTCTTAAAAAATAACTTTTTTAAATAAAATTTTTTAAATATATATTTTTAATGTAAGCTTTTATCTGAAACTTGCTCTATACCAGGCTGTCCTAGAACTCAGAGCTCTGCTTACCTCTGTCTCCTGGGATTAAAGAAGTGTTTGTATTCCAGCCAGAGTAACTGTGTTGCTGGATTAAAATTCCTCTACAGATTCCTCAAGAAGTAACCAGACCCTAGGTTCTAAGTTTTTGTTGCTCCATCAAAAGACAGGATTTTCGGGATTGGGAAAACAGTACCTTGAAGTGAAAAACCACACTGGAAGAGAAATAGTGATGTCATGTTTCAAATTCCTCTGCGTTCCTGCTTGAAGGAGGTAGCACTGGTGGCCCACTAGGGTGGCATGGGAACCAGCGCCCAGGTTAGTGGGAGCCAGCTAGCCGCCTCTCACCAGAGGGGAGTCTAGTTGTCAGAGGCCAGCAGGGGACACGGGTTGAGGCATGGCGCCCAGAGCTTTAAACTCGGGACTGCTGCTACTGGGCTTACTTCCTGAACTGGCACTGAGCCTGGCACACTTGCCCTCATCCCCTCGTCCCACTGCTCCATGTGGAGGCCACAGGACGCATCCCACATCCCCTCAGTCCAGCCCTGCCTGTCAACATGCCTAATTGTATACGCTGTTCAGGGACCAGTTTGGAATCTGCTTTAGACAACAGTGCAAGTGCTGGAAGCCTGGGCCCCGGTCCACAGTGACAAGAGGGCACTGTCTACCCTGAGGCTGTAGCTTGTAGTCCCTCCTAGCAGCCAGCAGAACACTGCAGGGGCATGGACAGCAAAGCCACAACTCACAACCTCACAACTTCAGTTCCCGATCCTAGAGCGAAGAGTGCCTTTAGCTCTATCACATTTTACTTGGTTTTATGTTTTGTTGTTTTTTACTTCCTTGTTTTTATGGGGCAGGTTGCATGTGTCCTGCTCCAGGTGGAGGTCAGAGGACAAATTTCAGGGGTCAGTGTTTCTTTTTCCCATGTGGGTCATGAGGATCAAACTCAGGTTGTCAGGCTTGGTGGCTTGTGTTCTCATCCCATGAGTCACCTTGCCAGCCCAAGAGAATGCTTAGTACTGAGGAAACCATAAAAGGGTCCAGATACATCATATAGGCACAGGTTATGGAATAATGGGGTTTGCTTGTGTCCAGGCCACTGTTTCATTTTTTTTTTAAAGATTCATTTATTATTTATACAGTATTCTGCCTACATGTGCACCTGCCCGCCACAAGAAGGCACTGATTCTTATTACAGATAGTCATGAGCCACCATGTGGTTGCTGGGAATTGAACTCGGGACTTCAGAAGAGCAGACGGTGCTCTTTACCTCTGAGCCATTTCTCCAGCCCTTATTTTCTTTTCTTTCCTTTTTTTTTTTTCTTTTTTGTTGTTTTTCAAGACAGGGTTTCCATGTGTAGCCCTGGCTGTCCTGGAATCACTCCATAGCTCAGGCTGACCTCGAACTCACTGAGCCCCACCTGCCTCTGCCTCTCTAGTGCAGGGCTAAAAGGCATGCACCACCACACCTGGCTGGCAACCATTTATTGAGGACTGCTGATGCTGGACATCTTGTTTGTTTGTTTGTTGTTTTGTTGTGTTTTGTAGACAGGGTTTCTCTGTGTGACATCTCTGGCTGTCCTGGACTCTCTTTGTAGACCAGGCTGGCTACAAACTCACAGAGATCCCCTGCCTCTGCCTCCCAAGTCTTGTTTGTTTGTTTTTGAGACAGGTTTCTCTGTGTAGCCCTGGCTTCCCTGGAACTCACTGTAGACCACGCTGGCCTCAAACTCAGAGATCCACCTGCTTCTGCCTCCTGAGTACTGGGATTGCAGGTATGCACCATGGCGCCTGGCTCAGCGTGTCTTCTTTTTTTTTTTTTTTTTTTTTGGTTTTTCGAGACAGGGTCTCTCTGTGTAGCTTTGACCCTTGACTGTCCTGGACTCCCTTCTCAGCTTGTCATTCTTAAGAGTTTCCTAGGTTCTTCAGGATATAACTAAAATTCTCCCTCAAAGCCTTTCTCAGTCAAACTAGAAGCTGACTAGTGCTGGCTCCTTGGCATTCTTTCTTGTAATCATGGCAACAATTCTGGGAGGTTTTGAGCTGCGTTGGATTAGGGAAGGACTGTCACTGCAGAGTTGAAATAGAATGCTCTGTGGGCGTGAGGCAGCATTAGAGGCAGTCGTCAGAGGTCTGATAACTGCTCTTAGGTTTGTAGGTACAGGCTGGATTTTACAGTTCTTGTGGGCTCCCCCACCCCACCCCCCACCCCCGTGTCCTGAGAGACCCACATGGTCCCCATACTGCAAGTAAGAGCTTTACCTCAAGCTTCAAAATCTGACAGGGGGCTGGGCGCGGCGGTGGCGCACGCCTTTAATCCCAGCACTCCAGAGGCAGAGGTAGGCGGATCGCTGTGAGTTCGAGGCCAGCTTGGTCTACAAAGGGAGTCCAGGACAGCCAAGGCTATACAGAGAGACCCTGTCTTGAAAAAACAAAATGATAGGAAAAAAAAGAAAAAAATTCTGGCAGGGATAGAAATGGCAGTTACTGGAGCCTTGAGGGAAGAGGTTCTAGGACACCCTCCTCCCACCACACACTGAACTCTTAGGTCCTGTTCTGTGGCCTCTGGCCTGGATTCCACTTACTGTGTGTGGCCTTCGTGGCTGGGCCTTTGTCCTTGACGCCTGCAGTGCTAGTCACATTCCCAGATTCTGGAGTTCTGTCCTACCTATGCTCGAGACTCAGGCTTCTCTGAATCATCTTGTCCACCCCCTAATGGTCGAAAAGTGACACTGCATGATCCTACTCCTGCACCCCACTCCCCCCACAACACCCCCACACCCACACCCCACACCTGGTAGGGTTTCTCTGTGTGACAGCTCTGGCTTTCCTGGACTCATTTTGTAGACCAGGCTGGCCTCAAACTCACAGAGATCCACCTGTTTTGTTTTGTTTTGTTTTTTTTTTTTTGATCTCTTGGCAATTTTACAATTATTGAAAACCTTTACTGAGGTGGGCATGAAGGGCGCACACCTTTAATCCCAGCACTTAGGAGGCAGAGGCAGGTGGAACTCTGTGAGTTCAAGGCCAGCCTGGTCTACAAAGGAGTCTAGGCTGTTAAACGGAGAAGCCCTATCTCAAAAACCCGGGGGAAAAAAGAAGAAAAGAACCCCCTTTTAATGTTAAACACTCTCTTTTAAACTCATGTATGAGCTAGACATGATGTTGCATGAGTTTAGTCCTAGCACATGGGAGAGGCAGGTGGATCTCTGTGAGTAGGAGGCCTAAATAGTTCCAGGATAGCCAGGGCTACATAGAGAGACCTTGTCTCTAAAAAATAAAAAACAAGCGGGGCACGGTAGTGCACGCCTTTAATCTCAGCACTTGGGCGGCAGAGGCAGGTGGATCTCTGTCAGTTCGAGGCCAGTCTGGTCTACTGAGTGAGTCCAGGACAGTCAAGGCTACACAGAAAAACTCTGTCTCGAAAAATCAACCAACCAAACAACAACAACAAAAAACCAAAAACATGTTTGTGGCTCACTTGGTAGAGTGCAGCCTAGAATGCACAAAACCCAGCATTCACAAACCAGTGGTGGTACATCTGTGGCCTCAGTATGAGGTGGAGGCAGGAGGATCAGAAATTCAAGGTCATCTTTGTCTACAAATCGAGTTCAGGGCTACCCTGAGCTACATGAAACCATGCTTTAATCTGGGGAGAGAGGCTCAGAGGGTAAAGATACTTGCTGCTAAGCCTAAATTTGATCTTCAGGACACACAATGAAAGAGAATGGACAGACAGCGTTGTTGGGTATTCACCAGAGAAGACTGTTCCAACATAGGTTTAAGCCAAAAGAAAATCTTTATTAGCCGGCTGGTGAGTACACTGGATGTTCAGGTTCCCAATGTAGTCTGGAAAGCCTTTCTCAGGGTGAGCTTTTAAGTACAAAAAACATGTTCAGGGTTGACACACTTCAGTAAAGGAGAACAGTTAGTCAGAAGTGAAACTACAGAAGCTAAGAAGCAAAGTTAGTACATTTAGAGACTTTCCCAAAACTATGGACTTTGATGGATGAAGTCTTTGTTTTCACTTTTGGCTGTTGTTGCTGTCTGTACTGAATTTTACAGCTGAATGGCACTTCCATCATGGAGTCGGTTATGCTAAGGTCTGGGGCCCTGTTACAGACAGTATCAACCCTTGCAAGTTGTCCTCTGACCTCCATAAACATAACATGAATATGTACACTCATGCACATAAATAAAATAAAAGTGGTTTGGTTTGGGTTTCTCTGTGTAGCCTTGGATGACCTGGACTCACCGTATAGACCAGGCTGACCTCAAACTCACATAGATCTGCCTGCCTCTGCCTCCCATGTGCTGGGATTAAAGGCGTGTCACTGCTACCCAGCAAAAGTGTAATTTTTAAAAGTAAAATTTAGTTTTTCCAATTATGTGTTGTTGAGGCTGGAGAGATGGCTTAGCATTTAAGATCATTTACTGATCTTCCAAAGGACCCAAGTTCAGTTTCCAGTATCATGTCAGGGGGCTCATGACTGCCTGTAACTCCAGCTCCAGGGATCAAAGACCTCTTGGCACCCACACTCATGCGCATATAAACGTAATTTAAAATGTTTTTAAAGTATTCGTTGTTGTTGGGTGCAATGGTATACGTTTGAAATCCCTTCACTTGGAAGGCCAAGGCAAGAGAAGTCTGAAGCCAGCCTAGGCTACCTCAGCAAGACCTTTAATCCTTTGGGAGGCAGAAGCAGTCATATTTCTGTGAATTTCAGGCCAGCCTGGGCTACATAGACCTGTCTCTAAGAGTATTGCTCACCTGGCGGTGGTGGCACACGCCTTTAATCCCAGTACTCCGGAGGAAGGCAGTGGAAGGCGGATCTCTTGAGTTCAAGGTCTACAGAACGAGTTCCAGGACAGCCAGGGTTACACAGAGAAATCTTGTCTCGAAAAACAAAATGACAAAAACCAGATCTTGTAAAAAAAAAAAAAAAAAAAAAAAAAAAAAAAGCACGTTTCAGAGCCCACCCAGCCCAGGCCTAACTGCACGGAATAGCTGCAAAGGACCCGCACCTCCCCTAGAGCAAGTTCCTGGCTCTTACTGTCCATTAAAATTAGAGACTGGCGACACGGGGCTGGGGGGGGGGGGTTAAGGGGGAGAGGGCGGACGAGACGTTGTGGCGTTCTTTCTCTCTAGCCAGCTCTACTCGCTACCGGAAGACGCTCTGTCCAGCGACAGGCCGCTCTCACCGGCTCCCTTCCGCTTCCGGTGTCCTACAGCCATGGCCGCCGCCGTAGCTGCAGCAGGCGCCGGGGAGCCACTGTCCCCCGACGAATTGCTTCCGAAAGCCGAGGCGGAGAAGGCCGAGGAGGAGCTGGAAGAGGACGACGACGACGAGGTGCTAGGGCCTGCGGGGAGCGGGGCGGGAACGGGCCGTCGGGGCGTGGGTGCCGCGAGCCGGGAGGGCGGCTTCTCCGCGCGGCAGGGAAGGGCCGGGCCCCGGGCTCGGCGGCTGCGGTGGTGCCGCCGCTTCGCCAACGACCCTCACGTCCTCCACCACAGCTAGATGAGACCCTGTCGGAGAGACTCTGGGGTCTGACGGAGATGTTTCCAGAGAGGATCCGGTCTGCCGCCGGAGCCACCTTTGATCTCTCGCTCTTCGTGGCTCAGAAGATGTACAGGTAAAGGGCACGAGTAGATACCAAGCGTGTGCATGGAGGAGTGACGGGTGCTGTCAGAGGACACTGGGCCCCAGAAGCCGCAAATCAGAGTTTGAGTGACCTTGGATTCGACTCATTGTCATACCCCGAGTGTGGCTGGTTTTCTGCAGGCTGGAGTTCTTATCTGGCAGGGGATGGTCGTGGGGGTTCTAACAGGCTATCTAAGGTCATTATAAGCGAGGCTTATAACAATGTACTGTAATCACTGGGTAACTACTACGCCCCCTGCCTCTGCTAGGAGTTTGGTGCAAGGAGTGGATAGGTCATGCTTTCAGAAACATGGAACTACTGCCTGCACGTTCTGTTTTTCTTTGCATGTCTCCACACACATTTCTCGCTCTGCAGATTCTCCAGGGCGGCTCTGTGGATCGGGACCACTTCCTTCATGATCCTGGTTCTTCCTGTAGTCTTTGAGACCGAAAAGTTGCAAATGGAGCAACAGCAGCAGCTACAGCAGCGGCAGGTCAGCACATGCGCGCTCTGCGCTTTGGGCCAGCAGTGGAGGCCCAAGGAGCAAATTGGCACTTAACCCCAAGTGGGAGTAGCGCTGTGTACTTTAGGCACCTGACTGCTTAGCAGTGTAGAATTTGCCTACCCCTCATGGGTGACCTAACACTCTTTTCTTTTTCCTTTTCCAGATACTTTTAGGGCCTAACACCGGGCTGTCAGGAGGAATGCCAGGGGCGCTACCTCCACTTCCTGGAAAGATCTAGATTGTTACTTCGGTGTTTGTCCTGGTGGGAGAACTTTGAAATTCAGTTGTGTTTGAACTGCTGATTGTTTGAACTTTTTAATTCTTTTTTTTTTTTTTTTAACTTTGGCACATCAATATATTTAAACCTGGTGGGAGCTTTCTCCATTTCTCATGGAGAAACCCCAGTTGCACCTGTGCCCTTCATAATGCCCTCACTTATTTCCTGTTCTCTGTTGCTGGAGTACAGCTACGTGGAAAGTTAATTCCACCCTAGTCCTTTAGTAAATTGTTCCTAAGGACTTTTCACATGCCCATTGTGGGAAAGAAGCAAGCACCCCTGACCATTAAGGGCTTTTTTTTTTTTTTTTAAAGAATGGAAATGTCTAGGCCGTAAACAATGTGGAACTGACAAAATCCATTACAGCTGCAGCGCAGAACAGTCACCAGGAATCCCTATGTAAGCTGGAGAGAAGGGAGGCCGGCTGTAGTGTTAGCCACACGGGGACTGTGGACAGAGCAAGGCACTCATTTTCTCTGCACATTTTGACTCTTAGACCTGTGTGTGTATAAAAAAAAAAAAAAAGTCAGAACTCACTTTTTGTATTTAAATATTAAAAGACCTCCAACTGAAAGTGTCATTGCTGTGTTTGTGATATTTCACACTTAGGCTGCTTTAGAAAGCCAAGGACACTGCCTGCCAGACTTCCTCTTGCTTAAGCTTTGAGCACCTCTATTTCATCCCCATTTTATGTGTCTTCAGTTGGAAAGTTGTTTTTTTTTGTTTTTGTTTTTGTTTTTTTGTTTTTTTTCTTTGGTTTTTTTTGAGACAGGGTTTCTCTGTGTAGCCCTGGCTGTCCTGGAACTCATTTTGTAGAGCAGGCTGGCCTCAAAAGGCTTTTTTTCTTCAAGACAGGGTCTCATTGTGTAGCCCTGGCTGTCCTGGAACTCTGTAGACCAGAGCTGGCAGTGAACTCGAGACCTGCCTGCTGGGATTAAAGGCATGGGTCACCACTGCCCCCTACCCCCAAGGTTGTAGTGCTTATTGCCCTAAATTCAAGTATCACTTCCAGACTCCCACAGAAAGTGAAGGACAGAGTCTGGATGTGCAGTCTACACTGTATTTATAAACTGTTTACAGTGTGTGCTGCCTTCTAGTCTTGAGGGGTAGTCTGGAAATAGAGCTTGTTATCTAATTGTTGTGTTTATTGGGGGTAAAGAATCTTCACGGCCCAGGCTAACTTTGAACTTAGTCCTCCTCATGAGTGCTGAGGGCTTATGGGCATGCACACCTGGTAAGACTGCTTTCTTTCTAAGCAGTTGCAGTGAGTATCTGAGAGACTCAAGTATAGTACTATCTTTGAACCTTGCATTTTTTTCCACTTGGTCTTTTGTTTTTCTCTTTGTAGACCAGGCTGGCTTCAAACTCAGGATTGCCCATCTCTGCCTCCTGAGTGCTAGGATCAAAGCTGTATTAACCTAGGTGATACCACACTTGGACTTTGGTTTTTGTGCCAGTCTCAGCCTTCTCTACGACCAGTTCTCAACAGCACTCTGGTTTAGGAGGTTGTATTATTCCCATGGGTTAAATAATCAGCACAGAGCCTGTCACTGCTGAGTCTAGATTCAAACCCAGCCTTCCAACCAGACCTCTGCTGTGTGCTCTCCAGGCCAGGGGCTCCAGTGTTAGTTGGTAGTTAGGGAAAACACTAACAGATGGTCAGCGAGGTACAAACTCCAGCGGAAATCTTTTTTTTTGTTGTTGTTGTTTTTTTGTTTTTCCAGACAGGGTTTCTCTGTGTAGCCTTGGCTGTCCTAGACTCACTTTGTAGACCAGGCTGGCCTCGAGCTCACAGCAATCGGCCTGCCTCTGCCTCCCAAGTGCTGGGATTAAAGGCGTGCGCCACCACCACCTGGCTGGAAATCTCATTTTTAAAACTAAAATTCACATGCCTTAGGAACATGTTTATTTTCTGAGGCAGGGTGTAGCCAGCTGTATCCCAGACTGACTGAACATAATCCTCTTGCCTCATCTTCCCTACTGCTAGGACAACAGGGTGGTTGGGGGAACCCCTGCACTGAATCTCACCCAGTGAACACTTTGGTTTTTCAGGTGGGAGATTTGATCAAGGTGTCTCAGAGTGGTAACAGACCCCTCTTATGGCAGAATCACACCAAAGGTTTTTACTTAATCAGGCAACAAGTAGATTTGTATTCAGTTTTTCATTTTTAATATTTGGTTAAACAAAATACATCTTTGTAAACAAACCCAGCACAAGGCCAACAGAAAAAGGGAATAAAGCAAGAAAAACAAAGCCTAGGGCTGCCCCTTGCTGGGCATCAGGGTCAGGATGCCCCTTCCTTAAAAGGAATGGGGCTTTTTGCCCTTGGGCATCAACATGGGTCCCTGTTCCTAAGCACCAGAATTGGATATGAACAGAACCAGGCCTGAAATGCTTAAGTGTCTTTGTACATCCCACTGGCTTATGGACTCCTCCTGCATGGGACTCCTTTGCAGTGCCATTTGCACAGGCCCAAGCAGATCTGTAGGGAGGAGTCAACTCTCTGAAGAAATGGCTTAACTACCACCGACAGTGCCAATGGACCTAAGGTCCTGCTTGTGACAATCAGCAAGGTCGGCTGTCACTTCTGGCTGGTAGTGATTGGAATGTCATTGTGCAGGGGCAGAGCTCCCCATGGTGCCAAGCAGATCTGGTGTAGAAAATGGTGCAGGACGACCGTGGCTGAGTAATGCAACAGCCACTTGTGGCCTCTGCCACCCGAATAAAAAACGGCCTTGTTGAATTGAAGATACATGTGCAGAAAAGTGCTGGTGTAAACATGCACTCCAGTCACAGTGGGGAGATAGCCCCGCTTCATCCCAATAAGCTTGCTCAGGATTGACATGCAAGCCCCTGGGCTAGCTCTGCTGCCAAGGGAGAAGCCTGGCCAGGGGGCAGTTCTCAGACCTGCAGAGACCATGGATCCATAAGGGCTGGCCAGGTCCCCTGCCTGCCCACCAGCCTTGAAGGCTACCACAACACATTGGTGTGTGGTATGGTACTTATTTCCACTCCCTATTTTAAAAAATTACAGGTGAAAAATGGTCTAGAACTACTTGAGGTGGGGGCGAGCCAACTCAGTTTTTAAAGGAAACTACACAAAGATGCCGAGCCCAGCGGCTCTAGCTGGTGCACACAGCCAATCTGAGGCTCTGCTGCCAGAGCGCTGGTGCTCAGGATGTGCCTGCCAGTTCTTGCTCTCAAACTGAAGCTTACCTTCATGGCAGTTTCCTCACCCAACTCTGTCCCAAACTGTGGAATTTGGTGTCAGTGGTAGATGTGTTTCTGATCTTTGCTAAAACGGGTCAACTAGGAGTACTGTCCCTCTTCACTGTCTTTTGCCCCAGAGCCTCCTAAGCCAGGGTAGTGAAATGGTAGGGACATAACTGGAATGAAAAGCCGCGTGAGACTGTCCTGCTGTGGCTCTAGCCACATAACGTTAGGTATCTCTCACCGTCGTCTGCCGGAATACTGTGCAATTCACCTACTTTGGAATATAAGACCTTTTCATTATGAAACTCCAAGGCTGGATGGGATTAAAAATGGGATAAGAGGTGGCACTATGATTGCAGATGGCATGCGGTGCCACCACTGGGGACTTGACAGTTTCCTGAGAAGCTTATGCTCTGGGTCCTCTGAGCCAGTCACTGGCTTGTACTGTGTCCTCAGATTCCCCTGGTGTCCTAGGAGAGAAAGGAGGTGGCCTCCCTATACCAGGAACATCAGTGACACTACCAGGAGAACCTGTGTCAAGACTTCATAGAAAGGGGAAAACAAGCAATGCCCTACCCTCACAAAGGACCCCTTTCACCTCCCTCTCTGAAACAGAAAAGGGTGTTTACTGGCTTGCTTGCCCTAAGCGTTCAGAGCTCCTACCTTCTTCCCCAGGCACAGCGCTGGGTGGCTGTGACAGTCTACACATCTGTGCTATTGCCCTGGCAAATCTAAAGGGAAAACCCAATGAGATGTTTGGGAAAGTGGACTGTCAGGCCGCAGCACATCAGAGAGGGCTGGAGGGTTGAGGCAAAGAGCAGGTCTGGCAGAACTGTCACACATCGGCCCTCCAGCTCTGATGGGCTTCTACTTCTTCCGGTACCACCAATAGGAGTTCACAGTTTTTTCCTCGCAAATGGTATTTTAGGAATTTCCTATGGGAGAGGGAATAGATAACAAACAAGATGCCAGTGAGTTGTAGATTGCAGTCCTGGGGCCACTGATTCACCAGAATCCTCCCCACATACACCTGTGGCAACACCCCCCCCTTTTTTCCTTTTCTTGACAGGGTTTCTCTATGGCAATTTTAAAACTCCAAAGGTGGCCAAGCATGGTGGTGCACGCCTTTAATCCTAGCATTCAGGAGGCAGAAGCAGAGGCAGGTGGATCTCTTGGGTTCAAGGGCAGCCTGGTCTACATTGTTCCAGGATAGCCAGGGCTACACAGAGAAACACTGTCAAGAAAAAACAAAACAACAACAAAAAGTCCAAGGTGACTGACTCAGTTTTGGTTACCATTCCATTCCTGTTAGAATTCTAGTCTGGGGCTGGAGAGATGGCTCAGCAGTTAAGAGCACTGCCTGCTCTTCCAGAGGTCTTGAGTTCAATTCCCAGCAACCACATGGTGGCTCACAACCATCTATAATGTGACCTGATGCCCTCTTCTGGCCTGCAGGTGTACATTCAGACAGAGCTCTGTATACACAATAATAAATAAAAAATTAAAAAAAAAAATCTAGTCTCAATTTCTGCTCATCCTCATATATATTACTGCCATTAGTGGCCAATGTTGAGAGGATAGGAATATAGCATATTTTGATGGTTACTAAGTTTCCTTTTTTTTTTTTTCCTTTTGGTTTTTCTCTGTGTAGCCTTGGCTGTCCTAGACTCACTTTGTAGACTAGGCTGGCCTTAAACCCACATAGATCCACCTGTCTCTGCCTCCAGGGTGCTGGGATTAAAGGCATGTGCCACCACACCCAGCTGTTACTAAGTTTCAAACAAATAAAACAGCCTAAACCTGGACCAACTCAAGGTAAAGCATTTGCTAAGCAGGCCTGACAATCTGACCTAGATCCTAGGAACCCGCAGTGGATGAAGAGGACTCCTGAAAACTGTCCTTTGACCTCCATACATGTCCAGGAACACACAGTGCTAGGATTAAAGGCATGAGCTACCTGGCCTGGCCAGGTCACCCTTGGAGTTTTAAGATTGCCAAGGAGGCAAAGGCAGGCAGATTTCTGAGTTTGGGGTTAGCCTGGCCTACAGAGTCCAGGACACATAGAGAAACCTTTTCCAGAAAAGCAACAAAAACCACACAGACAGAAAGAAATAATAAAAGGAAAAGCTCCAGTCACGAGGCAGGGTGTGGTGGTGGCTCATGCCTTTAATCCCAGAAGACAGATCTCTGTGTGAGTTTGAGGCCAGCCTGGTCTACATAGAAAGTTCCAGGACATCTGGGACTACATAGAGACCCTGTCATGAAAACAACAACAAAAATGAAAAAGCTTTAGTCACAGAGAAACTTAGCCCTGCCTGGACTGAACGCCATCTTCCTCCCTTATCCTACAGAGGGGACAATGTCAGCCCCATCAAACTAGAAGGCTAGAATCACAGGATAGGACAGCTGCTCATCAAAGGGATGGAGTCCTAAGTCTCCAATCCAAGAGAACAGGAAAGGACCCAAGGACATAAGGGATTTCTTTTTTTTTTTGGTTTTTTTTTTTTTTTTTTTTTTTTCGAGACAGGGTCTCTCTGTGTAGCCTTGGCTGTCCTGGACTCACTTTGTAGACCAGGCTGGCCTTGAACTCACAGGGATCCGCCTGCCTCTGCCTCCCGAGTGCTGGGATTAAAGGCATGCGCCACCACGCCCGGCTGGACATAGGGATTTCATTTCCTTTGTCAAATAAGAAGAGCTCAGCTTCCACAGTACACCAAGCTAAAAGCCCAGCAGCCCGGCCTTGAGGATTACCTGAGCTCACTCTCGCCTCCAATCCACTCTGGCATCTTGAGTTTGGAGTCAAGGTTGTAGTAGGTCCCTCCCACCTCACGAACGCAGATCCAGTGCTGCCTTTTGAGAGGCAACTTGAGTGGACCCCAGCACAGGCTGGAGGGAAGGTTCATGATGAAGCCCATGACGTTAGTGAGAGCAATGACACCCACGTCCCTGCAGAAGAGAAAAGGTGTTAGGCTCTGGGGCAGCCACACTCCACGGCTGCCCCCGTTCACCTGGGGTTGGACCACACCCCGCTGTGGTCAGTAAATCAAGTTCAATTATCTACCTGCGCTTGTCCCACCAAACAGCTTCATAGCCTTTGGTCTGAAGTGCTGCCATAATGACATTCACATCGTAGTTCCCATTTCCCAGCATGCTCTTCTTGTGGGGCGTCACCATAGTGTTGGGAGACAACCTACAAATATAAAAGGAAAAGCTCGGGGCTGGAGAGATGGCTCAGAGGTTAAGAACACTGTCTGTTCTTCCAAAGGTCCTGAGTTCAATTCCCAGCAACCACATGGTGGTTCATAACCATCTATAATGCAATCTGGGCCCTCTTCTGGTATGAGTACTGTATAAATAATAAATAAATCTTTAAAAAAAAAAAAATAAAATAAAAAAAAAAATAAAAAAAATAAAAGGAAAAGCTCAGGCTTGCTGATCTGCACAGCCTCCCCAGCCAGAAAAGCACTTTACAGTGTTGCCCCGGAAGCTGGTTCCTTCAAGTGGAACAGTCTCACGAGTTTCTACCTAAGCATCGCATGCCTGGCTCCTGCTAGCCTAGAGATTACTTCTCCCAGTGCAAAACAATTCAGAGAGGTTGAAAGTATCTGGCCTTTTGGGAGGAGTGCTGCAGTGAAGGGAATGACCACAGGAAATGATCTGCTGGTCTCCTTTATCAACCGTCACCACAGCCTTCCTACTGCTATTTCTGCTTTGATACAAACCTTAAAAAAAAAAAAAGGCAAAGGAGGGCATGGTGGTGCCGTACAACTTTCATTAGGGTACTCAGAAGGCAGAGGCAGGCAGGTCTTTGTGAGTTCAAGTCCAGCCTCATCTGCTAAGTTGTAGGCCAGTGAGAACTACATAGTGAGATCTTCACTATAAATGTAAAAAGCACCAGTAATTGGTGTGTGTCATTTTAAAACAGCACAGGTAGTAGCTGTTAACCTCCCTTTTTGCAATTTAAATACTCTTAAGGCTTGTACTTCCATAATCATTAAATATTCAAAGGGGTGTGCGCGCATGTAGTGGCTGAGACAGGCAGCACAAATGCAGGAACTGGAGCCAAATGAAAGGCAATACAAAGTAATGAGGCCCGTGTTAAACTGGAATGTAGAACTCATGTGAAGCCATCCACAGTCAGCGTGCATGCTTTTGTGTGTGAACGCGTGTGTGCCTGTGTGTATCCTAAAGAAAAAGAAAAATTAAAAGCACCAAGAATCAATTCAAGCCAGGTATGGTGGCACACACCTTATCCCAGCGCTCAGGAGGCAGAGGCAGGCGGATCTCTGTGAGTTCGAGGCCAGCCTGGTCTACACAGCAAGTCCAGGACAGCCAAGGGTACACGGAGAAACCCTGTCTAGAAAAAAACAAAACAAACAAACAAACAAAGAAAAAGCAGGCAGAGGCAAGAGACTGAGTTTCTTTAAAAAAAAATGTAGGCCAGACAGAGTTCAAATGTACCCAGCTTTCAACTAAGGTCTCCACACCAGCTCAGGCTGGTCTTAAAATTAGGACCCTCTTGCCGCAGCTTGAGTGCCAGGATTACAGATACACACCACCCCACCTATTTCAAACCCTTCATTTTTCATCGAGGCCTATGATAAAGGCATTCCCAACCCTATTATTTTATTTTCACAGTATTGACAAGCCAGGAGATGAGGATAACCATCTTTTTGTTTTGTTTTGTTTTTCCCAGACAAGGTTTCTTTGTGTAGCCCTGGCTGTCCTGGAACTCATTTTATAGATCAGGCTGGCCTTGAACTCACAGAAATCTACCTGCTTCTGCCTCCCAAATGCTAGGAAAAAAGAGTGCGCCACCCCCCACCCCCCATTGAGGAAGGCCATCTTGACTGGCAGGTCAACATGTCTTTTTGTTGTTGGATTTGTTTGTTTGTTTTTGAGACAGGGTCTCTCTACATAGGCCTGACTGTTGGGGAGCTCACAGAGCCTATCTGCCTGCCTGCCTGCCTGCCTATGCCTCTTAAGTGCTAGGACCAAAGGCATATGGCACATCATGGGTTAGTAAGTCTTTTAACATTCTTGTAAAGGGAAAGATGTGTTGGGTTCTTCAGGAAGGAAGGTACCAGAGGCTGCAACATGTCATTTCCAGAAGAAAATACCTGCTTTGGGCCAAACAAGTCAATTATAAAACTTTAAGAAATCTCAATTAAAGCAAAACAAAACTTTCTTCAAACATAGCACCCATAGTGATTTAGGGTGGGTGTTGGCAGTGCCAGAGCCTCATGCAGGCCAAGCAGGCACTCTGGCAACTGAGCATATCACAAGCTCCATTCTTTAAAAAATAAAGCCGTTTAAAACTCTCCAGTCTCAAGGGGTGGTGGTACACACCTGTAATTCCAACAGTTAGGAGTCTGAGGCAGGACTGGCCAGCCTGGACTATAGTGTGCGACCCTGTCTCAAAAAACAGAAGGAATGAGTGGAGGGCTGAAGTGACCCAGCACTCTCAGAGTGGCTCAAAGCTCTGTAAGTCCAGTTCTGTGGGACCTGAAGCCCCTCCCTGGCATCCATGAGCAACGGACACAAGTGAGGCACAAACATATATGCAGTCAAAAAAACATACCCATAAAGTAAAAGTAAATAAATCTTTAAAAAATATGACCAGAGCTGGACGTGCGTGCGCCACCATGCTGAGCACCGCAGGGATTTAGGGCTGGGGAGTTGGTTCACTGGCTTAAGGCACTGGCTGCTGTTCAGGTTTGGTTTTCAGCACTCACATGACAGAATTCCAGTTCCTGGGGAGCTAATACCATCTGGCTTCTGCTGGCACCAGGCACACACTTGGTACACAAACATACATGTAGATAAAATATCCTACATATGAAAAGTATTTCTCACTGGGTGGTGGTGGTACACGCCTTTAATCCCAGCACTCCAGAGGCAGAGGCAGGAAGATCACTGTGAGTTTGAGGCCAGTCTGGTCTACAAAGTGAGTCTAGGACAGCCAAGGCTACCCAGAGAAACCCTGTCTCAAAAACAAAAGCACAACAAAAAAACAAAAACAAAAAGAGAATAGTTTATTTCTCCTGACTGGTGCTTTTTTGCATACAATATATTTTGATCATGTTCTTCCCCCCCCCCCCCCCCACTCCTTTCAGATCCTTCTCACCTCCCAAACCACTCAACTTCATGTTTTCCTCTCAAAGGGTAACAAAAACAAACAAATATCAAACAAACCAAGCCCAAGCCCCAGAATGTCAAACTAAAAGAGGGGATCGGTTTCGTATTGGCCAAGTGCTCCTAGGCATGGGGCCTACCTTCAAGTATGGCTGATGTACCCAGTGACAACCTTTGGAAAAAACTGATATCGCACGGGCTATGGTGGAGCTCGCCTTTAATCTCAGCACTCAGGAGGCAGAGGCAGGTGGATTGCTGTGAGTTTGATGCCAGTCTAGTCTATAAAGCGAGTCTAGGACTCGCCAAGGTTACACAGAGAAACCATGACTGGGGGGGGGGAGAAAGAAAAGAAAAGAAAGAAAAAAACAAAACAAAAGCCCGAGGCACAGTGCTAGGAATACTTGCTCTCCCAGAGGACCTGAGTGGATCCCAAGATCTACCTCAGGCAGCTCAGAACCATCCAAACCCAGCTCCTAGGGATCTCATGCCTCCAAGCTGTGCAGGTACCTGCACTCATGGGCACATCCGCCCACACCTTACACCACTTTCTGTACAGCCTGGCTGGTTAGGGGAGCCCTGTGCAGAAAGCCCCTCTGGGCGGGGTTACCGCTAGCTTCTGAAAATACCTTACTGTGCATCAGCTTTTACTACTGTGTTCTGAGCAGAGACACTAGCATCCAGATCGTGGGTCCTCTTGAAGGGAGCCTAGTAATCTTGGGCTGGCTTGCCTTGGCTTTTTGAGGTCTGTTATTCTAAGTGCCCAGTCCCTGGCTTTATGGGTAATTAGGGAGTGAGGCTTGAAGCAGAAAAGAAATTAAAAGAAAAAGGCATAAAGAATTATCTGTCATTGGGCACGGTGGCACATGCCTTTAATCCCAGCACTCCGGAAGGCAGAGGCAGGTGGATCACTAGGAGTTTGAGGCGAGCCTGGTCTATAAAGCAAGTCCAGGACAGCCATGGTGACCCAGAGAAACCCAGTCTCAAAACAAAACAAAACAAAACAAAACAAAACAAAACAAAACAGGGACTGGAGAGATGGCTCAGAGATTAAGGGCATTGACTGCTCCTCCAGAGGTCCTGAGTTCAATTCCCAGCAACCACATGGTGGCTCACAACCATCTATAATATGATCTGATACCCCCTTCTGGCCTGCAGGGGTACATGCAGGCAAAGCACTGTATATATAATAAATAAACAAATACATACATACCACCCCCCCCAAAAAAAATAATTAAGCCAGGCGTGGCGGCACATACCTTTAATCCCAGCACTTGGGAGGCAGAAGCAGATGGATTGCTTTGAGTTCGAGGCCAGCTTGGTTTACAAAGCAAGTCCAGGACAGACAAGGCTACAAAGAGAAACCATGTCTCCAATAACAAAAAAAAGAAAAAAGAAAAGAAAGAAAATGGAGGGAGACACAGAGGGCCACACATATTCCGAATTTACCCAAACATCATTGATACTAATTTATTGAAGAATTCATTTAGTACATTCAACCAAACAGTAAATCTTGAAACTTTTGTTTTATTTTGTTTTTTGTTTTTTGAGACAGGGTCTCTCTGTGTTAGCCTTGGCTGTCCTGGACTCACTTTGTAGACCAGGTTGGCCTCAAAGTCACAGCAATCTGCTTCCCAAGTGCTAGGATTAAAGGTGTGCACCACCACGCCTGGCTCGTCTTGAAACTTTAATAAACATGCCCAGGCTGACCAATACAGGGAGTGATGACACAGGACTGTCCTCTACCACTTGGGAGATGGAGGGCTGAGGAACAGACAGATGCTCAGCGCATCTTCTTCTACACAGTACATTCCAGACCAGTCTGGGCTATGATCTCCTTTCAAAGAAAACCCAAACTGATCAATATAGGAATTGCTAGCAACAATTTCCATTCCATTCTATAGGGCTGCTGGTAGTCTGGTCCCAAGAAATCTCTTTCCCCAAAGTCTGGCATTTAGACAGAAGCCCTCGGGGACTTGGGAAAAGAGCATCAAAACTGCTAAAAAAAAAAAAAAGAGTATTCTCCTTATCTCTGGCAAAAGGGAATCTGGCTCTTCCATTAATATATGTCTGTGGTGCCTACTAGCATATCAAGGTCTATGCTAGCTCCTAGGCTCCTTCAATCTCTACTCAGCAAACACCTGTTATACACTTCAGAGCCCTCCACATAAAGCTTTGGAAACAACCTCCCACCCCCTTTCCCTCTGCTTTCTAGAGAGACAGGCTTAGAGGTTTGGAAAAAAACATTTACCTTTTACCCACAGAGCAGTTAATTTCCTTTCTTTCTTTCCTTTTTTTTTTTTTTTTTCCTTTTGATTTTTTGAGACAGGGTTTCTCTGTGTAGCCTTGGGTGTCTTGGACTCACTTTGTAGATCAAGCTGACCTCAAACTCACAGCAATCCACCTGCCTCTGCCTCCCGAGTGCTGAGATTAAAGGCATGTGCCACCACGCCTGGCAATTTCCTTTCTTTCTTTCTATCCCCCTCCCCCCCTTGTTTTTTGTTTTTTGTTTTTTTTTTTTGAGACAGGGTTTCTCTGTGTAATAGGCCAGGCTGGCCTCAAACTCAAAGAGATTTTAGTTCCATTACTCTGCCCATTTCGTTCACTGGTCATTTGATGAGGGATTGTTTACCCCTGTGACTCCCCTCCTACCCCAAGAAAGTCTTTTTTTTTTTTTTTTTTTTTTTAAACTTTAAGGATAACTGGCAGCCAACTGGGTTAGCTGCCTCATGGGTGTTATCATTTAATCCTTCCACAATCCTTAGATACTGTAAATAAGGAAGCTGAGGTGCAAAGGTTACAGTGACTTGCACAGTCACGCACAGCTGGTTAGTAGCACAGCAAGTATGCAGCCTCTAAGACAACCCTGACCAGCCTGCCCCCCCCCCCCCCCCCCCCCCCCCCCCCTCCCCTAATCCCCCTGCACTCTCCCAGAGCCCCTTGGGTACAGTGGCTGCAGCTCACACCTGCCTTGCTGATTTCCACAGAAATCTTGGGGCTTAGTCTAAGGTGAGCTCTGGCCAGGGCACCACCCATGTCCTCACTCCTCTCCAAAAGTAGTACTGTGCCGGCTCTAGTAGTGATTTGGGGTTTTAATGAAGGGGGGGAGGGATGTAATCAACTTTTTTTTTCCTTAATTCTTTCTTTCATCAGAATTTCTTGGTATGTTTTTAAATAAAGCACAGCTCATAAGAGTAGGTAAGCATCAGCTCTTCCCATCATGGGTCTGGACGAGCTACTCCACAGAGGTTGATACTCAGCACCTTAGCTGGGCGGCGGTGGCGCACACCTTTAATCCCAGCACACAGGAGGCAGAGACAGGAAGATCTCTGAGTTCCAGGCCAGCTTGGTCTATAGGGTAAGTACAAGGACAGCCAGGGCTACACAGAGAAACCCTGTTTCAAAAATCAAAAGCCAAAAACCAAACAAAACAACCTCAGCCTTTTTCTCAGTCTCTCTCTCACCTTCCCAGACTTAAATGTGGTTCCTCCCACATCCTCAGGACTGAAAGAACCCTCCGGTTGAATGCCCCGGAACCAGGCTAGTTTCTGTCTCGTCAGATTATAGCAGCTATTCTACCCAGGAGAGGGGTGCACAGGTAGCTGTAAGAACACCCCACCACTAAAATAATGGGAAGGGGCCAGGGAAATTGTCTCAGGCCTAAGCATTTCAAAAGTAACCTAGCCCATCCTCCCCGAAAAAAAAAAAAAAACAAAGAAACAAAAACACGCTACCACAGGGTCTGGAGAGATGGCTTAGTGGTTAACAGCACTGGCTGTTCTTCCAAAGGACCCAAGTTTGGTTCCCAGTCTGCATGTGACTGCTGACAACCACCTGTAACTCCAGTTCCAGAGGACTCAATACAAGTATGTGGTGCAAAAGCAAAACACCCATACACATAAAATAAAATCTCAAAATAAGATGAATGCTTCTACAAGCTGAGCGTGAAGAGTAACAGAACATTTGCTGACCATGCAGTAGGCTGTGAGTTCAGGCACCCCAGAACCCTTCTTTTTCAGTTTAGATATACACACAGTCAACTGTAGGAGGTGGGATGCACACCGCTGACACATGCCCACCTTGGAGATGCTCCCTCCTGGATGAAGCCTCCGCTACACCTGATTCCCTCCTCCCAATGGCCCTGCTGCTCAGCACCGCAGGCTCAGCTCTTAAAGTCTTACTCACTTCTATCCTGAGCATGAGTCATTCTCCACAGCACTATTAAAACTCCACCCTTTTGTATTTCTCCTCCTTTAGCTAGTGAAAACTCAGCCGTTCTGATGAACTCCCTTTCAACAAATAGTTCTCAACAGCTGCCTCCCGTTTCTACCACTCGTGAGCCACACTTTAAAAACAGTATGGGTAAACCTTGTCAGCTTTCTTCTCTGTGAACGCTGGTTTCTAAAGAGACCACCTTTCATCTCTAAACTCTTCTACTGTCCGTGGCTCTCTCTGCACCTCAGCCTCTTAGCCCTGTCCCACCGAGGTGCAGCCCCAAGGTGCCCTGCTCAGCTTGTGTCCTCCACAGTGCCTCCCAGGACCTGGCACCGTACAAGTGACTAGTCTCCCTCTTACCTCTCCGTCTCTTACATTTTCCTCTAGATTCCTTCCATATATTTTTTGGGGGGTTGTCTCTACTTATCCACACAGAATCTTTACAAATAAAAGTGTTCTATAAGAGAACCCCTTTTTATGGAAATCTATTACCAGAAGCACAGAAATACACCACAATTTGCAAAAGCTTTTTAAAAAAGGCACAGGGCCCCAGTCCCATGTAGGTGCCAGGCAAATATTTAGCATCTTTCATTCAGAAAAAAAAAAAAAAAAAACACATCTGAAAGATGCTCTCAATTCTCCACAAACACATATAGCCCATACCCCCCAATCCAGTCCCACTTAGTAGCTACAAAGGCAGCTACTGAAGCTCTTGTTTCTCTGAGGAGCTTTTGCAGTCTGCAGCAAGCAGCTTGGAGGAGCACTCTGGAGGCAGGCCCTGGAGCTAAATAAAGCTTGGGCCCAAATCTGGCCATTAGCAAATACAAACCCCACAGCCTGATTTCTTCATCTGGAACAAGGAGAAGCAGCAGAGCCTTCCTCCCAAGCTGGGTGTGAGGACTCAGCTGCCTGTGTGAAGACGGCCCTCAGACCGTGCCACGTGTTGAGTGGTTACCATCTCAGAGTGAGAGCTCCCTTGTCAGTCCAGGAACTGGACTCAGAGAGGTCACAATCTGCCAACCTGAATACAACTAACTGCATACAATCTGGCATTTGTTTACTGATGGGCAAAACTAGGCAGACGACATAAGCTCAGCCCTGGCTCCCCATGCCATTGCTAAGGTTGCTCTGAGATTGTCAGCACACACTATAAAGTATCAAGCACACTCAGATGCTCTTGGTTCCTTCACCTTGGTTATAGGTAAGGAAACAATTCAGGGCTACCCAGAAGAAACAGGAACAGCTGCCCAAAAGGAGGCAGCTCAGAGGTGTGGGCCCTCCTTTCTGTCACATTGCTGGGTAGTCGAAGCCTCATTTGCTCACCTCCTGGAGCTTCATTTCCTGAGGAGTGAACTGTTCTTGCAGATAATGGTCGTGAGGCAAATGGCACATCTGCCCAGCTAAGGCAAAGGCATTATTCTGACCTTTATTGGCACTGGCAAATAATTACCCTCGCTGTAATTCTGTGAGAGCACTAGGGTTAGAGCTCTTCGCACAGGCAGCTACAGTTCTTTCAGGATAAGTGGTCCACACTGACGCTTCACAACTCACCCCAAAAAGCTCGTTCGAGCTGTAACTGACATTCCTGTGCAGCAGCTATTTCATCTCCAAGGGAGGAGGGTCAAAAAGGTCCTCTGGAGCCTCAGTGTTCACTGCTTAAAGCATCCTTGAGCTTTCTCTGCCCTGAGGTCTGGGTATACCAAACCTTTTCCATTTGGAGAGGGATAAGACAGGCTCACCATCAAAGATGCTATGGACTGCAGCCGTGCTGTTGGGCCCAGCCAGACACTACAGAACTAACTCTCAAGGCCTTTGGTAGAAGACTTTTCAAAAACCAATGTAACGGGTATAAAACTGTACTCGGGCCACTTGTGGAGTGACGTATTTGTGCTCAGGGGTCTGTCATTTTTCTCGTGGGGAAGGCAGTGCTGGGATTTGCACCTAGGACCTCCTGCATGATGCGCAAGCGCTCCATCACTGAACTCACCAGCCCCAAGAAGGGCACCATGCAGCAGCAGCAGGAGCAGCAGCAGCAGGAGGAGAGTCTGCTCCAGACACAGCGCAGCTGTTCAGGAGCTGCTCTGAACAAATCACTTGACCTTTCTGTGCCTTTCTCTCTCAGTGAACCGACTGTGAGGAGAGCCATACAAAACAGGGTGGCAGCCGGGAGGTGGTGGCGCACGCCTTTAATCCCAGCACTTGGGAGGCAGAGGCAGGAGGACCACTGTGAGTTTGAGGCCAGCCTGGTCTACAAAGTGAGTTTAGGATAGCCAAGGCTACACAGCCAAGGCTAGCCAGTCTTGAAAAACAAAACAAAACAAAACAAAAAAAAAAACCCAGTGTGTGAAGAGCAGCATGGCCAGCACATGGCCTCAGAAAAGCTAAGCGCTGAGGGGATACTTTTCTCATACTGCTCATCACGTCCCACCTCCAGTGACTGGTGACCGAATGTCGACATTATCTTGTGTCCCTCCTATACTCTAAATTCCTTGGTGGCAGGGTCTGGCAAGGAGGCATTACAGCAGTGACCACCAGTGGAGCTACAGACCTGAACTCAACCCTGAGTCCACGGCTTGTCGGGTTATTTGGCATCACGAAATGGGAATCACACATGCAGCGTGGAGTCTCCTGTCTGACCAGATCCGTGGTGACAGCACAACTGTGGCTATTCCACTACACATGGACCCCAGATGGTGGTTACCTCCCGTTCCTGCCGACACCATCTAATTCCAACCCCCCCCTCCCAATAGGGTTGAAGAGGCTTACGTCCCTAAGGCATTGCACCACCCACACAAATTCAGGAATACCAAGAAGTGGGGATCAAGGTGCCACGCTAGGGAGCCCTACCTCTGGAAAATCTCCTGCAGCGTTTCCCGCGTGAAGGCGTTGCTGTCCTGGAAGACGTTGTTGAGGGCGTGAAGGGCACAGAGCTCCCTGCGCTGCTTCTCATGGTAGATTTGTGGGGGTGCCGCCTGGGGAGGCTCCAAGGATTCAGATTTGGCCTTGTCTCCTTTCCATGGCACGCAACTCATGTTTTTTCGATTTAGGTTCCAGACAGAGCAGATAAACACCCCACTCCTTCTCTCCTGAAGAAGGTCTAGGCTCCTCTGTCTTCAGATTCCTGAGGTTCACCTTATGCTCTGGTGTCCATGATTTATGCTTTGTCACTGGGAGAAAAGGTTGGAATCAAAAGGGACAACAACAAAAAATTCACCTCTTCTCTCTTCTCGATAGAAAAATAAAACAACTTTTGGGTTAGTTTATTTAGCCACCACTTTCAAAGTGCAGAATTTAAAAGAAAAGAAAAAAGACATAAAACGTAAGATTCCTCCCTTTAGCTACTTTCCGTTCCCACCCCCTTTGGAAAAAAAAAAGAAAACACCACGCTTTCCTGGCTGTGTTTTCCTCTCTGCAGATGCCAACTAGGCCTCAATGCAGGAGGGCAGAGCCGAATGGGTCACATCGCTCCTTTTCTTCCATTTCGTCCGAATCACGACGCCACAGACTCCGAAGACCCGGTTGGGTGGTGGAGAAAACGCCCGATGCAGACAGCTAGCGTGAGCCGGCGGATCTGCGGTCGCGGGCCGCGCGGGGGCTTCGGGGGCAGCGCTCCATGCCCGCCGGCGGGCAGGCGGACTCGGCCCAACGGAGGAGACACCTCGCTTCTGCGCGGGCGGAGCCGCGGGAGAGCCGGGGGAGGGGACCGGCGGCCCGAGCGCCACTGCAGGGAGGTCCCGCCCGGCCCGCGAGGGTGCGGCCGGACGCCTAGCCTCGCCCGGTACAGCCCTGGCCCACCCGGCTGACCGTCCCCGCCGCGACTTCCCGCTGTCACGTGAGGCAAGCCCGGGCGCCCTCCCGCCGCCTGCCCCAAGGGGCCCGCTCGTCGCCCCTTCGTCACCACCTGGAGCTCGCCAGCCGCCACCTGGGCCGCGCGCACGCGGACGAGCAGGGGGGCACAGCGGCCGGGCACGCGCACCTGAGCCCGACGTCAGCGGCGTTCGCCCGGCGCGCGCCCCGGACACGCCCCCGCGTCGACCCCACCCTCCAACCTTTCGTCACATGTGACGTAGGTGTGACGTAACCGGCGCGGGCTGTTGGGGGCACCGCCTCGCGCTTGTAGTTCGCGGTGATGTTCTGCGGGACTGCCGAGCCCCACGGGAGTGGAGAAGGTGCACTTGTCACTTCTCCGCAGCTCCGCCCCGGCGCCGGCTCCCGCCTGGACCCCGCAGAGTCCTCCATCGAGAGGAGTGCTTTCTTGAGTCTGGATGGACAGAGGCTCTTGCCAAACACTTTACCAAAGCTGTCGAGCATAATCTTGGTTGCTGAATCCGTTGGCCTCCAGTTTTCTTTGAGAGCTGGGGCGGGGGAGGAGCCTTGCGAGGAGTCATATTTCAAATAGAAATGAGAGTTCTATTTCAGATCCTTGGTGTCATATTTCCGTTCACTCCACACAGCCCCACTGCCCTTTTGGTCTGCAACCTCCTCTTGATGGCTGTAGTTCATTACGCTTTCCTTTCTGTGTGTTCTTTTTCCTTCCAATCTTTTTTTGGACACTGTGTGTGTGTGTGTGTGTGTGTGTGTGTGTCCTAGAACTCATTACATAACCAAGAACTCCAGTGTGTGTGTGTGCGCGTGTGTGTTGTGTGTGTGTCCTCGAACTCATTACATAACCAAGAACTCCAATTTCTGCAGGGCAGGAGATCAAACCCACGGTCTGGTACATGCTAAACAAGCACTCTACCAACTAGGGCTCCCTATTTTCTGAGTTTAGCTGAGTGCATTGTGTCAAAAAGCAGACTATTTGCAGTTTCTCGTGGATTTAAATTAAGTCATCTCTGGCCGACTTCCTTTCAGATTTTTGTTGGGGGTGGGGTGGGAAACAAATTTGCACTTTCAAGGCGGTGGTTTCTTTAATCCTCAAGACCATTCCAGTCAACCGTGTTGTGCAACATATCTGAGTGATTTCCACATGGTAGAGACCTCTCCTACAAAAGAGACCTAGACTACTTTTGATTTATCTTGAACTTTTTTGTGTGATTTGTGAACCCCCAAACGGTTACAGTGTACTTACATAGGACTTAGCACCTAGGAACTTGCTGCGCAGCTAGAATTATTGTAAACAATTTATATAACACACATAATTACATAATACCAAGTGACATATTAAGGATTTCTCTTTCTCAGCAAGAAAACTCAAGCACAGCCAGGCATGGTGGCACACGCCTTTAATCCCAGCACTCAGGAGGCAGAGGCAGTCGGATCGCTGTGAGTTCAGGGCCAGCCTGGTCTACAAAGCTAGTCCAGGACAGCAAGGCTACACAGAGAGACCCTGTCTCAAAAACAAAAAAAACAAAAAAAAACAAAAAACAAAAAACAAAACCTAAAAACTGAAGCACAAAGAAGTTTATGGAGATGATTGAAATCACCGTGTCTGTAGTGAATTAAGGGTTTGAATTTGGGCACGTCTGTGAGAGGGTGTCAGATCCACTGGAACTGGACTTACAGACAGTTGTGAGTTGCTATGTTGATGCTGGGAATTGAACCCTGGTCCTTTGGAAGAGCACCCCATGCTCTTAAGAACTGAGCCATCTCTCCAGCCTGGGTATTACCTCTAAAATGTTAATTTTTACACTCATTCTCCCATTCCATTAAAAAAGTAAGTACTCAGAATATATATATCCTGGGGGCTGGAGAGATGGCTCAATGGTTAAGAGCACTGCCTGCTCTTCCAAAGGACCCTGGTTCAATTCCCAGCACCCACATGGCAGCTCACAACTGTCTGTAACTCCAAGATCTGACACTTTCACACCAATGCACATAGATTAAAAACTAAAATAAAATATTTAAAAAATATATATATATATATCTATATCCTTTCTGGAAAAAAAAATCCTGTTGTGACAAGGACATGGGGTTTTTTGTTTGTTTTGTTTTTCAGTCAAGTATCAATGTATCCTGAAATTGAACTCTTTCTGGTCATACAATGCTAAATATCAACCGAAGCAATAGAATTAATACAACCGGCACCTCTGCTCACCCCAGACAATTGAATTGTTAATATTTGGAGATACTGTTAGAACCACAGATAAAAGGCCCCTCCTTTAATTCCAGCACTCGGGAGGCAGAGGAAGGTGGATCACTGTGAGTTCGAGGC
>OU015748.1:104385757-104412268 GCA_907169655.1 Acomys percivali
AAACAAATAAAAGGTCCCACAAAACTGTCTCTCACTTCAGATGCCAGTTAGGATCTGAAGGAATTTCTGGCCCATTCCACTATTAAAACATTCCGCATGAGCCTTCCTGGTCCAACTCAATCTGCTACAATAGGTCACTTACCCTAGAAATGTGCTAGTCTCATATTTACCAGTATATCACAAAGGATATCAGCCAGGCAGTGGTGGAGCACCCCTTTAATCCTAGCACTCAGAAGCAGGTGGATCTCTGAGTTCGAGGCCAGCCTGGTCTACAAAATGAGTTCCAGGACAGCCAGGGCTACACAGAGAAACCCTGTCTTGAAAAAACAAAACCCAAACCAAAACACCTACCAAACCAAAAAACAAAACACAAACAAACAAACAAACAAAACCAAAGGATATCATAAAATGCACAGAGAAACAGCCAAATGATAGAGACACAGAGCAAAGCATGTGGAAGGGGGCTTCCATGCCCGCTATGGGTGAGATATCTTCAGAAACCTTCACAAGGCTTAGGAGACAGTTCAGCATAAGTGAGGACCTGAGTTTGGCTCTCCAGCACCCACATTAAGAGCTAGGCAGTGGAACTGGAGAGATGGGTCAGAGGTTAAGAGTACTGCCTGTTCTTCCAAAGGTCCTGAGTTCAATTCCCAGCAACCACATGGTGGCTCACAACCATCTATAATGAGATCTGGTGCCCTCTTCTGATGTGCAGGCGTACATGCAAGCAAAAATACAAAACAAAACAAACAAACAAAAAGCCAGGCAGAAGGGTACATTCCTTGTAATCTGAGGGGAAGCAGAGGCATGAAGGTCCTTAGGGTTTCCTGGGCAGCCAGTCTAGTCAAATCGGTAAGATGAGAGACTTGTCTCAAAAATTAATATGGAGGGGGCTGGAGAGATTGTCCAGCAGTTAAAAGTACATGATGCTCTTTCAGAGTTCTCAGCATCCACACAGCGCTCACAGCCGCCTGTAAGTCCAGTTCCAGGGGGTCTAATGTCCTCTCTTAGCCTATGTAGGCACCAGGCATGCCCTTGGCGCAATACATATATGGGCAGGACAGCCATATACATAAAGTAAAAACAAAAATTTTAAAGCCTGGCATGATGATCCATGCCTTTAATTCCAGCACTCAGGAGACAGAGGCAGATGGATCTCTGTAAGTTTAAGGAATATCTGTAAATATATATATATATATATATATATATATATATCTGTAAATATATATATTTTACACACACACACACAAAATGGCTCATCTAGCAAAGGTGTTTGCCATGAAAGCCCAGAGACCTAAGTTTGATCATTAGAATCTATGTAATGGTGAAAGGAGAGAACCAACTCCATGAAGTCATCTTCAAAGTGCCACATGTGTGCACAGCATAGGTGTGCCTGCCACAAATCACACACACAATCATAAATATTTGTTTTTCAAGACAGGGTTTCTCTGTGTAGACCTGGCTATCCTGGAACTCCGTAGACCAGGCTGGCCTCAAACTCACAGAGTTCTGCCTGCTTCTGCCTCCCAAGTGCTGGGATTAGTTAAAAGGGGAAGTGTGGTTGAGGAGGCACCCAGCATCAACTTCTGGCCTCCACACATATATGCACACATGAGCATGCACGCAGAAATACATGGACACAGCCTTCATGTATCCAGTTCTCAGGCACCCAAGTTAGACTTTGTCTTTCAGAGAAGGGTTGTTTAATTTAAAAAAAAATTTTTTTTAGAGCTGGGCACTTGGAAGGCAGAGGCAGGTGGATCGCTGTGAATTCGAGACCAGCCTGGTCTACAAAGTGAGTCTAGGACAGTCAACATTACACAGAGAAACCTTGTCTTGAAAAACAAAAAAACAAAACAAAACAAAATCATTAGCCATGGGTGATTATCTTGAGTCACGGTTTTTCTGTGTGCCCTGGCTGTCCTGGAACTTGCTCTGTAGACTAGGTTGGCCTTGAATTCATAGAGATCCACCTGCCTATGTATCCAGAGGGCTGGGATTAAAGGCGTGTGCCACCGCCTAAATTTTCTTTTTAGATTTTTCATTTTAAGCTATCTGTGAAAACTTTCTGTCCGGTTGACTTGCTGGCATGCAAAAAGCAAATGTCACTCTGGACATTCTGATAGTTTAAGGAGGTAGACTAAGACCTAATACACCATATCATACAATTGACAAATGGCGAAAACAATGTCATGATATTTGGCTTTTCTAACAAAGCAACATTTTAGTATTTTTAACTACATCATGGGATTAGATAAAAGAGTATCTAGGTTGGGTCATGAGCAACTTACCCAGAAAAAAAAGGTGGAGCATCAATAACTTATTAGGAAGGAGATGTAGTTCAATTGGTAGAATGCTTGCCTATCTAACTCTGGGGCTTGTCTCCAGCACTGGTGCTGGGGCCCACCTGGTATCCCTTAGGAGGTGGAGACAGAAAAATCAGGGCTAAAGGACATCTTCATTGAATGGGACATGAGTTTAAGGCCAGCCTGGGTTGTTGAGACTCTGTCAAAACAACAAGAGCTGGAGAGATGGCTCAGAGTTTAAGAGCACTGACTGCTTTTCCAGAAGACCTTGGTTTGATTCCCAGCACACAAATGGAGACTAACTCTAGTCCCAAAGGGTTCCAGGCCCCATCTGGATTCCACAGGCATTGCACATAGGCGGCGCACGGGCACAGACACATGAGCACGCCCGTGCGCACACAACACACGCGCACACACGCAGACACACAGGCAAACACTCATACCCACAAAATAAAAATAATAAATGAATCTCAAACAATAACAACAAACCATTAAGACCAGGTTTCCAGCACCGTCTGTACCAAGACTTGGTGGTACCTATTGAAAATGAGAATACAATTCTGTTATCTCAGATAGATTCCCTGAATTCGCAGACCGCGATATTTTGAACACTTTTCTTGGTCAGTACTTCCTATGGTTCAAACCCTAAATTTTCTGTAGTTTCTCAGATCACCTCTCTCTCCTTCCTCCCCACCCCCTCTCTCTCCTACTTAGGACAGCTAGTATTATTAGACTTTGATGGAAACCAGAACTCACCTAACAAAGTCTAGGTTTTTTTCGGACATTCGAAACAGGAATTTCAGCCACACGGACGTTTTGGGACTGGGACTTTCCAGTAGTGACGACTGAAAAAATAACCCACAGGAAACTACCTTCACAGCTCCTTGACCTTTGGCTCAGCTGTTCACCACAAACGTGGTGAGGTGTTCTACATTGGTGTCTGGGCTGTCATTTGTTCACTTAGTAGCTCTCCAAGGAGTCAATGAATGGAGCTCCCTAAGGTCAACGTTTAATTAATTGTCTTGGTCTGGCTGCTATAGTATTACAACTCTTGGAATTCATAGCATCGATTCTACTATAAAAACTGCCTTGCGCATGCCAGCACGCTGGACATAGTATTGCAGCTACTGCCTACAGTCATTTGGCGTGCCAGGCTCATTTTGCAGTTTACTATCTGGGTGAGCAGCGGCCAGACGCGCGGGACCAAGGGAGGACAAGATTGGACCTTGCCCTTGTCCATCATCCTGGGCTCCAGGCCGGACTGTTTTGCAGTATGATTTGGAAGCTGGCCCCGCCTCTGGAAAGTGAGGAGGCGGTATGGGGAGGGGAAAAGCATGGATGTCTCCTTTCATTGGGTCGCTGTCAAGTCAATCAAACCTCTGCTTCGCTCTCGTTGGCGGGAAGGATCCAGGCAGGTAGCGTGCACACCGTGTTGGCCCCTCCCGAGGTGGGACCAAGACTCCCCACATTTGTTGTTGGGGTTTGAGTCTCATTAATTATTCATTAAGGTGTTTGAGAGAGCTGCAGCGATTGGTGGCTGAGAGACTAGGTCACCTGTGTCTCTGATAGAGATACGTGTCACTCTCGGGAGGCGGGAGAAGCTGCGCATTCCAACGAGGGGGAGGCGGGGCCGAGCATAAATTAGTTAAATGAGCCAGGGAAGGAGGGCGGGCGGCCGGCTGCGAATTAGCCTAAGTTCTTAAAGATGGCGGCGGAGCGGAGTCGCTCCCCGGTAGACTCGCCGGTGCCGGCCTCGATGTTCGCCCCCGAGCCCAGCTCTCCAGGGGGGGCCCGGGCCGCGGCGGCCGCCGCACGACTCCACGGTGGCTTCGATTCGGACTGCAGCGAGGATGGGGAGGCGCTCAACGGCGAGCCGGAGCTGGACCTCACCAGCAAGGTAGGCCCGGGAGGCGGTGGCGGGGCCAGGGGCACTGGAAGGGGCCGGGCGGTCTCCGAGGCGACAGCGGTCAGCCGGCCGACCAGTGGCGCGACTTAGTGGAAGGCCAGAGGGACGCAACCCGCCCACCTGCCGCGCTCCGGGACGTGCGGGGCCCGGGCCCACTTCCCGCTCCCGGCAGCGTCCACCCAGCCTCCCGCGCACTCCGCTCCCGCCTGGATCGCTGCCCCTTGGCTCCGCCACGTGGAACGGGGCTCCCGAGGCCGGCCGCGCGCCCTGCGTCCCTTGTCCCCGTGTGAGCCAGCCCGCCCTCCCCAGGAGGGGTCCCCGAGACACAGGGTCTTCCTCTTCCAGGACCGTCCCGGAGGACCGAGGGTCAGGGTAGCTTGGACAGGGGGCGGATGCTCGCGTAGACAGGTAGCCAGTGTAAAGGGATGAAGGGATGGCAGCCGTTTCTGTTCCTGATCTCTGGAAAGGAAACAGAAAGCAGTTGCCCAGTGGGCGAGAATGATATCTGAGGAGTGTCCACTTTCCGTGTCCACCCAAAGAAAATAAAAAGATGGGGCTGACGAGATGGCTCAGCAGGTAAAGGCGCTTGCCTCCTAAGTTTGACGATCTCAGTTCAATCCCTTGGACCAACCTGGTGAAGGAGAGAACTAACTCCCACAGGTTGTCCTTTGATGTCCATAAGGACACCCGTGCCACGCGTCGCCTCCCCCGATCCCCGCCTTGTAATACAATTTAAAAAACAAACAAACAATAAAACAAGAAAGATAGTCAGTAAGCATGACCCGAACCTCGGACTGGAGCTACCTCTTGTATGCACGGAATAAAGAGGGACGTTTTAAAATAATAGTGCTTCGGAGTTGTTGAGAAGGTAGGCAGAAATTAAGATCTCACTATTTACGTGACATTGTGGACAATAGAAAAGTAAGTATAAAATGTAACTAGTATTTAGAAGGTGTTAAACATCACTAAAGAAACCGATTCTAACTTGAGGAGACAAGGGAGGGCTGGGTTTCCCTTCCAACTCTAGCCTTTAAAAAGGTTCTGTGTGTTACCTTAAGAAAGTTTGTTTAAGAAAAGAAAGTTTGTTAACCTCTAAGTTCTCCAGCTAACCCATCAAGAGAGTATAGATGTGTTGCAAAAATTAGAAGCATATGTTAAGACATTATAGTACCAGATGCATATCAGAGACTAGGTAAATGTTTGGACTAGATAGAAGATGGTTCCCTGTGAGGACTAAAAAGCAGCTGATGGAAGATAGAGCAGCCCCGCCCCCTGCCCTTTGTAGGATAATTACAATAGAGATTTTTATGGAGCTTTGATGTCTGTGGCCATACTATGCAGAACAAGCCTGATCTCGTCTGGTCTCAGAAGCTAAGCAGGGTCTGTTCCGATTACCACTTGGATGGGAGATTTTTATGGAGCTTTGAGAATGTTTGTGACATCTCATGGTGGCATGACTACATAAAACTTGGCTCTAAACTGCAAAGAACCTTTCCCTGCAACCTAAGTAAGCAATCCCCAACTGTTCTTTCTCCTTCTAGTCTCTAATGGGCACTTGGAAGCAAGCTAGCTAGCTTCATTTTGTCATGACGATCCTGTCTAGTGCCTCTAATACCATAACGAGGGTGTCCAAGCTCAGGGAGCCCTCCATCCAAGATGCGAAGGCAGTGTAACCTGGGCAGCATCAGGGTTCCAATGATGAGCTCCCATGAGTCAAATGGGCATGTTAGAAGTGGATTGGCCGGGTGTCCGTACGTGGTCAGGGAGCTGAGGAAACCCGAAAACCCAGTGGGTAATTGGGATAGAGTTGTGAAGAGGGTGGTACCTTTTTGACCGATTTATTTAATTGCCATGAGTAAGGAACTGTTACTTCATCATAGAGCTGGGGAAATCCTTTGACAGTGAGAGAGAGAAAAGAAAAGCTGACCATGTGGAGCAGAGAAGGAGTGGATGGAGGACATGTAAGTCCTGAGAGGACAGACACTAGGTGTGTGTGCCCTCACTTTAGCTAAATGTGGGAGGTAAGGCTCCGAGAGCTTCCAGCAAGAAAAACAATTAATGATTATGGGTGGTGAGGTTCATAGGGAAGTTCTTGTAGAAATGACTGGGTGAGGATAACTTTGTAATGAGTGTTGGTCGAGCCTAGCTTAGATGCTTTTGTTTGTTGTTTTGTTGTTTTGAGACAGGCTCTCATTCTGTAGCCTAGACTGGGCTCAGACTCAGCAGTTTTCTTGCCTCAAGCACCCCAGTGCTGGTATCACAGACATGAGCCAGCCCAAATGCCTTAGACATTATATTCTATAGACTAGAAGATTGAGGTTCAGAGAGGTTAAGTTCTTTGTGCAAGGTCACATAGCAATGACTAGAGAATAAAATCCATGTGCCTAATGGCAACTGCCTTCCCAAATAAACTGATACTTTAGGATTTACCCAGCTAGGGTGCTAATAATACTAACCTCAGTGGCCGGAGGGGTTTGTTGACGAAGACGGCCTTTTCACGTAGTTTTCACTGTAGTAATCAAGACAGCTTAGACACAGTAGAACAGAAATCTTCTGTTATTATGGGAGCACTGGGCTGTGGACATGGGGGACGTGGCTGTAAGTGAGCAAAGCCTGTGTAGAGGTACAAAGCACCGCTTGACAGCATCAGACCCCATCATCTCTCTCGTTAGGGACCTCTTGTGAATCAGCGGGAGGCAGGCCGTGCACACCTCTCCTCCTGTGGGTTGTGGCACAGACATCCTCCTTTTCGTACATCATCTGGGTCATATAAGGCTGCTCCAAGAGAGGCAGCAAGCATATGAGGGGCTGCATAGCTGTGTTCCATTAGGGTGCCCTAGTGTTTGGTCAAGGTCTTTGGTCAGGCTATTGATTAGCTTTGGCTGTGACACTCCGTACTGAGTGTGGTCCTAAGGCTGTTGGTTTTTTTTCTAGCTGGTTCTAGTGAGCCCTACGTCAGAGCAGTATGACAGCCTACTTCGGCAGATGTGGGAGAGGATGGACGAGGGATGCGGAGAGACCATATATGTCATTGGGCAGGGATCAGGTGAGCATAGTTTTCCTTTCCTTTGTTTTAAGCAATTATTTAGCATACACCCACCCCCCACCCCCTCCCCCCGCCACCTCCCCCCACCCCTTCCCCCTGCCACCTTTTCTACTCACATGTTTCCTGTGAAGCCACACTGTAGTATCTGCAGAGCTGTCTGGAGGGAGGGACCAGTAACTGGATATCAGCTCCTCCCTTAGTGGTCAGGACAAGTCTGGGGTCCAGAGTCCCTACAGATGCTTCCTCTCCACCTCAGGACACCTCATTTGCATGCAGGGAATTGACGCTTTAAGCAACGAGACCTCTTGTCTAAGGTAAGGGAGCAAATCGTAGGTAGGTCTAGAATTAATCTTGCTTTGGGTCACTCCAGGTCTTCCTCCCCAGGCCCTGTCTACGGATCCCATCACTTGCTATTTCCTACTCAGCTGAGAATCTCTGTGGTTCATCTTGAAACTACCTAGGAAAAGACACTCAGAATTCCTCTCTTCCATCAAGCTATTTTGTTTGGCCCAGACCACACTGACCACTCAGTCTGGATAGCTGTGGTAACAGAGGTCCCTCCTGGCTCCCGTCAGATCTGGTCAGGCTTGTAGGCTTGTGACCATTCTGGTTACTGTGCTCCAACCTACTGATTCATTGAAATGGAACCTCTGGGGCCAGAAAGGGGCAGGTCCCATGTCAGAGTCCCAGATGAGACCATAGGATTGGTTTTGTCCACTCTCCAGTCACTCCTACTTTATACCCTCAATGCCGTAACCTACTTACTACCTTCATCTTTATTATAACATCATCTTTGCTGAAATGAAAGCAGAAATTGTTGAGGATTGCTTGCAAGAAGCCCAGGCTGGGCCTTAGGGACAGTTCTCTTTGCTTAGGAGACTTGGAGCAACACACATAATAGTTCTTTAGCAGTCTTGAGTCTGAGTTAGGAGCTCTCACACCCCTTTTAGGAGGCTTGGGGCTGCATGCCTGTCATCCTAGTACTCAGGAGGCTGAGGCAGGAGGATAGCCAAATCTAAACCATCCTGAAACTCTCAAAATAAAAGTATAAAAAAGGCTGGAGGTGTAGCTTACGGGCACTGCTTCGTTGCCTAACGTGGGCAAGGCTGGGTGAATCCTCAGAACTGGGGAGAAAAAATTGTTCTTCCGTTATCTGACATACGTGTTAGAGATCTTCTAAAGCTTGATACTTTTCAAAGCTCTTTTGGATGCTTTAAATTTGGTTCCCTGGTCTTGTGGGTTAGCAGCAGAATGCTTACCTAGTGTGTGCAAGGCCCTGCGTTCTACCCTCAGCAATGGGAAGCCGAAGAAAGCTGGTCCTCACTCTCAAGGAGGAAAGATGGCACGGTCACAAGTAATCTCAGAGAAAACAATATTTTAAAACGCCTCAAGATGACAACCAGGGCCACGTGGTAGTGGTGCACTCCTTTAATCCCAGCACTGGGGAGGCAGAGGCAGGTGGGTCTCTGTGAGTTTGAGGACAGCCTGGTCTACAAAGCAGGTCCAGGACAGTCAAGGCTGTCACAGACAAACCCTGTCTCAGGATGAGGAAAAAAAGAAATGACAACCAGGGACAAGGCTTAGTTTCTAAATCCTATCATGCCTGCCTTATCTCCCCTCTCCTGCCACCCCTTGGCCAGGGCTCCTATCGCCTAAAAGAAGGCATGGTCAGAGAGATAGGCTAAGAGGTCACTTGCCAAGGAAGGGAGGGAGTCAGTCAGCATTGCCAAGTGTTGCTAGACAGCCGATTCAGAAAAGGCCGGTCTGCTTGGTGATAAGAAATCGATTCCCTGTCCAAGCTTGTCAGGTACATCTCTTGCCTGCCTTAAGAAGACAAACCACTCATAGGTCACTTCCTGCTTTGTAGGAAACCACATAAAGGTCAGTTTTGACAAGTGGTGGAGTGAATATTTAAAGACCCAGGCCTCTTATTTATTTACTTGTTTGTTGTAATAGGGTATTGCCTTGTAATCCATGCTGGCCTTGAATTCTTAATGCTCCTGCCTTGGCCTTCCCAAAAGTCTTAGACTCTCATTTTCTCCCATCTTTTACTGCAGTCTGAGCTTGGCCATATCCAGGAACTCAGATCTAATTACCCTCCTTTGGAAGGTAAGACGTCAAAAACTCACTTGCCTGTTTCCTTCCACCCCCGTCCCCCCACCCTCCGCCTCTTAGTGACTCCTTCAGATCTGAACAGGTTAAACAAGTTGAGCGTCAGACAGCACTAAGTCGATTTCTAGGCCCCCACAGGTCAGCTTCATCTCCAGCTTCTTCTGTGTGTTGGTGTTTCATCCCTCAACCAGGGCCTTCCACCATAGCATGGAGACAAGGAGACCTTCCTTGGAGAATTCTTTCACAGATAAACACATGAAGACCATGGGGCTGCAGAGATGGCTCAGAGGTTAAGAGCACTGGCTGTTCTTCCAAAGGTCCTGAGTTCAATTCCCAGCTACCACATGGTGGCTTACGACCATCTATAATGAGATCTGGTGCTCTCTTCTGGTGTGCAGGCACACACGTAGGCAGAACACTACATAATAGTAAATAAATAAATATTTTTTTAAAAAAATGAAAGAAAGGAAACTATGTACACAGCTGGTTGTGGTGGCGCACACCTTTAATTTCAGCACTCGGGAGGCAGAGGCAGGTGGATTGCTGTTGAGTTCGAAGCCAGCCTGGTCTATGAAGCGAGTCCAGGACAGCCAGGACTACAAGAGAAACCATGTCTTGAAAAGCCAAAAAGAAAAAAAGAAAAGAAAAACCCAAACAAATAAAAATAGGAAACTATGTACACAATCCAGGGGACTATGTGCTATTTCTGTGTATTCTTCATTTAAGGCTGAGACTTTAGGAGCAGGTCAGTAATGGTCCACTGGTTTGGGATCTGGAGCCTTGAAAGTCTGAGTTTTCTTGCTGACTTTTTTCCTTGTCTTAAGATGCAGGTAATACTGAGCTGGGCAGTGGGTACCTCTCTTCCAGAGGACCAAAGTTCCCGTGCAGGTTAGAAGGCTCACAGCCACCCATAACTCCAGTTCCTGGAGATCTCACACCCTATTGTGGTGTCTTTGGACACCTACACTCATGTGCACATTCCCACACATACATCTGATTAGAAATAAAATCTTTTAAAATAAGTAATTAGTAAGAAAATATTAGTATCTCATGGTTTTCTAGTGAGAGTTATATGAGAACTCAGGGTGTGCACTTGGCATGGAAACGTTAGCATTAGTGGTGGCAGTTTTTCAGGGTCTTAGGTTGTAGTTGATTCATTATGGGACTGCTTTGCTAAAAGAACCACGATTGTTTCTTAAATATTAAGTCATGACTTGAGACCTCTTTTGAAGGTTCCAGCAGGGGAACACTGTTGTTTCATTATACCCATCACTGAAGAGTGGTTCTGTCAGGGAAGGTCATCCTCTTCAATTGAGCACAACTTGTGGAGGGACACATGGAGCATGAGAGAGGGAAGGGACACCTGCCTAGTCAGCCACATCAGGCTAATCAACCCTGGTGATCAGTGGAGTGACAGATGGCACAGCAAGGGGCGGGGTGCAGTATTTGTAGGAGTCAGGAGCAGCCACACCGAGGAGCTGCTTCTCTGTGAGCAGTGGCGAGTGAGCAGAGGAAACCACATGCACGGCAGCCCCGAGGCACAGGAGGCATGGAGGCATGGGAGATGGGTATTTGGGGGACCAGATGTACTCTAGTTGGCAGAGGAGAATGTGACATGCAGAGGGAATAGAGAGGTGAGGCAGGGTCCAGTTACGGTCCTTGAATGCCATGCCAAAGAGCTGAGGCTTGTGTCCCCAAAGCCCGGCAGCTGCCACAGTACCTTGAGTAGAAAATGCTGTGGGAAGGGTAAGCGAGCTGGCAGCACAGAAATCTGATGAGGGTTGGCAGGGTCTTTAGTAACTGGACTCTGGCTTTTCTCCTTGGCTTTTCTCTACTTCTAACTTGCTAGACAAGGGAAATGTGACCACCTGAGAGCTCCGATGGTCAAGGTGACATTGGTGCTGGCCCCTAGCTTGCAAGGCGGCAAGGGAAGTGTGTAGTCTGATGAAGATGGCACTTTCCCCTAATTTCGAAGGTGCTAGAGCTCAGCCGTGCATTTGGAGCCCTTCTGCCCTCTGTCCAGCTGCTCTAACGTGGTTCAGTTGTCTTAAGATTTTCCAGACATTTGAGGACTTAAAGTAGGAAAGGTATTCACCAGAGAACGGTTAAGATGTGGTCTCCGTCCTCAAGATGCGTCTGTGTAGTTGGGGGAGCATGTGTCTAAAAATGTCTTTGCACAAGGGCAGGAAGTGACAGATGCCAGGAGGAAGGCCAGTGCTTGTGCAGTTTGCTGGGTCACTTGCACTGGGGTAGAGCTGATGTGGGAAGCCTGTGAGTGAGGCTTAAAGGAGTTGGAGCTGGAAGGCATCCTGTTGGTTCTGGAAAGTCATTCAGAGATTTTGATGTGAAAGAGGCAGTGTATAAGAGCTATGGTTTCTTTGGGAGCTTAAGCGTGTGGGTTCTGTGCTGGGTGGACTGTGCTGGGTGGCGCAGGGGAAGACTCAGACTAGGTTCACTGAGACCAGGTATTCAATAGAAGATGGGCCTGAATCAGGCAGCAAAAGAGGGCCACCGTTGCGAACTGGAGTCGGCAGGGCCTGACTGGTGAGGGGGTTATGCTTAGGTGACCAGAAGCAAAGTATTGTCTTTATTAGGCTGGGGATAGCAAGAGCAGGAGGGACAGCCAGGCAGCAGGAGGGACAGCGGGGAAGGAAAAGCGTCTAGGTGTGGAGTCAGAAGACCCCAGTTTACACCGTGGGCCCCCTGCAGCCTCCCAGCTCGGAAATGGCTGGTTTCTGTTTACCTTGTTTTTCTTCCTTCCCTTGTCCCTCTTTTCTGTTTGTTTGAGGGGAGCCTCACACTTAGGGTTCTCCTGCTCATCCTCTCAAGTGCTGGGATTGTCCAGCTGCTTACTCCACTGTTAGAAGGCTGCAGCCCAGCCTACCTCACAGGTTGCAGGGAGTGCCCAGTGCTTCCTTGATGCCGGTCATTTACGCCACTGTTTGAAGGGTGAGTGGCTATCAGACTTCTAGGAGATCTCATCCAGGCCACTGCATTCCATACGGAACTTGGAGAGGGTGCCAGGGCTGGATAAGAATGTTCTTGAAGTCTTTACCACTGTCAAGGTGAGGCCATAGAAGGAGCTAGCTAAGGGGAAAGGTTGGAAGAAGAAGAGCGCCTTTAGTGGGCGACTGGCAGATGCTGGCAGTCAGGGCATAGGGGCAGGGGAAACATCAAGAGAATTCTAGCTGAGTGTTGTCCAGGGTTAGCGCCATGCAGTATGATGGGAAGCCATTGGTGACGTTTGGTGACAGCAGCTGCTCTAAGAGTGGTAAGTTCAGCGCACTGGGGACGAACGTCAGCAAGGGTTGGCTTATATTCTGAGATCCTTGGTGGTCAGAAGAATTGAGGAGAAGCTTGGTGGCTCAGAATGTGAGCAGACCATGAGAGAGGAGTGCCTTTCCTTACCGTGGAATTGATGAGCTTGATTTAGGGAACTTGAGGAGGAGGAGGAACAGGAACAGGCTTGGCCTGACAAGGTCCCTCCCTGGATGATGAAACAGAGGATGGTACCCTGCTCCAGGATTTGCTTAGAAGGAACTGAGGGGCTGAGGGAGCGGTGGACACTGAACTCTGTCCTACACAGAAACACGGTGCATTGCTGGCCTTAGACTCTAGGGAGCTAGCTGCTTCGTCTCTTCCTGCCTACCGCCATGTCCTGGGCTCAAATCCTTTGTCCAGCTGTTGACTCTCTGTAAGATAACCTGGGCACATGCCCATCTCCCTCCATCTTCCTGCCCTCCTTGCTTGCATAGGGCATTGGAACCTCTCCTTGCTGGGCTCCTGCTTCTGGCCTCTTGCTTTTCGCCTAGAAGGTCTTCCTGCCCACCTTGCTCTGACCATGCTGTTGTCCTGCCTGTCCCCCATGCCTTGGTGCAAAAAGTTTGCTGCCGTCTGCTGTGATACCAGCTTCCACTCCCTTGTCGTTCTCTGACCCCATTCTGCTCCCCACACACCGTGCATCTTCCTAGGCCCCGGCTTTGCTTCTCTGCCGTGGTGTCTTTTCTCAAGGACTGAAGACCCAGTTTGGGCTCAGCACACCCCGAGCTGCCCTCCACATGCCTGGGCCGGGCTTTGCATTCTCTTCCTTCAGCTCTACAGTGTAATGCTCCAGTCACACAGTGATTAATTTCTTATGCTTCCCCCTTGGGGCTGTGAGCCCACTGAGGGCTCCTGTATTCCCAGCACCCAGTATGAAGGTTGGCATAAGTTCAAGGAGAATCTCGTGAATGAATTACCCAGTGCCCTGCTAAGGGGAAGCTTGTGGCACTGTCATGCATTAGCTCTGTGTGGACCTGGGCTGTCA
This sequence comes from Acomys percivali, assembly GCA_907169655.1. Classification (NCBI taxonomy): domain Eukaryota; kingdom Metazoa; phylum Chordata; class Mammalia; order Rodentia; family Muridae; genus Acomys; species Acomys percivali. The sequence continues at coordinate 104,399,434 of OU015748.1, forward strand.
CTGGGTTTCTGCAGTGCCAGGAGGGAGTCTTTAGGTAGGGTTGAGTGGCCGGCTTATTGGTCAGGACTCCCTCTCCTGCTGATGTCCGGGCTCTTGTCACCAGATGGAACTGAGTACGGGCTGAGTGAAGCTGACATGGAGGCTTCCTATGCCACAGTGAAGAGCATGGCGGAGCAGATAGACGCTGATGTCATCCTCTTGCGTGAGCGTCAAGAAGCTGGTGGCCGTGTACGCGATTACCTAGTCAGGAAACGAGTTGGAGACAATGACTTCCTGGAGGTCAGGTGAGGTCTCAAAACATTTGCAGGGACCCTGCTACATGACTTGGGCCTATCACGCAGAATGTGGTAGGGCCTGTGGCCCTTGCCTGTCACCGCTACCTCTTCATAAGATGTGAGAGTGTGGGGACTCGCCATGGCGGTCCTGCTCTGTTTCTGAGTCCCTCTCTAGGTATTTCATGTGGCACGTGTAGGAGAAGGCCCAGCTCTGCCTTCTGTGGCCACCTTGTGGCTCTGTTCAGTATACCATTGCTTGAGACTAGAGGCCAGAAGCCAGAGAGAGTCTTTGCCTTTCATAACTTTGTGCCTTTCTCAGCAGTGGGCGAGGGCTGTGGGTGTTAAAGGAGCCATGCATGACTCCTGACTAACTTTGTACTACCCCTTGAGTACAGCTCCAGGACGCTCCCTCTGCTCATCCAGGAACAGGGAAGTCCTGAGCCAGAGTGCTGGGGTGAGCCTGCACTCGGGGCCCAGTCTTTGGCTGAGCAGTCTCCTCAGGAGCTAACTCACACTGGCTTCATGTCCATGCAGGGTGGCAGTGGTGGGCAACGTGGATGCTGGCAAAAGTACACTCCTGGGCGTCCTGACACATGGGGAGCTGGACAATGGCCGTGGCTTTGCCCGCCAGAAACTCTTCCGCCACAAACATGAGATTGAGTCTGGCCGAACCAGCAGCGTGGGCAATGACATTCTGGGCTTTGACAGCGAAGGCAACGTAGTCAACAAACCCGACAGCCATGGCGGCAGCCTGGAATGGACAAAGATCTGTGAGAAGTCCACCAAGGTGATCACCTTCATCGACTTGGCTGGCCATGAGAAATACCTCAAGACCACTGTTTTTGGCATGACTGGCCATTTGCCTGACTTCTGCATGCTCATGGTAAGTGTGGGGTCCCTCAGGAGGGGATCTGAGGTGCTATGCAAAGATTGGGGCCTGTTAGTGGGGGTAGCATGACAACTTTGGGGTCTGAGGGAGCCCAGTCCTCTGAGCTCTGTGGTCTCCACAGGTGAGTATTAGCCTTTCTCCTGCAATTAGAGCAGGGAGGGGACCTCTCAGTATAAAGCAAGGTATCTCTTGCAGATTTCATTTTTGAAAAGGCACAGAGGCCTTTTTTATTTTTATTTTTTTCTTTAATGCCTTCCTAAGCCTTGAAGTACTTCCAGAGAGTGACCCTTAGAGTAGCGCCCTCTGAGATCAGCCTGGGGAAGAAAGGAAAAGAGCACATCCGGCGCCAAGGGCAGCGTCAGCCAGGGATGAGGTGGTGTCTTCAGGACCTGGGAGAGGGATGTGGAAGCATGTTTAGCCCTTCAGGGAGGCTGCTATGGGCCTGGCCCTGTGCTCACCTGGTGGCACGCACAGTGGGAAGCAGGCCTTCCTGGCCCTAGGGTTCCCAGAGAGCTTATGATCGATTGGGTGTTGGACATCACTGAAAAGGAGAAGGGTAGGGGCGTGGCTTGTGTGTGCTCCGCCGAGCTTCCTGTGCTTTGTGCACAGCTTGAGGGGAGAGGGAAAGAGGGGGAGACATTTTCTCTCCCAGGTCCTTTCAAAGCCCCTCCTCCCTCCTGGCTCCTCAGCTGTTCTAACAGTGTGGCCAACACAGGCATCTGCTCCTAGAAAACTTGCTCAAGTTACTCCACAAACAGGTTCTGGGGCGCCTCCAGCTGCAGGGGAGAGGGCTGCCCAGCGCCCCCTGCCTGCACTTCTTGGGACCCCAGCACTGCTCTCACTTCTTTGAACCTTCCAAAGGGCTGTTGAACATTCTCTTGACCGCGGAAGGCTGCCATACCAGCAGGCATGTCTGCAAGTTACATAGGAGCCGTTGGGCTGTGGCTATTAAGAAGGGTTTGGAGGGTGAGGAAGATGTCTCAGCGGGTATAGGGGCTTGCCAAGCAAACCTGGTACCCTGAGTTTGATCCCCAGCACCCACATAAAGGTAGGAGAGAACGCACCCACTTCACCTAGTTGTCTTCTTACCTGCTACACGTGTGACCGCTATGTGCATGTGTGCGTGCACACACCAATACAAATTTTTAATTTAAAAAAATTTTATGTATCTGGGTGTTTTGCTTGTGTGTCTATGTACCACATGGATGCCCAGTGCCTACAGAGGTCAGAAGAGGGTGTCAGAGTCCTCAGCAATTAGATTATAGCTAGTTGTCAGCTGCATTGTGGTTGCTAGGAATTGAATCTGGACCTCTGGAAGAGCAGCCAGTGTGCTTAACTGCTAAACCACCTTTCCACCCCCAATAACAATAATTTTTTAAAAATCCTACCCTGCAGGTGTTTTGTTATTATTTTATTTTTTTTGTTTTTTGAGACAAAGTTTCTCTGTGCAACCCTGGCTGTCCTGGAACTAGCTCTGTAGACTAGGCTGGCCTCGAACTCAGAGAGATCTGACTGCCTTTGCCTCCCCGGTGATGGGATTAAAGGCATGCGCCACTGCCACCACCACTACCACCACCTGCTGTATTTTTTGATCATGAAGGGTTTGGAAACCAACGTGTGTGTGTGTGTGTGTGTGTGTGTGTGTGTGTGTGTGTGTATTATAACTAACTAGCATGTGTAATAATTTGCCACTTGTGAGGTCCAGGGTTTTTTTGTGCATGCATACAGCGTGTATGAGCCATATCATATGGTTAGCATTTCCTGGAGAACACTTCCTGTTGTGCCAGAGCCTAAGACATGTTCCCTTATGTCTTTGCTTAGAGACTCAAGTTGTTCATACAGTAAACAGCATTTCCTAACTGAGCTGTAATGAGTAAGGGCAGTGATGGGGGATGGATAGCCTGCACCCCAGATTTTTCCTGTCACTTTTAGGCCACCATCCATTTATTAAACTTCTGTAGACAGCAGACAGATAACTGTATGTGATGGTGCCTCATGCCTAGAATCCCAGCCCCTGAGAAGTGGAGGCAGGAGGATCATGACTTTGAGGCCAGCCTGGGTTACATACTTGTACCGTTTCTTTTTCTATTTTAAATAAATAAATAACAAAACCAATGAACTTTCATGGTACTGTTCCACAGAGATGAATTTCCAAGGAAAAAGTAATCATAGAAACCAATAGAGCACTCTCAGCTCAGCCTGGGACCATGATGCCAGTCGGCTCTGGGTGGGAAGGGAGTGACTGGCAATCGGCTGGCTGGAGGTTCCCTAACTCAGGCAGGCAGCAGCCAGTCAGGACCCCTGTGACCTCTGCCAGCAAGTGAGCGCTACACAGTGAAGATGCCCTGGCATGTTCAAAGTGCCACACAGGCTCGGGGTGGCAGTTTGTCTCACAGTTGGGTTTTAGTAAGCACTCACTGGCATGGCACGAAAATAAAAGGCAATGAAGAAGGCCAGCCTGACGGCTCAGTGAGTGACGGCGGCGGTGGCTGCCCAGCCCGACAGCCTGAGCTGGAGCCCTGGGAGAGCCAACGCCCGAGGTTGTCCTCCAGTCTCCCAAACCCACCATGGCATGCCTAACCACCACCGCCTGCACACACACATGTGTATACACACACACACACACACACACACGCCTTCTTTTAAAAAGTAGTTTCTGAGACCATTTTACTATAGCCCTTGCTAGGCTGGAACTTGCTTCATAGATGGGGCTGCCCTCGAATTCACAGTGATCTACCTGCCTCGCCTCCCAAGTTCTGGGATTAAATATGTTTTTAAAAAGGCAAGAGAGAGCCATAGTAGAAAATTTTCTTTCTTCGTTTCCTACCAGAGGCAGCCACTGTCCTTAAGTTCTTGGTGTCCAGCCAGAGACACTTTTTTAAGGTTTATTTATTTTTTATTTTCTGTTTATGAGCATTTTGCGTACGTGTATGTATTTGTGCTATGTATGTAGTGGGCCAAAAGGGGGCATAGGATCCCTTGGAACTGGAGTTTTGGACAGTTGAGAGCCACCGTGTAGGTACTGAGTCCTCTGCAGCCATCTCTCCAGCCCCAGAGATACTCTGTACTCATACTGGCAAGTGCTCCATTATGATGTCAAACATCAGGTGGCCCTCTAAAGCAGAAGTGGTCTGCCTACGCACAGCTGTGTTAACTGTAGACAAGGGTGTCAAACTGAATGCACTTTGGGGAATGTAGAAGCTTGTGTTTCTCAGACTGCTTGCTGTTATTATTGTTTACAGGATGCCTCTGGTCTTTGTTGGGTGTGTGTTTGTTTTTGTTTTTACCTGATGCATAATCCTGATTCCCTTCTGAGAAGACAAATGTTGTCTTCATAAACACCTGACCTTTGCACCTCTTTTTAAAAAATTTATTTCTTTACAATGTATACAGTGCTCTGCCTGCATGTACACCTGCACACCAGAAGAGGGCACCAGATCTCATTTTAGATGGTTGTGAGCCACCATGTAGTTGCTGGGAATTGAACTCAGGACCTCTGGAAAAGCAATCAGTGCTCTTAACTTCTGAGCCATCTCTTCAGCTCTTTTGCTGTTGGTTTGATTGCAGTTTTTGTTTGTTTGTTTGTTTCTTGTTTTGTTGGTTGGTTTTGTTTTGTTTTGTTTTGTTGCAGCACTGAGAACTGAACCTCTGGTCTGTGCTGCAAGGCAGAGTCTACCTCTGAGCTACAGCCCAGCCCTTTGTTTTTCTAGACAAAGTGTCACTGAGTTTCCCAGGCTGACCCAGAAGGTTCTCCGTAGCTCAGGCAGGCCTCAAACTCAGGCTTCTGAGAGGCTGGGGCTGCAGGCTTTTGTCACCAGGACCTGCTTTTCAGGATAAGTCTCCATTACCAGGGCTTGGTTAAATGAACTGCACCCAGCCCAGCCCTTACCCACAGGCCGGGGCCCCTTGGCCACCCAGCCCAGCTCTTACCCACAGGCCGGGGTCCCTTGGCCACCCAGCAGCAGTCTGTCTTCCTTGTCCTGACAGTTCCTTTCTGGGGCAGGTGGGCAGCAATGCTGGCATCGTGGGGATGACCAAAGAGCACTTGGGCTTGGCATTGGCACTCAATGTACCTGTCTTTGTGGTTGTCACCAAGATTGACATGTGTCCTGCCAACATCCTTCAAGGTAAGTGAAATAGCTGCAGCAGCCTCTGGGGTTGCCCACGCTGCATTTCTGGGTGGCCTGCTTCGGAGCCTCAGCCCAGCACTGACTGCGTCCTTGTCTAAGCGAGGTTAGCCTCAGCGTCCATCAGCCCTAGTCCTCTACTTCTTCCTTTCCTTTTTACCTCTTTTTTGTTTTGGTTTGGTTTTGGTTTTCCCAGACAGGCTTTCTCTGTATAACAAGAGCCCTGGCTGTCTTGGACTTGCTCTGTAGACCAGGCTGGCTTCAAACCCACAGAGATCTGCCTGCCTCTGTCTCCCAAGTGCTAGGATTAAAGGTGTGCACCACTGTGCCAGCTGTTCTTTTTAGCTTTTGATCTAAGCAAAGCCTAAAATTTACCTCTGTTCTTTTTCCTGGTCCCAAGTACAGGATCCATAGAGTCGCTGCCCTCAGTGGGCGTTGGGGTGCACCACGGAAGCAGGGAGCCTAGTGATCTTTAGCTACCAAAGCTTCCACTTGGGCCTTAAGATGAGGCCTCTTCACCTTTCTTTTGGTGCTGCAAGTTGAATGGAACACTGTCCCATTAGGTTTCACAAAAGGCGTCTCTGCAGCTGGCCTGTGGCACACGGCTTTAATCTCAACACACAGGAGGCAGAGGCAGGTGGCTCTCTGAGAGCTCTAGGCCAGTCTGGTCGATAGAGTGAGTTCTAGGACAGGCAGGGCTACGTAGAGAAACTCTGTCTTGAAAAACAAAACACACACAAAAAGGGACCTTTATAAAAAAAAAAAAGCGGGGGGGGGGGGAGACCTTTATAGATTTGTAAATGCCTAGGATATTCCCAAGATGAGACCTTCCAGGAAGTAGAGCATTGTGGGAAAGAACATTGTCCTCAGGAACCCAAGTCACTTGTCTGTATGTCAATGTATGTCAAGACTCAGTGGCCTTAGAGAAGAGGCCCATGTGTGCTCTCTGTATTCTAGCAGCATGGGCCCCTCCAGCTTTGATCCTCCTTTTTGCTTCTCCAGGCATTATGGCATGTAACACTGGTCCGTCTGTCTGTCTGTCTGTCTGTCTGTCTGTCTGTCTGTCTGTCTGTGCATCAGTATTGAGTGCACCCATCTTACCCTGGAAGTCCAGCTAGAAAGAAGGCTGTGTCCCCTAATTCTGTTCCATTTCACCCTTTAAGAAACCCTGAAGCTGCTACAGCGTCTGCTGAAGTCACCAGGCTGTCGGAAGATCCCTGTCTTGGTGCAGAGCAAAGATGATGTGATTGTCACAGCCTCCAACTTCAGCTCTGAGAGGTGAGGAGGCTGGGCTGAGCTGAGGAAGCACCTGCCTCTAGGCAGGCACCCTTGCCAGTCAGGCCACAGAGACAAGCATGATCTCATGGGCATGGGTGGAGGAAATAGTCGGCTCTGTCTTCACACAGCCTCTCAGGCCAGCAGTGTTGCTCAGAGCCTGTATTGGGTAACTCACATTCTGAATTACTGGCCTCTCGGTGGTTGGAGTCCCAGTTGGGACATCAACATCCTTACCTTGGAAATGGGGATGTTTTAACTTCCTGGATTAGCCAGGGTTCTCTAGAAGCACAGAACCAGTGGAAAGAATATATGCTACATGGGATATGTTAGGTTGGTTTACATGATAGAGGCTGAGTACTCCCAACAGTGGACCTCTTGGCTTATTTTTATTTTTATTTATTTTTCTTTTTTTTTTTTTATTCTGGCACCAGAATCAGCTTATTTTTATTTTATTTTATTTTTTGTTTGATTGCTTTTTGAGACAGGATCAATCTACACAGTCCCGGCTGTCCTGGAACTCACTTTGTAGACCAGGCTGGCCTCAAACTCAAGAGAGATCCACCTGCCTCTGGCTCCAGAGTGCTGGGACTACAAGCATATGCCACTATGCCCAACCTTCTCTCTTAGACCTTTGTATCTGTGCCCAGTGCTCTGAACTGACCACTCCTAGGGGAGTTGCCATCACCAAGCATGCTAGGGGCCTCCTAGGGTTCTGCCAGCCACAACCCTGCCTACCTTGGGAGAAGGGCCTCCTTGCTTCTTCCCAGAAATAGCCTCAGCCCTATCCAGGTACTTGCTTCTTAGTGGGTCTAGACCCAGGCACGTTGGCAATAACTCATGCTCCCCCAGAGGGTGCTTGAGCACTGGAGGTCATGAGTATAGAAGCCTGTGCCCGACCGGTGGGACAGTCATTTCATGACTCACTGACTTTTTATACTGTTTCTCAAAAGCTCTCTAATCACAGGTCAGTTTGGTGTTTATGCAACAAGCCTTTTCATTGTATAAATGCTTACTGAGCATTGTTGTGGCAAGCTTTTCTTCCACATGTTAGTGCTCCTGGATTCAGATGTTGACTTGAGTATCCTCCAGGGCTCTTCAGCTCGTTGCTCCAAGGCCATCCTTAGATGACTGTTCCCTCCTTTGCCCAGGCCTTGTTGGGAGCCACCTGCCTCCTCACGTGGTCTGTGCTCTACAGCATCTGTACAGTATCATGAGGGGTTATGTTTCAGGGGTACAGCCCCCACACCCTCCTTGGAGTCACAGGCACTCAGGAATGTGGAGTTCCTGATGTCAAGACAAGTCACAGAGTAGAGCCAAAGGGACAAGGTGACTGCCGAGAGGTTCTTGGCTGCCCGAGCGCCTCTCTTTCCTTATTTCTTCCCTTCCATTTAGGATGTGCCCGATATTCCAGATCTCCAATGTCACAGGTGAGAACCTCGATCTGCTCAAGATGTTCCTCAACCTCCTGTCGCCCCGAACCAGCTACAGGGAGGAAGAGCCTGCTGAGTTCCAGATAGATGACACCTACTCTGTCCCCGTGAGTGCCTCTGGGTGGGACTGACTGTGCAGGGTGGGTGGCTGATGGGCGCCTCCCACTCTAGCTGAGGAGTGAGTCTGCGGTGGGAATGGTCATACTAGGTTGGGGTCTTCTGCTCGGCAGGGTGTGGGGACAGTGGTGTCCGGGACCACACTGAGGGGCCTGATCAAGCTGAATGACACACTGCTGCTGGGCCCAGACCCCTTGGGCAACTTCCTGTCCATTGCTGTCAAGTCCATCCATCGCAAGCGCATGCCTGTCAAGGAGGTCCGGGGGGGTCAGACGGCCTCCTTTGCACTGAAGAAGGTGAGTGAGGATAATTCCAGAAACTCCCTTTGAGCTCTAGGTCTGAGCCAAGTCTTTTCTTTCTCCAGTTCTTGTGCTATATTGCAAGGTGTGGGCTACTGACCCTGTTTTCACAGAGGAGGCTGAGGTTCACAGTGATATAGTAACCTTTCCAAGCCAGGAAAGTGCCTGTCTCCTCCTCCTGTGGCCTGAGCAGTTGTCACTTGCTCACAGTGCAGTCAGAGAGGAGTAGCCCTCCTGCACATGGCACCATCCTCCTTAGGGTTAGGATGGGTGGGTTCTGTGCCACATACTCTTGCCACTGGGTCTTCCATCTCCTGGGGTTTGGGGGTGAGTGCTAGCTCTGGGGTCATCTACCTTCCTAAAAGCCAAAATGATAGGGGAAAATGGGGTATGGTTCGTCTTGTCCAGTGGTCAGTTATGCTCCCTGATTCCTTCCCGAATGCTTGCCTGCCTGTGCTCCCACCCGTCCTTCAGGGCCAGGCAGCTGGGCAGCCGAGCTCCTGTGCAGTCTTTGTGCCTCTAGTAGCAGCGTGTAGCTCACTGCTCACCACTGAGGCTGCCTTGTGCTGCCTGCATTCAGTGGTGGTGAGGGGCAGGGCTGAGTTGGAGTGCTTCCACTCCTGCAGAGATGTCTTGATCTCTAGGACCAGGCTGGGTAAACCTGAAAGACACCATGGCCCTTGAGCTGTGTTCTCTTTTTTCCTTTCAGATAAAGCGCTCATCCATCCGGAAAGGCATGGTGATGGTTTCCCCACGCCTGAATCCCCAGGCCTCCTGGGAATTTGAGGCTGAGATTCTTGTCCTCCACCACCCCACCACAATTAGTCCACGCTACCAAGCCATGGGTAGGTGTCCAAGGTCCTGCCAACCCCAGAGGTTCTGTGCTGGCACCCTCCCAAAGGGGCTCCTGCAACCTAAGCCCAGTGCTTCCGACTCAGGCAAGGCAGCGCTCTGTCCATTCCTGCAGTTCATCCTCTGAGCAACACTAGTTGCTCAGTCCTGCAGATGCTCTAAGACCCAGACCTGTCCGCAGGGACCTCGTGTGCCAGTATTCGTTTAACCAAGGTTGTTGAGCATAGCTGTGTGCCTGGTGGTATAAAAGTGATAGGAACAGGGGGCTAGAGAGATGGCTCAGAGGTTAAGAGCACTAGCTGTTCTTCCAAAAGTTCAATTCCCAGCAACCACATAGTGGCTCACATCCATCTATTATGAAATCTGGTGCTCTCTTCTGGCCTGAAGGTGTACATGCAGATAGAGCACTGTATATATATATAATATATATATATATATATATTTTTTTTTTAAGGTGCTAGGAACAGTCTGTGGGAAGGCATTTGTGCACACAGAGGCACTCAACCTCTGCCACTTAGGCCTTGGAAGGGGAGAGATAGGGAGGAGGCAGATTCTGATCTGAAAGTAGGCTGCCCTGCTGTATCTGGCTCTCAGAGTGCTTGTCCTGCCCTGGGCATACAGCTCTAGGCTGAAGGCACAGGGTAGGTCATGCATGTCCTGACTCTGTTCTTGGCAGTACACTGTGGGAGCATCCGGCAGACAGCTACCATTCTGAGCATGGATAAAGACTGTCTGCGCACAGGAGACAAGGCCACTGTCCACTTTCGCTTCATCAAGACCCCTGAGTACCTGCACATAGACCAGCGGCTTGTGTTCCGGGAAGGTCGCACCAAGGCTGTTGGCACCATCACCAAGGTATGATGGGATAACTTCACCTGCCCAAGGGCGCTTCAGTTCGCCACAGTCCAGCAACCATGCACACCACAAGCTCCTCTTGGGCGCCCTGGAGTGGTCTTTGCTTGCCCAGGATCTGTCCCTAGGCTTGTCTTGAGCTTTGTAGGCTGTCGTGAAGGAAAGAAGGCGTGGGAGTAGGATTCTCCTCCATAGCAGGCAGTGAGACAGTGTCTGGGGAGCCAGAATTGGCCTCTGAGGTGCCTGCTACCTGGGTTTGCTTGGACTGCGCCTGAGGCCTTCCCACAGCCTGGGAGATCCATTTGGAGTGAGTGCTGGGTATTGAAGGTCGTCCCATGATGCTTGAGTTGTTTTTTCTGGAGCACACCTTTTGCCTGCTGTGGACCTCACCCATGATTTGGGGTAGGATTTTTGGTAGAGGATTGACCCCTGCCCCATATAGAGGCAGACATGGTGGCTTTCGTGTCTGCCACTGGAATGAACCTTAGGCTGCCTTTTCTTCCTGAGAAGCTTCCCTCTGGCCTGTCTTTGAGCATCTGGGCTTCTGGACAGTGTGGTAGAGGCTACAGCACCCACGGTAGTGTCTTGTGGAACCCTGCCAGTCTTCCTCCCTGCGTCTTTGAGTTCGAACTTTGGCCACAAGGAAGATTCCGAGGCAGTTGCTCCTAGGTGGTAGCTTATGATGTCGGACAGGCGTTTGTTTTGTTTCTTCAGGGAGCCTGAAGTTTCGGCATGGTCTAGAGCAGCTCTGGGCAGCCCAGACCCTGGCTCGGGAGCTGCCTGAGGGCAGGGTGGCAGAGGCTCAGAGAGCTCTGCGGGAGTTGCAGCTGGGCCCAGAAAGGGCTGGAGCCTTTCCAGGCAGGGAGAAGCAGGGCAGGGCATCGAAACTAGTCCTGTGGTCCTGGCCTCAGAGTGGGCATGGAGGCCTCTTTGCCCTGCCTCTGGGATGGCCCTTTCTGTCGTCTTCCTCGTTCAGGCTGGACAGCCAACCCTGACCTTCTCTCCGCTTGGCCTCCGCAGCTCCTCCAGACAACCAACAACTCCCCCATGAACTCAAAGCCCCAGCAGATTAAAATGCAGTCCACAAAAAAGGGTCCCCTGAGCAAACGAGAAGAAGGAGGTCCATCTGGTGTGTCTGCGGCAGGAGCCCCCCCAGCCGGGGATGAAGCTTCCTCGCTGGGGTCTGCACAGGCTTCCACATCCAGTGGTCTCCAGCCACAGGTAAGCAGAGCCTCTTACGGCCTCTGGCATGGTGGTGGGATTGGCAAGGCTGATAATCTAATTGGTCCTGATTTGCATTTGGTTTTAATCAAATAAAACAGAGTAGAAAAGTGTCAAGGTTCCCCTTTTTGTTGTTTTGATTTTTGTTTTTTTGTTTGTTTGGTTTTTGTTTTTTTGTTTTTCAAGATAGGGTTTCTCTGTGTTAGATGTGTCTGTCTGAGACTTGCCTTGTAGACCAGGCTGGCCTCAAACTCACAGTGATCCGCCTGTCTCTGCCTCCCAAGTGCTGGGATTAATGGTGTGCACCACCGTGCCCGGCAATTTTTTTTAAAGGTAGGATCTCACTCTGTAGAGCAGAGTGGCCTGAAATTCATTATGTAGGTTAAACCAGCCTTGAACTGAAGGCTGTCTTCCTCAGCTTTTCTGATGCTAAGATCACCCCTATGAGCCACCACGCCCAGCCAAGGCTTCCCCTTCATAATAAGAATATATGTGGGAGTGCCGGTGCTGTTGGCTGAGCTCCCACTCCCCTGAGAGACACTGCCTGAGAGGCTCCTCATTCACCTCTCAGCATGAGGGTGGTGGCCTTCGTCAGGTCGTGGTACCACGTGTGCATCATTATATTATTCACCTGCCTGGTCTTTCCAGTTCTTTCTGACCTAACAGAGGCCTAGTACCCCTCTTCCTGATGCCTGCTCCGTGTTGTTTTCTCTCTGGTCTTGTTGGGATAGGCCTCTGTATGTGTTACAATTGCACAGGACTGTGCCCACTCTTTCCTGCCCCCTCCCCAATGCTCCCTCCCTCCTTACCCCTTGCAGTCACCTGCCCTGATGTGGTTTCCGGCCCTGCCAGGTGGCAGTGATGCTTGTTGACCTCTGTTCCCTTTATGCTTGTGCCCAGCTCCCCCACCATGAGCACACATCTCCATGGCTGCCAGGAGGACCCCATTTCCCCTTGTAAACTCCTGACCAGGTTAGGGCTGCTGCCTGGTCCTGCTGTAGAGGAGCATCGCTTCTCAAGTGCCTGCTTTCTTTCTTTTAGCCCAAGCCCAGCAGTGGGGGCCGGCGACGAGGGGGCCAGCGCCACAAGGTGAAGTCCCAGGGGGCCTGTGTGACTCCTGCCAGCGGCTGCTGAATGTCCCCCTGGTCCACTTGACCACCCATGGGATCCTCACTGCTCGCTGGCCACTGCTCACCAGCGGGGCAGAGCATCTTTGACCGCCACCCCCCACTCCAGCCCACAGCCAGAGCACCCTTGTTGCCACACCCCCGTTTTGCAAGGGGGATTGTAATTTATAAGATGAAGAGGGACCAGATGTCCAAGGACTGACCATCTCCCACCTGCCTTCTTCCTTACATCTTTCGTACATCTGGGCCCTTAATTTTTATCTTTTTATTATATATCTCTGTCGTGTGTGTATGTGTGTGTGTGATGTGTGTGTGTGTGTGGTGTGTGTGTGTGTGTGTGTGTGTGTGTGTGTGTGTGTGTGTGTGTG
>OU015748.1:104412278-104428631 GCA_907169655.1 Acomys percivali
TGTGTGTGTGTGTGTGTGTGTGTGTGTGTGTGTGTGTGTGTGTGTGTTATGTAGGAGGGGTGTGCAGGAGTGCAGCTAACCCTGTCAGTCTCCATTTCAGTCCTGGCTGGCCATCGGCCTCTGAAAGCTGACTGCCTGTCCTTCCATCCGTCTGCATCTGTCTCGATGAGATCCTCAGGAGCCCAGGGCACCTGTCCTCCCTGGCCATTTGCCCCTGTTAGCCAGAAGCCCCTCTTTGGAGCTGACCTGGGTTTAGCAGCTTCTGCCAGAGCAGGGATCCCCTAATCTACGATGTGGGGAGTTAAACAGAGAGTGGTGGCCTCCCCTATTTCTCTTTTTCCCTCCTAAGCTCCCAAGCAGTTAACTCTAAATGCTCTTCGGTGGCACTTGTGATGTGTGGAGGGTGTGGTGACTGCATTGTAGGACTGCCCACCCTGACTCTTGACCCTTGCCCTGGATCCAAAGACCTGGGTGGGCTTCCCCGTGGAGACAATCCTGGGCTTGGCTGGCTGGCCCTACCTGCTCTGGCTTCTGTACGTGCTGGAGGCTCTTCCTGTTTCCACTTAGATCTCTGGCTGAGCTCAGCGTGGGGGACTAAACTGGGTCTGAGTCTTCCTGCAGTCGGGTTTTGGTGAGGGAGGTACTCCTGAGTTGAGCCAGGACTAGAAACCCTCTTTCCCCACCTCACTCCAACACAGCTGCCATCTCAGCAGTGAAGGGCCTGAGCCCAGATGCCCCAATTAGGGTGTGCAAGGGCAGGTGGCAGTGCAGACTTGTAGGCCATCAGAAGGCCAGCCTGCTGCTAGGGTATGGTGGGGTGGGCCAGGCCAGTGTGGACGGAGTGCTGCAGCACGACCTCAGGCCCTCAGGCTGGGGTGCTCTCTCTCAGCCAGGACAGATGCCCAGCTGGCTGGGTCCCTCTTCAGCCCCACCTCCCCACCCAAGCTCTCTCTTGTCCTTTGCTCCTGACTGCTCCCATCCCTTCCTTCTAGCTGTTTCTAGTTACCACTGCCCCATGGCCATGAACTGACCAGACCAGCATTCACAATAAAAGTTTGTTCTAAGTTGACAGTGTCATGTTCCCTGCCCAGCCCTCCAGGTGGAGGTGCTGCCACGGGGACACTGTAATTCTGCCTGCCCTGTGCCGCTGGTGGCACCTGAGGGGAACAGGGCGTCTAGGAGCCCCACTTTGAGAGTATAAGTGCTCCCTTCCCTCATACAAAGCCCTGCCTTTGGGTTGTGTGGACTCATAGAGTGTGAGGGAGGCAGGCTGATCACAGCCTGCTGCTGCTGCTGTTGTGGGCGGGCTTGCTGACTCCACGCTGGACATTGCTGCTGCCGTCGCTGAGGATGAGGACACTGAAGCTCAGGGAAGGGCAGGCTCCGGCAGTGTTAGCTCCTGCTCACCCTGCAGCCCTTGCCCAGCCAGCGAGAGACCAGTCCCCTGACTCCCGCCCTTCTCACCTGTTCTTTGTGGCTCTGGTTCACCCGGGCCAGTGCCTTTGTAGTAATGGGACTACAGTATGGCACATGGCGCAGTGGCAGCTGTGACTTCATATGCACTGGGCCACAGTAGAGCCCATCTCATCTTAACTGTGCCCCCCCCCCCCCCCGTAAGCATCAGTGGTCACTAGAACTGTTGTATTAAGGAGCCATAGCTACCAGTCTAGCCTCTGGCCTTCAGGGAGGTAGATCTGGGTATGGCCAAGGGAGCTGACTGGACTCAGGGTTGCACTGTCATTAATGAGGACTATAAAGACCCCTGCAGAACTTAGCCCTTTCAGTTCTCCACTTAGAGAAAATACCAGCCCGTTTTCAGTCAATAAAGAATAAACTTGTTAACCCATCAATCTTGTAAGTGCAAGGAAGACCCAGCCTTTTCTATGTGCAACTTCTGTTTGCAGCTTCTTTCTAGGACTGAGGCTGTGGGGTGGGGTGGGGTGGCCAGATCCTCATATCACATGTCGGCATCTGTTAGGGCTCGTTGGTGCCTAGCACTGAGATGATATAACAGGAATGTGCCATGGTACCGGGTGTATTTGGCTGAGGTTGGGGAGAGTTAGGGAGAGAAAGGTGTGAGGCTCAGATGCCGAGAGGCCAGGGGATTTGAACGGGCCAGGTAGCAGAAGCACTGAGCCCTAGTGGTGTGTGGCAAGTTACAGGGCTATTTGCTGGGGGCTCTTCCTGCCCAGCGACATGTCTTATGGAAAGGAGTGTTGAGCACAGATCCAGTGTCCCTGGGCTCTGGGCCAAAGCTCTGGGCCACCTTGTACTCCAGCCAGTGCCCTCTCCTCCCTGCTGACCAGTCCCTGCTTTTACTTCCTCAGCCATGGCAAGGACCAGCTCTGGGCAAGATGCCATGTTCAGTAGGAGGCTCCTGGTGAAGAGTCGCCCTGAGCGGAATCTAGGTAGCAATCAGGGTGTCTTCCCCAGGACCTGGCAGATCCTGGCTGCCTGTGTTTAAGCAGACACAGGAAAGTCCTCCACAGAGGTGCGTTTTTGTTTTTGTTTGTTTGTTTTGTTTTTCAAAACAGGGTTTCTCTGTGTAACGGCCCTAGCTGTCCTGGACTTGCTCTGTAGACCAGGCTAGTGGCCTCGAACTCACAGGGGTCTGCCTGCCTCTCCCTCCCAAGTGCTGGGATAAAAGGTGTGCGCTACTGCACCTTGCCCACACAGGTGTTCTGGAAGCTCCTAAAGTCATCTCATTCTCTCCTGCCAGCCCCTAAATCCAGGAGCACTGCAGTAGATCTTAGCTGGGGTTCAAGTTCATCCCAGTGGGTTTTGACCTGTGTTGCTGAGCATTAGAACTGAGCCTTTGGGTGCAGTGGTTTGGCTGAGAACTCAGTCCCTTGTATCCCCAAGACAGCTGAGTCGCTGTGACAGCCAGAAAAAAAGGACAATCCATTGATCCTGGGCATCCTTTATTTTTTTTGCATAGGCATAAATTAGACTCTAGAGAGGTTTGTTTTTGTTTTGTTTTTAGAAAGAATCAACAGTGCAGCATTTGTGACAGGAGAGCGCAAAACAAGACCCAAGGACAGGGCTGTACAGGTCCCCATTTCGCCAGAACACTTAGCTGGGCTTTGCCTGTAGCTCCCCTGGGCCCCTTCCATAGGCCCCTCTCAGAGGCCGGGACCTAGAAACTGAGTACCAGCTGGTGCCCCTCAGAATGGGGCTAGGAATCAAGCCTGTAGCTTTTCAGTTAAAAAAAAAACAAACAAAACCAAAAAACCACAGACCTTGAGAATTCTATATATAATACAGCAGGGTTGTTCAGTTTAAAAGCCTCTTCCCTTCCCCACACAAGGTAGGTAACTTGTCAGGCTCCCTCCCAGCCCCCGTCAACTGCCCCCATAGAGAAGGAGCCAGAAGGGAAACAATCTAAGTAAGAGCTGAGAGCCCCAGGAAGTTGCTTTAGAGCCAACAGGCCCCTCACTAGGGTCTCATTAGATGGGGTGGGCTAGTGTAGCCCCCTCCACCTGAGACCTTGAACCACCCCTGGCTATTGGCACTGGACCAGGAGAACCCACACAAAGTCATCTCTCTACTCTTCTAGACTACCCTGATAGAACGGCCCGAAAGACAGGCCGAGGTTCTCCCCTGGGCACTGGAACGCTTGCTGTGGAGCACAGGCAGGATGCAGCAGGAATGGAGCAGAGTAGACTCCACATCAGGAGAAAAAGCAATGGTCCCCAGCACTGTACAGCCCTCAGAAGCACACAGGAAATGCCAGGGGCCCTGTGGGTCATGGCACCTGCCACACTGGAAGAGTACAGCAGCCTCTGAGTCCTTCACCAGGCACCTGCCAGGGACAACCCCAGCTGCACAGTGCTAAGCACTGTCCTAAAAGGCCACAAGACCCCCAGCTCACCTCCCTGGGACTCTGGCTTGGCACGTCCGTGGCTTTGGCACCTACCAGGAGCTCCCTGGTGCCAGTCTCTCCACCAAATATAGTCTCGCTTCCTGACTCCCAGTCCCCCAAAGTATTCTACATATATACACCCTGGTAGGCACCTAGCTCTAGGGAGAGCTCTCACTCCTGGAAGTCAGCACTATCAAGCATGTGCGGGTAGCGGTGGGGTGCTGTGCACCTACTCTCAGCAGGGGTAGCTGCTGGGAAGAGTGAGCCTCCCAGATGGCTAGCAGCAGGCACAAGGTCTCAGAGGGCTAGTGGGCAGGCTCTCCATGCACCCGGAAGCGGTAGATACACGTATACTCAGGGTGGCCCCAGTTGGTCAGGATCCGAAGCTCCACAACTTGGTATGTGGCCATCTTAGGGGCCTAGGCAGAAAAGAGGAGTTCAGTGTCACTGTCCCTTGACATCTCACCAACAGAGAAGGCGGTGGGGTGGGAGAGAGCCACTCCAGCAGTCAGATGTCTCCTGCCCCGGGCCTCAAAACAAGAAACTGAATTTCTAAAGTTTCTTTCTATTTCCTGGAACAAAGTTTTCCAGGCCAAAGGCCCTCGGGGAAGACTTCAGGGTCCCTAGGGCCGCTACCCACAAGCCAGCCCTTGGTCCGAGTGTGAACAGTCTGTGTCAGAGAGCAGCACCAGTGAATTCACTCCCAGTTACGGTTAGCCTTGTCACAGTTTGCTTTTTCTCAGGTGTCTAGCCTGTACTCTGCTTAAAGATACAGTCTTATGGGCAAAGAGCTGGCTCAGTCAAGAGCACTGGCTACTCTGCTATGTAATACAGGTTCAGTTCCCAGCATGCATATGGCAACTCGTAATCGTCTGTAACTCTGGCTCCAAGGGATCCAAAGCCCTCTTCTGGCCTCCTGGACCACCACACATAAATGCCTGGTACACAGACACACACACAAGCAAAATCCTCATTTAGAAAAAAATTAAAATGAAATGAGCTACATACATAGCTCCAAAATCTGCCTCTAACAGACCTAGGAGATCTGATACTGACTTCTATTTAAGCCATAGGCCCTGCCTGAGACCCTGGCTGACTGCAGACTAGTCATCTGGAATACCCTTCACAGTTACATCCTTGTCACAACCCTTCCTCAGTAAAGCTCACTTCAGCCAGCACCTGCTTAGGAAGCTCTGGGTGCTACTATATCTGTCACTGACAGGAGGGCCATCTCTACACTAGACCCTGAGGTAACCAGGGTGGGAAGACAGGTCCATCCCTGAACCCTGTGTCTAGCAGTGCAAGTACTGGGAGATGTCTGCTGTTGGCTGGGAGTGTGAGGTGCCACCCCACAAGCACGTGGTGCTGTACCTGGAAGTAGAAGGTCTGGATAGGCTCCCCATCCTGGTCATAGGTAAATGTGCCAAGATGCGTCCCTTCCTGCTGCAGGTCTTCATCGAAGCCCTGCAGAAAAGCATGCAGGGATGTGGAAGAGTCAGGGAGGGCCACCTCACTCACACCTTGGTGTCTCACTGCAGCCTCAGACAGCAGTGCTGAAGGGCCAGATCTCTCCCTGGCTCTCCTCTTTTAAATGCACTAACTCTCTCAGTGCCAGAGCCACCACAGTGTGATTCTCAGCAAAGACACCCCCACCACCCCAACACAGATCAGGTACTCACAAAGATGGCAAAGTCCTTGGGAGCACTGGAGATAGTGCTGTTGGGTGACAAGGCCTTGGGCACGTGCTCTAAGGTGACGGCTGTGGGACGGATGCGAGCAGAGAGGCGGACCACTGCGAAGCCCTGGGGTCCCTGGAAGGCCCAGCAGTTGCCTGGGTGCACATCTGGCTGGATGGGGGGGAAGCATGTCAGAACAGAGCCTCTAATCCAGCTCTGACTGGCTGAGATAGGGCATCCCCCACTGTGCTCAGACTGCCCACCTGGAGAATGACTCGTGGTGACTGCGAGTGGTACCACAAGGGGATGCCGAAGAGGCTGAGGAGGGCCGTCTTTGTCTCATAAGTCTCAGAACACCGGGTGCTGATAACACTGGCGCCTGTTAGAAAGTTTTCAAAATGGTGAGCCAGGTGTGGTGGCTCGGGGGAGGCAGAAACAGGTGGATCTCTGTGAGTTTGAGGCCAGCCTGGTCTACAAAGCAAGTCCAGGACAGCTAGGGCTTTTACACAGAGAAACCCTGTCTCAAGAAACCAAAATAACTAAATAAAATTACAGTGGGAGCCGAGTGTGGTGGCGTGGCGTACGCCTTTAATCCCAGCACTTGGGGGAGGCAGAAGCAGGCGGATCACTGTGAGTTCAAGTCCAGCCTGGTCTACAAAGTGAGTCCAGGACAGCCAAGATAACATAAAGAAACCCTGTCTACAAAAACACAAACACAAACAAAGAACTTACAGTGAGGAGGCCCAATAAGCTCAAGTAGTTCCAGGGAAGAGACTGCCACTCCCTGTCTCTAAGAGCATGGGGACCAGCACCTCAGGCCCAGCCCTTATCTCTAACCCAGACTCACAGGGTCTCTCCCAACCAATGATCCATCCGCTCAGTACCTCATGGCTTCCCTCAGCCATCCCTGGCCTTGATTGGGAGTGTAGGCTGGGTGTCTGGTTGCCTGGTGTACTTGGGGCTTAGCTAGAGTAAGAACTAAGATAAGGCAGAGTGATGAAGGCAGCACACACCTCCTGATTCTAGGGCGTAGTCCACCATTCCAATACGGTCCTCACTGTAGCGCTGCAGGGCCTGCTTGATGATCCGGTGCACTTGCTAAAAACATGCCCCCAGCAGACGGTTAGCATGTGAATGGGGCACTGGCACTGCATGTGTGTCCATGGACTGACCCTGCTAGACTGGCACCAGTGGTACCCATGCAGGTTTGTACACACCCACCACCCACACTAGGCCCAGAACATACACCCGTACCTCCAGCCAGGAGGCCCCATCACATATGTCCTAGAACACACGGAGAGCTGGCAGTGGGAGCCTGAGCACTCTACAATGCCCAGGGTAGAAAGTGCTTTGGCAGGGAAGTCGCCCCTACCTCCTCTGTCACCCCAACCACGCCTTCTTCCTGCAGGGTCTGTCCCAGAGAAGCAGCAGCCTCCCGGGCCGACTTGCCCTGCATGTCAGCCATGCTGGCAAGGATCTTGCTCTCCAGCTCCTGCAGCTGAGCCTGCATCTCGTCTCTCTGTAGGAGCCCGCTGCGGGCACCCCTGTCTCGGAGAAGGAACTGACTGATCCAGTCTGGGAACTGGGATTCCACCTAGGGACAAGGACAGTGTCACTCAGAAGCTGGAAGCAATGGTAGCAGGGGCTGCTATGGTGGGGTAGGTGGGCTGTGGCTGGGGGAGGGAGCAGAGCCAGAAGAGATGTCAGAGGCTGGGAACTACACCCAAGGGAACAGTGACCAGGAACAGGAAGCATTCCCACAGAGCCCAGGCCTGCATCTGTCCAGCTGTGAATGTCCCTCCAGAATGACAGGCCAGGGCCCCATTCCTCCCCAGGTGGGTGGCCTCAGAGGGAGAATGTTCGGCAAGGCTCTGGGTATTTCCTACTCACATCAGCCCTGGCAGCCTGGATCTTCTGTGGCAGAAGTCCCACCTCATCTGCCACTGAGTTCTGCTTCAGAGTCAGGGCCGCCAGCTCTTGCCGCAGGCTGGCTAGCTGGGCTTCCAGCCGTCCCAGCTCCTTCACAGAGCTCTCCTGGAAGGCCTCCTGGGTCATCCTAGTTCCAGAGGGAGGGAAGCAGGTAAGGCCATGCTGAGGAGAGGGAAGAGGGCCCCCCTGACAGACTTCTGCCATTGTGTGAAGGAGCAGGGCTGCCCTTGGAGTCTGGCAGCAGAACACAGCTCAGGAGCTTGTGAACTAGCCTGTTGTCTTAGAGCTAATACTCTGGCCCGATTCCCTTTAGCTGTGGAGTGCACAATTCACACAGCCTCCCATGCATTCACAGCTTGGTCATGGGGGCTGAAGGCACACCAGCCCACAGCACACGGAAAAGGCCAGCCAGCCCACAAGCTCCAGTATCACTGCAGGGCCTGGCCTGCCATTCCCAGTCCTTACCAACCTGCCCTGTACCTTAGACGCTGCAGCCAGGGTCCTAAGCTAAGTTGCAACCATTGTTCCCCAAGGGCCCAGGCAGAACCCTAATGGGGTGGCAGAGCAGGCCTTGGCCAGATGGCAGCCATTACCTTTGCCACTCTGTCTTCAGCTGTTGGACCCGAGCTTCAGACTCCTGGGAGCAGGAAGAAGGGACAAAGACAAGAAATGGTGAGTATAGAGAAATCTGAGGGCCTGTTTTATATGGGAGATCGCTGCCTCAGGGTCTCCAACCCCAAAGCACATAGGTCCTGTGAGTCTTGCCCCTTATCACTCACTTGCACCTACGTAAGGTGTAAAACACACCCAACCCAACTACCATCCTTGCCCCATGCACATCCCTGGGGCCACTGCGGAGCATGAGTTGAGCCCTTGGAGAAGGCATGTGATTACCCGCCTCATACTCAACACCCCAGCGGTACCCATGGAAGAACCAAGGACAGTCTGGGTGAGAGCACCAGTGCAGGGCTTCATGGATGCCCGCTGACCTGAGAGGCCTGGACTATCTTCTTGAAGAGGTCTTCTGAGTCTTGGTGATGCTCTGCCCTCAGGGCAGCCAGTTCTTCCTGCCAGACATGAAGAGGAAACTCAAGTCTTTGTGTTTGTTTTTTGGGTGTTTTTTTGTTTTGTTTTGCTTTGAGACAGCATCTCTTTCTGTAGGTCCTGACTGTCCTAAAACTTGCTCTGTAGACCTGGCTGGCCTCAAACTCACAGTGATCTGCCTGCCTCTGCTTCCCAAGTGCTGGGATTAAAGGTGTGCGCCACCACACCCTAAGAGCCTGAGGCTTGACAGCTGCCCTATGGAGGAACATTTGTGACTAGGACGTGGCCTAACTGGGCTGCTGGGGTTTTAGCTCGCAGGTTTCAGTTCCTGGCCTTATGCTATGAGCTCTGAAATACAAGGACACTTTACTGGTGCCAGGCAATGTGCCAGGCACTCCCACCGTGGTAATGGATCTTTCCCATGTTGACAGGGTACCTGGCAAGTGACCCTATAGGACACCCTACTGTCTCCCTCGTGCCCTGTGGGGCCTCCTACACCCCACATGTGCACTGTCAGGGATGTGCAGTCCCACACCTAGGCAGCGCTGTTTCCTCACCTGGATGCGAGCCACCGTGTCCCTGCGCAAGTCCTCCTTCAGGGCAGCCTCACGGCGGCTCACCAACCCTTCTAGGAGAGACAGGGTATCCTCATGGCTCAGACCATTGCCACCTCCATGGCCAGCAGCCCCCTGCCGCAGCTCCAGGCGTTCCAGCCGTATGGCCTCCTTCTGCCAGTTGGAGGAAAACTCAGCAGCAAGAGTTTCCAGGCGCCGTTCGAGGGAGTGCACCCGAGAGAGGAGCCGCTGCTCAGCCTAGGGGGGTCAGAGGGAAAGAACAGAGGTGTGGGCCCAGAGGAGCCTACCACAGGCTTCCTGAACATGGCCACTCAAACAGCGGGTGCATGCCTTTAACCCCAGCATTTGGGAAGCAGAGGCAGGTGGATCTCTTGAGTTTGAGGCCAGCCTGGTCTACATAGTGAGTTCCAGGACAGCCAGGACTGTACAGTGAGACTCTGGGGGGTGGGGGAGCAAAACTAGCTGGGACATGGCTAGTGGCTACAGCACACGACAGGCGATTCCTGGTGTATGCTACACACACACACACACACACACACACACACACACACACACACACACACAAATGTTGTCACCATCAGATCCCAGTGTGGAGGGAAAGGTGGTTGGGAGAGGGAGTCTGAGGACAAGGACTGGCCAGGAAAATTTCCTGAAGTTGTCGGATGGTCACAGGGGCCCAGCTGGGCAGCCTCCACTCCATGTCATGAGCTGTAGAGGGTAGGGGAGGGTCTTTAGGCTTTCAAGTGCTTTTGCTCTTCCACATAGATGACTACACCAAAGGAGGACATGCTTCGAAAGCTTTGTTATTGTCCTCCTTTAAATGAATGCCCTACAGAGAAGACCCTACCATTCAGACCCAGGGTGATATCTGATACTGTGTCATGAATTCTGAGGACTGTTATTGGCCAAACAACCAAATCTTTGCCAAGGGAAATTACAAAATGCAATCTACCAACTGGCCCTTAAAGGGCAAAGGTCGTTGGGGCAGAGGTCTCAGGTTGTAGACATTCTGCTTTAAACATGCTTGCATGGTTCAGAAGGCAGCAAACCCAGAACCCCATTCCAGGCCCACCTTACCCTGGCCCTGCCATCACCTCTCCAAACCAGCTGTCTTCCCTGGGGTCTCTAAGCAAGCAGAGGCAGGCTGAGCTCTGTTGCTGGCCTTGCTTCCCCTGTTCACATGAAAGTGGCCCAAGACTGAGGTGCATCTCATCTCTTCAAGGACTGATTTTAAAAGGAGTTTGCAGATGACTGGCTATGCTATCACTTTAAGAAAGAAGAGCATACCTTGCTGGAACATATGATTTAAATTATGGCAAGCTTAATTCAGCAGATACAAGGTTCAAATCACTAGAGGATCAAGATGGGGGGAGGCTGTTTGTTTTTTTTTGGGAGAGGGTCTCACTCTTAGTCCAGACTGTCCTGCGGTTTACTATGTAGCCCAGGCTAGCTGCTTACTATGTAGCCCAGGCTAGCTGCAAACACACATGGTGATTCTTCAGCCTTAGCCTCCCAAGTACTAGGACTACAGGTGTGAGCCACTATGCCCTGCTAATACAGAGAGGTTTGTGTGTGTGCCATGTTCATGTGTGTGGTATATGCAAGTGTGTATGCACATGTATGTGCAGCAGAGGTTGATGTAAGATGTCTCCCTCTATGGCTCTCCACCTTATTTTTTGAGACGAGCTCTCTCACGGAACCTAGAGCTCACTGTTTTAGCTAGACTGACTAGCTGGCAAGCCCTGGAGATCCACCTGACTCCACCCCCTACCCCAGCACTAGGATTACAGGCACGTACTAGTTGTACAGGAGACTTGAACTCAGGTGTCATACTCACATGGCAAGCACATTGTGCACTGATCCAGCAACCCCAGCCCTGGGACAGAGTTTTTGGCGACATGTATTTCTTTTTCTTTTTTTTTTTTTTAAATTTATTTATTATTTATACTGTATTCTGTGTGCTTATGTGCCTGCATGCCAAAAGAGGGCAGCAGATCTCATTGTAGATGGTTGTGAGCCACCATGTGGTTGCCGGGAATTGAACTCAGGACCTTTGGAAGAGCAGCCAATGCTCTTAACTTCTGAGCTATGTCTCCAGCTCCGGTGACCTGTATTTCTACTACACTCTGGTTGTATGTCCACTTGTCACCCTCCACTGGCTGCAGGCCCCTGGAGAAGACAGCTTGGACCCACCCCAATCTAAGACACTGACCACCGTCTCCCATGCCCATGTCTGCAGCCGCTGCAGGGTGACCCGGCAGGCTGCCTGCTTGAGGGCCTTGCCTCGCCTCGCCTCGCCTTGCCTCCCTCTCCTTGAATCTGCTCTGGCCCTGATACTTGCTTCCCCAGGTCCTACCCCATTTGGCTTATTTCCCCCTCCTAGAACACAGATGAGCTGCTATGGGAGCGAGCGAGCCCTGGCTAGCTTGACAGGTGAACAAAGCTTGTGGGGCCACTTGCCTCGTAAGGGCCTAGCGCAGCCGGCCCACTAAACAACTAGCACAGCCTGTCCTGGCACAGGCCAGAGGGCCCACTGGTCCCTCCAGACTCTCAGGTACTACATATTTGAAGTCTTAAGCTATAAGTTTAAGTTGGGGGAGGGGTGGGAGGTGCCTGATCAGGATGTTACACACAGAGGCCCATGCCAATATGGAGAAATCACACTGAAAAGCAGCAAAGCCGTTTGCCAGCCCCTTCCTTCTGCTTTTTGAAGAGGCACATAACTTTTGGGTTGTTGAGTTGTGTTTAAAGGAAAGTTAGTGCACCCCCCCCACCCGCCACCCCCATGACCTCCAACATCCAGGAAAGGGGGTTGTAGTTTTGCAGTCTTGGGTGAGCTGAGGTGCCTCCTGCCAAGTCAGGCCGGAGAAGGCTGCACCTCACCCTCAGTACGACTCACCTGGAAGTGTGAGGAGGCATCTCTGGATTTCCATGCCTCGGGTGGCCTCCTGCTCTCCTCTGCTGCCCACCAGGAGGCCACAGCCGGTTGCAATGTCTGCAGCCCCAAGGGGTAAAAATACCAAGCACCTAGACACAGGGAGAGGGCGCTTACAGTCTTCTCAGGCGTGGCCTGTGTCACTCAGTGTGAGTCCTGCTCTACCAGACGTGGAAATGACACCCTCACACTCACAGCACCTTCTGGGTTCCTTCCCTCATTTGGCAGATGGACTTGGGATAAAGCATCTTTCTTTACCAGTTGCAGGTTCTCAGGGGTTGACCCCAGGCCTCTGCCAACAGTCCCCTGGGGAGCGTTGACAACAACTAGCACTGGCTGCCCTGTCCCGCAGAAGGGCTAGCTGGGTCCGGTGGCCATGTGTGAGGGAGTGGGCTTAGCAACTCCCCTGCTCTGCCTGATGCCGATGCCGACCTGGGCATCTACATGGGAACACAGTGACCGCTTCAAGGTGGGACTCAGAGGGCCCAGGATCAGGGCCAAGACTGCAGCCACAGAGAATGAGAGTGCCTGACTTCACATTCGCCACTTATCGGCCATGGACAGGGAGGGGAAGGAAGTGTACACAGCCACTAGGCTTGATGTTCCAAGCGGACATGGCCACATACACGCTCCCTCAGTGGGTCTGGGTCCTCTCCACTCGCTCCTCCATGTGCCCTGGCTATGATGCTGGCTCTGTCAACCCCATGAGGAAAGGGTGAAGCTCAGATTGAGCTGTGTGTAACACCTGGGAAAGTGCTGTCAGGATAAACACTACACTATCGTGAGTAATAAAATAATTATTATGTTAAGGGTGATGCCTAGTTTCCACTGGGTATGAACAAGTTGTTCTTGTAACAGGAAACCAACATTTGAGAAAATGTCCTATCCTCTTACTAATAAAAACAAGTACACTGGGTGGTGGTGGCTGCTGTACATGCCTTTAGTCCTAGCACTTGGGAGGCTGAGGCAGGCCACTCTGTGACTTCAAGGTTTTCAGAGTGAGTTCTAGAACAGCCAGAGCTATGCTGCGAAATGTCTCAAAAAAAAAAAAAAAAAAAAGCAACAAAACAGAAGGAGGGAAAAGGAAGAGGAGGAAGACCATAAAACCAGCTCGCTTTAAAAAAAAAAAAAAGCATTGCTGCTGCAAGCAATGAAAGTGAGGAGCCTGGGACTCCACAGCCAATTCCTGTGCAACAGGAAACTCAGTGAAATTGTCCAATGAGAAGTGGAACACAGGAGGCAAAGATGACAAGAAGGTGCTGTGACAGGCAGCATGAGGCAGAGCTGTGGGTAGGCGGCTCTTACTGTCCCAACCAGAGCCTTTCTGGCTATTTCAGAGCTTCTGGCTTGAAGGCAGCCAAAGGTCTCACTTGATCTTGTAAAAACAATCCACTCACACACACTCTGTCCTGATTTGGAATAGAGGAAAATAGCTGCTCCTAATAATAGCTCTGAGTTCTTGTTTGCTACCCAGAAAGTGGCTATCCAGGGGCGTGTTCCTCCCAGAGGCGCCCTGTGCTATAGCAAGAACAAGGTCAGGAGATGAGGCATATCCCCTCTACTCTGGGACACTGTTGGAAAGGGCAGCCTGGGTCAGTAGAGGCCGTGGGGCGGGCTTGGGGGAGTGGGGAAATCAGGCCCAGGGTTCTGCCTGGCCCACTAGATCAATGTCAGTCCCACGTCTGCCACACCCTACCCCTGCCTCTAGCGTCCCTGCCCTCCATCCCTGCTCACCGTAGGTCAGACCAGTCAGGAGGAGCAGAAGCAGGAGGAACCACAGGAAAGTCTTCAGGTTCAGTGGGAAGTGCCTGGACCTCGAGAGGGCAGACAAAAGGTAGACATCAGTGGGATCTGGGCCTCCATGCTCCACTCAGCCCCTTGGGACTTTTCTAGAATTCTAAACTAGAGTTTGGGCTTCTCATGGGACCTGGACCAGACTAGGTACCTGTAGATCCTAAGAGTTATAGGGAAATTTTGGTTGTATGAGTTTTTAAAACTTACTTTTTAAAGATTTATTTATTTATTATATATACAGTGCTCTGCCTACATGTACACCTGCAAGCCAGAAGAGGGCATTAGGGCACATTATAGATGGTTGTGAGACACAATGTGGTTGCTGGGAATTGAAGTCAGGATCTCTAAAAGAGCAGACAGTGCTCTTAACTACTGAGCCATCTCTCCAGCCCATAAAAACTTATTTTTGCCAAGCGTGGTAGTGCACGCGTTTAATCCCAGCACTCGGGAGGTAGAGGCTGGCAGACCACTGAGAGTTTGAGGCCATCCTGGTCTACAAAGTGAGTCCAGGACAGCCAAGGCTACACAGAGAAACCGTCTCGAAAAAAGCAAAAAACAAAAAAACGTATTTTCAATTGTGTTTATGTGTGTGTATATGTGTGTGGTGTATGTATGTGTGTGTATGTGTGTGGTGTGTGTATGTGTGTATGTGTGTGTGCACATATGTATAGATGAATGCAGGTGCTTTCAGAGTCCAGAAGAGAGCATTGGGCCCCTGGAACTGAAGTTACACACTGTTGTGAGTCATCATGTGGGTGATAGGAATTGAATTCAAGTCCTCTGGAAGGCCTGCCAGTACTCTGAACTGCCGAGCCATCTTCTCATAGCCACACACACTTATAGTTTTTGAGACAGGGTCTTAATAGGTAGCCCAGGCTGACCTGGCCTCCCCATGTAGCTCAGGCCAGCTACAGACTCTCAGTTCTCCTGACTGATTCCTGGCTCTCTCAGGTTCTTTGTTGACTGTCCCTCTTTCCAGCAGCACTAGCCATGCTCTGTGACCTGGACTTGGCAGAGGTGCCTGACCTCTTGGTTTAGCCTTTGTTCTCTGCCCAAGGGACACAGTCCTTAACCTCTGTCCTGTTGGTTTGGGAACTTGGGGAATGGCCCTACAGCATCCTCATACATTGAGCAGGAACCCTTGGAATGTAGCCTGTCACGGGCTTCCTGAGAACCCCTCTTTTGTGTTAGCGCCTCACGGTTTGTCAGTGGGAACTAAGGCACCCTTTCTGTGAGGATTGGAATTGCCTGGGCTGGGTGACACTTGGTTCTTAGGAAGGATGCAGATGTCCCAGAGTACTGCTGGGAGGGTTCTCAACCAGGAGGGAGAAGCTGCCTAACCCAAAACCTACATGTAGCTTGGGGCACCTTCAGGGAATGGTGGACCACTTTCAGGCTTAGATGCTCTAGCAAGCCCCGTGGTACCAGGTCTTTCTGATTCATCATCCAGCCTCACTCACCTGGTTAAGACGAAGACATCCAGGAGGGAGGCAGCAGTCGTCAGGCGGTACCAGGTGGTGCCAACCCACCAGTACAGAAGACCAAAGAGCCGGCCTGAAAAGTGGCCATTAAGCCAAAGACTTGGTCATATTTAGCACATGGCCCTTTCCCCATCTGCATTCTCCCCTGGCCAACCCCTGCCAAGCTTCCTTTGCTCTACTCCACAGTGACCCCTTTCCCTTACCCAGTCTTCCTATACCCCAGCCAAGTCTGCTGCGGCTCCCGCTCAAGCCTGCTAGGGGGTGCCCACAGCCCTTGGCTCCCAGTGGTTCTCCCCACACAAGCCTTTCCCAACTGTAGCCTGGATGTCCAGTCACAGACACAGTAAGAAGTGACACAGCCAGCACCCACCTGGAAAAGTGACCAGAGTCCAGACAAAGGAGCCCGCCCGAGATGCTGCACTCCTTATCCCAGCCCCTGAACCGTGCTGGTCAGAGTCCGTGTAGCCTGCAGGGAAGGGGAGGCAAACAAACTCACTCCTCACCAGCACAGATTTCTCCAAGCCTCACATGTGGAACCTAATTTCTCCTTGAGTGCAAGCCACCCACCCTCAGCCCAGAGTGTCAGACTAGCCCAGCGCACACTAGGTCAAGGAATGTTTGTGAAGTGAGAGGATGGGAAGTTTCCAACATCCTAGACTGAACCTAGGACCTGTGCTGGCTCGAGCACTGTGACTCTGAGCTGAGTCCCCAGGCCCTGACATTTCATTTCCCTTTTGCACCTTGCTGACAATCTCTAGGCAAGTGCTTAGAACCAGACAAGGGAATCACTCCTGCATGTAACAGAAATTACAGAGTATTGACCATTCTTGAGCCCCAGGTTAAAGTGCCCAAAACACAGTAGTGTGGTTCTGGTCACTGACAGACCCCGGGAGGAAGGTCCTACAGACACACAATCCTAGTGAGGGACAGCTTGGACCAGGCAGGAGAGCTTTGATGCAGACACCCAGTAAGGTGTGCACAGGTGTGAACACACACACACACACACACACGAGAGAGAGAGAGAGAGAGAGAGAGAGAGAGAGAGAGAGAGAGAGAG
>OU015748.1:104428641-104471514 GCA_907169655.1 Acomys percivali
AGAGAGAGAGAGAGAGAGAGAGAGAGAGAGAGAGAGAGAGAGAGAGAACTACTCAAGGCCGATGTTTGCTAGGCAAATTCTCTAGCTCTCAGGGAAGCTGTGACGTGTCCATGACATGTGAGGTTACCTCACACTGTCAGGGTGCCCCTTGCCCTTGGTTCCCTGTAGCCCTAGAACCCACTCACATGGGATAATGAGGTAGAACCCACCTGCAAAGTCATCTTCTGAAGAATAGCCCGAGGAAGAGCCGAAAAAGTCCTCTGAGACCTTGCTCTCGGTGGTGAGCCCGTTGGCTTTGCTGCTCTCGGAACCACCTGTGCCTCTCCTCCTCCTCCCCCGCAGGTCCCCACCTGACAGGAGACAGGGGCTCTGATGAGCTCCCACAGCCTCCACCTTGGTGGGCCTGGGGCTGAGGGGTATGCTCCAAGGAGCATCCCCTGAGGGGCCTCTTGGGAACACCAAGAGGGCAGGAATTTGGAGACCAGGTCTCAGGAGGGAGATCTGGGGTACTCACTCCAATAGGGCTCATTGTGTAGACGGTCATCCAGGAGGGCGCTCCTAGCAAGGGAAGCGGCCCGCGGGCTGCCTATGTAGGACTCCCGAACCACAGACTCGCTGTAGTAGGAGGTGTGAGAGTCAGAGGAGGGGCCCAGCTGTGGTGCTGGGGACAGGCGCTTCATGTTGCTGGACTTCCTCTTCAAAGTCCTGTGGGACAGCCACGAGGGAAGAGGCAGGGAAGTGAGCCCAGCCAGGAAGGGAAAGCCAACAGCCTTGCTTTGCGTGGGTAGGCCTTGTTGCCAGGCGACCAACAACCCATCTACTTCTACTTCCATCACAGGTACTTACTGCTTAGCTCCTAGTATCTATCGCTGAATCCCACTTAGAGATGCTCATCCGGCCCAAGTTCCTAACTTCAAAGCCAGATCTTTTCCCATGTTCCCAAGTGGGACTAGGCGTTTCCATTAACCTACTGAAAAATCCGGACAAACCTGACCTGGCCTCCTAGACCTAACCAGAGCCTCAGGGGTTCACGGATGACAAGGTACTGTTTCCCTGAGCGCCCTGCAGCCCTACAGATGGTGAGATGTGAAAGTGTGGGCCTGGGATGGTGGCTGGACTGCCACACCCATCCACAGTCGCTGCTGTGAGCCCATCTTACAGCTTCGGTGTTTCCTGCCTGGCTTCTGTGTGAAGCTGCCTCTCCCCACTTCCTGTTCACTAAACCTGAGGCTGGGTGGCCTCTGCTCACAGCAGATGCAGAAGGCAGCATCCTGGGCCCTGCGTCCTTACAGGTGAAGAGAGGCAGAACCCTCTCGACCAAGCAACTCATCTCCATCCACAAAAGCAGCCAAAGAAAGAGCGACTGGCTCTTTCCCTACCTGAGAGGGCTGTCTTTAAACAGGGTGCTCTGGCTTCCGGCCACAGAGCTTGCGCCACTGCTGCTGCTGCCGCCGTCATTGTCATCCTGGGAGTAGCGCGTGAGGCGCTGGCTTCGTCTTGACATGATGGGGCAGGATGGGGACCCTCTCCTGAAGGGGGGGGGGCGAGACAAGACAACATATAAAGAGAGATACTGGCACGACCTTGCTGCAGAGACTAGATGCCCTGTGCACTCAGGAAAACAGTCCTGCGACATAGGGCATCTCTCTCCACTCAGCCCTGGCCGCCTTGGAGTTTACTCAGGACTCAGGGAGTCTCTTCTGTGCCCCTTTTCATAAGGTTTCCTAATGTACAGGTTGCTTGTCTTTGTCCTCCTTGGCACTGAGTTCTGTGGGAGCCAGAATCGAGCCTTACTCAACCTCTAAGGTACAGCAGAGACTGACTCATGACAGGTACTGGGGTGTGTCTTCCAGCCCCCCACACCACCCAGTGCTTTCTTCTCTCGAGTTGTCCAGCTTCGCATACCCACTGCTCCCCTTCCATGGGGGTATATTTTCCTTTCCTTTTTAAATTATTTATTTTTATGTGCATTGGTGGTTTTCCTGCATGTATGTCTGTGTGTGAGGGTGTTGTATCCCTGGTACTAGAATTACAGACAGTTCTGAAGCATCAGTGTGTGTGTGTGTGTGTGTGTGTGTGTGTGTGTGTGTGTGTGTGTGTTGGGATTTGAACCCGGGTCCTCTGGAAGAGCAGCCAGTGCTCTTAACCTCTGAGCCATCCCTCCAGACCCCCTCCTTTCCTTCCTTTCAGCCACAATCACTGGTGTGCAGCCCCAGCGGCGTCCCGCTTGCAGAAACCCTTCCCGCCTACACTGTCATTGTACTGTAACATCTTGATGTGACCATGACAATGATAAATGACCACTGGCTGCCTGGCTCTTTGCCTACCCACTAATGGCCCTTGCACAAGCAAGGTGGCCATCATCACCCATTTTTACAGAGAGGAACCTGGGACACTAGCCTGTGGCTGGGAGCCAGGTCCCTCTGCTCAGACCTGACAGGCTGCAAGGCCTGGACACTTGCACTCCATCCAA
This sequence comes from Acomys percivali, assembly GCA_907169655.1. Lineage (NCBI taxonomy): Eukaryota > Metazoa > Chordata > Mammalia > Rodentia > Muridae > Acomys > Acomys percivali. Next base: position 104,431,115 of record OU015748.1, read on the forward strand.
AGGTTTGCAAGTTGTTTGGGGACGTGTTAGAGCTCCAGGTAACATACTCTTGGAACCCGGCTGCAAACTGTGAGGCTATGCGGCCTGTTACACAACGAATATTTGTTAACGGAGGAGGAAGCAGAAGGTGGAGCTGTGGTGTGTGTGGTGTTGCAGTCAGTCTGGCCTACAGGACAGTCAAGACGTGGGGTCGGGGGTGAAACTGACAAGAAGGCCAAGGTGAAAAGACCTGGCCAGGGACAGCCTTGCACCACATGAGAGAAGGTGAATGAATCTTCCAGAACTAGGACCGGATTTCAAATCTCAGATTACCAACATGTGAGTGAGTCTCGGAGCCTAGGCTAGCAAGGATTACAACACAAGCTCAGCTACTTGAGTGCCCCGGATCTTTGTACCGCTGTATACTTTGTATCACTTCTGATATTCTTGATGGACACTGACCTCCCAGCCGTGAGAACCACGCTTAAACCGGGACCACACAAACCAGAAGGCCAGGTTTATCCAGCTAGAAAGACAAGTAGCCTCCTGTCCGGGCTAACTGGCATCTTCCCAGGTGGGATGCCCGTCTGGCATCCTTCACTCACTACGGGTTGGTAAAGGGATCAAACGATAGTAGCCAAAGCAGGAAGTTGGCCTGGGTCCTGGGTTGTATTCCAGTCCTTATATGGTAGCTCCACCCACGACTGTCGCCCCCACCTGACAGCTTCAGATGCCCACACCCTCCTCTTCTTAACCCCTGTCCCGCTGCTGCACATGAAGCCTTTGCCAGAGGGGAAAACAATGCAACATGTTTATACAGTATCCACGCTGCCGTTGGCAAGGATCTAGCCATTCTGAGGAGGTGGGGAGCTGAACACTGCCAGTGTGCCACCTCCCAGCACCCCCAGAGCTGTATGAGCTGTATGGACCTTATCTTTAGTTTTCGTACTTCATCCTGTTGTCACAAAATAGTTTACCACAGCGGCCATCCAGGTTTCACAAGATGACAAAGGTCTACACTATGGCAAGCCGCTAGGATAGACACGCCTTCACCCAGCCAACAGTTACAAAACCCTCAACTAAAAACGTCCTTTCCTACTTCAGAGTATTCATTACAACCGAGATATGGCCCCTGTCTTGGGGAATCTTATATGTGACATTTCCACACCACTTCCCCTAGGAAAAAGTGCTCCGGGCGCTCACCATCCGTCCTGTCTCTAAGTCACACCCCTGCGCGCCGCGAGGGCTTTGTTTTGGTTTGGTTGGGTTAGGCTGTTTTGGAACAGAACTAAATGGGCCTCCCCCCCTCCCCCCCCCCCCCGCCCCCGAACTGTGACAGGCGGCGGTGGCGCAGGCTGAGAACTTCCAATGCCAGGACTTGGCCTGTGGCACTGCCCTGGGCCGGTTTGGGGCGGCTGGGTCTTGGCTGCCCTCCTCCCCGAGGCTAGTGGGGAAGTCCCGCCTGGGGACAGCGCCCTCCCCATGACCGGGATGCGTCAGGGCGCCGGCCGGCGGGTGGCCCTGGGCGTGCGCCGTGTAGCAGGAACTGGAGTGGTCCGGCTTGGCAGTTCAAGGAGGCGTAGGCCCGCACTTCGGCCATACCGCGATCCGGGTCAGCGGGCGCCGGGCCGTGGGAGGCGGGCCCACCTCGTCCCTTACCTTGCGTGGCTCTTCCCGCGTCGGGGTCCCCTGGGCGGTGCCGCGCGCTGGGCCGAATCGGGCCCGAGTCTGGGGCTGCGACTCACGCGGAGCGGAGACACGAGAAGGCGCGGGGTGGGTGGACGGACAATGCGGCCGGCGGAGGCCCGCGCTGCGCGAGTGGGGCAGGGCGGTGCGCGCGTGGCCGAGTGTGTATGTGTGCGCCTGTCAGTCAACGCTGACAGCCCGCAACTCATTGGCTGGGCCCAGCTGGCCCGCCCCGCCCTCCGTCGCCGCCCATTGGCTGGTTTGAACACAAAGGCTCCGGCTCGGCCCGCCCTCCGCGTGGGCCTTGTAGTCCGCTCGTGGGAGGTGGGGGCTAGTACCACCTCCGGGCTGTGAGACCTGAACGTACCCTCGCTCACCCCTGCCCACGCGCGCCCAGGGGTCACAAGGCTTTAGGTAGTGGTGTACACAAGATGTCAGTGGGAATTAGCCCCGGGAAGGGTCCCTGTCCCGAGGCCGGAGGTAGGTGCGTGGATGGTTTGGACACTTGCTACTTCTAGGCGGGTCCGCCCCTTTTAAGAGAAGGAAACAGATTCGTGGAAGTTTTCTGTTTCTTGTGTAGAGCCACCCAGAGGTGAAATTGAGATTAGAAGATTAATACTGTTTTGTTTGTTTGTTTTTTGGTTTTTTGAGACAGGGTTTCTCCGTGGAGCCCTAGCGGTCCTGGACTTACTTTGTAGACCAGGCTGGTCTCGAACTCACAGAGATCCCGCCTGCCTCTGCCTCTAGCACTGGCATTAAAGGCATGCGCCACCACATCCGGCAATATTGTTTCATTTTAAGGTTGGATTTTGTGTTCCAGAATGGACAGGATACTACCCAAATCTCAGAACCACAGGTTTTTGTTGTTTGTTTTTGCTTTTCAAGAAAAATTTTTACTGTGTAACGGCCCTGGCTGTCCTAGAACTCACTCTGTAGACCTGGCTGGCTTTGAACTCAGAGATCTGCCTACCTCAGTGCTAAGATTAAAGGCTTGTGTCACCATGTCCAGCCAGAAACCCCAAGTTTCACAGAAGCTTTCCTGTTTTAAGGAGGGTGCCATCCACAGCCGGTGGCAGAGAAGTTAGGGCTGACCACACATCCTTCTTCCTTCCCTCCCCCTGGAATAAGTGCCCGATTCCCTGTCACCCAGTGCCCCCCACAAACGAAGCAGCAGGTTCAGCTGTGACAGGACACATGTGTGCAGTCTTTTGGGTTTTTGTTTGTTTGTTTTGTTTTTTGGGGGTTTTCTTTTGTTTTGTTTGTGTGTTGTTGTTGGTGGTGGTGGTTTTCAGAGACAGGGTTTCTCTGTGTAGCCTTGGCTGTCCTGGACTCCCTTTGTAGACCAGGCTGGCCTTGAACTCACAGAGATCCACCTGCCTCTGCCTCCTGAGTGTTGCTGGGATTAATGGTGTCCAGGCTAGAGAGGAGGGACTCTTAACTCCCTGTTCTGTCCAAGCTCACACCAAAGAGACCTCCAGTGCGCAGCATGCTTGGTTTTGCTCCCAGGTGCTGGTCTGTGGCTCACTGGCACGTGCCCGTGGGCTGGCTACAGGCAAGCTCTCCGTGTGTGGTAGGCCGCCACACATGAGCAGGTGCTAATCCTGGGTTCTGTGATTGGAGCCTGAATGGAAGAGCTTCTCAGAAATGATTAAAGGTTTTGGAGTGAGATGATCCGGGCTTATCAGGGGCCTTGTGACTAGAATTCTTTTCGGGAGAAGGCAGGGCTAGGGGAAAGGGGGGAGTATGACCTCTGAGGCCCAGAGTGGAGGGATTCTGACCAACACTAGAAACCAGAAAGGACGAGGAATGGACTCCCTCTGAAGCGAGTAATGTGGGGCCCTGCCACACCTGGATAATGGATGGATTCCTGACAGATCACACATTTCAAGTCTCCAGAACTGGGGAGGGGGGTGCAGGGGGGAAGGAAGGAGTACATTTCTGTCACTCTAAGTCACCAAGTTTGTAGCCATTTGTCATAGTCACTGTAGGAAATGAATGTGGGGATTTAGGGAACTCTCTGCCTTTGGTATTCCACGCTCTCGCGCTTGTGCTGGGATCCTCACCGTCCGCCTCCTGACCATTGTCACCACAGCCCCTATCAGGCCTTCAAGATAGCTTACAAACCTGTGTGCCCTTCATTTCTGCCTCTTGCCACCCCTCTGTCCCTTCTGGAGAAATCTGTCATTCATAAGGCAGCCTTCTCTCTGCCACCCTTGGGTCCCCGTTACTTTGTCTTTTCTCTCATCATTCCAATGTTGGGGAGGGGGGTTGCCCCAAGAACAGGAGGATCACAGAGGACAACCCTGGCCATGACAGTCTGGCCACATTCTGACTTTTTTTGTTTGTTTTTTTTCAAGACAGTGTTTCTCTGTATAGCCTTGGCTGTCCTGGACTTGCTTTGTAGACCAGGCTGGCCTTGAACTCATAGAGATCCACCTGCCTCTGCTTCCCAGAGTGCTGGGATTACAGGCATGTGCCATTGTGCCCGGCCACGTTCTGACTTTTTATCCTTTTTTTTTTTTTTTTGTAACTCTAGTGGTGCCTTCCCTCATATTATAGCTCCATGATTGGAGCCCAAGGGCCTGGGTTCCATCTCCAGCTCTAGAAAAATAAAGTTATGTTTCTACCCATGTGGGTATAAAGATGATACTTTATTATTATGTGTAATAGTTTTCTTTCTTTTTAAATTTTATTTATTTTTTTAATGTACATTGGTGTTTTGCCTGCATGTATGTCTGTGTGAGGATGTCAGATCCCCTGGAACAGGAGTTACAGACAGTTGTGAGCTGCCATGTGGGTGCCGGGAATTGAAATCAAGTCCTCTGGAAGAGCAGCCAGTGCTCTTAACTGCTGAGCCATTTCTCCAGCTCTGGTTTTCTTGATTTATAAGAAATCAACATGTACTTGATGTTCTGGTTTAGTTCTCTGTTGCTGTGATAAAACACTGGCAAAAGCAACTTAAAGGAGGGAAAGGCTTCTTTGCCTCACACATCCGTTGCAGTCTATCACTGAGGGAAGTCAGGGCAGGAGCTGAGGCAGGAGCCAAGGCAGGGACCATGAAGAGATGCTGCTTCCTGGCGTGTTGTTCCCCATGGGTTCCCTCAGATTGCATTCTTTTTTTGGGGGGCGGGGTTTTTTTTTTTTCGAGACAGGGTTTCTCTGTGTAGCTTGATTGTCCTGGACTCACTCTGTAGACCAGGCTGGCCTCGAACTCACAGCGATCCGCCTGCCTCTGCCTCCCCAGTGCTGGGATTAAAAGGCGTGCGCCACCCCCACCCGGCTTCAGATTGCATTCTTATACTACCCAGGACTGCCTGGATAGAGACAGTGCCGCCCACAGTGGGCCCTCCCACATCAATTATCAATCAAGAAACTCCCCCCTCAGACTTGCCTACAGGCTAATCTGATGGAGGTGATTCTTCACCTGAGGGTCCCTCATCCCAGATAAGTTTAGGTTTGTGTCAAATTGGCAGAAACTAACCAGTGTGCTTGATGAAGCTGCCTGCATGAGGCATACCAAGAGTTAGAGCTCAGTGGGGTGAGCCAAAGACTACACCGCCCCCACCACAGGACCGTGGCACGGTCCCTGGCTACTGGGCCCCTTCTTCTCCAGGAGAGTGTGGGAGAAGGGCCACTGCAGTGGAGCCTGGTGGGACAAAGCCAAGGACTCTATTACTCTGATGTAGGCCAAATGTCCTGCTTACTCACCCAGGGCAAGTCACGTAACCTCTCTGAACCGTTTCCTCTTTTTATAAAACACAAATAACAAGTCGTTCAGTTTGCCACACCAAGTGACTGTGGCCTTGAAGAAGTTAATAAGGCCTTCTGGACTCTGTGGCCTCCCCGTGAGGTCAGGCGAGGAGAACAGCAAAGCCTTCAATGCACAGGCGTTGTGGGGCAGACACAGGGCCCTCAGTTAGTCCTTGACCTGCAGCCAAGGCTGGGGGGCTTCCCTTGGTACACCCCCACGTGGTGGTGGAACGAGCTATGTGACTCTGCCTACTCCATGGCGTGTGACAAGTGCTCAGTGCTCTTGTGGGAAGCCCCCTCACCTCTGTGCAACTAAGGCCACCTCCACATCTCCCCGCCCCACGTCAGCATCAGCGGCAGTCGGGGTGTTGGCGTCTGTCATTTAACCATCACAGGCCGACCTGGCAAGGCAGGGACTTTCATGTCATGTTTTCTGGGTACACGAACAGGTTTGGCAGCTATCAGAGGGTGGCAACTCCTGAGAAACTGGTGCCCCCAAGTCCCAGGGGCTGTTTCTCTGCCTCCTTTGGGATCTGACGTGGGATGCAGCTGCACCCCGCCCAACCCTGACATGGTACCCACAGGCTCTTTGATCCAACAAATTGAAGAGTCTGTTAACAGGGGCCAGCCCAGTAAAGCTGTTTTATGGAAGGAGTCTGGTTGGAGGAGAGAAACGCAGGGAGTACATGCTACAATAGGTCAGGGATGTGGGTCTCTGACTGACGTGGACACTCCCAGGCACACAGCAGTTGGCCTAGACTCTTTGGAATGACCATGTCTTCATCGCCTCTGACCCCCACGCCTATTACAGTGTCTGGCATCTAATAAATGCTCACTAAGCACACCTTCTAGGACTTTGGTCACATGACTTCCTGGCACAGCCTTCAGGTGGCCTTGGATGCAGAGTGCCCCCCCCCAACTCCTGACCCCCGTGGGCCTCAATTGCACTCCCAGAGCCTTGCCCAAGGTGTCTCTGAAGGCCAAGGCCTTGCCTGGGTTGGGCTGGGGCCTGTCCTGTCCTGCCAATCATTCAGCGATAGGTTCCTGGGTGTCTTCGCTGACACTTCCCGACTCAAGTTGCCAGGCAGAGCTGCGGCTTCCATGCTTGCTCCCACATACTGCACGTCCCTCTATCCCGGTGCCCCTTGCCCTCTGTTCTGGGATGGGCCCTAGAGGAATGGCCTGCATGGACTGAACACCCAGAAGGAAGGCGGGGGCAGGCCTAGGGTCCTTGAACATGGCTGTATAGGTCAGAACGCAGGTGTTTGTCCCATGGCTATGGAAGGTAGTTCTTCTGACGTAAACAGAAGCTGCTTCAGCTGCCGCAGTGACATTGCTTGACCCAATGCTTCAGAAATCTGGCCCGTGACTCAGACACTCCTGAAGAACAAGTAGGTTTGTTGTTTAACTTTTGGCGACCTTGATGTCCCCATCTGAACAATGGGTGTCTAAATGATGTGTGGACCACAGGGAAGGCTCTATCAGTGGTGGGGTTGGCGTTCGGTTTTGTTTGTTTCGTTTTGTCTCCTTTTTTGAGACAGGGTTTCTCTGTGTAGCCCTGGCTGTCCTGGAACTCACTCTGTAGACCAGGCTGGCCTCAAACTCGCAGAGATCCACCTGCCTCTGCCTCCCGAGTGCTGAGATTACAGGCATGCACCACCGTGCCTGGCTTGGTGCTCATTTTTAATGAACGCCTGCTTATTTTTAGCAGCAGCAGTCATTGCAGGCCTGCACTGGTGCTGTCAGGCAGGACAGGGCATGAGGCTGTAGGGGTGAACTTTGACCAGATGCAGCACATCACAGCATGACATAAGTCCCAGGCAGGCCCCAGGCCGCAGCAAGCCCCATAACCAAGTCCTGACTCCAACAGCATATGTGTTTTGTTTTTAAGTTCTCCCCCACGGCTAGGAATATGGTCAGCCAGTAAAGTACTTGCTTTGCAAGCATAAGGACCTGAGTTCAGATCTCCAGCAAGCACATAAACTGGCATATGGGCCAGCACTGGGGAGGCAGAGAGAGAAGGGTCCCTGCGATTGGCTGGCCAATCCGTAAGCTCTAGGTTCAGTGAGAGACTGTCTCAAAACTCAAAGGGGAGCAGGTACAGTGTCGCATGCCTTTTACCCCAGCACTCAGGCTGCAAAGGTAAAGGGATCTCGTGAGTGTGGGGCCAGTTGGGGTACATAGTGAGACCCTGTCTTAAAAAAAAAAAAAAAAGAAAGAAAGTGGGCCAGACATGGTGGCGCACGCCTTTAATCCCAGCACTCGGGAGGCAAAGGCAGGCAGATCGCTGTGAGTTCGAGGCCAGCCTGGTCTACAAAGTGAGTCCAGGACAGCCAGGGCTACACAGAAAAACACTGTCTCGGGCAAAAAAAAGGCAAACATACTTCAAACTTTATTACATCTATTTCTTTCTCTTTTCTTCTTCTTCTTCTTCTTCTTCTTCTTCTTCTTCTTCTTCTTCTTCTTCTTCTTCTTCTTCTTCTTCTTCTTCTTTTTCTTCTTCTTCCTCCTCCTCCTCCTGACAATGCTAGTAATAATAAGAGCAAGAACAAGAAGTAGAATTAGTAATGTTTCTATGGACTTCTAAAACTATTTTCCAGGGGGTTCGCCACACTCCCTTTGCTCCTAAATAACTATTTGGGTTTTCTACCCCACTTCAGACCATTTAGTTCCTGAATAAAAGACACAGGGGCCTTTTAGATTTATAATAAGCTTTAAGGCACAGTATCTGGGCAGGTTTCAACCCTCTAAGCTATTTTGCTATTTCCCAGCTATACACCCCAAGTTACCTGCCATAATTGTTCCTGCCTGGGCTGCTCTGCTCCATCAGGACAGCCCTCATGGCCAGGTGCTCATGGTCCGTGCTGCCCCGTGGTGACTTCCATCTCTCTGGCTTCCTCCCCTGCCTCTCTCTCCATCATGGTCCCTATCTGACTCCAAGCCCAGGAACCTAAGATCCACCTACTTCTCTTCTGCCCAGTTACAGGCCTCTAGCTATTTTATTAACCAACCAACTTTAAATTGGGGAGCAGGGTTTACACAACACCACTTGGTGTATGTGAAAATGTGCTCATCTGGACTGAAACCAGACCTCGGGGGTCAGAATTTAGCATTCAAACATATAGCACCAGACCAAACCTCAACATGAAGGGTCAAGGAACTCCTAGAAAAGGTACCCCAAATGTGAGAGGAGCGGCCAAGGGAAGAGGGATAAGAGGGGACAGCTCAGTTAATAGGCAGCTGTGAAAGGAGCAAGCCCACTAAGATAGCTTGCAGAGGCCCCCCTCAGCTCCATCCTGCCCCTGCTGCCGAGACCTCCACCTGGTCCCTTTGGTGGCCTGGGAGGCCCCAGTATAAATCAATTTTCTGCCCCAGCAAACATCCATCCTCACCCTCCAAGCTTTGGCTATTTGGCCTCAGTTTTCATATCTACAAAGTGGGGACATACCCCCTTCCCGTCCTCTTCCTGACAGGTGGCTATGGAGGCAGGGTGGCAGAGCGAAGGTCCTCCACAGCCTGGGGAGAAGGATCCATGAAGGCATTGAGGATTCAGGGTTGGCACAGCAGTGTTGCTATGCATGTCCAGCCTGCTTCCCTGAGCAAAGATGAACACTGAGAGGCCCCGCTCCTCCCTCAGCATCCAAAATAAGCCCCTGGAATGCTCCCCAGAAAGCACACAGGGCTGGAGGTCTCCTGTCTACGATGAAGGAATCCCAACCTAGGACCCCAGAAAACCTGTGTCCATCACATCCTCACAGTGTGCCTGTTTCCTCAGGACTGTACTTCCTGCTTGCATGAGGTGGCCAGTCTTTGTGGAGTACGGATAGTGCTGCAAAAGTCTGTGCGTGTGGCCATGTGTTCTGCTCAGCCAGTCAGTCCTCGCTGCCAACACCTCCCACTGGTGCATGCCCAGGGCGCTGTAGGTGGTACGGCTTCCAGTTGCCATACGAAGACCTCCAGGTGGCCTTAGGCTCCAGGCTTTATGGCTCAGTGGCCAGGAGCTGCCAACTGGAGAAGGAGAGCTTATATGTGTGTGTGTGTGGGGGGGACTAGTGCACATGTATCCGTCTGACTTGCCTCCTTTCTTTTCCCACTGATTGCCAAGATCCAGCCATGCGGGCTCTGACGGTCCTGCAGCCTTTATCTTATTGCCCCACGCCTGATAGTCCACCACACTCCAGCTCCTCCTTTCTTCCCTTCCCTGCACCTTCCCACTCTGCCCTCACTCCTCTATCATCCTCCCCTTCTGAGTCCCAACAGCTTTGTTCTGGAGCCAGGGTGACCTTGGTTATTCATCAAGGAGGGCACTGCCCGCTCCCAGGACTTGCTCCTTAGATTATCGGCTGCTGGCTTCCGTATATCTCCCCAAACTCAAACAATCCCATGGTGAGATCAAATGAGGGCGTCCTCTTTTTTTTTTTTTTTTTTTTCTTCTTTTTGGTTGTTTTTGGTTTTTCGAGACAGGGTTTCTCTGTGTAGCCTTGGCTGTCCTGGACTCGCTTTGTAGACCAGGCTGGCCTCGAACTCACAGCGATCCACCTGCCTCTGCCTCCCGTGCGCCACCACGCCCAGCTGAGGGCATCCTCTTAACCACTCTCTACCATTATTCCTTTGAGGCAGGGCCCCTCCCTGACACTGGAGCTTGTGTTTTTCAGCTAGGCTGACAGCTGAGAAGCCCCAGCGATCTTTCCCTACCCTGCCAGGGTTGCTGGCCTGTTGTGGAAGTTTTGGTTTATGATGTGTAAACATGTTGTTGTTTTAATCCCAGCTGTGGGATATGAGGGCCGCTCCAGTTTGTCCACAGCTGTTAACTGCCTTGCCGTGAGAGGGCTCATGATCTTTGTCAGCTGGGAACTGCCTCGTGTGGGGGCGTGGTCTTTGCCACTGGGAATAAATGCCAGACCCAAAGAGAGACTGGAGGCTCCGAGAAAGAAGAAGGCTGCTGGTGCTCCTCTCTATTGCTCCTGGTTGCTGTTGATGCAGTTTGATGAGACGAAGTTGGAAATATCCTGAAACAAGGATTGGACTTGCCTCAAGGGACCCAGCAACTCTAACCAGCAGGAAGCAGCTAAGGAAAACTACTTCCCTTTTCCCCACTAACCTTTCTCTCCTACCAGGTGTTGGGGTGTTGCGCGCACACACACCCTGCTCAGGTCACCTTGCTTCATTCACTCTCATAATCTGCCCCCCTTTCTGCCATCTGGTACATCTGGCCCCAGCTACCTGGAAGCCAGGTAAGAGTCCCATCATGTTATGAGAAAGGCCAGCTCTCTGTGCCCAACCCGTCTGTTCAAACACTGTGCTATGCAGACAGACTGCCCTCCCGTCAGTTGGGAACTTCGGATGTGTGAGGCAGAGGGTGCCCACATGACCAGCCCTCAGTGCAAACCCTGGATTCTCAGCCCACTGATTGCCTCGGTGGTCAGCAGCTGGTCTCTGGAGGAATCATGTGTGGGCTGGGTGACTGCCCTGGAGAAGATGTCCAGAATATGTCCCTGGGCCTCTTTGTGTTAACTGAGCTCTCATCATAAGGTATCACTTCTGTAAGCATCACTTTATGCTGAGCCCTAAGAGCCTCCCGGCGGCTTGTGGGACCTCACTGGTCAAAGTGTCTCTAAATTAACATCACTTCCTCCCTCTGTGCCCACTTGGCACGCTCTAGACAATACTGCCTACCCTCTGCCTCACCAGGCCTGCTGTTGTGCATGGTGGAAGTGCACAATAGATGTTTGTGAATGAAGAGCAGAAGTCTGTTTCTGGCTGACTCAAAACCGCCACACCTCTTTTCTCTTTTGGCCTGATGAGCTTGAAGAAGCTGCTAGAGGCCTGCACTCAATCCTGCCGGGCAAGCTCCAGCAGGCACCGATAGCCATGTAGTGCCCACATATGGCCACAAGAGGCCGCCCTGCACCGCCTGCAGCAGAAAGCTGAGCGCTAGAGACTTCTCTCAGAAAGCATGATGGCTGAGGCATAGCTGAAGAATTAACCTATGGAGGTCAGAGCTCCTGGGGGGATGCAAGATGGGCCTATTTTTACTTGACATCATGAACTTCTGCCACAGGGTCCCCAGCTGGGTCCAACTCACCTGGATCATGTGAAGGTAGAATTAGGTGGCATTGGTGTCCCATGTCATGGGCTTCCTATGGCACCTGCCCTGCAAGTCCCGGGGTTTCAGGCCTTAGAGCTAGGGTTGGTGCCAGGAACCTTGGCCCTAGGGAGAGGTGAGGGCACCAAGCTATGTGTCTTGCAAGCCAGGCTGGGGAGCTGCTGTTATCCGGGGCAATGGGAGACTTTGGGTCTGGGGGGTTATCCCCACCCCACCCCTCACCCCCGCCTCTGTCAGTAGGCTCAGGGTACAAGTGAGGACTGTGTGAAGAGGCTGCTGCCCTCCTGTGCCTGCGGCATGGCTTGCAGCCCAGCTCCATTTTCAGCTAGTGGGGCAGGTTCTTACTGGCCTGGCTCTCTTGCTCCCCACCCCATCACCACCCCCAGACCCTCAAAGCTGGGAGAAGGAGCCTGAGTTCTCAGTCCTTAATCAGTGGCCTGCCACCTTGTAAGACTCGCTGCGCACTGCTCCAGGCTCCTTTCTCCTGTTCATGAGTCTCACCCAGCCTATCATGCCTGTGTGCACTCCCTACTCAGCATCTTGACTAAAAACCTGGGACCCTCCTCACTTCCCTAGGGCCCTCTAAACCTCCCCTCACCAATGAAGTGATTCATGGTACTGGGGCCAGTGCTTCCTTGGAGGCGACCCCTCCTCCATGCTCCCTGGCATCTCAGACATGGAGCTTCCTGCTCATGTCAGCTGGGTTTGTAGTTAACGCTCTGGCTGTTTCATGACAGGAATGGCTTTTGCCAACCTCTCCAGGGCCCAGCAGCACATGTGGCTTTTAGCAAAGTGGGATGGAGGAAGAAGAAAGAGAGTATATGGGATAGAGGGACCTCAGGGGGTCCAGAGAGCCTGGGGAAGCAGCTGTGGCCCTATTCTGAACATTGGGTTCACTCAGATAGGAGGCAGAGGGCTGGTCTCCGGCCAGGCACACGGATCACCGCAGCCTGTCTGCTGGGCTGTGTCTGCATAGGAGCTGGACTCTGTGGCCAGGAATCCCGGTCAACCTCACAGATGCTGACCCACCAGACATGTGACCGGCATAGCAGGTTGTGCACCCCCTCCTGTGAAGGAACAACCCTGTGTTTGACATTCCAGGTTCCTCTGGTGTTTATCTGCGAGTTCAAGGACCTCTGTGCCTCCTACAAACCATCTATTGAACAACAGCTGTGTACGTGACCTCAAGCCTGCCAAGGGTCCATACATAGCAGAATGTTCCTCTGCTTCTGCGGGTACTCCAGACCTGAAGGCTTCAAATCCAGGAGATGCTGTCCTCAGTGTGGTCAGGGAGGACTCCAGCTCCTGCTGGGTATGTGAGCCTGTCCTGCCCAGCACTCCTAGCTGCTAGCTCTCCTTCAGGAGTCCCCTTCTGAGTCCATGTACTCAGACTACCCACCACTGTATCCCTTCATCCCTCCATCAACTTCCCCCTTCACTCACCTGCCCATCCATCCCTCCATCCCTCCACTTACCCACTCATCCATCCCTCCATCCTCCTTCCATCTACTTATGCTTCCACCTGTCTAACCCAGTCATCATTCTTTTTTAAAAAATATTTTATTTTACATGCATTGATGTTTTGCCTGCATGTATGTCTGTGTGAAGATGTCAGATCTTGGAGTTACAGACAGTTGTGAGCTGCGATGTGGGTGCTGGGAATTGAACCCCAGTCTCTTCAAAGAACAGTCAGTGCTCTTAACTGCTGAGCCATCTCTCTAGCCCCCCATCATCATTCTTTTATTCACTTGCTCATTAGTCACATGCATGTTTATTTTTTATTTTTACTTTTGATTTCGCAAGACAAGAGTTTTTCTGTGTATCCCTGTCTGTTCTGGAACGCTATAGACCAGGCTGGCCTTGAACTCAGAGATCCACCTGCCTCTGCCTCCAGAGTGCTGGGATCAAATGTATGAGCCACCACTACCGGCAGCCTGTTTCTTTGAGACAGGGAGGGGCTCAGGCTTTAGCCCAGGCTGGCCAGGAAATTGCTATGTAACCTAGGCTGGCCTCAGATTGCTGACAATCCTCCTGCTTAAACTTCCTAAGTGCTGGGATAACAAGTGTGAGGAACCATACCTGGCTTGCGCGTACACTGTGGTGTGCGTGGAGCCCCGGGCAACAGCACTGCTCAGTTACGGAGTAACCAAGGTGCAGCAGGTGCTGATGCCATGGTGGAAGACAAGACACAGGGGTTGCGGTGTGAAACCCTGTCTCAAAAAACCCAAACCCAAACCACAGCAGAATGACTAGACAGGTGTCAGCACTGTAGGGGATGGCAGAGCGGAGCCTGGAACACTCTTGCTGTCTCCCTAAGCTCCCAGCGCACAGTGAGAACCCCACTCTGAGCCTGCTCCGCGCTGGAGTGTCACAAGATGTCTGTGAGTTATTTCTTCCATGAGGCTTCTTGGCCTGCTTCACTAGGCTGTCCTGAGGCTAGGAGGACACATAGCAGGGGTGCCTGCCACCCTGGTAAGTAGCAAAGCCCCCACACGGGTACACACACTGTGGGAGCCTGTTTCAACTTGAGATGAGGGCCCAGGTCTGGTCCCAGCTGCATGTGATCTCTGTCACTGGCCAGTGGTGTGCATTGGTCACCCTGCCTTTCCTGATTTAACTTTGTAGGACTTAGATGGTAAAAGAACAGTAAGTGTGGCCATCTTGCCCCACTCAGCCCAGCCTTCCAGACCCTCCCCCCCCCCAATGCTTTGTTCTGTGTAAGAAATGGAGCCCGAGGCTCCACATACCAGCCCTGCCCCACATGCATGAGGCCCAGCAATGTGGACATCCTTGGACATTCTCAGCCAACTCTTTGGGCCCCACAGGCCCTGGGGCAGGAGGGCCATCCTTATCCTGAAGATTGACATGAGGACACAGAGGTGGGAGGAGCTGGCTCAAGCTGGCAGCAGCCACCTGAGCAGTTTTGAGCTGGGCTCTGGGGTCACAGGCTGCCTGCCTGACTCCTGCTCTGTCCTGTTGCCACTGGGCCTGAGTCTTCACCTGTGAGAGAGACGTGTCGGCAGCAGAGTGAACAGAACCACCAAACCAGACCCAGCACATCCGGGCACCCGAGAGTCTAGTGGTATTATTAACAATACGAACCTTCTGCCTCTGTGGCTTGCTCTCTCCCCACCCCCACCATCTTTCTAAGGATTGAAGAAGCAGCTGGCAGTGGGAGGTAGTTGCTTTAAATATAAGATGAGGAGAACAAAGGGAAAATAGAACAGGGGGGTGGTTTGTGGCTATACCAACCACCCACCTCCAAACTTGGGGCAAAGAGTTAGGGTCCCAAGCTACCAGCCAGCCATCATTAGCCGCTGTGTGTCCCCAAGGCTCTTGAGGAAGTGAGTTCTGCTGTGCAGTCAGGCTCTCCTGCTGGAGTAGGACAGTCCTGGCTTGGACCAGGACTCCTCCACCAGAGGAGACACTTCCTGCCCGGCTGGAAGGTTGGCCAGGGGAAGCAGGAAGTAGGTTGAGCTCCTGGGGTTTCTCTGCCCACTTCCAAGACAACATGAAATGTTTACTAGAAGATTCTCTGTAGGCCCCATGAACTTTAAAGGCTGTGCCCCTCTGGCTGCCCACCCTCTTTGGTTGCCATGGAGCCCTCTACCTCACTGGGCCAGTCCCTGAGTACCCTCCACTCTGCCTGGAGCCTATGGTCCTTGGTTTTTGTGGTCTTTGTGGCACTGTGATGCTGTTCTCTCAGCTGGCTGGGAACCCTCTCTTCTCCTCCAGGCGGAGTACTGGCATTCAGCTTCCAACTGTGTGTAACAAGGCTATCCACTTACCCTGGACGACTCGGACTTGTGTTTCCTGTACCCCAGATGGCAGCGGAGAGCCACAGTACGGGGGCTTGTGCCTTCTCGGAGAAAGCTAAGCAGTAGGTGAGCCAAAGCCATGCCTTGCATGTGGAGCCCCTCAGCAGGACAGAGGGAAAGAGAAGGGCTGAGGACGCAGCAGGTGCTGGGAGGGCCACGAGCCTGGCAACCTGGGCCTAGCTGGAGCTGTTTCCTGGTTACATCTTGGCTTAACTATTCATTCTCTGAACACTAGTTTCTCTACTTGTAAATGAGGGCGGTTCCTACCTCAAAGGTCTGCTAAGGATTACATGTCATGTCACAAGGGAGGAAGGCCAGGGGCTGCCAAGTGGGGGACTTTCACAGAAGAACCTTCCTCCAGAAAATGCTAAGGTGCAGTCGGGTGTGACCTCTTTAGGGAGCCTCCCAGCCTTCCTCACCCTCCGCTAGGCAGTGAGGTGTCCTTCCCTGAGCCCCACTTTCTTTCCTGGAGAATGACTTGCTCAGCGTGCTGGTCTTAGTTCCCAGGTCTATGCCCCGCTTGCCTGGCCACTGGCCCTTGGTGGTTGTGTCCCTCTCTTCTTCAAGGGGACATGCTGGGGGGCCATGGCTGGCATAGACCTCAGAACACAGAGCTCCTGGGGTCAAGAAAAGAACTCCCTGGGGACATACCCTGGAAATGTACACCACAGACCTTTAAAAGAAGAGGTCTCGGTCAGCTGGCCAGAACAGGCCAGGTGGTTATGGCGCATGCCTTTAGTGCCAGCACTTAGGAGGTAGAAGCAGGCAGATCACTGAGTTCAAGGCTATTGGTTCCCAGTAGCCATAGGGTGGCTCACAACCATCCATTCTAGGGGATCTGACCGCATCTGACACACATACAAACATGTAGGCCAAACACCCATATACAGATAGAATAAAATAAATATCTAAAAAGAAAAATGAAGAAAGAAATAGGCCTGAAAAGAACTTGCCAGAGACTCCTGTCAAAACAGAAGCATCCTTAAAATGGTGGAAGGAACTGTGTGTGGTGGCACAGTACAGTGCTTGTGAGGTAGAGGCAGGAGGGAGCTCAAAGCCAGGCTGTGCTACAAGAGACAAACAAACAGAAACAAATAATAGGGTCGACAAGACGGCTGAGTGGGTAAAGGCGCTTGCCACTAAGCCTGGCCTGAGTTTTGTCCCTGGACAGAACTCACTTCCACAGTTGCTCCCTGAATAATACCCTCAGGCAGTGCCGCACTCCTCACCGCCTCCATATACACATACATGATATAGCCATGCTCTCCTTCCCACACATGTGCACAACACACACACACACACACACACACACACACTCACACACACTCACACAGTAAGAAAAATAATGAATAGTTGAAAGAAGTAGATAAGGGGCTGGAGAGATGGCGCAGAGGTTAACAGCACTGGCTGCTCTTCCAAAGGTCCTGAGTTCAATTCCCAGCAACCACATGGTGGCTCACAACCATCTGTAATGAGATCTGGTGCCCTCTTCTGGCCTGCAGGCATATATGCAGGCAGAACACCGTATACATAAAAAATAAATCTTTTTTTAAAAAAAGGACAAAAATCTGGCAATGATGAAGATGAGAATAGTAAAGTGTGTCTGAAGGCTGCTAGCGTTGAGAGCTAAAACTGGGAAACTGGGTAGGGATCATGACATTGGTGTGTTCTTGCTATTTAATAGAGTTAGGGAGATGGTTCAGTAGTTAAAAGCATTTGCTTTTTAGCTTCCACTTCAGGCAACTCAGACCCACATGTAATTCTAGCTGTAGGGGAACTGATGCCCTCTTCTGGACTTTGCTGGCACCTGCACTCACACACTCATATTTCCACACAAAGACATAACATATGTGCACGTAATTAAAAATAAAGTAGCCGGGTGTGGGGGTGCAAGCCTTTAATCCCAGCACTCAGGGAGGCAAAGGCAGGAGGTTTGCTGTGAGTTCACGGCCAGCTTGGTCTACAAAGCAAGTCCAGGGCTACACAGAGAAACCTTGTCTTGAAAAACTAAAAGTAAATAAATACAATAATTTTTTTTTTCCGAGACAGGGTTTCTCTGTATAGCCTTAACTGTCCTGAACTCGCTTTGTAGACCAGGCTGACAAAATTTTTTAAATTAAAAATAAAGTAAATCTTTAAAAGGTCCCTGTGACCCAGCTATACAGCACCATGGGGGAAATCTATCTCTGAGCCAGAAGTACAATGGTGTGCGCATGCACCATGTAAGCTCCTGTTATAGTCTATAAGAAAGCCTGACAAGGCACCTGGGCAGTCCAGGCACCCACGAGCAGAGGCAGCTTACTCAAGGACAGCACACTCCTTCTGGAAAAGCTCGTGGCAGACACAACTGCATCACCTTACACAGTTCCAAAGGTTGGACTCATCATCCTTTAGCTTTGGGCTTCTGACTTCTGCTAATGGAACCTGAGCGATTCCTGTTTCCAAATGCTGCATCCACTGAACCTGATACAGTCCTAGGAGCCCAGAGGGCTTTGTTAGCTGTTGATGTTATGCACAAGTGTTCGGAGGGAGGGAAACACACCCAATGGCAATGACGGCGTGCAGCTAGCAGGAAATGGATTTTTTGTTTTGTTTTTCAAGACAGAGTTTCTCCGTGTAACAGCCCTGGCTGTCCTAGACTCATTTTGTAGACCAGGCTGGCCTCAAACTCACCTCACAGAGATCACCTGCCACTGCCTCCCTCCACACTCGGCTGAAAGGGATCTTTTTAATGGTTTATCTCTGCTTCGTTCAAACTGGCAATTGCTTTTTACAAATTTATTTTTATTTTCTGTGCATTGATGTTTAGCCTGTATATATATCTCTGTGAGGGTGTCAGGGCTTCGAGTTACAGACAGTTGTGAGCTGCCATGTGGGTGCTGGAAATTGAATCTGGGTCCTCTGGAAGAGCCATCAGTGCTCTTAACCACTGCACCACCCCTGGTAATTGTTCCTGTGCTGAGGGGGACTGAGGTTTCTGACTGAGAAGCAAACATGACTGTGGTGTCTTCTAAGGACTTTTCTCTTTTTAGCAAGAAGCACTTATTGAGAACACCATGAAGGCAGGGGCTGGGCAATAACTAGAGGGTCAGCCTGTAGTGTGTGTGTGTGTGTGTGTGTGTGTGTGTGTGTGTCTACACTCGCCAGAGGTTGACACTGGGTGTCCTCTTCAATTGCTCTCTGCTTTATTACATTTCTGCGTATTTATTCTGAGTGTGTGCAGGCCACAGGGGTCACGGGAGCACGCTTGCCATACTGGCCTTTCACACAGCTTCTGGGAATCCGTCTCAGATTCTCATGCCTGGGCAGCAAGCACTTCACTGAGCTGTCTCCCCATTGCTTGCCCTGCACCTTTTAAGCGGGTTTGTGACTTGAAGTATGGCGTTTCTGCTGCCTCATGTGTGTTACATGTTAGCAGAATCCCAGGTTACAGTCACTGTGTGTGAAGCAGCCAGTCACATCACATCCAGTCAAGAGCAGACCGGCTCCCCTCCCTAGGAATGGTGCCACCCACAGTGGGCTGGGTCTTCCCACATCACTGACTTAGGACAAGCTCCCACAGCAGCCCCAGGTCATCCCAATGGAGAGCATGCCCCTTGAGACTCTTACCAGCCAATGCTGGGTTATGTTGACAACCAAAGCTGACCATCTGCTGCTGTTCCTAGCGAACGATGGCCTTATGTGGGGGAAGCAGGCACTTGATTTCCAGCTATAACAATAGCCTTTTCTAACTTTCACCCTTAAATATAAATACAAATTATGTTTCCATACACTGTTGAGGGGATTGGGAGGGGGAAGGAGGAGCAGAAAAGGGAGGAGGAGGGGGAGGAAGAAGAGGACTGTCCAGGGAGGTACCCTGCTGTGGTGCCCTATCTGTACCTGCCTGACAGTGGCCACACAACCATACTCCCTGGGAGCAGGAGGGGGTCCACTGCACTGACAACAGTGACCATGTTGACAAGATACTGTGTGGGTTGGGCACTACCCCAGCCCCATCCTGCTGAGTGTCCCAGCCCAGGTGAGCCAGCATGATCTGGCAGGGCAAGTGTCACAGTGGTGGCACAGTGCACACCACTGGGGTGTTAGCCATGCAAATGCTCCAGCAACCTCTGGAGGCAAATGTCACACCCATTCCACAGCCAAAGCTACTGAGACCTAGAACATAGCAGAAGAACCAGATCTGGGGACCTTGGGGGGCCCATAATCTCAGCCACCACTCCACCTTGGCTGCTGGGGAAACCAGCCTCACTTGCCAGCACCCACGTGTGGCAGATTAAGGGAAGAACAGATGCAAGGCAGGCGTTGATCAGCCGCAGCTATTCCAGGCTGGTGCCCCCTCACCGCCTCCCCACACTGCCTCCTGCACCACCCACTTGGTCTCCCCTTCTGTCCCAAGCACAGGGCTGCCTATCTCTCTGGCAGCAATGCCAAAAGGGCCAAGGAGCTGCCTCCCACCTAGTCCAGGAGGCGTAATTCATATTTCTCACATCTGCCCAGATGGCTACGGTGCCGCTTCTCTAGACACTTATGCGTGCACGCGCACACACACACCCCTCCCCCCTCCCCAGGAACACTGGTCTTTTTGCATCATCCAGTAGATCTGATGGAAATCCACTACAACTGGATACATAGGCTGAGTAGGGCAGAACCGAGCCCAAGAAACTTTAATAGACCAGGTTTAGTTTTTGGTCATTTTAATTGTAAAAACCAAGACGTTTATATAAATAAGACCGCTGTGTAAAATATGATTCACCCGTCTACTAAAACCCTTCTTCCCACACTCAAAAAGAATCTAGAAAAGCCAGCAAGGTAAGAAGTACAAATAGCATGCGGTCCCTGATGAAGTCCCTGGCAGGCCAGGTTTCCCTGCTAACGGGGGCCCCGTGGTGAGAGCACTACTCTCACCGGAGCTCAGTGACACCTTGAGAACTCGCTCTGCACCGCAGCCCTAGCTCTCAGCCAAGCAGCTGATCTGGTGGAGGTGATGTGAAAGGTTCATGTGGCCTGGGCTGGGAGAAGGGGACAGGAAGACTGATCCTCAAGCCAAAGCCAGGAGTGGGAATTGCTGGTCCAGTAGGAGGTGGTGGTCTGTTCGTCCAGGGTCAGGCTGGGGAAGGGGAGAGGGAGCCCCCTTCCCCAATGACAAGGAGAGAAGTCCCTGGGTCTCATGAGAAGAGCC
Organism: Acomys percivali; assembly: GCA_907169655.1. NCBI lineage: Eukaryota > Metazoa > Chordata > Mammalia > Rodentia > Muridae > Acomys > Acomys percivali. The sequence goes on from OU015748.1 coordinate 104,451,633, forward strand.
TCCTCTTAGGCTGCTTCCACAGAGCCACTGATGACAAGGGCAGTAGATACTCCCCAGCAGTCCTGGGGGCAGAGGGGCTTTGGGGCTCCTGGGATGAAAAGGTGGGACCAGTCCATTCCAAGGAGAAAAATCCCATGGCCTCACCCCTCATGCACACAGAGATGCCTGTCCACAGTTCAGGACTCAGGGAGAAAACAGAGAGCCCGGGAGTGGAGACGTCACTAAATGCACACTCGGGCGTGGCTCAGGAAACTGGTACACAAGACAAAAGAAAAGACTGAACTCTCCTTGCAAGAGCCAGGCTCTGCCTAGGGCTGCTCCCCAGCCCAGAGGAGAGGCAGGAGAGCCGCAGCGATGATGTCAGGAGCACTTCCACACGCACACGGCCAGGGTTCCCCCGAAGTACAGGTAGAGGAGGTTCTTCACCTCGTGGGTGATCTCAAACCCAAAGCCCTCGCCGATCACCACATGCCAGGAGGAGCCAAACTTCTTGTCCATGGTCTCTTTGATCATCTTTGCAGCACTCTGGAAGGGAGAAGGGGCCAATGAGGGGCAGTGGCAGGCACAGGCCAGCGCCTACACAAGGCGAGGCCAGGCACTGAAACGGGCTGCTGCCTGCGTCTGACATCAGTCTGCCTGCAAGATCGCCACAGATGTTCTTAGCAGCTGCTCGCAGGGCTACGACAGGGGAACAGCGCCTGCACACCTCGTCAGTTAGGAGGGAAGTGGTGAAGGCGAGGAGAGAGAGAGGCTTAAGGAAGCCTGGGCTGAGGGCTGACTGTGACTCTGGGTTCCAGAGCAGCACCAACACCCTCAGTGGTGAAGCAGAACAAAGGGACACAAGGCTGCTGTGGAGACCGGGTGTGGTAACAGAGTGGGGGAGCAACACGGGCCTGCAGGACGCCGTGAGAAAAGCTTGTTCCCAGCAAGGGTGACAGGCCTCAGAAAGACCCGTCATAGCAATGGCACTCCACTTCCCCGCAGGCTCTTTCCAAAAGCTTCCTTCAGCACGAAGAGGCCTGTGTTCCTATCACCTCAGCGGCTCAGAGAAGAGGCGCCCTCTCCCCTAGTCTACAGACGAGGACTCTGGGTTCAGAGCTGAGGATGGCATGTGGCCACACCCCCGCCCTTTCTCACCACAGCCTCATGAGTGGCACCGCAGGGCTGAAGCCTGTGGCCACGTTCCCAGGACTGAGAGCCATACCTGGTGCAGAGCTGGGACTCCACCCTTGCTGAATGGATGGATGAAGTCATGGATGAATGCCTGGCAGGCTCATGGTTGGGATGGAGCCCAGGAAGATGCCCTAGCCAACAGCCCACTTGAGAAGCTGGGGGGCAGAGGCAGTATGGAGACCCTGCTGCTGTCCCTCCCTCTGGGGCTGGATATGGCCCTTGGTAACCTGGCTAGACCCGACTTTTCCTCTCACTGGCCTTCCAGAACAGTGACCACCTCCAACCAAGGCTCTAGCAGGACTGTGGAGCAGCCTAGCACACACAGGGTCGGAGGCACGAGGCCACCTGCACTGATGGCAGTACCTCATTGTTGTTGGAGAACTTCTCACAGGCTGTGACACAAAGCTCCATGGTCTCCACTCGCATCTCCTCTGGCATGTCCGAGTGCTAGAGACAGGGCGGGGTGACAAACAGAGAGAGGCTTAGCCGTGACCTGGCCTTTCTGGCCAGCCTCTCAGTCTTAAGCTTAAGGAATGGACACTAGGTGGCTTCCTTGGCCCAGCCCTGGGCAAGTGACTTATCTCTGACTGGGGCAGAGCAAGTGTGATGGGATGAGCTTTAGGCCCTGGGGGCCATGCCCCTCTGCAAGGGACACACGTGGGAGGGTGCCCACCAGAGAATGTGGGCTCTTCTCCAGAGCTAGAAAGGATGGCCTGGCCAATCCTGGAGGCCCTGCTCCCCTTGTTCCTTGCCTCCTCTTTCTCAGGCAGTTTGCCAGGTTCCTTTTCCTCCCATATGGAGGCCTGGGCCTGTCTTCATCCTTTCCCTCTTCAGCCAAGTCTTTCCACACAACTGTGCTTTCTGGGGCGGGGGCGTCCATGTCGTCACCCCCTCTGTGGGCTCTAGCCTCCCTGTCCCCTATTCAGGTGTACCTCACTCGGTTGTCTAAAACACTTAGCCTATCCTTGACTTTCTGGACCAGGCACCCAGATCTCACCCATAGTGAGCATCAGAGCCAACCTCACACCTCGATGACAGGGCCTGACTACTGCCTCTCATGTCACTGGGCAATGGCAATCTTAGCACATTCCTCTAAATCCACTCTCCTAAGTACTGACATGAGACAATGCCACCATACACATGTCGCCTCATGGCTCCTTGGACCTCAGTGTTCATATCCCTCACCACGTTCCTCGAGTACCTGCCAGCCAGGTGTGCGCAGGCTGACCCACCATCATCACTCTGACCCTCACACCTGCCATTCCTCAGGGGCTCAAGCCAGCCATGTTGATGATGCCAAACTCGTCCCACTCAGTCTCCTCCAAGGCCTGTTGCTGCGTTGAGGGGCAGACCCTTCCTCAGATCCCTGTAAGGCCTGCCACCTAACTTGCTGAGGGTCACTGATCTTCCAGGTGTTGGCCTGTTGGCCTCTGTACCAGCTCAGTTTACCTTTATAGCACCAACTGCCTGCCACTGTGCCCTTTTGTGCAGGCGAGCCCATCATCTGCCTTGCTGGCCACCATCTCCACAGTGCCTCGACCACACCTGGCATACAGCAGGTGGCCTGAACTCAACTTGGTGAATGAATGGATGGATGACAGAATGAATCACTGTGACGGTTAGGTGTTTGGAGCCAGCAGAGCCCTGTTCACCTCACTGCACGCTCCACCCACCTGCAGGCCATGGGGCCTGGTGGCCACTTTTCTCTCTGCAGAGGCTTACCCTGACCAGGGGGAAGGTCTGCAGCCGCTTATAGTCAGCCTCCTCTTTCTTTCCTTCTGTCTCTCCCATGATCCTCCCAGGGTGCCCTCAGGAGGAGAGTAGGGCTTTCAGGAGGCGCTGGGCCCAGCAATCACAGCGCCTGCCCGGCTCGGGAAGCAGGCCTTGCCAACTTGGAGGGAGCAGAAAATGTCTTTCCCCAAGGGGTGCTGCAGAAAACAGGAAAAGCAGGCAGGAAGAGTTGGCTTCAGAACCACACATCACAGATTAGAAATGTCTCAGTGACAATCTGACACCTCCCATCTCAACGCCTCTGCCTCCTTTCCCAAATGGCCAGCAAGTCTGCAGACGGAGGGTGAGTCAACCCGAGATACTGCAAGAACACACTGTCATTGTCAAGACAAACTGACTGTGAGCCAGGCCAGGATGCAGCCGAGAGCTACCAATTAGCAAGGACAGCTTCTGAGTGCTGATGACAGCCTGGTGTAAAGGAAGCCAAATGCACAGGTGACCACTGACAATTTGGGTCCGTCACCAAGGGAGGGTCCCTTCTGAAGGACCCTGCTCTGCATTAATAGGCACAGTGCTGGGCGGTGGTCTTCTTGGCATACCAGGTGTCTTAATAGTCCCTGCATATTGTCCCCAGAGCCACTAGGTCCTGTAGCTGGTCTAGGAGCTGGAAGGCCTAGTGCTGGTTCCAGTTCAATGACCAGCAGCACAGCCTGGGGCAAAGAAGTTCTTATTAGTGACTGGGGCCATATCCATGGCAAGGAAGTTAATGAGTCGAGGCTGGTGAAGCAGGCACCTACGTGTCACTCAGTCTGTGGCTGATCCCTTTCTGTGGCTCCCAGGGGACTCAATAGCAGTTCTAGACTTTTTTTTTATTCCTAAGACACGGCTTCTAGACTCTTTCTAGACACATTCCTCTCTCACCGTATCTGGGCATCTAACGACAGGTAGGGCTTTTCGTAAACAGATGGACTGCAGCTTAAATGACCACCAGCCCTGCAGAAGCCAGATGTTTCTTCATCATCCTAGAATGAAATCAAAGGGCTTCCTCTCTCAGAGGTACCGACAGGCATGAATGCAAATCACCATGATGGTGAACCTTTCTTAAAAATTTACAGTGGACACATGAGGCCTCACATCACAGAGTACTTCTTGAACCTGTATCTAAACTTAATTTCACTGTATGGCTACCAAATTCCAAGATGCCCGGCAAGAGGTTGTATACAGACATATATTTTGAGACCATGGTTGTTCAGGCTGGCTTGAAATTCCTGCTTCCATCTGAAATAGCTGGGAATATGGGTACAGTCTACTGTGCCTGGCCAAGAGATGGTGAGCAGGTGACATGGATTACTGTCACACACCAGCCCCTGTTCCCAGCACTCCATGATGGCCACAGAAGCTAGAGCCTGGGAACGGAGGCAGGAGAGCTGCCACCTTTGGCCTGAGGTCACTCAGCTGACTGTGGCAAGCTATTGGCTATAGTCTTGCCCTGGAGCAGTTCCCTCACTTTATGCACACCCATGGGCCCTTCTACACATTTGACCACAAGTGTGGCTTAGATGACCTGCAGTAATGTGAGGCTCCACCTCCCCTTCCAGTGCGTGTGGTCTTAGCTGACTGCAATCTGGCCTGGCTGAGCACTGAGACTTCTGGGTACTCTTTCCAGGCAGCACTATGCTCTTAACTGACACCTCTCTGATGCTGCAGCTACCCTCGGTGCACCCCACTGGGAGGACACCCTCAAACAAGGCTCAAAGCTTGGCACAGACTGCACCATCCACCACACTGGTGTCTTCTCATTTCCCAGAGGACAGATGGCTCCCCTCATCTTCTAACTCTGGGCGGCTGCACAACTCGGCTTTTAGCGGGGCTTGTTTGTCTCGACAGAGGAGCTGGCTGGTTACCAAGCACAAGCTCACTGCACTTTCTGGTCAGGTTTCTTGTTCCACAAAATCCAATGGGCTATTCATCGCTACTCTCTAGCGTTAACGCCTGTCTCCTAACCCGTCCTGAGCTCCCAGATTCAGTGCCGCCACTTCACCGGCTCCCTGGCCACCTTCCTCCGCAGCATTGGCAGGGGTGCCGGATGCCCCACGTTGTTCACCTCTGTGAACCCCAAGTGGGACCGACTTACAGTGTGGAAGCAGCTGCTCCAGCATCTCCCACATAAGCATTTCAACCCAAGCTGATTCCTCTTCAGAGCCAGAAAGGCTGCCAGGCAGGGCAGGGGTGCACACCATCCTCAAGGCCATCGTGCCTACAGCCTCACAGCCTGTGGAAGCTCACAGGCCCTCAGGGGTGCTCCCAGAGTCCTCTACAGCAAAGTCCCCAGGACAGTTCTAGGGAGCAGCAGCATGGAATGGAGGACGCCATTAGGTCTAAGGGCTGCAGGTGTGCTAAGTGGAAAAGCACTAGCTTAGCAGGTCAAAGGCCCTGAGTTCAATCTCTAAAGCTGCAGTATAGACATGCAAGTCAGCAAACCACTGCAACATTGAGGTCTAGGTGCCGGTTCTTTAAGAGAATCGAGTTCTGCCTCCTTCCTTGGCTTTGGGGCCCTGAACAGGGGCTATAATGAGGACTGCGCTGCTTCTTGGAGATGGCGTTCTTTCTCACTCCTGGCAGGCTGACACAAGCCCTATGTGAGTACTGGGAGGCAGCCTGCCCTCTAGGACCGTCACTCTTCAGCCAGGACTCAGCCAACACTATCCAACCAAATATGCTATGGCCATGACTCATGAACACCAACAGCTTTTCCTAATCACTGCATATACTCCTGGCAATCCAAAACGGGTAAGGCTTACGGAGGAAGAGGCTTGTTACAGACGTGCCTCCACACAGAAAGGGAGGAGGGATTTTTATGACCCTGTATCATTCTGGTGCCGCTCCAGGCATTTAGCCACGATTAGCACACCCTGCTGAACGGATGCTACCCGAAATAGCACAACTGAGTTGTACTAACCTTATCAATCTCCCATGTGAGCACATGCCTGAGAGAGGCTCATCAGACTAGAGCACACTTTTTAATAATGTAAGTGTGCCACAGTCAGGGTGCCAAAAGCTCAACTCCACGCCATCTGGCCCACGGTCGCGCCTGTTCTCCCCCAAGAGGTACACACAGGCCTGCCCATGGCCTTGTCACAGCCAGTATGTCTGCCTGGAAAGCCCTTGTTCTTTGTGACACTGACCTTAAGTCACCATTTGCGACTTTACTTCTGAGGTATTTGAGGAGAATCTTTAAGTAGGTAAGAGCATGTGGGAGACTTAGGGAAAATGCACAGTCTCTGAAAAAGCCAAAAGTGTCTGTCACCCAAGGGTGCGTGCAGGTGTGTGTGTGCGCTCATGTGCATACGTGCTGACACTTAATGCTTGGAACGTTCTTGGCCCTTAGGCTTATAACCCAATACTTAACTGAGAAACTACAGGACCCTTTTGGAGTGTGTCATGGTGTTTTCAAAGACTGGTGGGTCTGAATTCACATCTGCTCTGCTCTTGACAGGTGCTCCTGCCCCTAAGCCTCGACTTCTCATCTAGATGTGGGGGCTGTGCAGGTTCTACCTTACAGAAGGACTAACAGCTGTTGCTGGAGTGGCAGGAAGGGGCCTTTGCCATCTTTCTTCACAGGAGCCAACCATACACCTGGCCCAGCACATTGTCACCACCCCCTATTCCCACCTGTGGGTCTCGGCCTCTGCTGGCATTGGTGCAAGAGGGGCACGAGACACCAGTGAAGCCTGGGTTGGACTACTGGTGGCAGTGGCATGGCTACAGCCCACCTTCACATTTGTTGCTTCATTTCAACACTACAAGAGCTTCCCAGCGGATTGTCTCCTAACCCTAAGGAGGGCCCTGTGGGAGGGGAGAATAAGGCACCCAGTTCTCGGGAGGCGTGGTCGCTGGCCCTGGGAGTAATAGCCAACATTTGTAGAGCCAGGATCTGATCCCAGATCATCCTCCTGACGCAAGAAGTAACTTCAATATTGGCATCTTCCTGGTCAGCCACCTATCTGGGTCTGCCTCCTGCCTCTACCCAAGGGTGTGTGTGTGGGGGGGGGGTAGGCGCATCCCTACAACCACACAGCCAGGAGAGCAAGGACCTATGGGAGGCAGGAAGGCACTTCAGCTCAATATGACTAAGTAGCTGGTGTTGGTTCAAATGTCTAAAGTCTAACCTGGAGTAGTTTATTTTAGGTGTATTTAACAACAGCACAGTTTGGCAAAAAATATCCTGGTGACAATTAACTCAATCCCATGTGCACAACAAAGCTTAAGACATGACCATATCAAAACTCTTTGTAAAGTACATGTGACATCCTCTATAAAGACAGATTCTGTAGACTGGTAAGCTCATGATAAGGATCTTGGGGAAGCCCCAGTGTGATCTTAGCCACATGATGGGGCAAAGGTCCCCTATTACCCACATCTGCTCCCATGCCTTCTAGGTGAGATATGAGGCTGTGCATTGCTTCCTTTGAAGCAACCTCGCGTGTTTAACAGTCTAGCTTCCCCTAGTGCTTATCTGTGAACTCACGACCTCGGTGTCTCCCATAGCTCCCCATCTTTTCTATTTTAAGGAGAAAATTGTGGCTGTAATAGAGGCTAAGGCTGAATGCTGTGCCTGCATGTCTATTATAGGCAAGCACAAGAGAATAATAAGAATGCTACCAGAAGACCAAGGAAAGGGGGGAGCCATCTTAGCCATAGTGGCCGTTCTAAGGCCACTTGAGAGATTCTGTTTGTATCTTTATGCAGAACATTAATTTGACCACTGATAGTATGAGAAAAACCTGGTGCACTAAAGTAACACATACTTTAAATAAATCTTGACAACCATGACTATGCTTGAGCAACAATGATCCACAGTAGCTCTACTTCCTACAACTGTGGCTCCTCCACACCTTGCACATACCCACACTGGGGACAACTGTGGCTCTTCCACTCCTTGCACATACCCACACTGGGGACAACTGTGGCTCCTGCACACCTTGCACATACCCTCACTGGGGACAAGTGTGGCTTCTCCACGCCTCGCACATACCCACACAGGGGACAAGTGTGGCTCCTCCACACCTTGCACATACCCACACTGGGCACATGCACTGGGTACCTTGGTCATCACATCACTGCTTTTCCTGACATGTCCACACTCCGCCTTTACAAACAAATGAGAACAAAGCTGACAGTGAGGAGAAGAAGGGTCCAGGGACACCAGCAGTGAGGTCAGGTGACAGCTGGATCCCTAGAGGCCTGGTTACCCAGGTCAGGACAGAGTAAGGCTGCCATTCTCCCACTGTACTGTAAGGGCATCAGGAATCCATCATCTAGCTGGGCATGGGCAACGTACCTGCAATCCCAGCACACAGAAGCCATCCTAGCCTACACAATGGTTTCAGACCAAACAAGGCAACAGCGTGAAACCTTGTCCTCCCCCAACACAGTCAACCTTGGCTTCTCTGTGTAGCCCTGACTGTTCTGGAACTCACTCTGTAGACCAGATTGGCCTCAAACTCACAGAGCATCAACTGCCTCTGCCTCCTGAGTGCTGGGATTAAAGGCATGTGCCACCAATACCACTACCTGGCATAAGAAATTTTTCTTTAAAAAAAAAAAAAAAAAAAAAAAGAGGGAAGGAAGGGGAGGGAAGAAGGCAGGTAAACAAGGTAAACAAGAGACAGGATGGTACTAAGGAGGGGATAACTTTAGACCCTTAAAAAAAAAAAAAAGGCTACTGGGCCTGGCATGGCGGTATACACCTTTAATCCCAGCACTTGGAAGGCAGAGGCAATTGGATCTCTGTGACTTCGAGGCCAGCCTGGTCTACAAAAGGAGTCCAGGACACTTTGGCCTCTATTAAACAGAGAAACCTTATCTCAAAAGCAAAAAACAAAGTTACCTTTCTATGCATACAAAAGTTGTCTCCTTTGGTTTTAAAAGGCCTTTACTTTTTCTCAGTTATGCTGAGGCCCAGTGAAAACTCCTTTCTGCTTTGATCATGGAGAGGGAGGAGAAAGAAAAAGGAAGGAAGGGGAGGGAGAGGTGGGGCTAGAAGAGACATCTGTTGACTCGTTTAGCTAGGAAACTCAACATTTTCTTTGTCCAACATGGAGTGGTAAATGACAGTGACTCACACAGTACACCCCCATGGACATACCCAAATTTGGATGAGATCCCAAGCATTTCCATTAAGAGACAAGTGTAATAAAAAGTCATAACTGGAGGCGGAGAGATGGCTCAGTGGTTAAGAACACTGACTGTTCTTCCATAGGTCCTGAGTTCAATTCCTGGCAACCACATGGTGACTCACAACCATCTCTGGCATGCAGGCAAAACACTGTATAATTAATAAATAAGTAATTTTTTAAAAAGTCATAACTATGGTAGCTACAGGCTCTGCACAAGAGCAACTGCCTACGGCACGGGTTACACAGGCTCCTGCACCACTTCTTCCACACTTGGCAGAACAGATTTGAACATACGGAGTTAAAAGTGACAGGACTAAGCCGGGCGTGGTGGTGCACGCCTTTAATCCCAGCACTCGGGAGGCAGAGGTGGGCGGATCGTTGTGAGTTCAAGGCCAGCCCGGTCTACAAAGTGAGTCCAGGACAGCCAAGGCTAACACAGAGAGACCCTGTCTCGAAAAACCGAAAAAAAAAAAAAAAGTGCCAGGACTAAATTGCAGGCAGCACTGATTTATTTCCTAGGAAACCACTAGCAATTGTTAATCAGCAGTCACAGCTTACAAGTGATCACGACATCACCATGTGTCGTGAGTCCAGACAATCCTCTGGAGCTCAGAGACTGCAGTCTCGTTTACTGTCCCAGAATGAGCCGTCCAGTGGCAGGCACATGGCAGAAGCCCAAAAGATACCCAAACTATAATTAAATTACATTTCAATTGCCTCCTGGGAGAGGAGAGGTCCTTACTGAACTGCAGCTGGGATGGCTCAGCTTGGCTCGCTGCACAGCATTAGGACTTGAGTTCAGATCCCCAGCACCCACACAACAAGCTAGGTGCAGAGCTGCAGAGATGGCTCCACGGGTAAAGTGTTGCTGTGTAAGCCCGAGAACCTGAGTTCAACCCCCCAGAACCCATGTGGAAGGAGACAGCTGCCAAGTTGTCCTTCCTCTGACCTCCACATGCACACTGGGGATGCGAGTGCATGCCCACACCCTCTCTTTCTCTCATACAGAAGTGCACACACCCAGAGGTGGCTGGGTGCTATGCTATGAGCCTCCAATACTAGTGCTTGGGAGGCAGGTACAGGAGGACCCTGGGGATTGCTGGTCAGTCAGTATAGCCAATAAGTGAGCTATAGGTTTTTGAAGAGAGACCCTGTATATATATGAGTGACTGAGAAAAATACTGGTCATCTGTCTCTGGCCTCTCTATATGCATGTACAAACACATGCACAGGCATTCCTACACATAAACATGTATGTACACACACACACACACACACACTTTCAAAACATATATACTTTCTTAATACTGATCTTAAGCCAGAGACCAGGAGAGGAATTCTACACACAGGCTCTCAAAAATCCACCTCCTCCCCCCAAAAACCCTGTCCAACAGGCACTCTTCTCCCCGTGTTACTGATGAGCTTGTGGCAGAGCAAAGCTAAGTGCCTTCCCATCTGGATGAGAACTGGAGGCCCAGCTCCCAGCCCAGTGCACATGCTTCTGACACTCCACTCTAACTATGGGAGAGGCAGCACTGCCACCATGGAGTTCCCAGCACATATGAAAACTGACCCAGGAGTTATGGTCCATGGCAGGAAGACATGAAAGAGAATGCAGAGAACTGGGCGGGGGATGGGAGGACAGTGAGGGAAGCTCAGAGTCAAAGGCAGCCCTGGAGGCAGCCCTGGTGAGGGAGCACTCTGCCAAGTGGGCACAGGAGGACACTCCAGACGGGAGCAATGCCATGGCTGCAAGAGAAGAGTTCAAGGCTTCCTGGGACTAGGAGACAGAAAGGGAGAAAAAAGGCTGGGGCTGGGCTGTGGAAGTGTAGGGGGGCCCTAAAATCCAGGCATGAAAGTGCGGATTTAGCCAGGCGTGGTGGCATATGCCTCTTTAATCCCTGCGCTTGGGAGGCAGAGGCAGGCGGGTTGCTGTGAGTTCGAGGCCAGCCTGGTCTACAAAGAGAATCCAGCACAGCTAAGAGTACACAGAGAAACCCTGTCTCAAAAAGACAAGTGTGGATTTTTGTGTTTTGAGATAGGCTCTCATATAACGAGGGGTGGCCTTGAACTCACTGAGCAACTGAGGATGACCCTGAATTGCTGCTACTACTTCCCAAGCACTTGGGTGGCAAGCATGCACCACGGTGCCTGGCTTCTTGGAGCTTTCCTGGTGGCTGCTAGCACAGTGGTCAGTAGCTGTGTTGACAGGAAGGAGAGCAACAGACCACCTGGTGGGCATTAAAGGCCTGGACCAGAAGGGCAGCCTCAGCGATAGAAAGGATGTTGTGATATCCCCATGGAGACAGAATCATGACTTCCGCAGTGGAATGGGCCTCGTAGAGAATGGAAGAAACCAGGCAGAACAGGTGGGCAGGTAGAGAAGCAGGCCAGCTTGATTTTGGCAGCTGGCAAAATGCAAATGGAGATGTTTGATCACAAGTACAAGACGACAGACTCATGGATGGATAGAAAAGGGAAGCCATGGATGGGTCCAGCTCTCACACCACCGTATCAACCTCTTACGGTTCCTCTCCCCACCCCCACACCAAGAATCCCAAACCGAAAGATCAAAGCCAGAGAGCAGGTCTGAGGTTCAGGGGCAGACAGTGGACACTAAGTGGGTTCCACAGGAAATCTCTGGATTCCTCCTAGGAGGGGAAACATGAGGTAGTAAGAGACAAAGAAAGGAAACTGGGGTGGGGGTGTGTTTATAAAGTGCTTCTATACAAGCACGGAGATCTGAGCTTTCTTCTCAGCACCCCTGTAAAAAGCAGGGTGGGGCAGCCACAGCTGTGGCCCCAGCTTTGGAGAAGTAGCTGGAAAGATCCACAGAACTCACTGGCCATCTGGCCCGATGGTGAGCCCCCAGCATCAATGAGAAACCCTGTCTCAAAAAGGAAAGTAGAGAGTGTGCCTGAGTAAGATACCAAATGTTGACTTCTGGTCTCCACATGAACCTGCACATACAGGAACACATAATACACACAGGAAAAAATTAAATTAAAAAAAAAAAAGCAAGCTAGCATGTCCTGAATCTACACTGGACTTGGACCTTTGTACTTCAATTGCCAAAGGAGAACATTGGCTTTATAGATGCACCAGCTGGTGCCCAAGGAGATCTCAGGTAATTCCCAGGATTCTTAAACTTAGGTTTGCCAAGTTCTTTGCATTACATAAAAGGAGGGAAAAGGAACACATTCTCCAGGGAGCTGATAGTTGAGTCCGAAAACAACATCCTAGGATGCCAGAGTCCAAAAGACCTTTGCGACAGTTTAGTCCAATTTCGTCTTTATAGATGAGTCCTCCCCAAAAGGCAATAGCCATCCCAGAATCCCAGGACGTCGCCAAATCTCCAAACCAAGTGGTCTGGGACGAAGCGATTGACACCACCTGCCAGCAGCGAGGTGCGCGAAGACAAAGTCAGAACTGGGAGACTGCGAGAGCACTCTAAACAGGACCCAGGGTAGGTGAGGAGGAGCGGCCTGCAGAGCTGTGGTGGTGGTAGTGGGGTGCCATGTCATTGCCCAGCTCCGCGGTCCCCCACGTTGGGGCAAGGGGAGGTCCTGGGCCGGGAACCTCGGTCGGAGGGCCGAGGTGGGGCCTCACTCTGGGCCAGGCCTTGTCCGCCCCACGCGTCCTCCCGTCCTCCCTCCGGGCCAGCCCGCCACACCGCGCTGCCCGCCGCACTCCGCGGCCTCACCTGCTCCCGCGGGGGCCGGAGCCGAGGCCGCTGCCAGCGCACCCCCGCCAGGGTTGTCAAGGAGCAAGAGTGTCTTAGCAACCAGCACGGAAGTCCCGTCCTCTCACCGGACGTTGACAGCAATTTCACTTATTATTGGTCTAGAGAAGTGCCAATTAATTCCAAAGGGGCCTAGTAGGCCGGCGCTTACGTAGGAGGCGTGGCTTAGAGACTGGGGAGGCGGAGCTTCGCTCATAGTCGTCCTAAACATGCCGGAGCAGCCGCCCAACGGCTTGAAGTTGTCTTTGAAGAGAAACAAACTTCGTAAAGCTGTATTGCCCTGGGAGTTTTCCTCATTGAAAATGACAAATGAAGGGGTTTTTTGGTGTCGTGACGCTGATCTGCTATTTTACAAGGACTTCAAGAGCCTGATAACAACCAGAATTTATGTAGTGCTTTAGTGTTTTACAACAGCATCCAGTATCTCGTATGAACCGATGTGTAGAACTTGAGAGAATCAATGAATAATTCCCAAGAAGGAACGCAAGTCTTCCTTCCCTTGCACCATCCAGAGGTGCCTTGCTCTAGGGGCTGGGAGACACCGGTGCCATCAGATGCAGCTGTCCAGAACCTGCTTCTGATTTCTTCCTGGGAGGAAATGACCAAAGAGTGTTAGTGCCGCTTGGTGAGGGGAAGGTGAAGATTATGGATACCCCATGATGTAAACATTTACTCTATGCTTAACATGTATTCCCTGGTGAAACCCCCACTGGCTGGTTTCCTGGGCTGGTGATTCCCAGAAGGATACAGTCTAGCAGGGAGAGAGCCACCAGAAGAAGTGGATACAGGATCATTTATTCCATTTGCTTCTACAGCAGAGGCTGGCATGGAACCGGCTCTTCTAAGTGTGGCACCTAAGTGAGCAGAGCTCAAGGCGACCAGAAGGCTGATGACAGTGGGACAAGACTGGAAAATAGCAGCGGCTCCAGGAGGCCTAGGTGCAGGGCCAAGTAGGTAGGAGTAAAGACACAGAGGAAGTAGGGTAGTAGGTGGAGGGGTTTATTATTATTATTATTGTTGTTGTTGTTATTGTCGTCGTTGTTTTGTTTTTTTTTAAAGATTGATTTATTATTTATACAGCATGTGTGCCTGTATGCCAGAAAAGGGCACCAGATCTCATTATAGATGGTTGTGAGCCACCATGTGGTTGCTGGGAATTGAACTCAGGACCTTTGGAAGAACAGACAGTGCTCTTAACCTCTAAGCCATCTCTCCAGCCCCTTGTCTTGTTTTTTGAGACAGGGTCTCTCAGTGTAGTCTTGGCTGTCCTAGACTCCCTTTGTAGACCAGGCTGGCCTCGAACTCACAGCGATCCGCCTGCCTCTGCCTCCCGAGTGCTGGGATTAAAGGCGTGCGCCACTACTACCCCCGGCAGGTGGAGGGGTTTAAAACATAAACGGCCCCTGATGTGAGGTGGGGCATAGTTAGTTGCTGTAGAGCAATACTAGGGCAATCAAGGGGTCTGATCTGGGACACTGGACTAACGTAAACCTGACTGTGTAGACTGAGAACACACACAACTGGTTTGGTTTGAGGCTTGGCAGCACGAACTCAGCTAAGCATGCGCCTGCTTGTCTCCCTGGAAAGTTCTGAGGGTCTGTGGAACGTGTTACTCAGCCTCCAAATTGCCTCCACCCTCTTTTCCAGCTCTCTCCAGGAGACGGAGGGCAGCCTTTGAGGGGGATGATGCTCTTGCTTCTGTCTCTCAGACAGACATCTCCCAAAAGGGGTCCGCGTCTGCTGTCTTCTCTTTCTCGCCTCCCCTTCATTCTTCCACCCACTGCAATCTGGCTTCCACTCCCACGATGCCACTGAAATTCCCTCTCTCGTGGTTACCAGTGACCTTCTGAGAAGCAGGGATCGATAGACCTTCTTCGTCTTATTTCACAGGGACCCATCTCCCGTGCTGGCAGTGCCAACCGCAAGAATCTTTATGCAGTCCTCCATTATAGAGGCAGTACCTACAGCTCTCTTTGCAATGCAGATTCCAGGGTCTCCTGCAATGGAATGGGGGGGGGGGGAGAGGCATGTGGGCTTTTCAGAGGCTGCCTTGTGCACACCGACAGTGACAGCCACTGGGTAACAGGGCATCTCACTTTCTGGTGTCCCCAGAGCTCTAATTCATTTTTTTGGAGGGGGCTCTTGCTTTGCTCCTTAACTTAAATGTAGTTTTCTGACAAAATGTTATGGTTTGAGTGTGAAATGTCACCCATGGGCTTATGTGTTCTGCACACTTGACCTCCAGCTGGTAGCATTGTTTGGGCAGGTTGTAGACTCTTGAGACCCCAGACCTAGCTGGTAGGCAGCTGTGGAGTAGGCCTTGAGGGTTTGCAGCCCTGCCCTGCCCTGTTTCTAGTTTTCCTCTCTGCTACTGGAGCCACCAAAATGTAAAAGAGCCAAGTCCTGGTCACCACACTTTGTTTTCCATCCCCACTGTATATAATGGACTGTGCTTCTGGATATTGAACCAGAAGAAACACTGCCTCTTTTTGGGGTTGGGAGGTTGGGGGCAGGGTTTCACTGCGTAGCCCTAGCTCCTGTCCTAGAACTCACTCAGTAGGCAAGGCTAGTAGTCTCAAACTCAGAGATCCACCCTTCCTCTAGCTCCCCCTTGCTGGGATTAAGGGTGTGCACCACAAAGCACGGCTAAATTTCCTTGCCTCTGCCAGGTGTTTGGTGACGATGCTCTCCATTGGCTTGCTTCCTCATCGAGCAGAGTTCCAATACTCGCTGGGGTTGTAAGTGGGAGGTGTGAGCGCTGGAAGGGCTCCCCTTCTCCCAGGGAGCAGTGCTCTCGATGTGTGCGTAGCTGAGAAATGCTGTTTTAGGATGGTCCCATGGGGGCTCTTACGCCCACAGTTCCCTTAATCCTTTTCCTTCTAGGTCAGTGGTTCTCAGCCTGTAGGTAGTAACCCCTTTTACAGGGATCTCCTAAGTTTTGGGGTGTGGGGCTTGTGGACCGTGTCTCCAAGGGAACTGGCCCAGGACTAGTGAGACGGAGGGTGTTCAAACCCCAGAAATCTCAAACTTGAGATTTAAAAATCTCATCCTGAGAGTGTGGGACAAAGCTCTCTCTTTGTGTCTGTGCCTGCCTGAGGAAGTACCTGGCACAACCCCCAAGTGGCTACAGGTGGTCAGCCACATGCTTGTTGACTTTACCTATGCAAATAGAGCATCACCAGCAGCCTAAGTCCCAGCCAATGAGACGCATTCATCCTCAAAACCCCTCCCCTCTGCCCAAGAGTCATAGTGTCCCTGTTTCACATGAAATTAAGCAGCGAGCACCATCCACACCATCTACTTCCCTGGCTGTTTGTTCTGAGCTATAGCACTGGGGAAAGAAAGGCAACCCCTCTCCACAAAGAATTCATTACTAGACCCCCAGACTCTACTGCCGGCCAAGCAGTCACCTCTGAACCACCACAGTGACCTCTAGAACTCACTGGGGCTCCCCGCTGTTCTTGTCCAAGACAGGCCAGGCCCTGAGCTCCCCACTGCCACTTGGCCTGGGGCCAGTAGCGCAGGGAAAAAAGCAGTAATACTTAATGCAGAGAAACGCGTTTCCCGCACCCCTGGCTGGACTGGAGATCTTGTGACACATTCATCCTTTTCTGCCTAGAGACTGATGGCGCTCGGACCTTCCAGTGGAGAAGTGTGCACTAAAAGCCCGGTGGCGTTCAGGCTTCCCAGAAGACGCAGAACCACATATTGGAAAACACATCACAATTCATAGCAGTAGCAAAATTACAGCTATGAGTGTAGCAACAAAAATAAGAGGCTGGAGAGATATGGCTCAGGTTAAAGGCACTGACTGCTCCTCCAGAGGTCCTGAGTTTAATTCCCAGCAACCACATGGTGGCTCACAGCCATCTATAATGTGATCTGATGCCCTCTTCTGGCCTGCAGGTGTACATGCAGGCAGAGCACTGTATACATAATAAATAAATAAATATTTAAAAACGTTATGGCTGAGGATCATTAAACATGAGGAACTGTATTAAAGGGTCGAAACATTAGGAAGGTTGAGAAGCACTGGTCTAGATCCTGATTGCTCTTATCGGTTACTTTCCAGATTAGGCGTCCCTCGTGCACCTGGCCCAGATGTCCAGGAGAATCCTGGCTGTCTCTACCAGGATGGCCCACAAACTTTATTATTATTTTTTTCAAGACAGGGTCTCTCTGTGTTAGCCGTGGCTGTCCTGGACTCGCTTTGTAGATCAGGCTGGCCACAAACTCACATCAATCCACCTGCCTCTGCCTCCCGAGTGCTGGGGTTAAAGGCGTGGCTTGTGCTACCACACCAGGCTCCCACACACTGTCTAAAGTATCATGTCCGACGTTGAATGGATCCTCCAGCTTGTTCTTCTCATATTCCTCATCTGGGTAAGTGGCTGCTCTCGCCACTTCGTTTCCTCCATCAGACACAAGGTGTCACCTTTATACTTTCCCAACCCTAGCCTACCTCCAGCCAGTGGCTGGTCTGCTAGTCTTGAGGGCTGTCTTCTTACACACACACCCATGTTAAAGTTTTTTTTTTTTTTAAGATTTATTTATTTATTTTTATTATGTATACAGATTTCATTATAGATGGTTGTGAGCCACCATGTGGTTGCTGGGAATTGAACTCATGACCTTTGGACGAGCAGTCAGGGCTCTTAACCTCTGAGCCATCTCTCCAGCCCTTAAAGTTATTTTTCATAAAACTGTTTCTCAGTTTCTCTCTTAATCCAGCCATCGCACCAATTGAGACTCAATTATAGCATTTTAACAAGCTTCACAGCACAATAAATGAACAGTTATTAATCTGTTCTTAACCCTCTAAGCTAATGTGGCTTCCTCCCAATGCGTCCCAGTGATACTTGCACTTTGTAGCTTTCCTTGCTGAGCTCTCTCCTGGTCCCTCCTGGACATCCAGTGGCTGAGTCCCGGACTTCCTCCTCTAACTCCTTCTTCCTTGGATGGCAGGAAGTCCAGCCCTATTCCCTCCCTTGCTCAGTGATTGGCTGTGAGCTTCTTTATTGGCATAACAAGGGCCAATTGAAGAGCAGAGTTTATACAACATTGAGATAGGAGAGTCTCAGAACCAGGGGCGGGGGTGGGGGATGGTTATAGAACCCAGCATCTGAATTACACAATGACCTTATGCCTACACCCCCGACCCAGCACAGCAATGCAGCCGGAACCATTATTGTAGCAGCTACCTTCTTCCCAGGCCGCCACCTGGAACCCTGCTCTTCCCTAATCCCTCGTTCCAGTCAGTGTGGTCCTTCCCAAGCACAAGTCACAGCCCTGTTTACCAGCCCCTTCCTCACCACACTGCGCCCCTCCCCGTGGGATGAGGTGACTATCCCAAGTTGACAGCCTTCGCTCACCTTCCTCCTGCTCCATGCCCCTAGCTGGACGCAGCAGGGGAACCCAACCCTCCAGGCTCTCCCTCTGCTGAAGACTGCTTCTCACCGACCTCTCTGCTCCCAGGCCCCTGTGTTCTCCTCCAGCCCTTTAACCTCCTGCTCTGGTGACATAAGGCAGCGTGTCTCTTCTGGAATCAGGCGGCACAAACATCCTGGTGTCATCATTTCCCAGCATCATGATCCTGGCAAAGCCTCTTCCTGGGTCCCAGTTCGCTTGTATTACTTCCCTTGCTGGGCTGAATAAGCTAATAGATGCCAAATGCTGGGAGCAGTGAGTGCCTGGCACATAGTAAGCACTTGGTAGATATCGGCTGCTAGGATCCAGTAAAGGCGTAGTAAGTAAGCACCTAGTCTGCGCCAAGTGGGGTTGTATATATAGTGGTAAAATCTGGTTCCTCTGCCATGGAGTGATGTACATACATTCTGTAGGCACTCTGGGTGGCCCACAGTGAAAGCAAAACACGGTGTTTACAAAGAGGTACATGCTGCGGCCATCAGAAAAGAGGACTCCCCTGACCCCAAGCAGATGCACATTTAGGTCCAGGCTGAGTGAAAAGGGCTCCATCCCCAGATCTGGGATACATGAAAAAGGTAGGGCAAATGACAGAATGACCAGGCAGCCAATTAGCCTAGATGGCCAGTGTGATGGTTTGACTAAGAATGACCCTCCACAGACTCAGGAGTGTGAATGGTTGGCCCATAGAGAGTGGCACCATTAGAAGGTGTGGCCTTGTTGGAGGAAGTGTGTCACTGTGAAAACAGGCTTTGAGGCCTTATAAGCTCAAGTCTGGACAGTGTGGCATGGTCCCCTTCTGCTGCCTGTGGATCCAGATGTAGAACTCTCAACTCCTTCTCCAGCACCACGTTTGCCTGCATGCCGCCGTGTTTCCCACCATGACAATATGGACTAAACCTCTGAAACTATAAGCCAGCCCCAGTTAAATGTTTTCCTTTATAAGAGATGCCTTGGTCGCTGGGCGGTGGTGGTGCACACCTTTAATCCCAGCACTTGGGGGGCAGAGGCAGGCGGATCACTGTGAGTTCGAGGCCAGCCTGGTCTACAAAGTGAGTCCAAGATAGTCAAGGCTACACCGAGAAATCTTGTCTTGAAAAAAAAAAAAAAAGAGTTGCCTTGGTCATGGTGTCTCTTCACAGCACTAAAACCCTAAGACAGTCAGCAAAATTTCTGTGAGTGCTGCATAACAAAATGGACTTAAGTAGCAAGCAAAAGCCAGGCTGCTGGGAGTGAGGAGGAGCAGTCCAGGCCCAGGTGCTTATTGCCTCTGTCTGCCACACGTCAGGGAACAGCAGGCCAACCAGCATGTTCAGGGTATGATAAGCGAAGGGGAAGAGTGGCTGAGTGAGGGCTGAGAAGTGGATGGGCTAGGATGACGGAGGAGGTCTGGATCGCACACTAAATATACTGGGGAGCTTGGCACGGTGGCATGTGCCTTCAATCACAGCAAGTTGCAGCCAGAATGAAATAATGAAACCAAGTCTTAAAAAGAAACATGTGGCTGGGTGCAGGGTGGTACACACCTTTAATCCCAGCACTCAGGAGGCAGAGGCAGGCGGGTCTCTGAGTTTGGGGCTAGCCTGGTTTATATAGTGGGTTCCAGGACAGCCAGGGCTATGTACTATGTGGA
>OU015748.1:104482455-104530890 GCA_907169655.1 Acomys percivali
GGAGAGTGAAAGTGTCACTCCACATTCAGCTCCTAGGTAGTGCAAGGGCACTGTGCTTTGGGAGCCCACCCCTCCTCGTCCCTTGGAGCCCTAAGCCCCGCCCATTGTCATAGACTCCGCCCACCTTGTCGTTGATCAGAAGCTCCATTGGCTCAGGGCCGGCCTCCAGCAGCACGATCTCATTGGCCTGCCCGGGCACCGAGTAGGAGAAAGGGGTGCCCTGGCCGGAGCCACCGGATCTGGAGCGCAGCCACATGCAGACGGTGAAGGCATAGAGTTCCGGCAGCGCCTTGCGCACGCGAGCATACATGTAGTTGTTGCGGATGGGGATGCTGACCTTGAAAGCATCTGGAGGACTGTAGGCCGAGGACCCTGGAAGGGACAGGGCGGGGTCAGTGGATACTGGGAGATGTGGGCTGATGGCTCCAAGCCACCAGCAGGGCGCCGGTGGCGGGACAGACGGCGAGGGAGCGAGGGGGCGGGGATGTGTGTGCTGAAGCCTTTCAGCTAGTCTACTTTTGCCTCTGGGCTGAAAGGTGTGACTAAATTAAGCCTGGGGGCTCTCAAATTCATATGCCCTGAATTCAAATCTTGCCTGTGAGCTTGGCCTTCCATTTCTTCAGTAAAATGGGCTAATGAAACATTCTCCATTCCACATCGTGAGGGCTGGCAGGCCCATAGGCTCATCAGCTATATATAATCATGACTATTTACAGCTGTTCACCTACTTAAGAACCATTGTGTGTCGCTTTGTGTGTGGCAGGCTGACTGGAAGCGCCTTCCGCGTGTCACCTCCTCTCACACTTACGAGGTAGGCAGTGGTATAATCCCCGTTTTTCAGGTATGCCTTGGTACACAGAGGTTATTAACTCAAGGTCACACAAAAGTAAGCGGTAAGGCTAGGATTTGAGCGGTCAAAGACTCAACTCAGTTTAGAGACAGGGATGGAGCTCCAGGATGGGAGATGATGTGGGGGAGGGGGCCCCCACCATGACTCTCCTCCTCTATCCTTCAGTCAAGAGAGGAGACACATCCCCTGATCCTCAGAGGTGTTGGTGGGGAGGGACAAGATGGTGGATCGGGAGGGGATGGAGGCTGCTGCCACAGTTCAAGTACTCAACTGGGTGCCTCCTAGGAGTGCCCCAGGCCCACTGCTCCCTTACAACTAAACCCAGTATGGCCCCTTGGTTCCCATGGGTACTTGCTGCTTCTGCTCTACAGAGCTGGCTGGAGACCCCTCCTCTAGGAAGTCACCTAGGCTTCTTTCTCCTGAATTTCTGTCCCACACCTGAGCCACTCTCAGCTTCTTCCCCCTATGTCCTCCCCACCTTGGCCTCATAAGGGCCCATGAAAGCTCATCAGTTCCTCATCCAGCCCCTCCATCGCTCAGGTGAAGACAGCAAGGTCTGGGGAAAGGAAAATGGCCTTTCAGGGTCGCAGAGCAAGCCTGTGACAGGCTTGGAGCCCAGGGGTCCTGACACCTCCACACTGTCCATTATGATCCTCTGACAACCCCCCCCCCCCCCCCCCCCCCCCCCACCCACCCCCCCCCCCCAGCCCACCCCCCCACTCCCCCCCCCCCTCCCACCCTCCCCCATTCCCGGCAGTTGCCAGGCCTGAGGGTTAAATGGCAGACAGCTGACAGATCGCTCAAAGTGCTAATTGTGGCTGGCTAAATGCAGGGGCTGAAGGATCTGATTACAGGTCTAGGCTATCCACTTATCGGCTGTGTGACCTTTGACAAGTCACTTGACCTCTCTCAAACTCACTGTCTTTACCTGTGAAAATCCCTGCAGTTAGTGAAGATTAAATTATCCGGCATGTCATTACACAGCCAGCTCCTGGGCCCAGCAGAGCCAGAAATGACAACTGTCAGCAGTAACTTTGAGAGTGACAGTGACCCCCACCAGCAGGCTGTACCCGTTAATGTTCCACAGCCTCTGGAAGTTGCAGCCAGAGGACCAGGGGTCTGGCACCTCAGCCATCTATCTACATACACCCCAGGACCTACCATGCTCCAGCTCCGCCACCCGACCTTGCAAGGCATCCAGCTCCTTCTCCACTTCCTGTCGCTGCTGGTGGCTGCCATGACTGAGGGCAGCACGCTCCTTCTCCAGCGCCATCACCTTCGCCAGCAGCTGGCCTTCTAGCTCGTCCATCTTGGAGTGCAGGGCAGTGGGCACGGCTGAGGCTGGCGCCGAGGAGAGGTTCCCACGGGCTGGGAGTTCCTGCTGCTCCAGAGGAAAAGGAAGGAGTGTGATGACATCACATGGGGGGGGTGCCACTGCCCTGCCGACCACCACAGGTGAGCCTGGCTTCTGGAGCCTAAGCAAAGCTGGGACAGTAAAGCAATGGCAGGCGGCCTATGCAGACAGAGCCTGCTTGCCGAGGGAGTGAGGACTCATACAAGCACAACCTCGTAGTAGAAAAGGACTACACGGAGAGCTTCTAGAGACTTCTATGGCTGGGCCCCATGACACAAATCCCCTCTGTATGATGCTCGGAAAACCTCGAGACTGTTCTGTACTCGTTTCCTCATAAGACAATTGCACTACCATTCTGGGGATGATCATGTGGCAAACACCAATAAGCAGAGCCTGCTGGCTGCCAATGTCTTTCACATTCAGGGTGTCCTGAGGCAGGCTGACACCTCTTTCCAGCCCAGGGTGAGGACATTCCTGGGTCCTCTTTGTCCTGTCTTAAATTGGGTGGGATTGAGTCAGGCAGGCAAGGCCACAGGTTTAGACGGGAAAGGATGGCCTCTGGTGAGCACATCGCAGAAGCCTCAATGGAGCTTTGAGGAGCCAAATTTGATGTCACAACCCCTTCTTGCTTCCTTCATCCTCCGTGGTCCCCCAATTTCTGCAAGGCCCAATGTTTCCACACTACTCAGGGGTCCAGGCAGTGAGTAAAACCTGGGTCCCTGGCTTAGGCACCAACATAGAAGCTCAGCACTGTCTGTCTTCAGCGCTTGGGGCAGTACCTGGCACACAGTAGTACCATGGAATATAGTGGGTGCTCGTAGCACACAGGGTGTTAATTCATGTCTGGGTGATGAACAAATTGGGGAGAGTCTCTGAGCAGAGCTGAGAGGCAGTTTTGAACTTGTCCAAAACCTCCAGTCCTTTGAGGCAACCTCACACCCCAAGCAGAAGCCACACAGCAGAGCTGGGAACAGATGGGACATGGAGGGTGAAGGGGCCCCCAGGGGGCTTCAAGACAGATTTTGAGAGGAGCGCATGGCTGGTGAGGAGAATGGAGAGCTGTCTGAAGCCTCTGGTGCTCCCCGTGACTGCAGGCTCTCCCCTGACTTCCACGGAGCTTCCCTGCTATGACAGATCCAGAGAGTGGCTGTGGCTGTGGCTTGTGTCCCACTGGTGTCTTTCAACACAACCTAACCCTTCCAACTCGTGCCCAGCCAGCCTATGGGGGCTCTCTCTCTGTGTGCCACAGCCCTGACTTACAGGCAGAAGGGTGATCCCAGGCAGTCACCCTCTACCCTGCCGGTGAGGGACAGTAGCAATACTGAGTGTGAGCCCTGTACCTCCTCAGCCTGAGGCCACATCATTAGTCACCACATCAGCTCCTGTGCCCCAGATCACACGGATGCAAGGGACACACTTGTCCCCTTATCACAGGATAACTTAAGAGCCATGCCCTGTGTCACCAAACAGTGACCAGCAAGGCCAGGGCTGGGTCACTAAGGCTGAAATGGTCCCTCACTTGTCCCCAGGGGCAGGGTCAGTGACTTGAAGAAATGTGCCCAAGAAATGCTGAGAGACATTGGCCGTCTCTCTAGCTTGGTGACCAAGAACTGTTTACACTACAGAGGCTGGCTGCTGCCTTTAAGGGTGGCGCAGTGTACTAGCTGTCCTTTGTCAAAGCTCCTGTTTGGTGGCACCAGGAGGCCAGGGAGGAGGGGGTCGGGGGCCAGGCAGCATCTTCCCCCCACCCACCCCAGCATGTGAATCAGAGAAACATGACGCCCCCACCTCGCTTCCATCTGCCATGGCACAGGCTGTGTGGTGTGGGCTCCGGGCCTCATGCCAAGTGGGCCCCAGCCTGAGACGGTAGGGGGACAGCGGAGATGATGTCACACTATCCCCCACTCAGTGCCTGATAGGGCAGGAAGGAGGGGAGGGAGCTGGATTCCAAGTGGGCTGTTGAGAGTCCGTGACAGAGTTTATCATATCTGGGCCCAGAGCCAAAGCCCAGGGTTCTAGGCCCAGCTCAGCTGAACATGAGCTAATGTGGATGGGGGGAGGGGCTCCTTAGCACTCAACAGGGGACAAGAACAGCAGCATTGCAGACTTGGGGCAAACGTCTCAGCTGCTTTTACCTCCTGAGGACTAAGTCAGAGACTAGGGTGTTGAGGCTCAGAGAGGGTGGGCTGCCTGCCTAAGGTCACACAGCAGTCCCGTGTCCATTCCTCATGTCAACCCTCACAGTCTTGAGTATCAGTCTGTTCTTCTGCCAAGTGGGTATGTGTAGTATTACACTAGCTGTTAGGAAGCTTAAAGGGACGGTCTCAGTAGCCATGAGAAAGGCAGGCTGCGTCACATTGTCACATTCTGTATGACAGCCTCACAGAGGGCCCCAAAGGAAGGTCCCACTGGTGTGACAACGGCTGAGGCGCGGAAAGAAGTGGGAATGTCAACTGCCTTGGCCTCCTACAAGAGGCTCTCTTTTGTGACAGAAGAGGAAGGGCCTGACTTCCCAGGTCAACGCACTGTCTGTCAGTCGTCCCCCCCCTCCTTCCATCCCTCCACCTGCTCAGCCCAGATTCTGGGGACAGTAGAGCCGGCCTCTCCTCCCAACTGTGCACATATCCCACGAGTCCTGCCACCTCATACCCTGGCTCCACCCAGCCTGAGCGGCTTGTTATGGAAAGATACCATGCCTCAGTTTCCCTGAGGCGCAAGAGCAATATTAACTCAGAGCCCACAGGGGCCCTGGGACCTATGTGGAGTGCTAGCTACTGTCACTGTCACCAACACTACTTTACTGTGCCTTAAGAGGTCTGGAGACACAGCTTGGTTGGCAGAGGGCTCCGGCACTGCATAAACTGTGTGTGGTGGTGCACACCCTGTGACCCCCCCTCCTCCCCCCGGAGGGGAAGTCAGGCAGGTCAGAAGTTTAAGGTTATCCATGGCTACATACAGAGTTCAAGGCCAGCCTGGGCTACATGATATCCCGTTTCAAAAATAAATACTGTGTTGCAGCTCTGAAACCAGTTGTCAGGCTGCACTGAGAGAAAAGCTAAGGCACAGGGTGGTCAGCAATCAGCACCACCAGACGTCAGGTGACAGAGACAGGTGGTCACGCAGGTAGAAGGCAGGGAGGGGTAAGATGGCCGATTTGGAACAAAGTGCCTGTGCCCCCCAACACCCCCAAATCCATCTCACCCCGAGGCCTCAACACATGCTGTTCCTCCTGCCAGGAATAGTCTTCCTGCCCCACCCCATCCTTGGCCGAGAGAATGCCTGCTCTCCCAGATGGTGGCTTTCCTGACGCTGGAACCAATATGCTCCAAGAAAAGAATGAGGTATCAAGCTCTGTCCTGGCTTCTGAGCCCTCATTTACTCGTTCATCCGGCGGTGTGCACCCCGGCAATGCGGTGCCTGCCTGACAGTCATCAAGCTAGCCCAACAGTCTGCCCAGCTGTTGGATGTCTCCCTTTCGTGACCTGAGGCCTCGAGCAAGCTATGTGGCCCCCTCACGGTTGTCCTCTGTGAAAGTCAGGCCATATTTGAATACTTCCTGGATTTGAGGTGCAAGTGATGAAATGCAAGGCAGACCCTTAAGTGTGGTGTGCCACAAGTGGCCCTTGAGCAGTTTCTACTATTACTATTATCTTTACTGGGGAGGGGGGGTGAAGGGGGGTTGTTGGAGCTCGATTGCTTGGTCAAAAAGCTAGCTGGGAAAAGAAAAAAGAAAAAGAAAAAGCCAGCTGAGCCACTTGTGCACACTCCTGGTAATGCTGAGCCTTATCTGCTGTCCACAGCAAAGATAAGACCTCCCCCCTACCCCCGGTCCCCATCCTGGTTCATTTTACTCAGAAACCCTGGCAACAGTCTTGGCTCAGCTCCACCGTGTTGTGTGGCCTTGGACAAGCCCCTCGGTTTCTCTGATCCTATGGAGGACACATAAGCTCAACTGTTGTCCTCAGAGTTCAATGGGAATAAGAGACTCAAACCATCCTCGGGACACCCTGTTAAGCTTCCTTTGTGAGCAGCCTAAGCTTTGACCTTATCCCACCATGGGCAAACAGCTCCAGAGCCTGACAGCATGAATTAGCAGAACCATACACAATTAACCATGCAGGTCCCAAGTTCCTTACACCCACCAGCTCAGGAAAGCTTACAGATGACCAGGCCTGGTGGGCGAGGCTCGCTCTTGGGTGGGTGTGGAGACTCTTATAGCCACTTTGGGAAAATGTGTCACAGTACCTACCGAGGCTAAATATATGTCCCTGCTGGCACTCAGGCATCCCACTGCTGGAGATGGGGCCAGCAGAAAGGAGGGCCGATGGCCACCCAAGGAGATCATGCAGTGTCCACAGTAGCTTCAAACTAGGATCAGACTTAACCTGAAGATCCGGTCCTCAGACAAGTGGGTGACAGTGCCTCAGCACGAGGACAAGTGGCCACTGCCACAGACGCCTGACCTGTGGCACAGGCACAAAGCCACTCGAGGTTTAAATATGAGCAAAACCCATCAATAGTGACCATGACCAAAATGGGGAAACCCATTCTGGGGGCCCAGAAGAAGGTTACTCTGTCAGATCCTGTCCACTCTTCTTGGAAGACAGGAGGCTTTTTTTCCCCCCAAATCTCAAGACTGGGTTTCTCTGTGTAGCCTTGGCTGTCCTGGACTTGTAGACCAGGCTGGCCCCAGACTCACAGCGATCAACCTGCCTCTGGCTCCCTGAATGCTGGGATTAAAGGTGTGCACCACCATGCCCTACTCTGACAGGAGGCTTTTTAAAAGGGCACGGGATGTCCCTTCCCATTAATTGAGGATCAGACACAGAGGGCTTCTCAGGCCATAGCATGATAGTTGCAAGCCCAGGGTTTACAAAGCCAGGCTTCTTGCTAGGATAACGGCCTACCACTGACAGGCTCGCCTTAGGGGCCTTTCATAGCCCAGCTCACCCATTTTACAGATATGTATGTAAACTGAGGTCTGGAAAGAGAGTGTCCCGAGCCATAAGTGAGCCTCATGTGGCTGCCCCCCTCCCAGGGGTTGGTGCATTTAGAGCTGGCCAGGTGTCTAGGAGGCATCTGGTCTCTTGTAGGTTTGTTCATTTTTTGAGATGGAGTCTCATGGAGCCTTGAACATAGCCTGATGCATAGCTAAGGATGACTTTGAAAGTCTCATCCTTCTGCTTCTACCTCTTAAGAGTTAGGATAATGGGTGTGGACCACAATACCCCCATTTGCTCTGTGCTAGGGATCTGACTTGGGGCTTTGTGTCTGCTTGGCGAGCACTCTCCCAATGGAACTCCACCCATACCCTCCCTGTCATTATAAAGGGGCAAGGGGCAGAGGTCTGCCTGTGCTGCATTCCTCAGACTCACTCCTCAGAGCCTTCAGGTCTCCTCTCCCCAAGACAGAAAGCTCACATGGCCTATTTTACATGGCAGACTGAAGGAGCTAATGTATAATACATACCTAAGAAGAGCCAGCTGCTCCCGGCAGCCCCACGGGAGCCTCCACACCAGCAGGGCCAGCTGCCGAGGCCTGGCCAGTCCCATGTCCACTCTTAGCACCCAAAGATGAAGGTGGGCACTGCCCTCACTTGTGTTCTGCCTTGTAGGTGGGGCATGTCTGACCCATGTAGAATGTAGAGTCAGCGTGAAGAGCCTGACAGACAGGGCCCTGGAGCGAGATGCTGCTAGGTCAAATCCAGCCTCTGATGCCAGGCGACCTGCAGACAGTGTTTTAACCTCTCTGAGTCTGGTTTGTTTGCAAGGAAGGAGTAGTTTCTCCTCTGCAGAATGGAGGTGGGATTAAATGAGCTGTTGTGAAGTTCCCAAGGCACGGTAAGTGCTTACTAATACAGGGCGATCGCTATCAGAACATCAGTAAGTGTGGCTTCCCTGAAGCCAGCATGCCCTGGGATTCCTGTGAGGATGCTCCTCACCATGGCTCTGCTCCAGAACGGGTGATGGAGGGCAGGGCTTACGTCAAGGAAATTCTGTCTAAACCAATCCTGAGTCTTCACTCTACTCACACATTAGCACAGAAATGGAAGCCCCTGGGACACGCTGGCGTGTCCGGACGCCACGGAAGTGGACCAGCTCCCTCGGAAAGTGGTTCTTGGCCATAGTCAGAAGTCAACATCCTCTGACCTGGGAATGGCTCTCCCGGGACTTAAGCTAAGGGCTCTGTGCAACAGATGGAAGAGGAAACAAACAGCTTTGCCACAGAGTGCAGAAGAGAAGACTCAGAGGCACCCTGCGCCCATCCCCAGCCACGGGAGCTAGTAACTGATGGATAATGGCCGGGGTTGGGGTGGGGTGATATGGTGATTCTGCCTTGGCCTGCTGGTGGACTGGTATTAGGGGGCTGCAAAAGGGGAGCAGATAGTGGGGTTCATTGAGAAATTTCTCCTTAAACATGTTGACTTTTTCCAGTGAACAATGAAAATAAATACTTTTTAAAAAAAATGTTTTTGTAGGGGGCTAGAGAGATGGCTCAGAGGTTAAGAGCACTGCCTGCTCTTCCAGAGGTCCTGAGTTCAATTCCCAGCAACCACATGGTGGCTCACAACCATCTAAGATGTTATCTGATGCCCTCTTCTGCAGATAAAGCACTCACATACAATTTTTTTAAAAATGCTTTTGTAGCCGGGCGTGGTGGCGCATGCCTTTAATCCCAGCATTTGGTAGGCACAGGCAGGCGGATCTCTGTGAGTTCAAGGCCAGCATGGTCTACAAAGCAAGTCCAGGACAGCCAGGACTACAAAAAGAAACCCAATCTTGAAACAAACAAAGAAACAAACAAAGTTGTTTTTTCTGAAGTCCTCAATCACGGCCCCCACCTGCGGTGCGTATCTCCATCTATTGAAGTCAGGTCTAGCTGGAAGGAGCAGGGGTGATCCAGAGGTACACAGGTGTGTGTGTGTGTGTGTGTGTGTGTGTGTGTGTGTGTGTAGGGGGATGGTCATAGTATGGTCAGGGAAGGCCTCCGGGAAGGCAGAGTCTTAGATCAGGTACTAACATGTGTGGAAAGACCAATTGGACTGTCCTAAGCAAAGGCGGGAGAGACCTGAGAGATGGGGCTGGGGATCCTGATCAGATTCAAGCAGGTGGCTGAGTTCAGGCTGAAGTGCGTGCCCCCATGAAGAAGCCCCAGGGTAGACTTTAGGGACACTCGGGTGTGCCTGGAGGAGAGGGACCAGACACAAGGCGGCTGGGAGTGAGCACACTCAGACACAGGCAGGATCGTGGGGCACGTGGAGTGAACATTGGAAGGCCCTGGGTGCAGCTCAGCCCACCCAGGGGACTGTTGGGGACCAAGAAGGACCTCGAATCGGACAGAGCTGCTTTGGTAGAGCAAGAGGATGCAGGGGAGGCGCATGTAGAAGCCAAGTAGACATATGTGGCAGGGAGAAAGGGGTCAGATGTCTGAAAGGAGCCAGCAAGGTAAAGACCAGAAACCCCTTCACTTTATCACCTCTGGGGACGTTGGCAGGAGTGAATTCAGGGGACTGTGTCAGTGACAGCAGACCCTGTAAACCCGGGGCTTTTACCTACAGTGAGTGAGTGGAGATAGGGAGAAATCAGTCAGCGGCCTAGAGGTCAGTGAGTCCCCAGTGGCAGTGTGACCCCGGGTGATTGACCCTGACTGCTTACCAGGCTCAGGAATCAGACCCGGTAGCTCTATGTCTGCTGCACTCAGCAAACACTAGAAGGTGAATATAGGAAAGCCTGGGAAGCTGACCCGCTGCCAAATCCCAGCCGCCAGGATCCCTCAGCTTTGGCAGGCCCACTTCAGGGAAGCCCACCCTGCCAAGAGCCAGGTGCCAGGGAGCAGGGCCAGGGGTCAACCCTGCCGTGTCGGTTACAGACGTGGGAGGAGCCACCTGTGCCATCAGTGGTGCCAAGGCTAGGGCAGTGAGAGAAGGTTGAGGGGGAAAAATTTTTTTTTTTTTTTTTTTTTGGTTTTTCGAGACAGGGTTTCTCTGTGTAGCCCTGGCTGTCCTGGACTCACTTTGTAGACCAAGCTGGCCTTAAGCTCACAGCGATCCGCCTGCCTCTGCCTCCCAAGTACTGGGATTAAAAGGTGTGCACCACCACCACCAGGCAAAATTAAAAATTAAAAATTAAAATCAATCTTCTTAAAGGGAGAGTTTGCTCCCATGTACGTGTTTCTTTGTATCTTTGCAATTGGATGGTCTGGTGAGACATGGAGTGTCATGGTGCCCATTGCACATGTGAGAAGACTGAGGCCACCTTTCCCTGAAGACTTTGAGCATTTATCTGGTCATTTTCCTCTTCTTGGCTTAGGAACCTCGGCCCTGGGCAGGGAGGAGGGGTGCTGGTCTGGCTGGCCTCCCTCTCTGCCACTCAGCTCGGGAGGCCTGACTTGGATCTTCTCATCTCTACACAGGAGAGTGGAAGCCCAGGGGGGTGGTGAGGCAGACTGTGGTCTTATACCCTGAAGGTGGAGGCGTAAGTAGCTGACTTCCTGGCGGTCGGCTAGGATGAGCCCTATACCCTTTCCACAGGTATCCTCCTCCTGTACCTCCAGATTGAACCCGGAGCCATATTCATGTCCTTTCCCCATGCTTTCACCTCACCTTTGCTTGCCCAGCCGCATGCAGCCTGAGGGAGAGAGCAGGGGGCGATGGTGTCTGCCCTCTCTCTCCTGCCTCATTAACGGATCTATCCTATAGTCTGGAAATCAGTCTGTACCTGGGAATGGCCAAGGCTTCCTGGCTGTTTGTCTTGCCCAATCTGTTTGTCTCACCTACATTTCTCCAGACTGGGAATTTGCAGCAGGGAGAAAGGGAACTATCAATCACCGGCTTTTAGCATCACACACAACCCAAAGTAGGGTCCTTGTATCTGACCTGGAAAGGGAGAAAGAGGGAGCTAAGTGGATCTCTATTGGGAGTCATCCGCTGACTCCCCAAGAGCCCAGAGCGTCAGGTATATGAAGCTGGGCGTGGCTGAATAGTGGGAGGTGGTGCCGGGCGCGCAGGTTGGTGTTAATGGGGCGCTCTTGGGCTTGAGAGGAGTACAATTCTTCTAACGGTAGCGAGTATGGGGCGGGTGTTGCTTCGGGTTCTGGTAGAAGACCATCTAAGGAGAGCCTTGTACGTGTCACACATTCCCACACCTGCCTTTCAATCAATTTCCACTACAAGTGGACACCGTTCTCCCCACTCGCCTGCCTCGTCACCGTACCAGGCTCCCACCGCGATCCGGACCAAGATGCTCCCATGGTGCCTGCCAGGAGCGTGCTTTGGGTGACCGGACCAGAGCCGCAGGGAGCCAGCACCAGGACTCTGCAGGCAGGGCATCGCCCCCCAACCCGTGTCCCCCGACGGCGCGCTGCTCACCTCGATGCGCTCGATGCGGTCTCGCAGCGCGCGCACCGCGTCCTCCAGCTCTAAGAGCAGCGCGGGTGAGTCCCATGCGCCGTCGGCCATGGTGTCGCGGCGCGGCCCGGCGTCCTGGAGGCCGCGCGGCAGGCCACTCTCGCAGCGGCCCAGCTTGCCGGTGAGCTCGCGGATGGTGTCCCGGTCTGCGCGGATGCGCGCCTCCTGCTGCAGCGCCGTCTGGCGCAGCTGTTCCGCCGTGCTCTGCAGCAGCAGCAGCTCGGCGCGCTCGCCAGCCGCGTCCCCCTGCTCGGCCCCCGACGGGCAGGCGGCGGCCAGTGGCGTGCAGAGGAAACGGCTGAGCAGCGGCCCGGGCGGCGGCGGGAAGACGCTGGCCGCCGGCTCCCCGGGCAACACCGAGGGCCCAGCCGAGCCACCTGCACTGTGCAGGGCGCTCAGGCTGCGATGCGGGCCCGGGCCACCACCAGCGGCCGAGGCGTTGTCGGTGCCGCCGGGCAGCGCGCGCGCGGGGCTGGCCGCCAGGGGCACGCTGGCGATGATGCAGATGACGGCACCGAGGAACGCCAGCATGCCCGCGGCCAGCAGCACGGCCAGGAACTTCAGCGTGAGGAGCGGAGGGGGCACGCGAGGCCCCCGGCAGGCGCGGCGGCTGGGTCTGGGCGCGGGGCCCGAGAGCGCGGGAGCCGGAGCGGGAGCCGGAGCTGTCGCCGCGGCCGCTGCTGCCGCCGCTCTGAACCCTCGCGGCGGGAGGAGGAGAAGGCGGGCGCGGCGGCCCCGCCCCACTCGCTCCCCCGGGGACGGCCGAAGCCCAGCCCCGCACCCGTTCCTTGCCGGGAGCCAGGGTGCGTGCGCCACGCCCAGGGCTTCACCTCGCGTATAGGGCGGTGACTGGACTGCTACAGGGTGCTTGGGTTCTAAGGCGACCCTGCGTTCTGGACTCTGGTCCTCTCCAGGTCCCCGGGATGCAGACAGCTGTGCCCCTGCGGGGCCCTGGCCTCAGCATGCTGCAGACTCGGTGCAGTTAACACTCAGCGAGAATATGTTCAAGATACAAATGAGAAAACTGAGAGCTCTGGGCTCAGCCTGATTCTGGCTGGATTGTAGTTAAGCCTCGGTGGGATTTCGCTTTTGACACAAAGAGGAAACAGACCCACGGAGGCCAAGTAGCAGTCCAAGGTCACACAGCTAGTGCACACTTGGAAGCAGAACTTGAGATGAACCACGTCTGCCCAGACAGGAGTACTCGGGTGGAAGTTGGAAAGGAAAGAGACTACAGTTGGAGTTGAGGAGGCAGTTTGACCTAATCTGTTTCTGCTGTGGTCACCTGAGCGTCACCTGCTGCCTCCTCTCCATCCCTGGCGTGGCAGGCACTATCATAAGCACCTTCATCTGAGACTTCGGGCCCTGCAAGCATCAAGGCTCCCAGAGGAAGAGAAACCCCTAGCTTTCTTGCAGCTTCTATCAGAGTGGCAGGTGGGAAGCAAGCTGGTGGGCGCTAAGACCAGGCAGGAGTGGGCTGTGTGTGTAGGTTTTAGTTTATCACATCTAAAATGTCTATATATATTCTGTTGAAAATTAAGTTGGCAATAAAAATTTAAAAAACAACAACTTAAAATCTCCCCCTGCCCCCTTTCCGGTCCAGCCTGGGGGGGGGGAGAAGGGGCATGTGTTCCAGCTCTCTCCACTCCACACTCATGGGGAGTGTGTTCTCTCTGCTCACCCACCTCCTAGAATCAGGGATTGTTGTCCAGATCTGTGTGGTAAGCACCACAGTGGGCTCTGCTCATAATGAACCACCAGAGCCAGTTATGTGTGGATGGGAGTCAGTAACCGGAAAACCCAGCAGGCAGCATGGCTTAACGGAAGCATCCGCAACTGGAGAGGTCGCCTTAGATCTTTGGAGGCAACAACAGGCAGAGGACCCCTGGAGGCTTAGGGGTACATAAGACATCAGCACCCCAGCTTATTCTAATGTGCCTAGGGAAAATGTCCTTCAAGATCCAGCAAGGCCAGGAGAGGTCAGGAGGAAGCCACTACTCAGAGCAGGAGAGTCAGCTGTGATCTGAGTGTCATCAGCCGCCTGGAGAGTTCGGAGACAGCTGAATAGATGAGTACAGGGGTTGAGTCTTGTTTAAACTGGTCTATTAATTGCTTAGCATCACTATCAAGCCAATGGCATTAACAAGTCATCGCTCTGCTTGAACACCTGCCAGTGACGCCCCATCTCTTGTCCAGAACTATCTTTCCAGGGATATCTATACGGTACACAGGCTTGGAAAACACAGTGAGTGCTGTCCCCTGGCCAGAGAACAGGTTTGCTCCCTGACCAGTACAGTTCACCTTTCTGGAACCACAGTGGAGTGGGTCAGCTGATAGCCCATCAAAAGAAGACCGAGGCTGTCTTAGCTCACAGTTTGCTGGCTGTACAACAGACCTACTGTGTGTTGTGTCCATCTAGGGCACCTGTGTTGCTCCATGAAAGCACAGGAGGCTATTGCATCCATGCAGTAAATGCCGCCTGCTACAATATGAGCAGTGACATCTCTCTCTGATTCCTCCCCAACACACACCGGGGAGAGAGATCTTGACTCTCCTCCCGCATCTGTGAAACCTGATGACTTGCTGGTTTGTTTGTTTGTTTGTTTTTGAGACAAGGTCTTTCTATGTAGCCCTTGCTGGCTTGGAACTCTCTATGTAGACCTGACTGGCTCCAAACTCATAACGATCCCCCTGCCTCAGAGAGCTGGGATGAAAGCTATGCACTGTCACCCCTGGCCCTAACTCGCCTGTTTGCAGATGAGGGGAAGCTCAGGCCTTTTGCCATTCTTGCCACCCTCCTTGTCATCCTCTATAAAATGAAGAACAAGAAGAATATACACAAGGCTTCTCTCTGGCCTGGGGAGTGTTCGGTGCGCAGAGTGCTTGGCAGCAAGCAGACGCCCCAGTGCCACATAAAGCCAGGGTGTGGTCCATGGCTGCAATTACAGCATTCGGGACGTAGAGACAGGAGGGTTGAGAGTTCCAGGTCACCCTGGACTTCATGAAACCCTGTTGAGAGGCAGACAGACAGACAGAAAAAGAGAGAGAGAGAGAGAGAGAGAGAGAGAGAGAGAGGGAGACAGACAGACAGACAGACACACACACACACACACACACACAGAGAGAGAGAGAGAGAGAGAGAGAGAGAGAGAGAGAGAGAGAGAGAGAGAGAGATGCTATGCTAATTTGGTTTTCCATCCTTGCGCTGGCTACCTGAAGCAATCTCAAACTGCCAATGGCCCAGGCACCGCAACACCTCCCATCTCTGCATTGGTCTGTGGAGGCCAGGCTGCAGTGTTACCTCCAGCCCTGGCACTCAGCTCAAGGCCCTTCCCCAACCTGGAGTGCTGAGGCTGGGCTGGCCTCTCCTGGGATTGTACCTCCTTTATCCTAGCTGAACCCTGCAAGGATGGTCAGAGCAATGTCCTGAGGGAGCCACCCCCATTTCCCATCACGAGGCTTACATTACATCTCTTTGTTTTCTTCTCTTCTAGTGATACAGAACCCAGGGTGTATGCATATTGCACAAGTGCTCGATCCTGAGATATATTCCCAGAATCCCTGGGCTTTTCATTTCCTCATCTTCATTCCATTCTTAGGATAAGGGAATTTAAAAAAATCAAATAACGTATATATATATATATTTGATAGTTTTTTGTTTTGTTTTTTGTTTTTGTTTTTGTTTTTGTTTTGGACTGGGTATGATGGTGGACAGCTTTAATCCTAGCACTTGGGAAGCCGAGACAGGGTCATCTCTGAGTTCCAGACTAACCTGGTCTACGCAATGAGTTTCAGAGCTACAACAACAGAATCTAGGTGTGGTGACACAAGTCTGTAACTGTGATAGGGTTCCAGGCAGCTAGATGGATGCCAAGGACTCGCCGGCCAACCTAGCCAAAACGGCAAGTTCAGTGAGAGATGCTGCCTCAAAAGATAAGATGGAAAACAAATGAGGAAGACACCAGTGCTGACCTATGGCCTCTCCACATACGTGCACACACACACACATGTATCCCCACATACATGCACACATGTGCACACATATACCACAAATACTGTAAAGAAAATAAGTACACAAATAAAAGTTCTTCCCAACTGGTGTTTATCACACCATGGCCAATTTATTTTTGTTTTTGTTTTTGTTTCGCTTTGTTCTGAGACAAGGTTTCTCTGTGTAACCTTGGCTATCCTGGACTCACTTTGTAGACCAGGCTGGTCCTCAAACTCACAGCAATCCATCTGCCTCTGGTTGGGATTAAAGGTGTGCGCTGCCACCATACCCAGCCTCACCATGGCTAATTTAAAAGAAACAGGCATGGAAAGAATGGAAAGGATGCAAGAAATATAATTACATCACTCCTAAAAACAGAGTGTGGGTCAGTGGGCTAGCTTAGCAGGTAAAGGCACTAGCTGCCAAGCCTGACATCCTGAGTTCAATCCCTGGGACCCACAGGTAAAAAGTTAAAAATAAATAAATAAATAAATAAATAAAAAGAGGACTGACAGAAGAAAGTTGTCCTCTGATCTCCACACAAGTGCTGTGGCGTGCATGTCCCCCACCCCGCGATAAATCAACAAATGTAATAAAAACGTTAAGCATGGGCGGCTGCTAGATTATTTTGTCCCCACAGCAGGCATGGAGCAGAACCAGAATTTGAACGTGGGCTTAGGGCCACCATCACACCAGATGGCCTGGGATTTTCCTCGGTTTTAGGGCTGAGTGTCCTGCACCCCAGGGAATCTCTCAGTCCTGGACAAGCCGTGAATGTGGCCCCGCCCGCTGTATCCCCAAAGCCCAGCCATTCTGCACAGGCCCTCCATGTTGCCAGGGACTGAACTGCCACCACACACCTTTCCCTCCCTTCATCCCTGGGTGCCATCCCTCACAGCACCTTCTTGGTGCTTTCTGCCTGTGCACAGGCTGGGACCAGCGTTCACGGCTCCTGGTGACTGGAGCCAGTGTCCCCCTTTGAGGGTGTGCCTGTGAGCAAAGCATCCCCTTCCTCTCAGGGGATGAGGAAGGAGGCCGCCTCTCTGTATTATGGACTAGGTCTAGTCTCTATGAGGTCTGGTGTCTGGCAGAAGCTGTCTCATCTCCTCTTCTGCTATGGGTCAGTGATACCCGCTTGACAAGATGTGATGAGAAGTGGGAGAGACATTGCATAGAACTCTCTCCCAGGGGCCGGGTGCCGGCACCATTTCTTTTCTTTTTACTGTTTGATTCTCTCTATCTACCTACCTACCTATTATCTATCTATCATCTATTATCTGTCTGTCTGTCTATCTATCTACCGACCCATCATCTATTATCTCTCTATCTACCTCCCTCCCTATCTATCATCTATTATCTATTTATCATGTATCTAGTGTGTATGTGTATGCACACATGCATGGATGGAGATCAGAGGACAATTTCAGGAGTTGGTTCTCTTCTCCTTCGGCCATGTGGATCCTGGGTAGTAAAGTCAGGTCGGGCTTGGTAGCAAGTGCCTCGAACCACTAAGCCATCTTCCAGGCCACAGGCCCCTTGCTTACCACATTGCTTTGTCTTTCCAGAGCACAGTAGAGTGTTTGACACTCAGAAGGTGACTAATAAGTGCTACCTGCTTCCTTGTGTGTTCCTAAGCATGCATTAGGCGATCGGTCGATGGTGCTCTCCTTTCTTCACCCCCTCTTGCCTCCTTTATGACTGGAGTCCTGGACTCATTTATACATTTGGTGCAATACACTCCAGCCTTTCCAGAGGGGAAGCGGGACCCTATTAGGGCCCAAAGATGTTTGCACATTTGTAGTAGATACTGGGACCAGGGAGGAGGAGGGAAGCCGGTGGGAATACCGCATGCCTCTGGAGGAAGCCAAGAGAATTCCACCCAGACTCTCTGCTTCCTGGAAGCTGCTAGAGAACCAAGGCAGCCACAGGCTTGGGCAGAAAGGGGACATCTGCTCCTGCAGGCTCTGGAGGAACCAAAGCAAGAGGAAGAGTGTATTCAGCTGGCAGGGGCATTCAACTTGTGCACAGGCCAGGCCCGGCCCAGAGTAGAACGGACAATGGGAACAGGGCCAGCAAGGCGGCCTTCCGTTGCTGGGAGGGACAGACCAGGTTCCAAGTAGCCCCCAGACAATGGCTCTTCCTCCTCCCAAGCCTTGCCTTGTGGGGTCTCACCCATGGCCAGACCGCAGCTATATGCTACCCAGTTTTTAGTCCACACTTGGGGAAGCTAAACTCAGGCTTGGGGTTTGCCCTGGGGTCCCATGGCCAGTGGGTGCCCAAGTGAGTTCAGCAGTTGTCAGGTCAACATCTCCCTAATTACCACCTGTCATCCCTGTCCTGTGTGGATGTCCTGAGAAATGGCTTCTTTCTGCACTGTCCCCTGAGCTCTGTTGGCCACACAGCCTCTTCTTTCCTGCCTAGTGGCCCCACACCAGTGTCTCTCCCACTAATCTATGGCTTTTGTGAACATTTTAATTTGTTTACATTTATTTCAGGGTGAGGAAGATAGATGTGTGTACACATGCAGGGGTCACAGAACAACTTGCCGGAGTCAGTTCTTGCTCCGCCACGTGGGTCTCGGGGTGAGAATTCAGGGCATTACACTTCTTCACCCACTGAGCCCTGCACGCACTTTTGAGGCCCAGAAACAGTTTTCCCAGAAGCAAGTCTGTGGTCTCTGGGCAGGTCTGGTACACCTGCTTTCTGCACAGAGACAGTTTGTGATCTAGAAAAGAGAATTCTTGCGGGGGACCTTGGGGTTCCTCAGATGTTGTCTTTAGAGTCTAGTGCTTTGGGAGACTTCCCTTCTTGTTTGTGAAATGGATCTGAACAACCCCGATTTGGCTACAGCAAGGCAGGGCCCTGGGACCTTGCCCGGGTGGCCCTTCATATAGGCTTGGCAGCAATTCCCAATGCCATCTGGTTCCTCCTGTACCCAGGGTGAATCTGAAAAAGGGGGCCAGGTTAGGGAAGCTCTCTGCTTGAAAAATGAGACAACATGGGCGGGGTGAGTGTGTGTGTGTGTGTGTGTGTGTGTGTGTGTGTGTGTTAGGGTAGGTAGAAAGCCCTGTGAGCCAGGCCCTTCTTGCTTCTGTCTCTGAGCTAGTTTGTCAGCCTCAGGTGACTCCAGCTTTACGTCTCTTCTTGTCTAAAGTCTGCCTGCCACCCGCCATAACTGCAGCCACCAGCAAACTACACTCTCACACTATTCTTCAAATCTGAAAACAGGAAGCATGGAGGGAGATGACTTTTGCAGGATCAACGGGAGGAGGCATGTGACAAGAAGCCAAGATCTCCTGAGATGGCCCTGTCACAGTAGGTACTGCTTTGAAGCTCTCCACTAAAGCCTCACAAAATCCCCCAGGAAACCCCATGCCACTGCCGCCATTTCTGCATTGCAGACAATGATACGAAGCACAGAGCGGTTATTGTTTTTGTTTTGTTTTTGTTTTTGGAGACAAGGTTTCTCTGTGTAGCCCTGGCTGTCCTGGACTCACTTTGTAGACCAGGCTGTCCACGAACTCACAGAGATCCTCCTGCCTCTGCCTCTCGAGTGCTGGGATTAAAGGCATGCACCACGATGCCCAGCTGCACATAGCGGTTAAACAGGTGTTGTTCAACAGCTGACTTGAGGAGCTGACGTTCAGATTCACACACTGAAACTCACACTTCTGGGGTAGTCTGTGTCTCTAGTCAGAGACCCAGACACCTACCTCATCTGGCTGGCCTGAATCCTGAGCCAGAAGCGAGATCTGAGGACATAGCTGAAGGGCCTGTTAAAAACATCCATAGAGCCGGGTAGTAGTGGCACACACTTTTAATCCCAGCGCTTGGGAAGCAGAGGCAGGCAGATCTCTGTGAGTTCGAGGCCAGCCTGGTCTACAAAGTGAATTCCAGGACAGCCAGGGCTACATGAGTGAGACCTTGTCTCCACAAAACAAAAGAGTGTCCTTAGAAACCCAGGAAGAGCTGTGCTGGGCTCATTGCAGACAGCGATGACTTCACTCTTGCCCAGTGGCTCCCCCTTTAGGCCAGTCAGTAAACCCATCTTTCCCACCTCTGATGCAATATCAATGTGTTCAGTGACCTCTCGGTTTGACTAGACTTCCTCATGTGTGGGGGTGGGTGTCCACACACATGTATCCACGGGGAGGCCAGAGGTCCATGACAGACAGGTGTCTTCCTCCATCCTTCTCCACCTTCTTTTTGAGGCAGAGGTTGTCACTGACTGTGCAACTCATAGATTTGGCTAGGCTTGCTGGCCAATGAGCTTCAGGGATCTGCCTGTCTCTGCCCAAGCCTCCCTCCACCCTCAACACTGGAAACACTGACAAGAGCCACCACACCTGGGTTTTTACACAGATGTCGGGTATCCAAACTCAAGCCTACCAACTGAGTCATCTCTCCAACTTCCTTTACCAGAATCTTCAGATGCTGAAACATCTGCTGAGCGGCTCGTTTGGTAGAGCGCTTGCCTAACATGCATGAAGGGCCTGGGTTTGCTCTCCAGCACGGAATAAGCTGGGCATGGTGGTGCATGCTGTAAGCCACTTGGGAGGCTGAGGCAGGAGTATGAGGTCAGACCATCCTTGACAAAATAGTGAACTTGAGGCCAGCTTGGGAGAGAGGGAGAGGGGAGGGGAGAGAGGAAGAGAGGGAGAGAGCATGTTATGTGTGGGCTCAAGGCTGCTCCTCTAAGACTACCACCTGATCCACACTTTACCAAGTGTCTTTGCATTCTCCAGCATAGGGGTTTGGGGTTAGGGGGAGGGTGGAAGGGGAATTCCGCCTGGCTTGGTTCTCCAGAGTTTAGATGTCCTGGAAGGTTCCAGAAGCTGGCTCCTTCTCGTTATGGCTGCTTCTGTAGACTCTTTGGAGAGGCCACTGCAAACATCCTGTGACTGGCTGCCTGCTTACAGTAAGTTCCCATCACAACTTGTCTTCAGAGGGGGGCGTGTGTGTGTGTGTGTGTGTGTGTGTGTGTGTGTGTGTGTGTGTGCACGCGCGTGTGTGTACCCACCTAACTTAAACTGCATTGAGAGGTATGTGTGCCCCTGTCCTAGTCAGCCCTAGACCTCTAAAGCCGTCAGGTCAGATCATACCTCAAAACGGGACTTATTACTGGGGAGGTGGCTCGGTGAGTAAAAGCACTTGTGATGCAAGCCTTGATGACCTGAGTTTGATCCCCAGAACTTTTAGCGGAAAGAGAGAATAAACTCAAAGTTGTTCTCTGACTTTCACGTGCACGCTGTGACACATGCAAGGTTTCAACAACCCACACACAGACACGTGGCACAC
The DNA here is from genome assembly GCA_907169655.1 of Acomys percivali. Lineage (NCBI taxonomy): Eukaryota > Metazoa > Chordata > Mammalia > Rodentia > Muridae > Acomys > Acomys percivali. The sequence continues at coordinate 104,503,355 of OU015748.1, forward strand.
ACACAGTACTAATAAACAAAGTTAAACTGTTTTAATTTTTGGTCTGTGGTGGTGGTGCACACCTATAATTCCAGCACCTAGGAGGCAGAGGCAGGAGGATCTGTGTGACTCAAGGGCAGCCTGGTCTACAGAGTGAGTTCCAGGAGAGCCAGGGCTATACAGAGAAACCCTGTCTGAAAAAAAAAAAACCAAAAGTTTTTCATTTTAAACGTATGTATGCATGTGTGCCTATGTGAATGCATGTGCACTGCATGCATACAGTGTCCTTGAAGACCAGTGGAGGGCATCAGATCCTCTGGAATGGGAGGAACAGACCATTGTGAGTCACAAAGCAGGTGCTAGGAATTGAACCCAGATCCTCTGCAAGAGCAGTAAACTCAACCACTAAGCTACCTCTCCGGCCTCATACCAGCCACATTCTCCAAGGTTCACGCCGGAGCCTAAAAAAGAAAACATGTTCCTGAATGACCTCCCCGCCCCCAGACATTGGGAGTCTAAGTTGAGCCCAAAGGAGTCTGCCTCTGATTCATGGGACAGAATGCCCAGACATGGGACAGACTCTGAGCTCTGTCCCTAGTGTCCTCACTTCCAATTCTCACCAACATCTGAGCTGAGGTAAGAAGATTTGGAAAACAGTGACATTAGCCGCCCCTAAGAAGACCCTCCCGCCTCAAACATGGCTCCCTTGCTCTGTGGCCACATGGGGTCGAAGGATGAGACACAAGCACATTTTGCCCTGCCCCTGTGCCAGTCCATCGGAGGTCTGGACTGGAAAGGGACAGCAGGCTGTAGAGGAAGTGATAGATCAGAGCAACATTTCCATGCAGGGGTCACTTAGTCACAGACACTGGTGGCTGGCTGGAAAGGAATGAGTCACAGGCAGGGATAGAGTTCGGGCTTCCTGGGGAAAGGAGGTGAGTCAGACAGCCTTCGGGGACCACATGTGGTTGGGAGCTAGATTTCCAATGTGAGACCTGAGGTAGAACAGGTTGTGTGAGTGGGGGTGCTCTGAAGAAAGCACTTTGGCTTTGATCCCAGCTGTACAACTTATCAATGCTGTCACCACCACACCACTGTGCTGCCAGCGCCACCACCGGAGCAGGTGGCTCAACCTCTGCTCAGCTTCAGTGGCTGCACCACAGGGGATCACTGGAAGACTCAAACACAGAGTCAGAGTCTGGCTCCCAGCAACCCCACAAAGAAAGGGGCCTCAGTGCCCTTTCCTATTTTGGTTTGTTTGTGGGGAGGGGGTGTATACCTGTTAGTGTGCACACATGTGCAAGTGTGTGGAAGCCAAACACCATCATCCGGTGTCTTCTTGATTGGTCTCCACTTGTATTTGTTTATAAATTACGTGCATCTATTTGTGTGTGTGCACGCATGTGTAGTCAAAGGGCAAGTTGCAGGAGATGGTTCTCCCCTTTCACCACGGGGGACCTGGCAATCAAACTCAGGCCATCAAGCTTGACAGCAACCCCCTTAACCTGCTGAGCCATCTTGTCCACTTTTATTTGTGGACACAGGATCTCTCACTGACCCTAGAGCTTGTGAAATCAGTGAGGCTGCCCGGCCAATAAACTGCAGGGATCTGCCTCTCTCTGCCATTGCCCCAGCCCAGGTCTGGGGTTACAGTCACGTGCCACCATGCCTGGCTTCTTTTGTGGGTTCTGGGGATGAACAGGCTTTCGAGGCAGACACTCTGTAGACCCAGCGTTCATGTCTCCCCAGATCCTTTCAACATTTTACAGATGGGGAAACCAAGGCACAGAATAGGTAAGAGATGCGCCATGGCTTCCACACAGCTAGGCAGTCTGGCTCCGAGGATCCTGTTGGGCCAGGGTGGTGTGGTGGTTTTAGCAGGACTGCCTGGGGCCCAGGATTAGGGCCATCTCTCAGAAATCTGTCCGGCAGGACCTGGGACTTCTCTGGGTATTAAAGGAGCGGTGTGCTGGGTAGTTCAATCTTAGTGACTATCAATCCTTAAAAATTCCATTCCACCCACGTTAGCCATCTTAACGAGGAAGCCCTGTCCATATTTTCCAGGTGAAGCATGAAGCCCAGGCTAAATCAGTAGCCTGGCCGAGGTCACAGAGGGCAGGGATTTCAGCCTGTTTCCCTTCATGCTGCTTGGGGTGGTGTTGGGCAGTGGTAACTGGTGCCCCAGCATCTGGGACATCGAGTCAGAAGGCAGGAGCAGCCACATCTCAACATAGGCCTGGAAGGTGTGTCCTCTCAGCCACGGCCTCCTCTCACCCTCCCAGGTAACCCAGCTTGCCAGGGTGACCTATTTTCCTTCAAGGTAAAGGAACCCTGAGGCCTGGTGAGAGGTGACCAGCAGGTCCCCACCAGGCCACATGAGTTCTGGACAAAGCTCTTCATGGCTCCTGAGTTTGAGAAGCAGGTGATGCGCTCTGGGAGGTATTCAGAGCAGCAAGCTACCTGCTGGGGTGCCGGCGCCTTGAATGCAGGCCTGAGTGTGGCAGAGGTCTCTGAGGGAACCAGAGAGGTGATGGTCGCGTGCTTACGAACCCACATCAGGGACAAAGGCACGCTTGCCCTTTCCAAAGTGCATCTTGGTTCCTTGTACAAGAGCCAGGAGCCTCTGCCACGACAGAGGATGCCTGGGACACAAAAGCCACCCCCCTCCCCCAAAATGCTGTTGCTCATGGCTCCATTTCAGACCCTGAAGCAAGAATGACCAGAGGACATTGCAGGCGGTGTCATTATTTCCCAGAACACAGAACCCCTGCCACCCAGCCCATCCTGCCTCTCACTCCCCAGGCCCACTTACTCATAAAGGCCACTGCGGTGGCCACTGATCATGGCCACCGACCATCGTCATGAACGAAGACACGGGCCTTTGTCATTCCCCGAGCTCACGAAGCCTCTGGAAAGGGCAGAAAAGACTTTGGTCCCGAGTTTCTCTAATGAAGGCCACATCCCAGCTGAGGGACAGGAGGGGACCTGGGCCCATCCAGCTCTACCTCGGATCAGATGTGTGCCTCCTGGGTGGCTGCCTTCTATCAGGCTTTGTCACGGCTGTCCTCAGATCTCGCTGTCCCACAGAGACTGCACAGGTCTGGGAAGGCAGCAGTGGTGGGTGAGTGACAGCAGTGACATACTTGCTGAATAGATGAAGCAATGCCTGTCTGTTCTCTTTCGGGAACTGATTTTGTTTCCGGTGTCTCAGTGTAGGGAACACACAGCATAAAACTGACCCTCTTTACTATTTTAATGTAATTCAGCAGTTGATTAATTTTTTAAAAAATCTAAGTGTGTGCCTGTGTGTCCCAGGTGTGTAGGTACCTGTGAAGATAAGAGGGTGTTGGATCCTCTGGAGCTGGAGTTACAGGTGGTTGTGAACCACCTGATATGGGTGCTGGGGACCAAACTCAGGTCTTCTGAAAGAGCAGGAAGTGCTCTTAAGCACCGAGCCATCTCTCCAGCCATGTTGTCTTTTGAGATGAGGCCTCCCACTGAGCCTTGCACTCATTGACTTAGCTAGACTGGCTTCCAGTGAGCTCCAGGGAGCCACCTGTCTCCAACTCCCCAGAGCCCATCACCGCATTCTGCTCTGACCTGGGTGCTGAGAATGGGACTAGGTCTCCATGCTTGCATGACGAGCACTTTACCGCCTGAGCCATCTCCTGATGACCCTTGTTGTTTGTTTTTTGTTTTGTTTTGAGACAAGGACTTAGTAGCTCATGCTGTCCTTGAACTCTCTAGGCAGCCAAGGCTGACCTTGAACTCCTGACCCTCCTGCCTCTGCCTCTCAAGAGCTGAAATTGTAGCCATGTACCAACTGCTTTTATAATGCTGGATTGCCGCCGCCGCCACCCCCACCCCCACCCCCCCCACCACCTTCAGAGCTCTTACTTGGACTCTCCATTCCTCTGCCTGAAACCCTCCGGGACCCATTTTACAAAAGTACCTCAGTATAAGCGGGGTCACCCAGAATTCGTCCTGTAGCTGCCTTGCTTCCCCTAGCATCGGGTCCTTGAGGTTCATCCCTGTTTTAGCATGTAACTGAACTGTCTTCCTTATCAAGGCTGAACAATATCACATTTTATATTTTCATTCACCCACTGACAGCCCTGGGTTGCTTCTACATTTAGTTGTTAATTGTGCCACTCTTGGTATGAGGAAACACCTCTTAAAGATCTTACTGTAAAGTTAATCAGAAGCAGTTCCTGGATCCTGTGTTAATTCTAGTATTAAGGGTTTTTGTTTGTTTTGTTTTTTCAAGACAGAGTTTTTCTATGTTATCTTGGCTGGCCTGGACTCACTTTGTAGACCAGGCTGGCTTTGAACTCACAGCGATTTGCCTGCCTCAGCCTCCTGAGTGCTGAGATTAAAGGCATGTGCCACCACACCTGGCTTTAGTTTTACGTTTTTAAGCATCTTTCGTCCTGTTTCCTGAAGTATTTGTGCTATTTAATATTCCTGTCACCATAGTATAGGAGTGTGGAGTGTTTGTTCTTTTTTTTTCCCCCCCAGAGCTGAGGACCGAACCCAGGGCCTTGCGCTTGCTAGGCAAGCACTCCACCACTGAGCTAAATCCCCAACCCTGAGTGTGGAGTTTTTTTGTTTTTTGTTTTTAAAGATTTATTTATGATTACGTATACAGTGCTCTGCCTGCATGTACACCTGAAGGTCAGAAGGCACCAGATCATATTACAGATGGTTGTGAGCCACCATGTGGTTGCTGGAAATTGAACTCAGGACCTTTGGAGGAGCAGTCAGTGTCCTTAACCTCTGAGCCATCTCTCCAGCCCCAAGTATGGAGTTTTTAAAGTGTAGATATTAGGACTTAATTCATTGAGGTCTGTAGTAGGGTGTGTGTTTTTCCTCCCAGCCCCAAGCACCCAGAATAATGACTCATGAAACTCAAGACTAGCTCATAACTTAAAATAACCCATTTATACTAACCTCCATTCTGCCACATGACTGGTTACCTCTGCTCAGATACCATGCATCTGTCCTCACATCTTCCAGAACAAAACTCTTGCACCTGGCTCTACTCCAGAATCCTTTCTGCCTGCTGGATGTAGCGCCTTCTCTTCTACCCTTTTCCTATAGGCATTGTTTTTTTTTTTTTTAATTAACAGGCAAAATATATGCACACAACACACAAGATATTGCCTCTACAGAGCTTTCTCTCCTTTCCTTTCTCTCTTTTCTTTTTTTCTCTCAACAGAGTGCCGCTTGGCCTGGGACTTAATATGAAACTTCCGGTCCTCCTGCCTCCAACTCCTGAGTGCTAGGATCAACCCCAGGGCCTGTGCATCCTGGGAAAGCACTCTATCAGCCAAGCCACAGGCAGCCACAGTGCAGCTTTGATTGGCATCTCCCTAACTGTTACTGATACAGACCACTCTGGACTAACTGGCCGTCTACATATCTGTCCTGTTTGGAGAACTGTCTGTCCAAGTCCTTTGCCCATCTTGTTGTTCATCTGGTTTTGTTTTGTTGAGACAAAGTAGCCCAGGCTGGCCTGGAAGTCCCAGTCTCCCACCTCAGCCTCTGACACACTGAGGTCACAGGTGCGCTCCTGGACTTTTTGTTTTGGGAGGGTTTTGTTTTTTGTTTTTAATGTTTTTTTTTTTTTTTCGAGACAGGGTCTGTGTAGCCCTGGCTCTCCTGAAACTTGCTCTGTAGACCGGGCTAGCCTTGAACTCACAGAGATCCGCCTGCCTCTGCCTCCTCAAGTGCTGGGATTAAAGGTGTGCGCCTCCCTGCTGTCATTAGGTTTTAAGATTTTTCTGTGTATTGCGGGTATTAACTTCTCTTGTTGTTGTTGTTGTTGTTGTTGTTTTGTTTTTTGAGACAGGGTTTCTCTGTGTAGCCCTGGCTGTCCTAGACTTGCTTTGTAGACCAGGCTGGCCTCTAACTCACAGCGATTTGACTGCCTCTGCCTCCTGAGTGCTGGGATTAAAGGTGTGCGCCACCACGCCTGGCCTGAGTCTTAACTTTTTAATCAGATATTTTATTTGCACTGTTTTTTGTCCATTCATGCATTGCTATTTTACTGTCAATAGTATTTAAATTATTTTAGGTTTGTTTGTGGAAGTGTTTTACTTTCAAGTCTGTCTGTACACCATGTGTGTGCAGGAGGCCAGAAGAGGGCACCAGATCCCATGGAACTGGAGCTCAGATTTGGTTGTGAGTCACCCTACAGGTGCTAAGAACTGAACCTGGGTCCTTTGCAAGAGCAGCCAGCGCACTTGACAGCTAAGCCATCTTGCTGGCTCCCAAGATTTTAAACAGTTCATCTAAATACTGTGCACTAGCTGACTGTACCTCTGGAGCACCTTAAAATCTTTCCTGCCTCACCATGTGTCTACCTCTTAAAAATCCAATTAAATTCTTTCCCAAATAGTTTCATTCATTGAAAATACGGCGGCTGAGATGTGGCTCAGTTGGCATAGCACTTGCCTAGCATGCACAAAGCCTTAGGTTCCACCTACAGGCAGCACCACATAAGCCAGATATGTTCACAAGCAGGAGTCCAAAGTCATCTTTGGCTACACAGCACATTTGAGGCCAGTCTGTCTCAAAAGGGAAAAGATTGCTCTTTTGCCATTGGCTAGTTTGGGCACCTTTGAAAAAAATCATTTGACTAAGATTGGTGAGGGGACTCAGAAAGTAAAGGTGCTTGTCAGGCAAGCCTGAGGACCTAAGTTTGGCACTAAATAAATAAATAAATAATAAATAAATAAATAGATGTAAGCCAATCATTTGAACCTATTAATGAACTTTTATCTTCAGGCTCTCTGTCCTGTTGTCCCATCTTTTTATTACAGTGCCCTGGATACTGCCATTGACTTTTTAATTTTTTACTGAGATTTTCTCTATGTTCTATTTGATATAGACATGCTAAAAATAGAAAAATCCTCAATTAATACCTTAAAATGTGTTGGGAGCGAAGCCTGGTAGTGTAAACTCTATATGTGAAATTCTGATATGGAGATGGGAGGGTCCTACTCAAAGCTCACGAGCATTACAGTGAGTTCAAGCTGGTCCGGGCAACTTAGTGACACTCTGTGTCAAAACTGGGCCAGAGATGTAGCTCAACGCTACAGCACTTCCATGACTGATGCCCAGAGCATCTGAGCCCCTGCCCTGTGCTGCAGACAGAAAAGTGTTGGGTCCCAAATCCTTTATCCACTACTGAGTCTGCCTTTGTGGCTTTATGCGGTATTGTCATTTGAGCTTGTGATCTTGTGGTTTCCGGGGGTTTCTTGGGAGAGAATCCCATGTGGCCTGTGTGGTGGGCATGGTGCTCAGGAGAAACTTTCATCTGCTATTCCCACATGTTCTATGGTGCCACCCACCCCACGTTTGTTTTTTATATTAATTTCTCAATTTGAGAGTTCCAGGGTTGTGTGAGAAATACAAGTTCACACCTTAACTTTATGCCAGGGAAGGTTTAGAGTTGTAATTTCTCAAGAGAGGATTCCTTTTGTGTGTTTCTGGCAGTGTCAGTGATGAGCCAAGCTCCCTGGCACTGCCTCTTCTCAGGCATCCAGGCACCTCTGCTGGCCCACTCCCAGGGCCTCATCTCTACATAGAGGCGCAGGTCAAGCTCTTGAGCTACCAAAATCTTCAGGGGCCAGTGTTTTGCCTCAGCTCTGTCCCCACAAATGCCACCCCACCACCCCACAGTTGGCCCCAGGACAGCATCTTCCTGCAGCTCCAATGTTTTATTTTCTCTTTGTTTTTTGGTCTCCAGGAAATTTTTTAAAAACTGTCTTAGAGCTGGGCGGTGGTGGCTCATGCTTTTAATCCCAGCACTGGGGAGGCAGAAGCAGGTGGATCACTGTGAGTTCAAGGCCAGCCTGGTCTAAAAAGTGAGTCCAGGACAGCCAAGGCTACACAGAGAAACCCTGTCTCAAAAAAACAAACAAACAAACAACAACAACAACAAGCCTATCTTAGAAACTAGAGTATTTAAAAAGATGCCTATGGGGATTGGAGAGACAGCTCAGAGGTTAAGAGCACTGGTTGATCTTCCAAAGGTCCTGAGTTCAATTCGCAGCAACCACATGGTGGCTCACAACCATCTATGAGACCTGGTGCCCTCTTCTGCTGCACAAGCATATATGCAGGCAAAACACTGTATACATAATAAATCTTTTTTTTTTTTTAAAGATGCCTGTGACTTTTTACCTAGTGTCTCTAATATTTTGTATTATCACAGAAGGTTCTAGTCATAGTGCCTCAAACCAGACGCCACTATTTGGGAAGATTTTGGGGGCACCCACCCCAATACAACTTGCCTCCTTACCTGTCTGATGTGTCTCTTGTCACTCAGTTGCTCATGGAGATGGAACAAATGAGCTTGGGAAGGGGACAAGGGGTCCAAGGGGCTGACACTGCCCCTGGAGTTTCCCAGTAGCCTCTAGAGTTAAAAGCCTGAGAGTCCCTAGTGATCCTCACAGAATGATTGATGACCAGTCATCCCAGAGCCTAGGAGCACCAGGGAAAGACATCGAGGCTCTCTCCAGTGGTGCTTGAGTCAGCAGGAACTGGCCCAGCCTCAAATCCATTCATAATTACCCCCCTGGGCCCTCTGTTCCAAAGTAAATATATACTTCCCCCAGACGCCTCCTTGCAGAGGCTGGAAGGTCAGGTTTCTGTATCACTGGCCACCTTAGGGTTGTTTGCTTGTTTGTTTTGAGACAAGGTTTCTCTGTAGCTCTGGCTGTCCTGGAACTAACTCTGTAGACCAGGCTGGACTCAACTCACGGAGATCTGCCTCACTCTGCCACCACCGCCCAGCCTCCACCTTAGTTTCTCTCACTGAACCTAGAGCTCACAGATTGGCCTAGATGGACAGCCCAGCAAGCCCCATGGACCCTCCTGTCTCCACCTCCCTTCTCTTGGGTTTATAGATGCACAGCACCACAGCTGGCTATCTACGTGGGTGCTGGGGTTCGAACTCAGGTCCTTGTGCTTGTGTGACAAGTACTTTTCCCAGAGTCATCTCCCCAGCTACCTGATCACTGGGTTCTCGGCCTGTGAGCAGTGCCAACATCTACCTCCTGTCTATACCTTACATACCTAGTGGTTTTTATAGGCTCCTTCTAGAAAACTCTAAAGATACTTGATTACCAAACCCCACACATTCCACACATACTGGACTCTAGCCAACTTCCTGTCCTGTTGCCTTATGTGTCCAGGTCTCACCAACCCCAGAGGTCACTCCAAGTCTCACCCTACGGTGGCCATGGTCACATACATACACACCCCAGGGCTGTTCTGGGTTCATACCTTCCCTTACATCAGTCAGCATGCCTGGGACGCTGGAGGCCAGCACCCAGCCTCTCTCCCCTGTCACTTCTTCTGTGGCACTCCACTGAAGAGCAGGTGTCTGCGCCCTGCCTCTGCATGCTACGGCACCTTCTGAAGTGTGTGCTCTCTGGAGCCAGCATCTGGATGAAGAACTGCCTCCCGGGAGAAGGGGCGTGGCCTGGAAGGAGGGGCGTGGCATTCTAATGCAGCTTCGCTGACCACCTGCTTCCCAGAGTTCAACAGAGACTGAAAAACCGCATCTTGCAGCTTTTCAAAATCAGCAAATTAGGCTTGCGAACAAATGGTCATTCTTACCTGACACCAAACCCACTCCTCACCTCGTCCCACGTCTGAGTTTCACCTAGTCACTAACCTTAACCCCTGAATGCGGGGAAGAGAATGGGAGCAGGTTGGCACTGCCCACCTGCTGCGTAGAAGATGGGACATCAGACCCTAGAGTAGGCTCGCTCTCAGCTCACGGTGCTAGGCCCCACCAGACCTTCATCTTCCCAAGAGATGTGGGAGTCACTCACAGCCCCCCAACAAGGAACAGTCACAGCTGCTTAGCAGGGGCAAGGCATATGACAGGGACAACAGATTTTACCTATCTTCCTGCCTCCAAAGGGCAACTTTATGGCCTCTATTCGCTACAGTTTTGTGCAAACAGATGGCTCTAGAGAGGTGGGCTTACCTTAGGCAAATGAACTAACTGGCCCCTCCCCCTGCCCTTGCATACAACGCACAAGCCTAGGGACTCAGGCTAAGGCAACTCATAAGAGTTACAAAATATCAGTGGTGCACACCTTTAATCCCAGCATTCAGGAGGCAGAGGCAGGTAATTCTCTGTGAGTTCAAGCCCAGTCTGGTGTACAGAGTGAGTTCCACCACCAGGCACGGTGGTGCATGCTTGTAATCCCAGCACTTGGGAGGCAAAAGCAGGAGGGAGGATTGGGAGTTCAAGGCTAGCCTCAGCTACCTAGTGAGTCTGAGACTAGCCTGGGCTGCATGAGACTGGTTCAAGAGCTTCCTGGAAGTGGAATAGTGACACTGGTTCTCAAGATTGGTGGCCAGGTGTCAAGCGACAAAGCAAATGCCACAAAGGACCTGCACTGCCTTCATGGCAGGACTCTTCTGCCTCACTTCCAGCCAGAGCTTCTGAAGTTCTCTTGCTCCTGGTCACCCTGGTGTCTGCGGCCGTCATCTCTATGGCCAGTGTTGGGCAGAGACACCCAAGCCAAACCTGCTGGAGGTGCTAAAAAGGAGACACCTGGCCTGATTCTCAGTTGTCCAAGAACATCGCCATCCTGTTGGTTATGGACGGTTGACAAGGTGAGCCTGCAGGGCACCAAGCAGGTGCTCGGAGTTGCCAGCAGAGAGGACAAGACAACCAACATTGAAGGAGGGGACAGAAGAGACCACAAGCCAATGCCAGGAGCAGCCAGGACAGAGCCTGGAGGTCAGGCGGAATGGCCAGTCACTTGGACAATGGAAGTAGTCTCGAAGGACACAGATTGGGGTAAAGTGACAAGTGGGGAGAGGCCAGCTTGAAGGCTGAGGGTACTGAGCTTCATGGCAGTTTGAAGAGGAGTCTCCAGACCCTCTGTTGGGATGCAGGCAAGCATCTGTAGGCCATGAGTATGGCTCTGCTAAAAGGGATGGGCTAGGGAACACGGGGGCTGAAAAGTGGGGAGGCATGTGAGGAACTGGACATGGAGATATGACACTGGGATAGGAGGCGCAGAGGGGAGTGACGCTGTGCCCACACCTGACCAACGGCTGGTCATGCTGGGCTGGATGAAGCCCACGGTGGGTTGCAGTTCACCAAGGACAGTGCTGAAGGCTGCTCCCTGCTCATGAGCTCAGGGATGGCTCATGTCGCCTAGAGGTGTGAAAGACCACTCTCTGACCATATGGTGCCAAACTGTAGGGACCAGCAGCAAAGGCAGCCACAGACTCCCTCAGGCTTATGTGCCTCCGGGCTCCGGAATGACAGCCTCCTGAGCCCCCTCCTCTGTGAGTGCTGGCCCCTAACCCTCTATCACTGCCATGTGCCCACTAGTCAAGATCCACACTTCCAAAAGCAGCAGGCCTCGGTGTTCCTGGTCAAGCACCCTGCAGGTCTACAGTAGTTCATCCTGGGTGTGGTTTGGGAAGGCTTTGCAGTGACTGAGAAGGATCAGCCCAGTGCTGACACTATCCTAATGAATAACGCTCTACATCATGAATTAAGTTTTTCAAAGACTCGCTTTTTAAAAAGAGGCACATGTATGTCTGTACATGGATGTGTGCATGTGAGTGCAGGTGCCCTTGGAGGCCAGAGGCATCTGATAGCCCCGAAGCTGAAATTACAGACAACTGTGTGCCACACTACATGCGTGCTGGGAATTGAACTTAGGCCTCTGCAAGAGCATTATGTGCCCTTAGCCTGAAGGCCATCTCTCCAGTCTCTTAATTTACATCCATGCGTGTGTGTGTGTGTGTGTGCGCGCGCGTGCGCGCGCGCTCAGGTAAGTGTGCGTGGGTACATGCCTATGTATGAAGTGTGTGTAAGGGTAATCACACCATGTCCTGAGCAACTCAGGTTGCTAAGCTTCACAGCAAATGCCTTTATCTGCTGTGCCACCTCACTGACCTGAGTGTGATGTTGTCCCAGCATAGTAGCTCACACCTATGATTCTGGAGTGTGGAAGCCACCATGGGGCTAGAGAAGCTGCCGCAGGGAGACCACAACAAATGAGGCAGACACATCCCAGCCGGGGCGGGGGCATGTAGCTTCGGAATGTGACAATTTATTTGGGGGTGAAAGAGGTTTCACCCCCTTTCCTGGCATCGATACAATATTGAAGAGCAGCAGAACAAAACGAACGAGACAGAGTGATCAGCACGAGCCCGCCCTCCCCTGGCCCAGAATCTAATGGCACCCACATCCAAAAAAAGCTATCTTCCCCACCGGAGGTCCTCCCTGAGGGGCGGGGCAGACTGGGGGCCCCGCCCCTTCATCCGTTGGCCAGCTTTACTACGTTCTCGCCATTAACCACTAGAGGCAAAGTTTAGCCAGCTGTAAGCTGGATGGTTGAACCACAGACAAAGGCAAAAACACTTCATCTTTAAAATGTGAGAGAAAAGAGACAGTGCCCGTCCCCAAATATAGAGCTATGTACGTATATTATATATATATATAGAATCCATTCGTGCAGTTCATCAAATGAGCTTCTTAAAAATTAAAAAAAAATTATAAGATACATATTTCTTTAGGCCTTTGTGTTCTTAAGTTAAAACCAACAAAAGAATTCTTGCTTCGCCCTTGGCCCGCGTGTGCCCAGCATCTAACTCATTCCTCCAGGGCCCCTCAGACCCTCTGGCTCCATCCCTAGCTGATGTTACTCATACAGTTGGGAGTGGAGTCCTGGCTCCTTTAAGGATGAGGGTACTGTAGGCTGGGAAGTGGGTCCTTAGCACCCCCACCTGACCAGGTACCTATTTTTGCCTCTCAGTGGCTGTCAGAAAGGGTCCGGGAACCTCACTTTCTGGGCTTTCTGAACCAAGAAGAGAAGCAGACAGAACAAAACTAAAACCGTTAAATTTTCTCTTATCTTTTAAAAAGTGATTCCTTGAACCACACAGACGCCCCCAGAGAGGCCCCCTTAGTCTAGTGCACTGGAACCCAGGGGTAGAACTGACCGGGCTGGGCTCCACCAACCACTGAAGTGCAAAACAAAAGAAAACAAAAGACACCCAACCGAACAAACCAAAAAAGTAAGGGAAAGGGGTGCGCCCTCTCAGGTCCCAGAGGCCAGAAAGGCTGGCCCAGGCCCAGATCCTTGACCGAGTCCCATCTTTCCCTTTAAAGGCCAGGGCAGCCTGGGCTCTGAGGCCTCGTTTGAAATGAGACCTTGCTTTCCATCCCACTCTTCCCACTGAAGCGAGGGTGGCTTGACAGAGGCTCATCTTGCTCTCATGGGGGCTGGGCAGCTGGAGGCCCAGACTACTTCAGTGCTAAGGCCTTGTTGCTCTGTACAGCCCTTGCACAGAGGGACTGACTGAGATCAGGGCAAGAACCAAAACAGAAGTGGGTCCCAACCTTCCTCTCAAAACCCAAGGCCCAGGGCTCACCCACTCCTATTTCCTGACAAGTGGGTGGGAAGGGTGCATTTACAGGGCATGACCATGGGCGGGGGGGAGGTCATTTCACATACAAAAATAAAGCAAACCGGACTGCAACTTCTGCTTGGTAATTAGGCAAATGAAAAGCAGCAAGGGTGGAGGGGGGCCTGCAGTAGGCTGATGACGCAGGGCTGTGTAGGGTCTGTGCAGCCTCTGGGCTCTGCTCTAGACCAACCAGGAGAGGGAAGAAGGGTTCTGCTCACTGGCCGTCCCACGCCTTCCCTGCATCCACGCACCTTGAGGCCTTGTGCATGAGTCCAGAGGCATGCACGGAGGGGGCTCCTAAGCCTGCATCCCTTTCCCAACCAGGGTGCCTGTGGAGCTGCTGGGAACCACATGACCCAACAATCTGGTGAAAAGTAAGAGCACAGGCATGAGAGGCCTTCCTGGGGGAAAGCACCAGCACTGGATCCAGTCCCCGGGAAGCCCAAGGATTGCTACCTGCCTGTCCCCGGAGCTTCCTGCTAGTTCCTACATCAGCAAAGATGGCTTACCCTGCCCGCTGGCCTTCTCTGTGGTGCCTCCTACTCCAGGGGACCCACCAGCTAGCTCAGGCCTCCACTTCACCCTAACATTGCCACCTCACCTGTGCAATCGCTGCCTGACTACGTTTTCTTTAAATATCTTTCTCCCCCCACCTTACACTCTTAGGAATCCCACAATTTTTTTCTCTACTTTTTTCTTTTCTTTCTTTCTTTTTTTTTTTCACTTTTTAAATTTTTTTTCTTTTTTTCTCCCCTTTTTTTGCAAAACTAACTCTTTCACTTTCCTGTCATAAAATCACCTCTGAAAACACAACTTCTTTACAAAAAAAGGTCACAAATGACACAGACTCTCAGGAAAACACATTTCTATGGTCTCTGCAAACACCTGTAACTGGCACCCAGGTGGTGGCTCACCTGGGGAGGGAGGAGGGGGAAATCACCTCTGGGGACAGAGGCGAAATACCAGCCCTTATTTGGGGGAAAAGCCAATTGGCACTTGGACGGTATGGGAGCTGACACAGGACAAGGTGGGGCCCGAACTGTGGCCCCCTCATACCCTGTGAGAGCCCCTGTTTTATACCCTGGGGGGAGGAGGGCTGGGGCTGGGCTGCAGACCCTGGCAGGGTTATGGGAGGGAAGAGCGTCTCCCCTAAGACTGGAATACTTGTCCTCAGATCCCACGGCTCTCCCTCTTCCCATGCTTCTAAGCAAGGTTCCGAGGGCTGTGTACACCGGAAGCCAGCTCAGGCTGCACACAGGGACATGCCACTCGACACTCAAGTGAACCCCAGCCCATGCAAGGGAAGACCAGTGAAGCCCCTAAGTGCTGCCTGGGGACAGACACCTCCCACCTCTGTGGTCTCTCCCCTCTGGCCTGCCTACTCTCCTGGTACCTGGCCTGAATCTGGGGCTTTGGTCTCTGCCATTGGCATAGATACCTTGGTTCCCTAGCAGCAGAGGACAACAGAAGATGCCCAAGGCACCCGAAGTCTTCCCACAGGCTAGACTGTTAGGAAGCCTCAGCAGTTAAAAGCAAGCCGGAGGGGTGGGAGAGACCGAAGACGCCTGGGAAGTCTAGGCCTTCTCTTTCCCTCACATATAACTGCAACAAGACGCTGCAGCCAGGCTCTCCCTCTCTCACAGTTGCTACCATGCCACGTCTGCGGTGAAGGTCTGACTTTCAAGCTGACCATCCCAGGAAGGGGCTGAGGGCTCCATGTCCCCCAGCAACCTGGGATTAGAGAGGCCTGGCTAAGGCAAAGGAGGCCACGCCTTCAGCAACCCTGTTCTGAGGAACCGCAAAGGGTGTTGCAGGGGAGACTGAGGCCCTGCACCCAACACACACATGGATCCACACAAGAACAAGCCAAGGGGCAAACACACATGCACAGCCAGAAGTTTCCACAGCAGGTTCTTGCAGCACCTTTGGTAGAAAACGGAAGGGGCTTTGAGAAGCCCAGGGGCTGCTGCAGGGTGCTATGTCTGCCAGCCCATCCACCTTCAAAGGGGGTTTTGGATGGAGACAGGGTGTGTGGGGCACAAGATGTGCATGGGCCTGGTCCAGATGTAGGCAAGCAAGGAAGGGGACCTCTGGCCCAGACAATGCCACCTTCAATGGCGTCAAGGGAGGGGCCCACTTTGGCCTCATCCTTCATTCAGTGCCAGGTGGTACTAAGAGACTGTGCCCACCCTAGGCAGGATCTCCTGGGGTCCCACAGCTGCCAAGATAGCACCGAGACCAGACACTGCACGTAGAGCAAGAAGCAAGCTAGGAGAGGCAGGGTAGGATGTGGATAGGTGAACCCCAAGTTCTGGGGGGGTTCCCAAGAAACCACCTCACAGGCTCCACCTGCACAGTCAGGGACGGTGCCAAGGACACCAGGGAACATTTCTTCCTTCCTGTGTCCTACCAGGGCCCTAACCAAGTCCAGCCCCATCCCTGGGTCAACACTGAGCCATTTGAGGCAAGCAAAGCACAGGCAGACGGGTCTGAGGGCAGGGATGGGGTGGGAGCACAAGTGTGACTCCAGGAAAGAGGCCCCCCAAAGCCTCCCTCCTTGGGGAAGCCCCTCACTTGCTTGGCCCAGTGCCACCACCACCCCCTGTAGCACCTGCCACCCCAGCAGCCACCTTCTCGAAATCCTCAGGACTGCAGAATTCCTTGATGGTCACGGTCAGGAGGTTGCTGGTGACATCTGTGACGACTACATTGGAGCACGGTGACATCTCGGGGCGCCAGTCCCCAGCCTCAGGCTCAGTGGAACAGGCACCTGTGGGCTCCAGTGCCTGGCCCGCAGCAGCAGTGACATCAGGAGGCATGCGCTGGCCGGTGGCGGCCACCTCAGGAGGGATGGACAGATCTAGCACCTCTGGCTCTCGCCAGTTGGGAGCAGATCTGCTCATGGTCTCGGGGAGTAGCTTGGGGGGTGCATCGTCTGGGTCGGAGGACTGCAGTGTGGGTGAGGGGCAGCCGGAAGAGCTGGAGCTGTGTGCATCGTAGGAGGCAGCTGCTGGAGTGTCCAGGAGCAGCCCAGGCCCCGAGGAGGCCACATCCGCTTTGCCCGCGGTAGAGGGCGCCAGAGGGGCGGGAGGGGGCTTGTAGAGCGCAAAAGTGCCAAACTT
The DNA here is from genome assembly GCA_907169655.1 of Acomys percivali. Classification (NCBI taxonomy): domain Eukaryota; kingdom Metazoa; phylum Chordata; class Mammalia; order Rodentia; family Muridae; genus Acomys; species Acomys percivali. The sequence continues at coordinate 104,519,920 of OU015748.1, forward strand.
CATGTGGCGGATCTGGGTGCGGAGCATGCTCTCGCTGAACTTCTTGCTCTTCCCAATGACCCGGTTCCGCGAGGGGACTTTGGGGCGGGCAAGCGCCCCGGTGCCCTGCGCAGTGCTGCCACCTCCCGGGCCCTTGTCAATCACCTTCAGGTTCAGGATGATGCGGTTCCGCTTGGGCTCCCGGGGCTTCACCTTGCGGTTGATGATACGCACCGTCTCAGAAAAGGGCGAGATGGGCGGGCGCAGGCCAGGGCTACCCCCTTGTGGGTCTGGACGTGGCAGGGGGCGGCGGGACATGCGGTGGCAGCGGCGGATGTCTTTCTTGAGCCGGTGGACCGCGGCGCTGGAGTGCAGCTTGGGTGAGGAGGCGCTGGCGCTCGGCTTGACAGAGAAATGCACATCACTGATGCGGAGGGCTTCCGCCTGGGCCCGGGCCTGTGGGCAAAGGGGCATGGGTGGAACCTCAAGCCTTCCTGAGGCCCCTGGACACCCCTGTTCCAGTTAGCCCTGAGATCCATCAGCATATGTTCAGAATACCCGGACAATCAGTGACTTTATGCCCTTCAGACAGAAAAAATAAAGGCCTGGGAAGCGCAGCTCAGATGATACAGTGCTTGCCTAGCATGCTGGGGGCCCTAGGTCCCAGTACCAAATAAACCTGGCATGGTGGGGCTAGCCGGGGTTACATAACACTCTTCTCTTTAAAAAAAAAAAAAAAAAATATATATATATATATATATATGTGTGTGTGTGTGTGTGTGTGTGTGTGTGTGTGTGTGTGTGTATGTCATTCCAGAAAGATGATGGTATAACTTGTCTACAAGGGCCAGGTAATTCTCCCCACCCCCACCCCCTTTTCTCTATGTAGCCCTGGCTGTCCTAGACTTGCTTTGTAGAACTTGAATTCAGAGATACACCAGCCTCTGCCTGCCAGGCTGGGCCAGGTAATTCTCAACGCTTGGTCTTTTTTACTACCACTAAGGGGGGGGGGGGGGCGGCGGCATGGGGGTTTCTTCGCAGGCCACTCTTGCTGACTCAGCAACAATGACAGGGACCCTGTGAGGGATCTCAGCCAAGCTGGGGACTCTCCTAGGGCCTGATTCTTGGTGACAGAGAGTAGATCCTCTCTGCCCCATCCACCCTGACCATAGACGACCATCACTTCTACAAATGCCCCAGCCCCAGCCCCAACCCCACTCGAGTGCACTCACACCAGTGGATCCCAAAGCCTATACCCAGAAGCCAGTATGAGAATCCAGCCTGGGTCTTCGGTGGACACAAGACAACGGAGCCGAGAGACAAGTGTGATCTCTGAGGAGACCCAGGGCCCAACAGCAGCTCAGCTGCTACCTCACGAGAACCCCAGCAGATGACGTAAAATGGAGAGGCGACAATGGGTGCTGAATGAGTGCCAGCTGCCCAGGTCTACTCTGAATGACGCCCCCTGCAGGAGGACACCAGAGACCAGCCCCCACCCAGACATGGAGAACCCCAGCAGTTTCTGAAGCCAGGGTGGGACATGGGCTGGGGACAGAGAGCCATACAGGCTGCACCCTGGTGCTGCCACGACAGCTGTGGCTGCGGACCGAGCAGGGAGGGAGATACTCCAGTTCCAGTGAGGCACCGGGTTAGGCTGGGAGGCCTTAGGGGTGGAGAGTTGAGGTTCATTGCCATGGTTAAGGAACCTGTTGGGGAGGGTGTCTCCACCTCCAGTCCCCACACACCGGATGCTTAACATTACAAAGAGGAAGCCTGTACACCCCCTAAAGTCTAGAACGGACTGTGTGACCTTCCAGAGGTCCCCTCAGGTCTTACCAGGTAGCTCCACGCCCTCCAGAGAGCCGCACACCTGAAGGCTCCCTGGCTATGTACCAAGGCTGGGGCCTCACTGACACTAGATGGCAGCACAGAGGGTACAGCTAGCTCCCAGGGCCCCTCTCTCCCCTTACACTCCTCCCAGGCACATCGCTCGGGGAGGATATACCATTCATTCGGAATCTTGCCTCAACTCTCTGACCTCTAGTTTTTTAGGTTTGTTTGTTTGTTTGTTCTAATGTGTTATGTATGACACAGGCCAGTAAGGGTCATTGGATCATTTGGAGCTGGAGCTACAGGTGTTTGGTGGTCTGGCTCTCTGACAGCGCAGTATGCACGTACTCTTAGCTGCTGAGCCATCTCCATCTCGCCAGCCCCCACTGACTGACTAGGTCCTATGGAGCTCCAGTGACGACAGATGGCCCCTGGAGTAGCAAGATGTGTGCAGATGGCAGACCCACGATGACAGCCTCCAAACCCCTCCTCTCCTTCCCTGTGCTGTCCTGAGCCCTGCCATGGTGTCCTCCTGTGATCAGCACTAAGAGCCTGCTGACCACACATTGGAGGCAGCCAGCACTTGACAGGTGCCAGACCCCAGAGTAACCAGCTTTTCCTAAAGCATGCTTTCAAACTGTCTATAAGAAACATCTCTTATTTTGCAGTGTCTAAAGAGTATTGCACAAAATACAAATCTCGGGCTGCAGAGACGGCTCAGAGGTTAAGAGCAATGGCTGCTCTTTCCAGGGGACCCAGGTTCAGTTCCCAGTACCTGCCTGACATTTCCCAACTGCCTGTAACTCCAAATCTGGGGATCCTCTTCTGGCCTCCATGGGCGCCAGGCACAAAACATGGCTCACATACATACATGTAAACACTCACTTTTTTAAAAATGTAATTCTCCCCAGGTTGAGCATTTTGACAGTAGGACCTGGGTCCGCTTAGTGAATTCTTAGTGAATTCACTGCACTTAGGTTTCGGAAGTATTACAACATATAAACGCTGCTCTCTGTGATGGTGAAGGCATTTTGTTTGTTTGTTTTTGTTTTCCAAGACAGTGTTGCTCTGTGTGACAGAACCCTGGCTGTTCCTGGACTCACTTTGTAGACCAGGCTGGCCTCGAACTCACAGAGATCTGCCTGCCTCTGACTCCCCAGTGCTGGGACTAAAGGTGTGCGCCACCATGCCCAGCTAGTGAAGTTATTAACCTGTTTTCTTTTACTGGGTGGGAAATGGGGATATGGCAGTAACCGTAAAAGGCCTCCCGGGAAGCTGCGCATCGCCCTGGCCCCTGCACTGGCATCTCTCAGCCCTGTTTCCTGTAGAGGTATTCAACTTCACTATTAGAACTATTCCCATATGTGAAAGGGAGGGTAGCACGCTCAGCTCAACTGGGATGTTGAGAATATTATAGGAGGAGATGATTTGGGCGGAGGACTCAGCACTGCTGGGCTCCGAAACCATAACTTTTGCGAAAAAGGCATTTTGAGTGTCGATAGTCAAGATTACAGCCGTGGCCACTAGAGGGCGCTCCAGGGGCGCCGAGAAGCTGTCAACACAGCCCACCAGTCTTCCAGCTGCTCCGCCCACCACTCCTACCCGGCAAGCGTCAGGGTTAAGGTTGTTGCTGCGTTGTTATTCCCCAAAGATGCACAGCGACTAGGGGCGGGGAGTGGAATACAAAACTATAAAATTCCAGAAACCAATATTCCCACACACACACACTTTTGCTTTTGATCTACCAAGGTTAACCCTTTACGTCCAGTTCTTTGGCTGGGGGAGGACGGGGGGGGAGGGGGGGTACAAGAGTCTGCGAGACTGGTCCACCCCGCCCCCACTGAGCTTGGAGATCTTTGGACAATCGGCAGATTATGAGGTTCTGCATCTTACAGTCTCTTCTCCAAGGAGCCCTTCCTGTTTTTCTGGTGCCAAATGCGATGGGAAGACAACCTGGGGCATCCTTATCCTTTAAGGAAACTAAGGTGGCTTGAGGCCACCTGCTGCCTTGCCTGAAGTGGACAACCGGGATCAGCTTGCTTTCCTCTTCCCGGTCTCTCTGTTTGTTCTTCCTCATAAAACAAAAACAAACCACCACCACCAAAACAAAAACAAAAAACAAAACAAAAAAAAACCCCATTCTAACTCTCCAAGATGGCTTCCTCGGAAGTTCTTCGCTCTGGTGCCAAACAGGCTATGTTTCACCATGCCCTCCTCATCTTCATTGGACGCTCCCTTCATTGGGGGCAGACAGGCTCAGCACCCGAAAGCTAGCAGTCCAGTGTGGATGACCAAACTCAGGTTGAAGTAACTTAAGGTCATATTCAAGTTGGGCCCCCAAGTGCTAGGGGGAGCCCCCTAAGGTGGGCAGCTACAGGGCTTTTTTTCCAGGTTAGCCCATACTAGCTTCAAGCCTAAATCCTAATACAGGCCAGTGTGTTCACAGCTGGAGGAGATGAAGGAGCTCGCTAGCAGAAAGAGCTTCCTGGTCACCTTCTCTCAGGAGGATGCCCCACCTGCTACACCCACCGGCTTCCCAGAGCCCAGCAGATTCCCCCACCCCAAATTCCTGGTTTTGGTCCCTGATTACCCCGACTCCCAGGCCCCCTTTGGCTGGGCTGGCTAAGGCCTGCTGCCAGGGACTTGTCAGGGACACATAACCACCCCCTGGCCAGCTGGGGCCCCTCTGGAAAAGCCTGCCTGCCTAGGCAGCGGCGGATCTGTCCCTCCCTTGCAGGTCCTGTGTTGCGCCCTGGCTGGGGGCCCGAGAGGGGGCTGTTGGGGCTGGGCCAGGTTACCTTTAGGAGGAAAGTTTTGGGTTTGGGTCCCCTCTTCTTGGGCCCATACAGCTCACGTTCCCTTTCCCTGCAGCCAAGAAACGCCAAAGATTAAAAAGAGTCCCTTCCCGGGCCCCACTCCCCGGCCGGCCCGCCTTTCCCGCTTCCCTGCTTGGTGCCCCACCGCGCCGGCAGCTTCTCCAACTCACTTCTGTTCGAAGGCTGCGATGAGCCTCGAATCCAGAATGTTCTCCTCTGGCTCCCAAGTGCTGTACCTGCCGAGTCACGAGTGCAGAAAAGCAAAATGAAAACCCAAGGGGCAGAAGCACTCCGCGAAGGCACAAACACGCACCCCCTACCTAAGGCCCAGATGCCTTCTTGCCGCCTCCCGGGTCCCCACGCCACCAACCCCACGACACTCACTTGATCGCCCACCCCTTCCATTTCACCAGATATTCGATGCGTCCCTGAAAAACAGAAAGAAAAAAAAAATAGGGGTGGGGGTGGGGAGGATGCAGGGACTCGAGGAGACGGCGGCGCGGGGGTGGCCGAGGGAGCCCGGCTAGCGGGAACCGCTGCGTCCCGAGGGCCCGCGGGCTCCGACACCGCCGCGGGGAACACAGGACCGTTCCGGCCGAGGGCTCACCTTGCGGATCCGGCGTTTGATGATGGATTCGGCCGCGAAGACCCGCTCGCCCACTGCAGACAGCTCCATCTTGCTCAGCGGCACCCACAGCCCATAATACTCCCTGCTCCCGCGGCCGGTGCTGCACCGCTCGCGCACGCGCCCCAGCGCTCAGGCCCCCGGCGGGCGGGCGCTCGGCGGGGCGCGCGCTCGCGTTCCAGCTGCGGGCCGTCACGTGACGCTCCGGGCCTGAGCGCTGTTGCCAGGACCTCCCCCTCCCCCGGGACGGTTGCTAGGGAAAATGAGAGCTCGCGGGGCGGGGGCGCGCGCTGGATCTTAAAGGGGCCTGTTCTCTCCGCCGCAGTCCTGGAGGGAAAACGATGGATGCTTGGCTAGTGCCAAGCTGGGTGAGGTGCAGTACAATCTTACGTTGTCCCCCTTCATCCTGCAGGCCCAGGATCCCTGCCACCTCCTACCCTCTTTGTAATTCTCCACGACAGAATTGCCAGGCTCTCGACAGAGAGGTGCGATGAGCCCCCGGAGTCTGCAGGAGCTGTACATCCTCCTGTCGACGTTTGCAAACAGTTAAATATGATACAGCAGAAATGCATTCGCTGCAGCTTTGCCAGGCCTTGTGGGGATTTCTTTAATACATCACCCCATCCATTATTTATGTATTCGTGGGAGTGTGGTTTTGTAACGGGTTCAGATGAGTTAAAACAAAAAACGCCACCGCAGCAAGGGGGGGGGGGATGTGGAAGCGGAGATGACCCAGGCCTGCGAGCAACACCTGCAAGTAGACCTTGGCGAAGACCCTGAATTTGTTAAGTGAAGAGTGAGAGGTATGGAAGAGGACCGCGGACACCTCAGATTGAGTCTGTGAAGGGCTTTCTTTGGGTCGCTCAGAAGAACCCGCCCTCATGGTCGAATCTGTTTTTGGATTTTCAGGCCGCAGGCCATAGCACTGTTCTGCAGCCCACAGCTGCAGGGATGATTCCGCCATCTGGAGCTGCCCCTCATGAATGTAGCCCGCCTCTCGAAACCCGCCAACGCTAAGCCTTCCATTCCGTTTGTTTTGAAATTATTTCGTTGTATTTTCCATTAGGTCAAAGGTCTTGTTCTTTGCAAAACAAAAATATTAAACACGTACAGATAAGGAAAGGAAAAGTGAACAGTCCATAACAGGCATTAAACCATTAGGATTTTCTAGCCCTGTTCTTTCCCTAACCTCAGGCTTGCACAGACACACACACACATACACCATCATCATCATCCACATGTAGAGTACATTAATATCATCCTCTATATTTAAACGTTTATGCACCGTAGGGTTGTACTATTTACACTGGAGTTGTCTTCCTCCTTTGACGATATTGATTGAACATTAACACAGATTTTGCACTGTTCACCTGTGGTCTAGGGCTGGCCTGGATTGGGGGCTCGGGATTTTTAAGAAACAGTCAAGACTGTCTCTTGATTCCATGTCTGGCTTATTAGGACCAGGGTGTGTGAGGTGGGTTGTACAAGCCTCTGTTATAGCAGCATTTCTCGAAGGTGCAAATCCACCCAGGATTCTCTCAGCTTTCCACCCCCCCTGCACCCCGCAGATACGTATAGAAAGTACGTTGACTGGAATCTGTCTGCCCCCCCCCTCAAGATCTCTGTGCTATTGAGAAAATGCTCGTAGTTGGCGTAATGGCAAACCCAAGGTGAACGCCACCTGAGTCAAGAACTGCTCCGCTGGGGTGGCGTAGCCGAGCAGTTAAGTTGAGTGTGTGGGTGTTGGTGCAGCCGTGCAAGCTGAGGAGGCTGGAGGATGAAGAAGGTGACCTTCGGGGTCCACATATTGGAACGTGCACAGTCCTTGTGGGCCGGTGTGGAAGCTTCAGGGAACAAAAGGCAGTCCAGTGAGAAAGGTGCCGGCCACGCAGTGCAGGCAGTTCCACAACAGAGGCAGATTAGCCTCACGTTGCTGCTGTAACAAACAGCCCCAAATTTAGCAGCTTAATAAGACGCACTCTGGAAGGTAGAAGTCTCAAGTCACTGTCACTGAGCTGAAGTCATGGCTGAGGGACCCTGAAGAGGCAGCTAGCTCCTGGTCTTAGCTGGCTTCTAGATGTTTCTAGGTCCGTGGCTTTGTTGCTCAACTCTTTAATCCTATCATCACCTCACCACCAGTGATTACCTTCTTGCTTCTTCGAAAGGACCCCTCTGTTACTCTGGCCCCAAATAACACCTCCAAGGCAGCAACCTGAATCTAATTAGATCAGCACCGTCCCTTTTCCCTCGGTCCACAGTCCTCTCTCTAGACCTTTCTTTCTATGTTTTGCTTTTTTCTTGTGTGAGTGAGTGCACATGCGCGTGGAAGCCCGAGGGTGACACTAGGAGTCTTTCTCAATCAATCTTCACCTTGTTTTTTTTTTTTTTTTTTTTTTTTTGGGACAGGGTCTCTCAACTGAACCGAAGCTTGCTGATTAGTTGGACTAACCAGCAAGCCCCAGAGATCCTCAGTGTCTCTTCCTTGGCACACACACACACACACACACACACACACACACACACACACACCAGTGTTGAAATTGCAGCCTGTACTACTATGCTGGGCTTACTCCTTGGTTCTTAGAATACATGGGTTCTCTGAACCCACATCAGACCCTCATATTTCTGTGGCCAGCGCTTTACAGACTGAGCCATCTCCCTAGCCCCTCACCTTGATTTTCAGTGGTTTGTAATACTTTTTGGTCGTTGACTATTTTTCTTTTTCTCTTTTTTGTTTTGTTTTGTTTTACGAGACAGAGTTTCTCTGTATAGCCTTGACTATCTTGGACTCACTTTGTAGACCAGTCTGGCCTTGAACTCACAGTGATCCACCTGCCTCTGCCTCCCAAGTGCTGGGATTAAAGTGGTGCACCACCAAGCCTGGCCTGAGAATTGTTATGTCTTTTGTTTTAATTTAAAGACAGGGTTCTTCTGTGTAGCCTGGGCTGTCCTGGACTCACTTTGCAGAACTCATAGCAATCTGCTTGCCTCTGCTTCCCTGAGTCCTTGGACTACAGGTGTGAGCCACCATGCCTGGCAAATTGTGATGTCTTAATTCATTCAAAAAATTGAAAAATGTATAGGCACCCCACTAGAAGCCTGTCCAGTGGTCATCAACCCCTAGAGAAGATCATCTTGTTCTAGGGAGCAAACCTTTGGTGGAGATTTCCCTCACTTCTCACAAGCTGTTCTGATGTTTGATTCGTTACAAGGAAAATACTCCTCTCCTGGCCTGTGTGAGCTGCTGTCCATAGGTAGCAGTCCTCTTACCCTAGAGGTTCTCAACCTTCCTAATGCTGTGACTGTTTACTGGAGTTCCTCGTGTTGTGATGCCCGCCCCACCCCCACCCCCAGTTAGGATTCTGCCCCAGTCTGTCTACCTGTTATGTCACTGCCTACCTGCCACTGGCTGTGGCCCTGCCCAGTATATAAAAGGACAAACCCACCTCACCCCTCTCTCTCTCACCTCTTCTCTTATCTCTTACCTCTTTCTCTCTCTCTTCCTCTGTTTTTTTCTCTCTTCTGGGGTGTCTCTTCTTCTTTCTTTCCTCATGCTCATATAATAAACTTCTCCATATAATATCTGTTGCCTGGCATCTTATATTTTTTAGGAATTATTTATTTATTATATATACGGTGTTCTGCTTACATGTACACCTGCAGACCCAAAGAGGGCATCAGATCACATTATAGATGGTTGTGAGCCACCATGTGGTCGCTGGGAATTGAACCGAGGACCTTTGGAAGAACAGGCAGTGCTCTTAACCTCTGAGCCATCCCTCCAGCCCCCTGGCATCTTATTTTTTAATCATTAAAACCTCCAACCACAAAATTATTTCATTGCTACTTCATAACTGTAATTTTGCTACTGTTATGAATCATAATGTAAATATCTGATATGCAAGCCGGGCGTGGTGGCGCACACCTTTAATCCCAGCACTCGGGAGGCAGAGGCAGGCGGATTGATGTGAGTTCAAGAGCAGCATGGTCTACAAAGCAAGTCCAGGACAGCCAAGACCACACAGAGAAACTCTGTCCCGAAACAACAACAATAACAACAACAACAACAACAACAACAACAACAGCAGCAGTCTTGGCCCACAGGTTGAGAACCACTGTCTTACCTAAAGCATGAAACTCGTAAGTATGGCTGCAGGTTGTCAGATGCGTTCCTTCTCCTTGTTCTAAGTGTTAGCTGGGCCCAGCTGAGGGTTTTCTTTCCTGGTTTTGCCCATGGTCATCACTGTGGCTACACTGAGAGAGGCCAAAGCTGATGGGTGGTCCTCTTGTCTCCCGGTGAGCTTTTGTCCTTCCCTGGGCTTGCTCAGGGTCCCTCACACAGCTGCAGGAACCCTGAAGAACCAACTGGAGAAGTCACACAACGCTTCTGGTGATGCATCCCGCAGTCAAAGCGAGCTCTGAGCTCACGGTTCCTAGTGTACACATCCCATGCAATCCCTTCCCCTTAGGGGAAGTGGGAAGAGCTTGTGGAACAGGCTGGGATTGCACTCCCACTTTGGGTTCTCTGGGAAAAGTAGAGCGATTTTGCAGATGTGATTAAGCTCCCTAACTAGTTAACTCTTAACAGCTCAAAGGGAAGTTAGCCTAGTCAGGCCTTCGTCATGTGAGAGGTCCAGACAACATAGCTGCCATCCTGCTGACCTTGAAGAAGAGAGTCAGTGACAGGGATGGGGCGTGGCTTCTAAACTGAGGACCTCCGACCTACAATCCCAAGCAATAAAATGTGTCAATAGGTCCAAGGTTGGTGTAGGACCCTTGAGCTTGATCGCAGTCTAAGGGATGAGAACACAGTCTCTACTTTGTTGACTTATGGGTGTGTATATATAATAAGCTAGTACTGTGTGCTAGTACTAAATTGTGGCCGATTTAGGGATGAGAAAATAGGCCCCTCCCCTGAATGGGAGGAGCAACCAGGTCACGTGGTGAAGGGAGCTGTAGCGGTTTGAATGAGAAGAGACCTACAGACTCTAGTCCCTAGTTGGTGGATTAGGAGGTGTGGCCTTCTTAGAGGAGGTGTGTCTCTGTGGGTAGGCTTTGAGGTTTCAAAAGCTTGTACCAAGCCTGGTCTTGTGCTGCCTCTTTCTTGTGGATAAGATATAAGCTCTCAATTACTACTCCAGTGCCATGCCTGTCTGCCACCATACATCCTGCCGCGATAAACATGGACTCACCCTCTGAAACGGTAAACATGCCCCCAATTAAATGCTTTCTTTAATTAGTTGCCTTGGTTATGGTGTCTCTTCACAGCAAGAGAACGGCAACTAGGGCACAGGGTTATTATAAATAACACAAGTAGCTGATATATATTAACAATTATATATTATGGTGTATTATAATTATCAGTATAAGTACAAAATATCAATATCATATAATGACATATCATAAAATATATAATTATATATTATAATAACTCAGTGTTATAATAACACAAGTAGGTCCAAATTTGGGACATAGCTTATGGCGAGGGCTCTGGGGGCAGATGCTCCCTTTACAGTGCAGTATTTTGCAGCCCCTTCCTTTGCGACCTTCAGTGGAGGATGCTGTGTCCTTAGCCTTTGGCACGTGTGAGTGCTTTAGTTAAAGTCTGCCAGACAAGTGAAGGAACAGGTGTGTGGAACGCCCTATGCAGGGGGTGGGAGGGGCACCTGGGGTAGAGAAGGGGATGGGGGGGGAGGGGCACCTGGGGTAGAGAAGGGGATG